>CM024711.1:15612270-16212270 GCA_014182895.1 Angophora floribunda
GGTCGGCAAACAACGATCGATCCAAGTAATAATCCAATAAATAGTTTCTAGAAATTGTTCCCAAGAACAAGAAGTTATTTTTCTATTTTTCATTTATACTCTAAATCTATTCATTGAAACAATTTTTTATTCTAGGAAATAGAAAAATCAGTTGGTGTTACTAAACGGATTTCTATTCTTTTTCTATTTTGGGGAATAAAAGAGCAAAAAAAACAAAGAAATAGGTAAGATTCCAAACAAACCCTCAAGTGCCAAAACTTTCAAAAAGTATATTTAAACACCAATTTTTTTTCAAAAATGGCACATTTAAGTGCCACGTCTCAAAAGTGATCGGAAATCGATGTGACATATTCTTAATAATATAAGTGGTCTTATATTATTAAGAATATGTTTGTGTTTGACAATTTTATAAACGGAGACTTTAACTTCACTAAAATATTGAAATATATTTGGAAGTCTCGAAAAGACAAACTTCAGGGTTTGGGTGCTGGGTGCAAAGTTATCAATTACACCGATCAAACCCTAAAGAAAACCAAACAAATTAAAAATTTAATGAGATGAGTAAAAAGAAAGATTGAAATGTTGGCTTCGACTTTCATATTTTGAGAATTTTCAAAGGACATTAATTTAATTAAAATTGCGAAAACGCATTCTGGTATTCAGGGAGGACCTGGTTACGAATTGACCAAGCACACCGATAAAGTCCATTGAGTACCTTAGAATGCTTCGATTTCAATGAAATTAATATAAAATGAAATCTTGGAATCTCATCTAAAACTTTTATGAAGAACACATTTTTAGATTTTGAACATATGGTTTTATAAAAATCAAAGAATGCACGAAGGTCGGACTGAAGACGTCAAATTCCAGAATGTCACTGCAAATTTGTGATGTCGACTAAAAATAGTGAATGAGCTTCTTTTTTTTGAGAATATTTTTCAGCATATATTGAATAATTATGAACATTTCTTATGAAGACCTCGACTTCATATTCTGAACATACGATTTTACAGAAATCAAGGAACACGTAAAGGTCATACTGGAAATCCAAATTCCAGAAGCAAAAACGTTGAATCAGAGATCAATCGTACTGATCAGACATCCTTCATTTTTTATGAAAATTTTACATGGATTAGATCTAAATGTGATGAGCAAGTCTCATGGGACATAGACTCCAAAATCACATCACAAAAAATCCTAAAAAATAACAAGCGACGGACATGCATTAGAAACAGAACGTGTAGAACATCAGTTTTCCAGATTTTTGTCATATATTTCGAAGCAAGTTTAACCTAGCAAATGATGTCCGATTGGAGCTCGCTATATATCAAAACGAAGACCAGAATGTATTCTTCGAAATTCTGTAACATATTTTTGTGAGATATGGTCATTTAGCAACTCAAATCAAGCATAACAGAATCAGGCATCTTCTAGCTCAAAAATTACAGAAGATCAACAATCAGTGCTCAAATTGATTCAAATCATTCAAGCAATATTTCTAGTCATTTCTAGTGTAAGTCCTAGCCCCAAACCTCCACTAATGATCCTAGAATCATTATGGACGGATCTTGTTTCCTCAGACTTATTTGAAAGGATTGGATGCACATACCTTGATTATCTTTGATTCAAGGACGAATCGAGCTATTCGACCAGAGTCTTCAATTCGACAACGTCATGGGATGGCCAATAATCGCTCCAGACTAATTGAAATGAACGTATGAGAATCAAAGTTATGATCGACTCAAGTGTACTCAAGACGAACTAGAATTAGAATTGAGTAGAAATCGTGAGCTCCAATGCGGATTGCTTGGACCGCGGCCACAAAGTTGCTGTGGACAGGTCGGGGAAGAAGAATGGCGAAGATCCGCCGTTTCTTGACTCACTAGAGTGAAGATATTGCTTGCCAATGAAGAAAAGACTCGCCGTCGGAATCTCTTCGATTTTGCTATGATACTCTCTTTTCCTCTTGAGAAAAATGAAAATCTGCCGCTTCGTGAGTTGTAGAGAGGTTGAAGATAAGCCAAGGACCTCGAGATTTTCAGATTTGTCGAAACTCCAAACTACATCAAAATCTTCCAGAGAATTGCCTCGAATATCTTCATCTTTGCTCGGCTAAGGAGGGTAATGAGAGAGAGAAAGAGAGAATTTTAGTGTTCGGGGCAGTTTCGCCCGAGAGAGAACTACTGGAGAAATTCAACAAGAGAGAGAGTTGCAGAGAAAGAGAATTCCCCTGGAGAGGGAATGAGTGGAAAAGTTGCAGCCAAAATTTTTTTTAGAGAAAATTGGTGGAGAGATGCGCGAGCCCTCTGCTTCGCTTTTTCTTCCCCTTTTGCTCGGCTGAGCTTGAAGATGAGAGAGAGAGAGAGAGCTAGCTAGAGAATCAATCTCACTGAATGCCCGGACACCCCCTCCAGCTTGGTGCGGCCAAGCTTTTCTTCTCAGAGGAAATTGGAGGGAAATTCAAAGTAAATCCCAATCTTCACCCTATTTTTTATCCAATGGTCTTAATTGATTCCTTCATGGTCAAACAAATTCTTTCATGGTTAAGTAACCCCCAAATTGGCTGAAATTTTATCACATGGATTGGTGAGGTGTACAATTGAATGGCCAAAATTTGACATCTCTTGGCTTGATGACTAAACAAGGGCATTTTTGGTAATTTCACACCCAATGGCATTTTTGTAATTTTGATGCATGGGGAAGAGATGGTCGCTGACCATGGCATGGTTGGTCAAAACTAGGGGTGTCAAATGGGTGGGTTAAGTCGGGTTTGGGTCAGGTCGAAAATGGTCCGACTTCGACCCATTTAATCTTTTTTTGGCCCATTTTCATGCAATGTAAATTTGATGACCCATACCCGTCCCGACACATATTAATATTTAACTTAATTTAAGAAAATCTACTCCCACTTATTTAGTTCACTTTAAACTTTTCACATATAAATTATTTGAATAAAAATTTCATATCAAATTTATAAAGTAAATTAAATAAAAAAAAAATTAGTAAATAAAAAAAAATGTGGATACCTCTAAATTGAAATAGTTTTTGGAAAATAATTTTTTTTTTTAAAAATCGATTTTTAAATTATTTTTAAAAATTAAATTTATTATTATTATTTATTTTATTTTTCTTTCTTTCTTTTTCTTTTTCTTTTTCTTTTTCTTTTCCCTTTATTTTCTCTTTTCTTTCTTCTTCCTTCTTCTTCCCCCTTTTCCTCTACTGCCCAACGATGACTGGCCAAGACGCAAGCCAGCGAGCCCGAACTCGACCAAGGTCAACGAACTCAAGGCTCGACCGATCTAGGCTCCGCCGAGGTCCCTGGTAATGGTCAAGCTCGGGCTCGCCCGGATCTGGCGAGCCGCGAGCTTTGTTGCAGCTAGCGAGTTTGGGGCTTGCCTACCCAAATCCGGGCAAGCCACAGCTCGGCGACCTCGCGGCTCATTTGTCCAGATCTAGGCCGAGCTCCAGCCAGCGAGCTTTGTCACGTCTCTCCTGCCTAGATCCAAGCTGAGCTCCAACCGACAACAGCAAGCTCGGGATCAACGATGGTGACGGCGACGTGATGGCCGAATCGGCAACGAAGGTCGAGAACGCATAGAAGAGGGGGATGGAAGGAGAGAAATGATGGGTCTACCTAATAACTCACTCAACCCATATTGACCCATATTTAACTTTCACTTGACCCATATTTGATCCATATTTAACTTTTACTTGACACATATTTGACCTATATTTAATTTTCACTTGACCCATATTTGACCCATATTCAACTTTCACCTGACCCATATTTGACTCATTTAACTAAAAGTGAGTCATAATATGGGTCTATGACCCATTTTGACACATCTAGTCAGAACTAACCGTCAGCCACCTGTATTTGCTCGGAAAATGGCTACCGTTCAACACCAATTAAAATCGAGTTCAACTGGTCCAACTGGTTTGACTTGAGCTTGACCAGGTTGAACCGATCCCATCCTTAGTCCTGATTTTGTTCGAATTTTCCGATTTTTTCTAATTAAAATGAAATTAAAGTTATCCTATGTGAATTGGATTACATTGGACGCAATTGGATCATCCCGCACAATTTAAATGTGCACAAAACGCCTTAATTCGCTCGGTGTCCTTTAAAATGGACCCGCAAGCTAGATCAATATTTATAATTGAATTTTAATTGGCCAAATTGAAGTTCAATTATTTGAATTGGATGCTAGACTATAATGGGCCAACTCGAATCAAGCCAATCAGACCATATTAGCTTGATTTTGAAACCTTTGGATATGCCAAATTTGACGAATTGAAATGTTCCCATGGGAATTTGCCAAAGTTGATCCGGATTGTTACTGAAAAAGTGAGCTCATTTGCGGTGCAATTGCATAAACCATAGGCTGAAATTGGGGGGTTTTTATCTCCAACTTGAAATCGCAAAATTGTACAACAATTGGATGTTGATGATCTCTAGATCAAATGTCATGAAGGAAATTAAGCAAAAATATTACTATAAAGAAAAATATTTTATTTTTAACCGATTTTGAACTAAAAACCGAAAAAATTCAAAAAACAAAGTTCTTAATCAATTTTTAAAAAAAAATTGATGCCAAAGTCAAATTGAAGCTAAAATAAGATGATTTGTGGATTTCAATCTTTTTCAATTTTTTTGGTCAAAGGATTGACCAAAAGTTAACATTTTAGTGATTAATCATTATAAAGTTGATTAATGGGTCATAATTTTGATTTTTTATGAAAAATTTGTGGCCAAAGTGAAATTGAGATTATTTAGAAACTTTTGGTGCAAAAAGTCAAATTTGACTTGGGTTAACTTTTTGGTTTTTTGACTTTTAATGCAAATGATTAGGATATTAATCACAAATAAAGGGTTAATGAAAAAGAAATGAAAAATGACATTTTTAGCTTGAGAAATGGGTTTCATCGTGATCGAAAACTCTAATCTCAAACTTCTACCTTTCATAACGCATCGACTAAAAATCAAATATCAATGGTATGAAGTGAACTTTGTTTAACACTGGAAAATGGAATATTAAAATAAAACAACTTGTTCAACAAATAAAACGTGCTCATAAATTAAATGTATTCGTTTTACAACAATGAAACCATTTCCAAAAATAAAACCAAATAAAATAAATAGAAAAAAATAAAACGAGTAAAGCCACATAACACAATCTAAAGCAATAAGCAAATGCCACCCTATCATTTTACACCGAGACATCTCGAAAAATCTAACAATATTCAAAAAAAATATTTTTTTCTTTGCTAGAATCCAGTATAAATGACTTAAATGGCCCATTTTATGCAATTAATTCATATATGGAAAAAAATTGTCTTAAGATAATTAATACAAATAAAAATATACCAAAATGCAATTCGAAACGTGTCAATGAACATGGCAAACATTGCAATGTACCAATAGATAAAAAGTGCAGCGATATCCAAATTAATTTTACTTTTTTTGCTGGAATTCAATTAAATTACTTAAATGGCCTATTTTATGCAATATTCTCATGGGCATCCAAGAAGTCAGACTCAATAGCATAGTCTACTACAAAAGCCGAGTACGTCTTACTCGCTACCTACTAGTTAAGCATTGTGGCTTCGAAAGTACTAGAAAACATCAAGAAGAATTGACACAACCCACTATGATATTTTGCAACAAGAAATTTGTGATAGCTATATCTAAAAATCATATTTTTCACAAAAGAACTAAACTTATTGCCATCAAATATCGCTTCAATTGAGAAGTGTAAAATAATGGAGAAGTTGAGCCCAAATATTATAGAATCGATGATCAAGTCATTAACATATTTAATAATGCATTACCATGAGCCAAGTTCAAGATATTGCGAAGCTTGCTTGGAATATCAGAAAAATTGATTGAGGAGGAGTGTTGAAATCATGATCATGAAAAGCCTGGACTTTACTTGTGACGTCCAAGAATTTTCGAATTATTTTGGAATTTAATTATGAATGTTTCATCTGTGACGTCCTGAAATTCGAGCCCTTTGAAGGAGGTATGAACGTTAATTTCATCAATGTATTGTTGGTTGATCTCACTCGGAATTGATCACTGCTGAGCTACTGACCTTGAGGAGAAAGGCTAATGAGGACAGAACTCGTGCGACTAAAGAATTTGACATGGGAAAACGACTCGACCGTGAGACTTGCGTAACGACGATCTTGTAGATATGCAGGCCAATTTCAGAGATGATTAGAAGTCGATTCGCAGACAGAAATAATGGGACGACAGGTGATTCCGTCTACTGTTATTGAACCCGCGAACGGCCCTATGTCGATCCTTGATAATCTTATACTTTGAAATAAGAATCTATCATTTGCAATTTCACGTAGTCAAGGACGTCCATATGTCGAGAAGTCTTGAACGTGAGTTGGCACGAGTCAGTTACGTGTGAATCCTTGAAGTTGCCTATCAGTTTGAGTTATACCAAAATGGCATTCGGGCGAAATTGACAAGGCATGAGAATCCAAGATTGGACTTCTAATTTTCGGGAATGTCTGGGATAGACTTTTGGACGCCGTTCCTTCGACGATCGACGGTGTCGGTTAAGTTGAGTTTTGGAAAAGGGATTTATGGACCGAGGAAACGAGCCTACGAGGACATGGGCCGGGCAAGATTAGTGTGGGCCTCATGCCCAATGTGGGACAGCCACCGTGGTAGACCCAAGGCAAGCAAGTGAGCCCGTTAGGACAAATCGACCATTTACCCTCCCGAGCCCGTTGTCTAAACTTGAGCTGATTCGAGCCCAATAAATTCCCGAGCCCGTTCCTATTCATTTTCTAGCCCATTTCTTAAGCCTGCTCTTCATTTTCAGCCCAAGGGCAGATTGGGAAATGTGCAAGGTGAAAATGACCATTTTGCCCTTAGATATTTTGAAGAAAAGACAAAGGAAGAGAGAGAAGATGATGTCATCTTGCCTTGGGAGTTGGACCAAGCCATTAATGGCCTTAATGAGGCCTTGACATTCAGCTCACTTCACTCTCTCTCTCCCCTTTCAGCCCTCAAAACCGCACACCTCTCTCTCCCCTTGTTTCTCTCATTTCCTTCTACTTCTGCTTCTGACTTTCATCCGAAAAACCGAGTTGTTCATGCTCTTCCCGTGTGAATCACGGTCCGTACAACCCACCATTGTGTTCAGAAGACAATTTTCGTACAAGTAGTGGCGGCCGATCGCTAGTCAGAGCCGCTGGCCGAAAGTTGCTACTCGCTGGATCTCTTACTGTAGCGGCAGTTATGCCCAGTTTTGCCTTTTCACCTGTTTTCCTCTTGTTTCGACCTGATCTCCGCCCATACCGGCCACCAGCTGTTCCCCTTCAACCCCCAGGTGTCGCCAGTTGCCGGCCAACCGCTCGCCGGAGCTCCGGCCAGCCCGTTTGCTTCGGTCAGCCACTTTCCTTCTCTAGCAGTGCTATTTTCAGAAGTTCAATGAGAAGAAGAGGTTGTTGCTGATGTTTTGAGCCCATGACCGCTTTGGATCGTCGTGGTAGAGGTCCCCGGGTGTCACCCTCAACGCCACCTCCATATCCGTGTCACCGGCCCGCTTAACGGGTGAGTTTAGCTCCTAATCCCTTGTTAGTGTCTAAACTTGCTTAGGGTTTGTTTAGTTAGTAGTAATTTTGGTTTAAGGGGTTTGATTAAGTTGTATTATCCCTAAGATAGATTGTTAAGATTAGCTTAGCTTAATCTTGCTTAATTGTTGCTTAAATGGTGGTTTATGTGTTTCATTGTGTTTTGTGATTAATTAAGCATGATTTGCCTTGATTGATTGATTAATTGTTTTAATCAATGTTTTGTTTAATTTCTGAATTTAATTTATTAATAATTGAATTTTGAAATTTACTGTTCATGATAATTGCTCACGATTACTGTTCACGACATTGTTCATCCGGAAGTGAAAATGTGCATAATTTCATGTGTCTTGATTTTATGAGGTGAATTGGATGTGTCGTGGCATGAACATCCGCATGAATCGTGTGATTTTCACAAAAAGGGAAAAAAATGGTTTGTCCGAGAAATACCAAAAATGGACTGCTTTTATGGGAAATGATTGAGGTTTTATATGCAAGCATGTGTGCATTGGCTAATGCTCAAAGATAATAAGTGGGTTGTGATGGTAAACTTGCATGATCACTAAGTTGAACTCGCAGTCTTGGGAGAGTATCCATTGACGTTCTTTGGGCATGCTGTCTTGGGAGAGTATCTCTTGACTTTTTTGGGGCATGCCGTCTTGGGAGAATATCTCTTAACGTCGCCATGCCTCATGGGAGAGGGCGATGCCTGGCTTTGCCAATAAACACCGGAGGAAGGGCACGGAAGGGCATGGTTGCGCCTCTGCTGAGGAAGGGCGTCGTAGCGCCGTTGCACCTCGGTTGTAGCCTTGTGGGACAGTAATAATCAAAACACGTGTAGATACAAGAGTACATGAGAAAACATGGCATCATTAGTTCCGATTATGCATAAGATGATCACATCATTTATGGCACGCACGCATGAATTGATAACTTGCAGGGTGTAGTTATGGCCAAGTGAGATCGCTTGTGACGTGACTCGCATGCAATTGATGAACTGCATCATCTAATAGCCATGTGCATTGCGTATATTGTGCTGACTTATAACATGCAAGGTATGGCATACTGGGTAAGGTTGCATGTAAACCGACTATTTGATTGTTGGTTGCATTGCTTGTATTGTGTGAGGTTTAACGTGCAGGGTATGACATACCGGGTAAGGTTGCATGCGAACCGACTATATCATTGTCGGTCGACCCTGTTTGTTGTTGGTTGCTGATTGCTAGTTGCTTGTTGTTAGGTTGAGTGAGGGGTGGTTCTAGAGAGATACCCCAGGTTGAATTGGTGTACTAACTGGGGCTTAGGGGAAGAACTTGCTGAGATTTTATCTCATTGATTATTGTATAACCACTTTCAGGCATTTAGAATGGCGCAGTAGAGAATCCTACCCCCGCTCCTCCAGTGATCGACCCGATAGAGCCTAAGTCCAATGGGTCCTAGTGATGGTGGTGCTGAACTCGAGGGTTCATTTTGTATAGTTGGATTAGCCTAGCCTAGTTTATTTTGGACTGGCTCAGAGGATGGATTGACCCTTTTGTTGGGCTTGTATTCGGAAACAATCCTCCGTTGGTTAATCTAGAAAATTGTATAAATGAGTAGTGATAGTTGTTCTTGTTGTTCATCCCTCTATCCATGTTTAATTGTTTGATTGTCTGTTTGGACTGGGGATGGTTCATCTTCTACTTACGCATAATGAAAAATTAAAATGAATGGTTGTCGACGAGTCTTAGGACATCGCTTTCAATGGTAAGAGGTTGTCACGTGCTTAGGGTTTGGGACGTGACATCGTCAATGCACTGTTAGTTAAGTTTCGCTTTGAATTGATCACTCATGAGATACTAACCGAAGAGGAAAAGCCACTGAGGACTCATGTGCACGCGTGACTCATAAAAGCAATTCGTTAGTTTGAGACATACTAAAGTTGTAATTGATTGATTCGGCTGTGATTTTTAATTCAAATTTGATTATCGGACTTTTCGAACGTCGAGATTAAATTATTGAATTTTAGCCTCATTAATTTCCAAAATTTTCGGTTGCTCGGAAACGTCGAAAGAAGGATCACCGAGCCAAAAATTTAAATCGGGATCTCGTCGTTCTTATTTTCTCTCTGTTTCCCACGTGCACCCCCCTTCTCTCTCTCCCCTTTTCTTTCTTTTCCCTTCTTTCCTGCACGTCCCCCTCCTTCCGCTGTGCCCCCTCTGCCCTCTCACGTCCCCTCTATCTCTTCTTTTTCCTTCTCCCTTTTGCCCCACCTGCCCCACCTGCTTTGTCCTTTCCCCTCTTACTTTTGACTTTTCAAAACCTCTCTCTCTCTCTCTTCCCTGTGGAATCGCACGCCCAGCTGCTACTTTTCTTCTTCTTCTTCTTGTTTTTCTCCTTGGCCGACCCGTCCGCTGCTGCTGTGTTTTTGCTTTGCCACCAGCTTGTTGACGGCCGCCACAGCCTCGCAGCTCTGCTGTCTCGCCGATACGCCGCCAGATCGTCAGCAGGGTCGCTACCGTGAGCCACCTCCGCTGGAGACCAGCTCCGTTCTTCAAGTCCTTGAGGGATGTGCCTGGCTGTGGACTTTTTGGACTGACCAAACCTCGAACCCTAAGGATAAGGGATAAAGTAGATTGACCCATTTTTACCTTATATTTTTTGACGGTTGTTGGAATAGTGCCCAATGATAGGGTTGCACATGTATCCATTCATCAGGATTAAACGAGGTCATTTTGAATTGTCTATCTTCCTAATTATCCATATTGTTGATGTTTGACTGGAGTTTAATATTCGTTTCCGCATGCGTATATTTATAAGATAAAAAGAATAGTTGGTGATGCATCCTGAGACGTTGCATTCTTTTGACCAAAAAGAACATGGGTTGTCACATGCTTGAGGGTCGGGGTGTGACACTATTAATATCTAATCTAATTGTCGTTGTTTAAGTTTTTGATGACTCCAAGTACTAGTGGTAATTGAATTTGTGTGGACATTGTTGAAATCAATCTCCGACCAATGTAGAGATATTATGCACGTGTCAAGTCGGTTACTAAGCTATAAGTAAGGGGTGATGTTCGGATGATTAAGTAGTACACCTAACAACTAAGAAAAGCTCACCCACTCTTGTAATACACAAACAATCTAATAAAAATTTCCTGGCATAAGTACAGCAGGAGTGCCATAACTTGGCACGGGGGGACACTTAAGTGCCAAAACTTACAAACGGTACACTTAAGTGCCAAAATCGGAGCAAAAGGGATCACTTAAGTGCCAACGACAAGAAAATCCTGCCAAAACGCTGACGTGGCCCTTTTCCGGCGATCTAGGGTCGAAACGACGTCGTTTTTGTTGCTGATGTGGCGAAGTAAACCCAAAACGGCGTCATTTGGGTGCTGATGTGGCCACCACACTCAAAACGACGCCGTTTTGGTTAATATTTATTTTTTAATAAATATTAATTAAATAATACTTAAAAAGAAAAATTTTAAAAAAAAAAAAAAAAAAAGTGGGGGAGCATCGCGCCGCCGCCCCACCGGCGATGGGGCGGCGGCGACGACGGACGGCGGCAAGGGCCATCCGACCCTCGCCGGAGCGCCGGGAGAGGGCGGCGACCCTCTCCCGGATCCGGGCGAGGGTCGGCCGCCCTCGCCCGGCCTCGGCAGGGTCGCCGGCGCGGGGCAAGGGCGGCCAACCCTCGCCCGAGATCTCGGGAGAGGGTCGCCGGCCCGCCTTGGCACCCGCGGCCCTCGCCGTCCGTCCATCGCCGCCGCCCCATCGCCGGTGGGGCGGCGGCGACAAGCTCGCTTCCCAGACTTTTTTTTAAAATATTTTTTTTAAATATCATTTTATTAATATTTATTAAAAAAATAAATATTAATCAAAACGGCGTCGTTTTGGTGCGGTGACCACATCAGCACCCAAACGACGCCGTTTTGGGTTTACTTCGCCACATCAGCAATAAAAACGTCGTCGTTTCGACCCTAGATCGCCGGAAAAAGGCCATGTCAGCGTTTTGGCCGGATTTTCTCGCCGTTGGCACTGAAGTGATCCCTTTTGCTCCGATTTTGGTACTTAAGTGTACCGTTTGTAAGTTTTGGCACTTAGTGTCCCCCCCGTGCCAAGTTATGGCACTTGCGGGTCCGTACCTCAAAATTTCCTTTTCTCATCCCATTGTTGCTCTTTTGCCATGAAATCCCCCCACACGTATACACACTTGCACATCAACATAAACTATCAGGGGGCAACAACGATAGGGCATCTTGAAAAACCAAGCAATAATTGCTGACCAGCTAACCTTATGTTACAAAACTTTCAGATTCCTGATTAGGACAATCTTGTTTTTTCTTGAACCTACTTAATTTCATAGGTTGTTATCGGAAATCACATGCAACGCAGACCGAGATGGAAAAAACTTATGTTTATCTTGTCGAGACAAATGATATAAGAATGAACGAATGAAATCATAATACACATAAACTAAAAATGAAGTTGCTCTCAGAATAGCCACATAACTGTGCCCGAGGTCACTTTGGAGCAATCTTGGAATTTTTTCTTGCCATAGGATTAGCAATTAGCTCTATCAATGTTCAGGTCACCTCTTGGGGAACGATCACAAGTAAGTCCTAATCAAATTTTCGAGCAGCTCCAATCTGAAATCTTCCTCCCCCGAAAAGTTGGTGGGATAATTCCAGTTTTTGGTAAGAAAAGTCAACTTAAGTTTTTGACGAAGTGTACTCGACAAGGTTTAGAGGTCCTCCAGGAAACTGGACTGGATAAGTTTGGAGGTCTTTCGGAGATCAGTTAATCAGTGATGGTATAGTTACCCAAATAAAAATCACGTTTTTAACGCCAAGAACGCCAAAGTACAGACGTGAAAGGGCACTTGGAAGTTCCAACTCCAGAAACTTCATATTAGACAATTCTGGCTCGCTTTCCTTACAAAAACCCCCCCATTATCTTTTGCCAAATTCAATTTCTGTTTTCTCCTATCTCAAGTTCACAGAGAGAGAGAGACAGACAGAGAGATGGAGAGTCTGGGAGCGATTTTGAAGCATCCGGATGAACTCTACCCGCTGCTTAAGCTGAAAATGGAGGCGAGGAATGCCGAGAAGCAGATCCCTCAGCAGCCTCACTGGCGATTCTGTTACTCCATGCTCCGCAAGTTCTCGAAGACCTTCGCTTTCGTCATCGAACAGCTCCCCACAAAGCTTCGCGATTCGGTGAGTATGGTTTTTGATTTCAAAGTTCTGGTTAAAATATTGGGAGAATACCACAAAAAACCCTAAATTTTGTCCCGTGTGACATATTTACCCCAAACTTTTATTTTGAAGGGCATTTTCATCTTTTTCTTTTTACTTTTTCTTTCTTGTCTTTTTTATTCTCCTCCACCGCCGCTAGAGGAGCCACCGGTATCAGCCCTTGCCCGACTCAAGCGAGGGCTGCCCTCCCCAAATCTAGCGAGGGCCGCCCTCACCAGCGTTGGTCGAGGGCCGCCCTCACCTGGACGGGTGAGGCCAGGGCAAGGGTGGCCCTCGACCGACGCCAGTGAGGGCGGCCCCCACCAAATCTGGCGAGGGTTGCCCTCACCTGCTAGGGCCACGGCGACGGTGAGGGCCGCCTGGGTCGAGTGAGGGCAGCTCTCGCCTACGCGCCCTTGTCGTCGCCCTGGCCCTAGTAGGCAAGGGCAGCCCTTGACCGACGTCGGCAAGGGCAACCCCCACCGGATTTGGCGAGGGTTTCCCTCACCTGCTAGGGCTAGGGTGACGGCAAGGGCAACCCTCGCTATATCCGACAAGGGCCACCTTTGCCAACGTCAATTGAGGGCCGCCCTCGCCCTAGCCTCGCCCACCCAAGTGAGGGCGGCCCTCGACCGACGTCAGCGAGGGCAACCCCTACCGGATTTGGGGAGGGCAGCCCTCGCCTAAGTCAGGTAAGGGCCGACACCGGTGGCTCCTCTGGAGGCGGTGGAGGAGGAAAAAAAAAGGCAAGAAAGAAATAGGAAAAATGGAAGAAAAAGTAAAAAGTAAAAGACGAAAATGCCCTTTAGAATAAAAGTTTGGGGTAAATATTTTACACAAGGTAAAGTTTGGGGTTTTTTGTGTCAAAAAAAAAAGTTTAAGATAAATGTGTCACAACATGTAAAGTTTGAGGTTTTTGGTGGTATTATCCCTAAAATATATAAATATTAAACCATACTTTTATATAACAATTTAGAGCTTTTAAAATATTAATAATGATATCACAAAATCTCACATACTATCAAAGCGTCCTAAGTTTCGCACCCAAAACTTTTACTTCATTTATTTGCTTAAAAATGGACAAAAACCCAATTGTCCAAATGCAATTTGTTTTGAAGAAATGCTATAGCGGTTGAACTCTTTTTCTTTGGTGGATTTTTTTGTAAAAGGGTTTACAATCAAGTTTTCTCAAGTTGGTAATACGCTCATGTTGAGTCATGCACGCTCAAATCGTATAATCAAGATGATGTGTCAATATGAATTTCTCAATTTATTTATATATTGTTGAGATATTGAGATACACGTTTAGCTTTTTCTTCCTCTAAATAATAGAGAATGATAGGGCTAATCTTACACGCTTTTCTGATAATCACCTAAAGTAAATTCCTCTTCCCCCCCCCCGCCCCCGGCCCCACCCGGGAAAAAGAAAAAAACTTTTCTCTCTCTCATACGTGTGAATGAGTCCCCACGAAAAATCCACAAGAAGTCCAAGAGGTTTCCTTGAATTTGGCATTTAGTTCCTTAAGTCCATCCTCCCCCTCCTTCTACCAAGGTTTTACTGTTTTGGTATTATTGATTATGCATTCGTAGCATAATAATATATTGATTTTATTAGGGCTGTTCATTGGAAAGCAAAAAGGTTATCGAGGAGCATAACATTTTTTTTTTTGAAAAATCTCTTTTTTTCTTTTTTTAATAAAAGGTAATGGAGATATTCATAGGCATCATTAATGAGAAGTAGTAACGTAAATAGAATTAACAATGCATGTGTAAACCTTTGTTGATCGGATAGAAGATCACCTAGTCGTTCAGAAAACAACGGAAAAAAGATCCAACAGCTAATTTTAGTAAAACATGAGAAAGCTAAAAGATATGAGGATTTTTTAATTCACAGGAAAAAGAAACTATAAATAAAATAGATGCAGGACGGAAGGAGGAGCCGCATGACAACAGTCTGACATACAAGTCGTCAATTTGCTCTCCCTTGGCCCCACTGTTTATAAGCGCCTCCTACTGCAGGGAGAATATGTCATGCGTTAATGTTTAGAATGTTACTTACCTGGACTGCCTTTAGTCATAGGTTATATCATGAGTAAATGTTCGAAATGTTCTTGCTTGGACTGGCTTTAGTCATACCATTTGATGACACACGGAGATCCAATAACTTTGATGGACTGGATATGACAACAATTTGGTTATCCAACCAGGAAGAAGACACGTGTATTGGTGGGGATTAATTTCATTTTCTTCCTAAAAGTTTTAGAATATCAGCTGTGGAAGTATGTATCATTTGCTGACCCATGTAAATTGTCATTGTTGCGAAGGCAAGTAATTGAACAATAAAATAAACTCAATAATGAAATAAATCAGACATTAGATTTATGTGCTTCGATGGTATGGTCGTAATAACTAACTTTCACAAGAACAACAACGAATTCCGTCATAAATATAACGATACAATGAAAATTACAATTATACTTGAACTACTTAAACACTCCTAGTGTTTCTCATACCCTAATTACACCCAATAATACACACAGTATTTAGCTCTACAATTACTTGCTAAATAATCTTTTAATCTCATGAAGGAGTTATACACAAATTCTTCCCAAAAAATTTAATCGGTTAACTCACATATGCAAATATGTAACTGACGAGAAGACGTGCAGCACCAGGATGAAAATCTCAACGAATTTTAATCCAAGCAAATACATGTGCCGTCACCAATATCAATTGGTTCACGTCCACCTCCAAGACAAAATAAGTATTTATATATGTGGGGCATGGAACTTACATCCCTCTGATTCCTCCACGTGAACGTCGAAAACGGACTCCAACTCGTTCAAAGAAAGCTCACGTCTCTTGCTTTGTTGGATATTGTCCAGCATATTTTTTACTTTTATTCAAAAGTCATAAGATAAACTTTCCCCTAGTATATTCCTTGGATGATCTCACGGGATATTTCCATATCCGAGAGTTACCGAAATTGAAGTTCGAAAGTTGTCCAAAGTGCATTTGAAAAATTAACTCTGGGCTTCCCTAGGATTTTTATGTCCGGACCTTTGTTTAAGAAGCTAAATTCGAGACAAATTTTAAAAGTCATTGACAGCTAATTACTTTTTCTTATACAACTGTTAAATCTTAAAAATCTAAGAAAAGTGCTATAGGCTCTTCTGACATTAACCCCGTATAAGTATGATCTTGAAAGGAACTGGGCGATGATACTGCCGGTGCCAATGCGGTCCTCATCCATAGATTTATGTGGTTACTTCTTGCTTACTTTTGACACTTTCTCCTACCTCACTTCTGTTGTCTGCTAATCTAAATGCAAAAGTCTGATGAATTTCTAGAATAATCAATGCAAATGCCCCTCGTAGCCAATGCAAATTCTAGTAGAATTGTTAGATTAGTTTCTCTCAATGTGCTTTATCTCTTTGACTTTTCTTTTGCTTTTTGCAGGTGTGCATACTCTATTTGGTCCTGCGAGCACTTGATACAGTTGGTTTGTCCCATAACACCTCATTAGTTCTCTGTCTTTCATTTGCAAGATACTATGATGTTTATCAGCGTATCTAATGTTCCCTTTCCAGAGGATGACACAGGCATATCTATTGATGTCAAAGTGCCTATCCTGAAAGCTTTTCATCAGCACGTGTCTGATAAGGAGTGGCATTATTCATGTGAGTTAAACATGCTATCATGCTACCCTTTCTTTCCAGTTAAAGCTCTAGTGATCTAAGACTGGTTTACCTTGTCTTAAATTCTTGATTCGGTATCCTTGTTCTTTCCTGACCTTTACATAAAACTCAGGAAGCGTGAGTTAGACGTTTTGTGAAAAAAATGTGTTCGACTCGTCTCTCTCAATGTAACCACATGGAAATATGTTTGTGCGTATGTGTGAATAATTGACGTCCTCCATATTTTGCATTAAGAATGTTCGTCAAAGCTATACATGGAGATTTTATCTTTAACAGTATCTTGTGCAATTATCCATCTTGCCCTCCGTGATATATTATTTGAAACTAACTGCAAATTGACTCAAATAATTTTCTGTAACACTACCATTTGAAGAACAAGATATATCAGCAATACTTTGCCTCTACGCTATGATTCTACATGAGAAACCTCGACAAACAGTCTCATCTACGTTTTTTATTTGTGCATTCTTTTACTGACTTCTTTAGGAACCAACACTAAAATATGATAAATACTCTCTTACTGTGAGAAATTGTTGTGTAATTTCCAGCATATGAAGAAATTGAACAACCTAGCATTGGGTAAATGATTGTCAATATATTTATGATGTCAAATTGGGAAATAACGTGTTTCTTGGTTATTCAAATTCCATCATGCCACTGATTTTCTCCAACTAGCAATTGGGGAATGCAACCCTTGTTTGGGAAAGCTATTTTAAGTTGCAACTATTGTAGTTTTAGTTTACAGACAACCTGTAAATGGTGCATATCCAGAAGTCTTTGTTGCCTATACGAATAAGGTGGAGCTGAGCACCGAACTATACAGTCGGCCAAAATTTTATTGAGTTCACTGATTGATTTTTTTTTTTTTTTTTTTCGTATTAAGGTGGTACAAAGGAGTGCGAGGTTTTAATGGTCCAATTTCATCATGTTTCAGTGGCTTTCCTGGAGCTGGGGAAAAGGTTGTTGCTAACTTAAAATTTTTCTTTGTCATTACGATGTGAACACCTTTTGTGAGAACAGGATATTTTCTTTTTCAACCTGATCTTCTTAGCCTCTCAACTTAACCATGTGTGTTTCCTTTACCAACATACCTAAACATTATAATTCCGAATTGAATTATCATTGTCTACCAAATATTCTTTCCAACTAGTTTCGCGCTTTCATTGAGAATGAAAACTCAAAACCAAAACTTGCTCGCAATAAACCCAAAATTGTCGAACTGTTTCAATTGATTGATGAATTGAGTGCTTTTCCTTTATAAACTGTGGCTTTTGTCTATACTTGCAGGTATCAAGAGGTAATTGAGGATATTACTAAAAGTATGGGAGCAGGAATGGTAAAATTTATTTGCAAAGAGGTTTGTGATCTTGTCATGTGACACTTCTGATATTTTCGAAGACCTTACCTTGATAAGTAGCCAAGCAAAGGAACTCTTACACAGGTTATAGTATTTGGTTGCTCTTGGGAAAATTGTTGAAAAAGTACTAAACTTATTGCACTTTTACCAATTCAGTCCCAAACCTTTTAATATTGCTAATTCAGTCCTAAACATTTTCACTTCTTATCAATTGAGTCCATTCATTCAACCAATTTTTGTTGGAAATTACTAACGTGGGTGGCCGACGTTGACATTGCATTTTTTTGTGATATTATAATGATATTTTAATAAATTTTTGAATTTTTTATGCTTTTTTTTCTGTTTTGTTTGTTTTTAAGGATTTGGGAGAGAGGCCCGACGAGGGTGATTAGCTGACCCTTGCTGGCCACCGGTGAGGACAGCGACCCTCGTTAGCCCTAGGCAAGGGCCACAACAGCCTTGCCAGATCTAGCTAGGCGAGGGCCCCAAGCAAGGTTGCCATCCTCACCTAGGGCTAGCGAGGGCCGCCAAGCCCTCACTTGGCCAGATCTAGCAAGGGCATCATGGCCTTCATTGATTCTGGGCAAGGGCTCATGCACCCTCACTTTCCCCAACAAGGGTTGGTGGCCCAGCTCCAAAAACCACAAAAAAAAGAAAAGCAAAAAAAAAAAATTTTAAAGAAAAACCATAAAAAAATCAAAATATTATTAAAAAAGTGACACATTAGCACCAATTGTCCACATCGGCAATTTATGGTCAAGATTGACCGAATAAACTCAATTGACAAGAAATGAAAGATTCAGAACTGGATTGGTAAAATTAAAAGGTTTATGACTGAATTAGCAAAAGTGCAATAAGTTTAGGACTTTTTCAATAATTTTCCTATTGCGCTTGTACTAGGTCAATACATAGCAATAAGCATTTCATGAGGAGAATCCTTGCCTTTAATGGAAGAAAAAATAATCAATATGATATTGTTTAGTACCGGTATAAACCTTTTATTACTTGAATGACTAACACATACAACGGGTAGCCCATCTTGTTGTTCACTACAACCGTGGTAAATTAAGGATTTGACCTTAGCTGTTTGGTACAACTCCTTAAAATATTCACTCGCTTGTAAAAAAAAATTCGTCCATAAGTGTAGCATTTGCCCTTAATGACTGTAGTTCCATCTTCCAAGGTCCACAGGCTTGTGAACTGACTATTGACTCTGCTATGTGCCTTTTTTATGGCAATTGATCTGGCTGGATTGGACTGAGTTTGACCAAATACTATTATCAAGAGAATTTAAGAACTGGCAATATTCTTTTGGACAAAGCATTTCAAGGCTAGTTATAGTCTTGCTCCTTCCGGAAGAATTGCTTGTAGTGGAAATTAATTTGTTTAATACGTCATACAGGTACTTATCCTACAAAGAAATGCACTTATTTCTTCCTCATTGTAGGTGGAAACAATTGATGATTACAATGAATATTGCCACTATGTGTCAGGACTTATAGGGTTAGGTCTGTCAAAGCTCTTCCATGCTTCTGGAGCTGAAGATCTAGCCCCAGATTCTCTATCCAATTCAATGGCTTTGATTCTACAGGTACTTAAAGGAGACTAAGTTTCATGTACATGACCATATATTTTGGATTTCGACATTGCCTTATGGATGTGAAAATTAGAAACAAGACATTATAAAAGATTATTTTGAAGATATCAATGAGATTCCAAAGCCACGCATGTTTTGGCCTCGTCAAATTTGGGGAAAATATGTAAACAAACTCGAGGTATGCCTCTTCAACATGATTCAGGATTATTAAGTGCCTACATAGATTGCACTTCAGCCCTTTTACCATATATAGTTGATTTTCCATCGCTTACTTTGCAGACGAATTGTTAAGATACTATGCATCTATAATGTTGAATTTCATGCCGAATGCACATCCTCATTTTCTCTTCTATGTAATTGGTCATATCTATGAAGGACTTGAAGTATGAGGAGAACTCGGTGAAAGCAGTACAATGTTTGAATGAGATGGTCACGTATGCTTTGACACATGTTGAAGACTGTTTGACATACATGTCTGCTTTAAGGGATCCTGCTATATTCCGGTTTTGGGCTATTTTTCAGGTACAATATCAATACTTCAAGAGAACAGTGTTTCTTACCTGTGAACAAGAGTTGTTGCCTTACATCTCCCCTATATATATATATGGGAGGTAGCTATCCATCTCAAAAATTTTCCTAAATAAAATTTCCCTTGCAATTTTTCTCATGAACATATTGCAAGCTTAATTTCTGCACTTCTTCCCCTGCCCTCCTCTCTCTCACACACACATGTATGGATGTCAACGGTTCGATTCGATTCGATTTTTTCAATTTTCCTATTTTTGCTTTACTGATTGAAACCAAACTGAATAAGGGATAAGAAATTTTAAGTTGGGTATTTAATTTTTATTAAGAATTTCAGTTCAGTTTGCTAATTGAATTGAACCGGAAAATATAACGGTTATTTTTTGATTATCCAAATTGAAACCGAAACTAAAAATGCAAGAAATATCAGTCTGGTTCAATTCAGTTCTAACACCCCTATGCACATGCACATGTGCACAGCGGGTGCACACACAAGTTGTCCCTTCTCTCTCCTGGTGCACACGGGTGTGCATCCTTTACAAGATTAGAAAGAAGGTTGCCTTTTCTTTTGGTTTCACACATTGTTTTTCCCTACTATAACCAGTTGTTTATATCTTGAACTTACTCTTCATTATCTTAAGGCTTTCTTTATGTGGCTCATATGCTTTCATGGCTTTTAATGCTAATATTTTCTTGCCAATGCCATTAATCTTTTCATTATCTAGGAGAAGCTCCTTTGCCAACAATTTCTACTTTTTCTAGGTAATGGCAATTGGAAATTTAGCATTATCCTACAACAATGTTGAAGTTTTCGGGCGTAGTAAAGATGAGGCCAGGTAAGAAAATGATTTGCTAATATTTTTGTTCTTCATTGAAATTATAGCTATCCTAGACTCGATGAAATGATTAGGCATACTGAAGAACTTGAATGGCACTAGGCATTCAAAAGATAGTTTTACACGACGAAATAGTGAGGCCTAATGAAAAACTAGATCAAGCCACGACAGAAATATAGCTTGTAAGATTATCACAAACCATTCGTCATCTGTCGAGGCTGTGTCTATCCATGAGCCTTTGTACTTTTGTGTATGTTCCGTAGCAGCTCCGAGATAATGATTGCTTAGCATTTCCTTTTGTGTACCTATACTTTTCAGGTCTTGCTGCTAAAGTTAGGGATCACACAAGGACAATGGCTAATGTTTATGGTGCTTTCTATGATTTTTCTTGTATGCTGAAGTCCAAGGTATGAACGTCAAAAACTAGAATGCACTTTCTTTTATCCACATATTTTAGTTAATTTCTTACTTGAAAATGTACTAGACCTTATAACCTACAAAATCTTCAGTGATCTAACTGGGATACAGCAAACCAGATTGTATGTAAAGGCTAGCTATATTGAATCCGAAGTGGATATGACAGGGCTTCGTTGTGCCTGTGAAGTGAAAAAAATGAAGTGTTCTCTTCTACAAAGATATTTTTGTATGGGGATCCACTTCTCCTTTAGTGGCAGCGCTCAATAGCGAAGGGGTTATAACTTAAGTCTCAAAAGTGTTGTCGAATTTCTACTTTCTACTTTCGGACTGGGGCGGTATTTTCTTGATAATCTGTCATTACAACATGGTTTAAGACTAGTAGTTGATGCTTGCATTTGTTCTGTTTTTCCATCCCCATTCCTTTCACGCTATGATTCTTTATAACATACAGTCTTGAGACGTTGCTCACCAAATTGCGCTTTTGGCTTTTGTAGGTTGACAAGAATGATCCTAATGCTATAAGAACATTAAGCATAATCGATAGTATACAGAAGGCTTGCAAAGATTTTGGCCTCCTAAACAAAAGGTTCCTCTCTCTCTCTCTCTCTCTCTGGAATAGTTATTGATTATGTCTTTCTACTAAAATAAATTTCCTCTCATGAATTTTGATAGGAAATCTTACATCCTTACAACTGAACCCACATATAGCTCTATCCTGGTGAGTTTACAACCACTCATCTCGCGTTAGTTGGCTAGTATAAAAACAATGTGCTGAACAGTAACCCAAAGAAAAGAGAGAACAATAGCTTATCATGATCTAACTTGCAGGTTGTCATTTTGCTCATAATACTGGCAATAGTCGTCATTCGTCTCTTTGCAAGCCGATCAGAGTAACTAATGTGAGTTCTATTAGCATGATACACTCGACCTAAGATTGCTTCAAATTGTCCAACAACTTTTATTTCGTTGTTTTTTCTTGTGCAGACGGGCTTTGTGGGAGCACTAGCAAATTATGGAGATCATGTCGATGCAAATGCATCTATTGTGGAATTATGCTTTTATATATGTTTGTATCTTGCATTTCGACATGTGCTATTTAGATATGTTTGAAGCATCCGAACATAATTGATGAACTCGTATGATTAATTTTAATTTGTTTTTCTTTGAGAACATACGATCCCAAGCCATTGAATCTACTCTTCTCAGCTTCCTATATTTCATAGGAAGCTAAGGTAATTTTGGTCTTTCTAAAGCTACTATATTTGACCCATTTGCAATAAATTACTACAAAGTTAGGTGTTTTGACATACAAAGTTTCTATCTTTGGTGAATTGACTTGGAATTCTTATATAACATACTTCAAATGTCACAACCCCTGATCAGGAACTGAGCCACTGGTTATTTTTGCAACACGATTCATTTTTATCTTATTTATATGCACATGCAGAAGCATTAATACACCAACCCTTACAAATAATGAGAGGGGAATCATGAGAAATAAAGCACACAAACAACTACTACATTACATAAGTAGTATTCAAGTATAAGCTCATTCTAGCCTTGCTCCATTTACAAAATACAAAAAACTCAGGTTTCATATCTCCGCTACAGACCATAGTATCCTTCTCTACATTTGCTATATCGATAATCAACACCTCCAAGACTACAAGTAGCTACACCTACAAACCTGAAAAGGTAAAGGGGTGAGTTTTGGGAACTCGGTAAGTAAAATTCCTATCCTTGGCTTGTAAGACATCTCACCACTGAAAATTAGCCAGAACAACTCATGCAAATAGTGTCGATAGTAGAATAATAGCAATCAAATGCTATGCCATGACTATATATGCAAGATCATTCACCTTTTGACTTTCGATTAATGCAAGAACACATACAAGCAAAACTTATGCATAACCGGTATTCATACAGGATTCATTTAACATTATCCTAGCTCAACCAAGCCCTCTTGGCTTAATCGAGGTTTCTAACTCCATGCTAGGCTTCTTGGCTCAACTAGGGAATCTTTTGTTAGCGTGGGGCATCCGAACTTAAACCTTGGCATCCCATTGGCGTGAGGGCATCGTCATCCACTTCAAGTGGCGATGGATTCTTATCTTTCTTAAGTGATCACACGTATACCATACTAGCCGGTACTTATCTTTTCATATAGCCAACATTTCCATAGCCCAACAAAGGCGTGCTTATACATAATCATGTGTGTCATGCTTTCTACGACCCAATTCTAATGATATCGTGAAAGAACCTAAGCCCAAGGCTTAGCTCAATCGTTAAGTATTTAGGACCTTGCACCAATCCAAGACATCAACTCGGTGCACTTCGATGCCAACCAAGACCTTGTAAGTTTTAGTGATCCCCATACCAAACGAGACTAGGAACCGGTACCGGTCCAAGACCTCATGGCCTTGGGCGATCTTCATGCCATACAAGACTTGAGTTCCAAACCATCATCATATTACCAAATCACATCTTATGGCTCTAGGTGAACCTTAACTTGCATTGAATTCAAACAAGGAACCATGGCATCATTCGGACTATGAAAGACTCGAGCACATGTATCAAACTCACATACAATCAAACATACACAAAGTCTCTATACTAATCACGGCTTGTCAAGAGAGGACCACCTAGACTTGATGATAGAAATGGTAATACCAGGGAGAAATAGGAAGCTCTACTTAGATAAACCTCAAGAAGCCAAAAGACTTTGCTTTGTGAGGGGCGATGGTTGCACAACCAAAGGAGAGAGCAAAGGGCGCGAGAGAGAGGAAAGGGCGTCCAAGGGAGAGTGAGAAGGAACGTGAGCAAAAATGGTGAGGAGGAAGGGGAGCTCCTCCTATTTATAGCCCAAAATCCCACATAAATTGTCAAGAAGGTGTTGCCTAGCGGACCACTTGTTCTTGTAGAAATTAATGGTCGTGAGTTGCCAAAACCTGTAAATACTGATGTTGTTAAGAAATACTTTCCATAAATAAAGTGAAAGGCCTTTGAGCCACATTTGGATTGAATCCGAGCCACTTTAAGGCACTTGCATCATGCATCTCATACATATATGGCATATTTGTATGTTTGTTCATCTTGTAGATATTGAAAGGCTCCCAAGGAGGACGATTTCAATTCGTAAGGAATCAACTTCAAGAAAATAACCACTCAAGATCAATCACTCTTCCTAGAGTCTAGGTGTGATCTTGTCAAGTGCGTCATTCTATAAAAAGCTAATCTTTGTCTAAAAGAGTTTCTCAAATTTAAAAATCCTATTTTCAAGAAATTTGTGACGTCTTGAAATTCGAGCCCAACAAATTCCTGAGCCTACTCCTATTCATTTTCTAGCCCATTTCTTAGGTCCACCCTTCATTTTCAGCCCAAGGGGGGCATTTTAGGAAATGTGCAAGATGAAAATGACCATTTTGCTCGAGATATTTTGAAGAAAAGACAAAAAAAGAGAGAGAAGATGATGTCATCTTGCTTGGGAGTTGAACCAAGCCATTTATGGCCTTAATTAGGCTTGACTTGCAGCCTTCACTTCACTCTCTCTCTCTCTCCCCTTCATCCCCTCCATTAACCACACACACTCTCCCATTGTTTTCCCCTCCTTCCTTCTGTTTTTCCTTCTGACCTTCCTCCGAAAAACCGAGCTGTTCATGCCATTCCCATGTGAATCACCGCCCATCCTAGCCATCAGCAGTTCCCCCTCGACCCCAGTGCTACCGATCCACCGGCCAACCGCTCGCGGAGCTCTAGCCAACCCATTTTGCTCCAATCAACCGCTTTCCTCCTGTGCAATGCAGTTTTCAAAGTTGCAGTGAGAGAGCAGAGGTTGTTGCTGCTGTTTTGAGCTAGGGACCGCCTTGGATCGTCATGGTAGAAGTCCCCAGGTGTCGCCTTCATTGCCATCGTCGCATTCATGTCGCCGGCCCGCTTAACCGGTGAGTTTAGCCCCTAATCCTTTGTTAGTGCCTAAACTTGCTTAGGGTTGGGTTAGTTAGTGTTAATGTTGGTTTAGGAAGTTTAATTAAATTGCATTAGCCCTAAGATAGATGGTTAGATAGATGGTTAAGAAGATTAACTTAGCTTAATCTTGCTTAATTGTGCTTAATTATTGCCTAATTGTGTTTTATGTGATTATTTATGGTTTAGGTGATTAATTAAGCATGTTTAGCTTAAATGGATTGATTAATTATTTTAATTAATGTTTTGTTTAATTTCTGAATTTAATTTATTAATAATTGAAATCATGAAATTACTGTTCACGACATGTTTCACACTATTCATCTAGAAGTGAAAATGTACATAATTTCATGTGTCTTGATTTTATGAGGTGAATTGGATGTGTTATTGCATGAATATCCGCATGAATTGTATGATTTTCACAAAAGGGTAAAAATGGTTTGTCTGAGGGACACCGGAAATGGACCGCTTTCATGAGAAAGGATTTAAGGTTTTATATGCAAGCATGTATGCATTGGCTAATACTCATAGATAATAAGTGGATTGTGATGGTATGCTTGCGTGATCACTAAGTTGAACCCACTGCCCTGACTGTAGTTCGGGGAGGGGGGTGATAGTCCGATTTATCAAAGATTATGGAGAGGGAAGGCACGGAAATGCACTGTTGCGCCTCTATGGAGGAAGGGCGTCGTAGCACTGTAGCGCCTCGGAGGGCACGGAAAGGCACGATTGTGCCTCTGCAGAGGAAGGGCGCCGTAGCACTGTAATACCTCGGAGGGCACGGAAGGGCACGGTTGCGCCTCTGCGGGGGAAAGGCGCCATAGCGTCTTGGCCTACACGGAAGGGCACGGTTGCATCTCTATGGAGGAAAGGCACCGTAGCACTTCGGCCCAAGTTGTAGCCTTGTGAGGCAATAATAATCGAAACACATGTGGATACAAGAGTGCATGAGAAACATGGCATCATTAGTTTCGACTATGCATGAGATGATCACATCATTTATGGCACGCACGTATGAATTGATAACATGCAAAGTGTGGCAATGGCTAGATAAGATCACTTGTGACGCGACTCGCATGTCATTGATGAACTACATCATCCAACGGCCATGTGCATTAGTGTATTGTGCTGACTCATAACGTGCAGGGTATGACATATTGGGTAAAATTGCATGCGAACCGACTATGTGATTGTTGGTTGCATTGCTTGTATTGTATGAGGTATAATGTGCAAGGTATGGCATACCGAGTAATGTTGCATGCGAACTGATTAATTAAGTGTCGATTGACCCTGGCTGTTGTTGGTTGTTGGTTGTTGGTTGTGGGTTGTTGGGTTGAGTGAGGGGTGGTTCTGAAGAGATACCCCGGGTTGAGTTGATGTACTAATCGGGGCTTAGGAGAAGAATTCGCTAAGATTTTATCTCACTGGTTATTGTATAACCACTTTCAGGCCCTTAGAATGGCGCGGTGGAGAATCCTACTCCCGCTCCTCCAGTGATCGGCCCAACAGAGCCTGAGTCCAATGGGTCTTGGTGATGGTGATAATGATAGTGATGCTGAACCCGAGGGTTTATTGTGTATAGCTGGATTAGCATAGCTTAGTTCCTTTTTGGTTTGGCTTAGAAAATGGATTGACCCCTTTTGTCGGGCTTGTAAATAAGAAAACGTCCTTTGTTGGTTAATCCAGTAATTTGTATAAATGAGTAGTGATGGTTATTCTTGTTGTTCATCCATCTATCTCTGTTTGATTGTTTGATTGTCTATTTGGATTGGGGATGGTTTGTCTTCCGCTTGCGCTTAATGAAAGATTAAAATGAATGGTTGTCGATGAGTCTTGGGATGCACTTTCAATAGACCATGGTAAGGGGTTGTTGCGTGTCCAGGGTTCGAGGCGTGACAAAATTTTCCCCAAAGGAGTCCATGAAGATTTTCGAATCTCAAATCCCCATGGATAGGAGTTCTAACCAAATGATGTTTTGGAAAACCAAGAAAGGGTTTTCAAAGGAGCCATATGGTAATGCCTAAGATGATATACATCTATATACACTTTTTAAGAGAATTGAGTAAAAGAACCATATATTTGGATGTATGATTCGTTTACATTGAATATATGGATTAAAATGACAGAAATCATTTCTTTCACAATGCTAAACACTGATTTTATCCCTTGCAAGCCACTTTGAACCTAGTAAGGAGATTTTTCTTAAAACAATCCTATCAAGAACAAACTCAAAATAAGGAATCATAGGAGGTTATGGCTGAAAATTAGAGTAAAAGATCAAGAAATACTTTATTGCTTTCACTTACATTAATCTTCTTATGATAGCTTTAAGTGGACTCGGCAAAAGCTCGAGACATTCGAAAGTGAGGAAGAGCATTCATTTCGCTACCCAAACACAATTAACCATTGCTTAGCTGATTTGAGCCTAATACAATCCTTTTTGAAACCCAAATGATGATTATCTTCCCACAATGGGGCAATGCTTGTTATTTGCCAATAAAACAAGAATGTTGGTAAAAATCCAAAAGATATTTTGAGAGTCTTAGATACTTAAAAGAGAATCAAAAGAAAAAAAGGGCTAGTAAAAGTAGTTTGCTTGGTAAAAATAAGGCTAAAGCCCATTAAAAGCAAGAAAATATATGTTGTAAAACATCTATTGTAAGTACACTTTGTTATAAAAGAAGAACAAAGCTCTCATGTCAAAATCATATTGAAAACATTGAAAAGGTTGTGTGATGGTAATGATGCCAAGATAATCACCAACTTTTCAAACCCTTTTACCTAAAATATTTCAAGTCTTTTAAGTCTCACCCAAACCAACATTACAATCTACATTCAAAATCTCTTCTAATTGGGATAGTTTGAGTCGAAGTTAGAATTTAACATAGGAGATGCCGCTAAAAGGAGTGGAAGCGATCTCATTTTGTCTTATCTTCAAAGTTCTTGACTTATAGACCCGATGAAAATACTAATTAAACATTATTTCCGTGGCCTCAAAGTGAGCATCCTTTGTGTAAGCCCATGACCAAGCTTACATTATAGTCCTTTCAAAAGACCCTTTTGATCAATCAACTTGTATTTGCTATGAATGTTTCCAAAAACCTCAAACATAGGCTATGTGAGACTTCAAGTGTAAGAGTAAGCATATTTCCCACATCAATGGATGGAAACCAAAGCCTTTTATGAGAGCCGATGTGAAAGACCTTTTTGATTAGGTTATTTCTAATTTGGCCTATTTGATTTAACCCTTAGATGGTTTATCAAAAATTATTTTGTCAAAACTTTATCTTAAGGAAATTGATGATTGTTACCAAGTAATCTCTAATTTCCTTTTGAAAATGGTATCTCCCTAATGAGTTAGTTCTTGGTCAGCCTAAACCTCGTCTTCGATTCTTGATCCGCCTAAATCTCGTCTTCGGTTCCTAGTTAACCTAAACCTCGTCTTCAATTCCTTGTCCGCCTAAACCTCGTCTTTGATTCCTAGTTAGCCAAAACGTCATCTCTAGTACTTGTTAGCAAAAATCATGTCTTTAGGTTATAGGTCATCCTTAAACCTTGCCTTTAAATTAGTGATCATTTTTAAATCATGTCCTTAGGTTCTAGGTCATCCTTAAATCATGTCTTTAGGTTAATGGTCATCCTTAAACCATATCTTTAGGTTCTAGGTCATCCTTAAATCTTGTCCTTAGGTTAGTGGTCATCTTTAAACCATACCTTCTTCCTAAAATTTCTTTCATGAAATTGTAGTCATGGTAAAATCTAACAAACGATAGCAAGTATTCAAGTATGTCTTTGATCTTTTTTATTTCCCAAATGGAGTTGACTAAAACTTTCAGTTATCAATTTACCTTTGAGTAGAACCTCTCCAAACTCTCACTCAAAGAGCGGTAGCTATTAACACTTAATTCTTAGTCGACGTATTGATAAAGATAAAAAAAATTAAAATTAGAATTTCTGGTCGTGATGGAGCTCATTTTTCGAACCAAAAGTGTCGTTTTTCAATTATGTTTTTCACACAAAAATCGAAAAAGTCAAATGGTTGACTTTTGGTCAATCATTTGACGACCAAAAGTCAACCCCGAATCAAATTTTAGATTTTTGCATAAAATTTTGGAAAAATTCAAAGATTTGGTCACAAAATTAAACTTAGTGAAAAGTAAATTAGGCTTTGACTTTTGGTCAAATTTTTAAACAAAAAATGGAAAATACAAAAATCACAAAATCATTTCATTTAGCTTCAATTTGAATTTAGCATTGAAAGTTTTGCAAAAATGGATTAAAAATCTCATTTGTCAGAATTTTTCAATCTTAGGTTCGAAATCAACCAAAAATAAAATAACTTTTGTTCTAGTCATAATTAGGCTTCGATCATTTTGCAACATTTGATCTATAGATAATTGCCCATTTACTCGTTCAAACAATATCGAGATTGAGTAAGCCGGAATATGAGTTGACAATTTTGCCCCTGATTAGGGGTCCGAATCAATTCAACATGATTGGTACATGAATACTTCCATTCTACTCAATCTTATGAGTTAAGTTTAAATTTTGGGTCAATTTTGGGAAATTCATTTGCCAACTTGTCAATTTGGGGAATTTAGCTCATTTGGCTTTAATAAAATAGGGTTGTTGAGCTTCAATTCATGAAATTCAAGTTGACCCATTCATGACTAAGGTTTAATTTGATGAATTGAAGTTCAATTTCTTTATTAAAGCCATGCCATCCATTTCAGGTTAGTTTGAATGTAATAGGTTCCTCTAGGCACAAGCAACTAGGCCAATAGGTGTCTTACAATTTTAATTGAATCCAATTTCACTTAATTTGCAATTATTTGCAAACAATTAAAGGAAATTGCTCATTTAAAGCCTACAAAGTCCGATTTGGTCATCCATGGCATGGGGTCCAATAATTTTCATAATAATTAGATAGTTATACCAATAAAAATGATGTGGTTGAATTTTCATGGTTTAATTGACCTAATTAGACCGAAATTGGACCATTTCTTTTATAATTGGACCATGTTCCTTCATGATTCATAAAATTTCTTTATAATTTAGTCCCTTAAGGATTAAATTGCAAAGATTTAAAGAAAATGTGTAATGAATAGCCCCAGAAAGCTTCAAACCGATCAAACCGGTCGGTCAAATCGACCACCAATGGAGGAGGCTGGTTTGGCCCACATTCATCAGTTCCTCACTGCCAGCAACCACCATGAGGTGACCCACCTCATGGTCAAGCCTCCCATGCCTTTAGTTTTTCAAAATTGTGATTTTGCCCCCAAGATTTTTGAATTTTTGCAAAATTACCCATTAAATTCAAGAAATTTTCAAAAAGCCCTAATCTCACAATTAAATCTCACCCATTCATTGAGAGTACAACTTAGCCCTTAAAAAAATTAGCATATGATTAATTCAATGGATGGGATTAAATCTAATAATAGGATTAGATCCTAACCCTTGAATCAAACCATGGGCTAGGATTTGATCTAAAGAAGGGGGTATGCAACCATTTTTCCCTCCAAAATTTGGGGGGCCATTTTGTGCAGCTACTTTCTCTTTTTAATGTGAATTTTTTCTCTTAAATTCTCTCTCTCTCTCTCTCTCTCTCTCTCTCTCTCTCTCTCTCTCTCTCTCTCTAACCGCTCACGCGGTTTGGCTCAACCGTCAGCCTCTCCCCCCACCGGTGGGCCCTTGCCTGCAATGCCGCCGATGTCACTAGCCTTCCTGTCCTTCTACTCGATAGTTCAATGACCAGCAGCTCCTTCGAAGATGTTCCAATCAATCTACCTCCTCTCTCTTTCCCGCGGCAGTGAACTGATTCTCTCCAAAGGTTGATCAACGCTGCTCCGGCACCAATCCGCCTCACTCCAACAACCATATCCTCCTCCAAGTTCCCCTAAACGTCCTTCAGTGTAGCCATAATTTGATTTTTCCTTGCTCGAGCTTGAAACATTGAGAAATCGAACCAAAGGTATTGTTCTTATTCTTGGGCTCGATAAAGCGAGATTGCATTAGACAATCAAGCTAGAGCTTGCACGTAGGTCTAGTTTGATGATGATCACAACTACTATAAGGTGTTCTAGATGTTATCAGATGGATTCGGATGGTTAATCATGGCCTGAACTTGTTTTATTGAGTGTTTAAGCTTGTTCTGTAATTTTCGTGTACCCGAATGCCTGATCTGGTAAATGGCTTAATATAAACCTGAAAACGTGCTTTTCTATGTTTGATATTTTATAACGTTTGAAGTTGACTCGACTAGCTTTCCAAAGATGTATAGAACGTCCTGATCGAATGTCATTTACTAGCTGAAAACCTCTATGAAAGTCAATAGTACATTCTACCATGTTGATTTGCATTTTGTGTGCTCTATGATGCTCTAACTTCCGCAGATTTCTAATTTTTTGTTGATTTTTGTGATTCAATTTTTAAGTCGGTTCCTTCATAAAAATAAATCATCATACATGCTTCTATATCATATAATTGTTCTATAATTTTTTAGTTCATTAAGATAGGTCGATCAGCCTCCAACCATCCGTGCTAGACATGGCTTTTTGTGATTCCTAACTGCCTAATGTTGCATCTCGAATTTGTTTTATTTTCGTGTTTGGATTCAACCTTTGAGTTCTTCATGAAAGTTGCTCATATAGATATTGTTTATGACATAATTTTTTCTCTAATTGTTGGATGAGTATTTCTAGGTAAAAACCATAAGAAAATCATCCTTCAGTATGCTATTTAGTTCATTCTCAAATCAGAGTTCTATGTTTTTTGATTTTCTAGTGATTTTTCTAGAGTTGATTTGAAGATGATTCCTTCAAGATATTTTCTTGTATAAATTTTAGTCATGACATGTCTTTATTTCAATCTTTTGGACAATATTCACTTGGTAAAAACCCTACAAAATCATCCATAGGTCTGACCTCTCCCTATAATGACCCTTATTGCATTTGCGTAGAATGGAGTGCACAATTATGTTCTCTTGGCTTTAATGTCTTCATGAAAGCCATAGTAGATCATATTGCTTTTCCTGAGGTATAGATCACCCTAACTAGATGTCATTAGCTCACATAATCACATACCTTATTTTGATTTTGGTTCTGCCTTAATGCATGTTGATCATGTTTGCTTCATCTTCGTTAATTTTGTATATTGTGGTCGCATTTAGGTATAAGTCCATTCGTGGAAAATGTTCATGGTTTCATACACCATCTATTTGGCTTTTCTCCTCTTTTAGCTACGTCATATAGAAGCATAAGCCATGCATTTTCTAACTGTGATTATTGCCCTACATGTTGTTATGTCACGTGTTTGTACAAATGCCATAAATCATACATGAAATTAATCTTAATTGAGCTTGAGGCCTCTTAGGAAGTCTTAAAACATTCTTTGAGCTTTCTAATGATACCAAGTTTGGCTCATTCGCATGTCAATAGTTCCCTTTTCCAATTTTCCCTGAAGTTGCTCTGAATTCTTAAAAATTTGCAAATTCAGAATGCATGATTAACCAAGTCTGTACCCACATTTTGTCAATTTTTGTATGATTCAAATTTGATTGTCATCTTTAGGACTATCGTATGGCAAAATTTGAGAACTTTTAAACGTCATCGACATGACCAAATTGCTATGAATTCATCTTAGAACCCTGTCGCCCTGTTTTGTCCTGATACATTATACTGAGTTCTCTGATTTTTATAAAATCACGCATAACTCTTCTTGTGAAAATTTCTTCATGAAAGTTGTTCCATATTGAGTGCTTGATGTATTATAATTTTTGCAAGGCTGATTACTCATGGGTCCTAGACCTATTGTTTGTCTTTTGATTGTTGTGCTGCAAATTCCCTTTGTTGCTCATTGTGACCTAATCGTATTCTAGGATTCTTAGAAATTTATGCATGCATAAACGACTTTCAGTATCTTTACAACTTTTAATCCTCATTTCATGAATTTTGTTCACATAATTTTCAGAAAATAAAAAGATCATTCAATGATTATTTGACACATGTGATTGTGCTTGGCACGTGATGAATATATAAAGTGACCCAATGTTGCCTCGTTAATTGTTTGATTGAATGAGAACCAAGGTCTTCAAACTTGCTCGCCTGGTCAATATCACGAAGAATAAAGAAATACTGTCTATACCCAAATAAAAATTGATATTTTCTTAAGGAAATGGAAAATCACTCGGACAGATCCTCATCTTGTTTGATTTGGTCTTTTGTGGAAGATTTTCACTATGATTGCATGTTTGCTTTTAAGCTCTATGCATGTGTTTGTTGGATAATTGCGAAAATCCAATGCATGATTGTGGGTTACACTTGGGATCACACATTAAAACCCGACTTAGGGGCTTGTGGCACTAGTTACCATGAATGAATGCTAATGATGGCTAATTACCATAAGTCATGTCTAATAATAAATGGGGGAATGGTCTAGTGGCACATTGCATGGACAATCACAAAGGCCGACCCTAAGGTAAACTTAAATCGATTGATTGTTATTTGTTTGATTCTTTGACATGCTTTGTGTGTCTTTTGCATGATTTAGTGTTTGTCTCAAATGTAATATGTTTGCATAGCCTTGGATTAGAACTAGAATAGGTCTAAGAAGATGGTCCCTTGAAGATGGTAGAATCGAAGATGTCGGTGGTCGATGTCCATTTCAACCTTTTCTTGTACCATTTATTTAATACCCAACATATGTCTCAAGTTTTATCTTGTGTTGTATAAAAACCCAAGGAGGTGCAAGTTTCTTCTCCCCTTTCATTCTTTTGTATTTTTTAGGATTGAATTGTTAGATTTACTGCTTTGCTTGGATATTTATTTACCGCATTGCAATTTTAATTCAAATTGTTTGAATTTTTTTTTTTTTTGAGTAGAATTAGAATGGTATGAAATTGACATCTACGCATGATCACCTTTTATTTTTAATGGCACGAAAAAGTAAAAAGACATACATGATCACCTCAAGTAAACACGATTACTATTAGGTATCGAAATGGTGTTAATAGAAATATTAATGTAACCTAGGTACCCAAGCCCTAGATCATTGGTTCCATAGAAATCGAGGGAACACTCCTGACCCTCAATTGGGCTTTCTAGCTGGCCCCAAAAATGAGGCTAGTGGCGACTCCTAAAGTCTTATCTTAGGTTATTTAATCAACTTAAGATAACACAAGACAAGGTACATCAAAAGATGTCGAATCAAATCTTTCATGAGTGGATGAATAATCTAATTAAGTCCTGATGGACGGAAAAGGTTAAATCAACATGTTCGAATGATTCTTTCTTGTCTCCATTGCTAGAGAATTGACAACACAAGACAAGGTATATGAAAAGACGTCGACTCGGATCTTTCATGAGTGGATGAATAATTTAATTAAGTCCTGATGGACGGAAAAGGTTAAATCAACATGTTTGAATAATTCTTTCTTGTCCTCACTGCTGGAGAATTGACAACACAAGACAAGTAGCTTTGCACAAAGGAAGGGAAGGGGTAAAAGGAAAGAAAGAAGGGGGCAACGTCGGACAAGCTAAAATGTGCAAGGCTTAGGAAAACCTTCTCCTAGACTGCTCTTAGTCATTCACAGACTGAAGCGGTCATAACACACTATATCAATGAAGTTTGGAATATCCAAAGTAGATAATCCACTCTATGGTTGCAATTTGACAAACAGTCCGGAAGAAAACAAATACTATCACGATTCTGCTGGCTGTTTGTCAAAATCAAACTACATTGCATCCGCTCTAGACGTTTTCCTAAATGTACAGAGAATGAGGGGATAGAATTTTGGATTTCTAATACTGTACAATAGTAATGTTGATGGCTTTTCCTTTTTCTTAGGCAGATTCTGTGAACGTCATCTGAAAATTTTCGTACTTTCATTATGAGAGATCGAGAGTTAATTGTCCTTTAAACCTTGTTTCATTCCAGCTGAAATACAAGAAGGCGTAGTGTGGGACTATGATCCTTTGTTTGATTATAGACTTTGAGGTTTCCTCATAAGTGACTTCGAGCAATCATGAATAGAAGGAAGAAAGGAATACTCATTCAAACGACATTGTTTCTATCCATGAGTTCAGGCGTAACTATAACTCTCAGATTCTTGTCAATTCCAGAACGTACAAATCCGATTCATTGCTTCTCCCAGTCAACTCAGTACAAGTCCACGATTGGCATGATCTGGCATAGGCCTTTTAATTAGATGATCTCTAGCTAGTGTATCTTTCATAGAATCCAAACTTGACTTACGGAGTTTCCAATGGGATCCAGAAGGATTATTACTCCTGAAATCCAAGCTACTAGAGTTTCGAGAAAATTGGGCCGCTGTTACTTCTACTGGTAACTTGTGACGATGCGGTAGAAATTTCTAAGTCACATAATTTTGTTGGACTAGCTTTTAACCTTAAACATTATTTATCGACACTAAAAAAGATGAGAGACGTGCTATCATTTGTCAACACTAGGGGGTAAGAAACGAGAAGCATCGTGCTTCGTGTGTCAAAAGTACAAAATATTCTCCTCTGGCACAATGCAATTTGTCCCTGCTAAACCAAATATGGATACAAAATCTCTGTCAACAAAAACCTCTAGTGATTTTTCACACTACCAAAGTTTCAACTCTATCGAACAGAATTCCAACTGACCTTTTGGTATAGTCAAAGTGACTACATTTTGTGTATGTGAGTCTCCCTTTAATGAAACCCTATCTAAGAACTCTGAGTTTCTTTCCGTGAGGTAACCAAGCTCTTTGGGTTCAAGTAGGACCAATCCCATCGGCTGCTAGTCACTGGTCACCGGCCGTCGCCCCTAGTTGCCGTCCACACCCCGCCGCCGCAAGTCGTCGCCCCTGCCCACCTGTCTCTGCCGCCATCAAGGAAGAAAGAAATAAAAAATTTGTGTCGATTCCAAACGCATTTCTATTCATTTTCTATTTCAAGGATAAAGTTACTAAACATCATATTTTACTCATAAATTGTTCCAAGGAGTAGAAATAAAAAAGGACTATTTCTCAAAAGAAATTTCTCCTAGGAGTAGAAATGTTACCAAACACACTCTAAGCATCATACAAATTGCAGACAAAATATTGGGCCTATCTTTAGGGAATTTTTGGACACACAACAAGCCCATTTGGGATGTTCTTCATGTCCTAACGCACAACTATTTTGAGGGAAATGATCAGATTCTATTGATGCAATACGAAAGAAACTAAATAAGAAGGAACCATATTCCAAATGTTCTAAACGGTCTCTTCAATAATGATTTCAACATCTTATTCAGATCAATCCCAAGCTTTTACAAGGAGTTGAGGAGAGAGAAGGGAGGAGATTTCGGGCCTTGTTTCATAGCAGCAATGCCGGGGAATTTTTACGGGAGGTTGTTCCCTGATCATTCTCTTCATTTCATACATTCTTCATATGGTGTCCATGGGCACTCTCGGGTTAGTCATTGTGCATTCACATTAGATTGATTTATTTTCTCTTTTTTATTTGATTTATGCAAATTATGTATTCAGGGGCTAACCCGGCCCCTTTTTTTTCTCCTGGGCCGGCCCATTTTTCCTTTCTCCCCGGCCCGGCTCCCCTTTCCTTCCTCTTTCTTCCCAGCGTCGCTTGCACACGCCTCTGCAAGCGAAGTACGAACCAGCGTCTCACCTAAACAAAAAAAAGAATAATAAAGTACAAACCAGCGGAGCGGAGCATGTGGCGGCGCGAAACGAGGGTCGGGGATCAGCCGGCCACAGCAGGCTGGCGGTGGCAGCAGCCATGAGCGCCTGCTGGTCCAGCTGTCCTTAAAAGCGAGAGAGGGAAGGCGGATGAGAAAGGAGCAAGGAGAGGGAGGTCGGAGAGAGAGAGAGACGGAGAGTGACTGGAACAGGGAGACCCAGAATCTGCCTCAGCCGAGCGTCGCTCGGTCGTTCCCCACGCGAGCTTACAACCCGTAGCCGGCGCCACCAAGCTGCAGCTTCCCTTTCCCCCATTTCAAGTTTTTTCGGTGAGTTTCCCGGTTTTTGGTTCAACCTGTGGATTTCCCGAGGCTCCCGGCTCGGGGCATGGGAGGCGAACGGACGTACGCCGATTGATCGGTCTCGCCCGATTCGCCGCAGCCGAGCCGGGTAGGGTCCCTCGGCCGATCCCTTTTTGTGCGCTGTTTTGCCCCCGTTTTGGGCTCGCCGGACCGCGCTTCGTCGTTGTGCGGTTTGTGCGTGTGCTGGCCCCGTTCGTCTGTCCACTGCTCTTTTGGGTCACTGTTTGTTGATTGTTGTGAGTCCTAGCGCGAGTTTGAGCCTCGGTCGGTTCTGTTTTCTCCCTTTTAGCCTGTGTACTCCAAACGTTCGATGAAATGCCTGAACCAAAACCGTTTAATTTTGCCTCAGATTCGCGTTGTTAAATGGCATATGAATTTGTTTTGTTCAGCATAAGATTGCTTCTTTTATTACTAAGTTCTTTTTCAGTCAGATTCCATTTCTACCAGGTTGGCACCTCCTCTTCTCCTTTGTTTTGTTTTGCTCTGTGTTTCATGTCCATTCCTGTTCCTGTGGTGTTTTTATAATGCCTCGCCTAGGACGACCAGAGTGAGTGCTGTTAATGTGGACGTCTGGCAAGATAAAAGTCCCTGTCGCATTCGCATTCAGGTTAATTAAAAACGATTTGTCCTAATGGCCACATTTTCCATATGGGAAGGAGGAAGTGGGGATTTTGAATATCTTCCTTTTCAAGGAGTTTGGGGTGTGGACAATTTAACTTCATGTGTGGGTTTTAACTCTTATGCTTGAGGGGTCTAACAATGAAAATTATAGCAAAAGTCGAGTAGGATCGATAAAAAAAAAAAAAAATTAAAGGCAACAGTGATGGTGTTCGCTGGTAAGGACGATAATTGTAGATGGTCATGGCAGTGATAGACCATGATTTCTGAATGTGATAGTCTAGTGGAAGTGTTCGATGAAGGGTGATGGTGACGGTCCTCATCGAAGGGGGGAGATTTAGGCACCACTTGATAACACTCCAATTTTTCTATTCTTTTATTCATTGAAATAGAAAAGGAACAAAAACCCATTTAGTAACGTCCACTAATATTTCTGTTTCCCGGAATAGATTTAAAATAGAAATAAGAAGTACAAAAAAGTAATTTCTTGTTTTTGGGATCAACTTCTAAAAATTATTTCTTGAGTTATGACTTATGACCAACCGTTGTTTGTCGACTATCGGCCGTTAACCTCCGCCCGCCACCACCGAACTTTGCCAGAAGACTGGCAGACGGCAAACCAGCGATCAGCGGCCGGGCAGACGACGAACCGGCATTTGATGACCGACGGCCCGCATCCGACAACCAGTGCCCGACTAACATGCGACCGCCTCCAATCGCCAGTTGTCGAGCCGTTGGTTGCCACAACCATCGAAGAGAAAAGAAATAAAAAAAAATTATTGGTACCAAATACATTCCTATTCTTTTTCTATTTTAAGAATTAGAAATTTTTTTATTACCAAACACTTTGTTTTACTCGAAAATTATTTCAGGAAGTAAAAATAGAAAAGAATTATTTCTCAAAAGAAAATTTGTTCCTAGGAGTATAAATGTTACCAAATGCACCCTTAGCATTTGAAAATATTGGTTCTTGGGTAAATGACGTTGGTACATACGAGCTAGTTTAGTTTAGTTTAATGAATTTCAGGTTTAGTAGATTCGGGCTAGCTTAGTGTTTGAGGTGTTTAGGCTGAGTTTTTTCTTGTTAGCAAAGATGGGTTTAGTGCATTTAGTTTCATTGAAATGGGCTTGGTGATTTTCCATTCGAATGGGCTTCTTTTGAATAAGACCATTTGTGTCCATGGCCCAGAACCGATAGCCTATGTCAGGCCATATTCGGACTAGGCCTTGGGGCCGCCCAAGTCCCTATTTTTATATTAGAAATTTTAAAAATTTTAAAAATTCAGAAAAATTTTAAAGTGGGAAATAAGGTTTGAGAGTTAAACTTTGAGTAGCTTTTCTAGATTTTAGAGTTAATTCTTTTAAAATTAGTGCTTCATTTTCCTTAGATTAGATTGCACATAGTTTAGGGATTCTGATAAGCATTTTAGGATTAGTGTAGTTTTAAGGAAAGAAGAAAAAAAAAAATTTGAAAATCTTTAGTAAAAAATTGGACTCAAAACTAAATAAGCTGATGGGGCTTTAGAATAGGGTTTTGAATGTTTTTAGAGACTATTGTTAGGGTACCATTTATGGACTTCAATTTCGATTATTATTTAACTACGCACTTCCAATACATTGATTGTTGTTTCCCTTTTGCTCAATTAGTAATAGAACCTTAGCCGTCATCATTAACAAGAAGGCTACTTGAACATGTTAATTAGTAATAGGGGTGATCGGTTCCCAATCCAATTCGGTTGTAAGGTAGAATCGGGAATTGAACTGGGAGGATTGGTTCCCAAAATTGAGAATCAAGGGATGGACCATTTGGTCCTTTGATTGGGAATCAGACTAGACAAGACCGTTGGTTCCAGTCCAATCCAATGGAGTCAACCACTTTTTTTTTCTACTAAAGAGTGGTTATGCACAATGAAAGAGAGTGACAAATTTTAAAAATATTGATAGAAGCAACGATGGGCAAAGAGTTATCATGCCATAACTTGTAATAATATTGGATGATATAATATTTAGTTCACATTTTATAAAAAAATTTGAAAAAATAATAGAAAAATTGTATAAATAGTTGATCTAGTCCAATTAGGTTTGGTTCCCTCTTGGAATCGGGAATCGGATTGCCTGGATACCTATTCCACTTTTAGGAATTGAGAATTAGACCAATACTCCTAGAAACCGGGGCCGAACCAACTAGTCCGGTCCGGGCGGTTTCCTATTTGGGCGGTTCATTTTGCACACCGATAGTTAGTAAATGAACAATAAGATTTCGAAAGGGTATTAAGTGCAATTAAATCCCCAACCCTAGATTTTTTAGTTGTGTAGGAAGTGATTATACTCCTATGTTTTACTTGATTTTTAGATGACCCCAATATTCAAGTGGCAACTCCTTATATGAAACCCTCATGGCCAATAATTAATTGAGTGTATGGGCACAATATAATGCCCATGAATGTCGGCCTCATGCCATCTCCATGCAATAAAACGTGTAGGGTACACGACAAATTGCAACCATGCCCTGGTCAGGGCAAAAGGCTGCCACTACGTTTTCTTTTTTTGGGTCGGAAGGCTGCTTCTAATTTGTTCTGTTCTTGCTATGACAAATCCCAAAAAGAGCCCATCCCTCTCAAGTTTTCAAACCCTCAACCTAATTATTCACTATGGTCCAAAAAACAAACTATTTATTTAAGAACTTATTTGTAGTCATGGATATTTTTAAAAAAAAAACTATTTAATTACTGTCAATTATGAATCTATGTCAAAAGTCCACAAAATTGTAACGGGCAGGGAACGAGATAAAGGAAGCTAAGCTGCAGCGTACTGAAGATGGCTCTTCCTCTAACCATGGATCAGATTCTTTGCATGAATGGAGGAGAAGGGAAAGCTAGTTATGCCCAGAATTCCTTCGTCCAGGTCTCTCTGTCTCTCTCTCTGTCTCTCTCTCTCTCACTGGAACTTGATGGAATCCTCTGCATGCATCTTTTTCAGGATATGTGCTCTGTTCTCTTAAAAGTGGTGAATTGCTAAGTGTCTCGTGTATAAAGTACAGTGGTCTAATGGCTTTCACTCTCAACAAGTCATTTTTTCCACCGGCCTATCAATATCACGTTTTGCAAACAACTTGTTTTTTATCCAAATCGAATAATAGAATTGTCTTCTTCCCTATTCTCATATGCTGGATTGCTCATGAGATCGCACCACACGCCCAATTTGTTCGAGTGCTGATTGCACTAATCAAATCTCCTCTCTACCCTCATATTTTCTTCGGCCGCCGACACCGCCGGTTGTCGTCACCCACTATCCTCTGCAGTTGCCAACTCATCATTTAGATTGGCACCACCTGCTTGCAGTCATGCTCGCTGGCACCATGCTGATCGCTTCTCAACTACTTCCCTCTGCAGCCCATACGGGCTGGCCTAGCTATGACCGTGGCCTCATTTGCTGTCAAGGTCTCGGCTAGCTCAGCATCACCTTGGAGACCTTTATGATGATGGAGGCTGCACCAAGCCTCCAAACACGATAATCTCACACATGCCCAGATGATCATCTAGTACATAATCAATCCTTTTCACTCCGAACACCTGAGCCACCATTTGTGGGGTTTTCTTTGTATTCACACCTCACAAGTGTAAAAATAGGTTGATTTTCATAAACCTTGCAAGAGTTTTTTTTCTTTTTTGGTCGTATGGAATAGGTTGGTTTAAGTGCAAAAGAAAACTGAAGATTCAAAAGATGCCTGTTATTGGTTTTAATTCTATATTTTACTCGCTTCCCATGTGCACAAATACAGAAACAGGTTATGTCCAGGGCAAAGCCTGTACTGCAGGAAACCCTACGAGAGCTCTATCTAGATAGCTTCCCTGAATGCTTGAAACTGGCTGATCTAGGATGCTCTTCAGGTCCCAACACACTACTATTGTTAAGGGAAATAATCGATTACATCGATGCGACATGTAAGCAACTAAATAAGAAGGAACCCATGTTCCAAATGTTCCTGAACGATCTCTTCCATAACGATTTCAACACTGTATTCAAATTGATCCCTAGATTTTACGAGGAGTTGAGGAGAGAGAAGGGAGGAGATTTCGGACCATGTTTTATAGTGGCAACGCCCGGGAATTTTTATGGGAGGTTGTTCCCTAGCCATTCTCTTCATTTCATACATTCTTCATATAGTGTCCACTGGCGCTCTCAGGTTAGTCATCATAAATTCACTTTAGATTGATTTATTCGCTCTTCTTTGTTTGATTCATGCAAATTATGTTACTTCTGCACCTTATCAGGTGCCTGCCAACCTCGTTAGTGAGTTGGGATCGCCCTTAAACAAAGGCCATATTTGTCTGGCAAGGGCAAGCCCCAGGAGAGTGCACGAGGCATACTTGGACCTTTTCAAGATGGACGTGACTTTGTTCCTCAAGTCTCGTTCAGAAGAGTTAGTCCCTGGAGGTCGTATGATGTTCACAATGATTGGCAGAGATGCGAGCGTCAATTTGCTTGAGGATCAAGTCTCTAACATATGGGAACTGTTGGGAATGACAATAAGCGATATGGTCAAAGAGGTTTTACTCTCTACAATCTTTGTGTGCTTGTGCACAAATGCATACCTGTGTGCGTGCCCATTGAATGCATTGTGTGAATTATTTCGCATAAGACTTACTTTGTTTGATTGGTGTGGCAATCCCCACGACGTTAATCATATTGACACCCCAATTTCCACAGAATAAAGATAGCCTGTTATAAATAGTTTTTTAGTTCTATCTGCTGTTCTGCAATAATTTTTTTATGTGCAGCGCTCGGAATTATCATCGCTTTCTTCTCACCAGCAATTATTTGGTTCTTGTGTTTAAAGGGTCTAATCGAAGAGGAAAAACTAGATGATTGCAACGTGCCTCTTTACATGCCTACTCTTGAAGAAGTTAGGGATGTCATTCAAGAGGAGGCCTCATTTCACATCACCAGATTCGAAACGTTTAAAGTCACCTGGGACGCCGAAATGGGCGTTGGTGATTCAAGAGTGAGAGGCAAATATGTGGCAGCAAGCTTGAGAGCGGTCTCGGAGTCCATCTTGGCAACGCATTTTGGAGAAGAAGTCATGGATAGCTTGTATGAGAGGTTTGCTAGCAAAGTTTCACAGTACATGGAACTACATAAAGGAGAATATTTCAACATCCTAGTTTCACTGAAGAACAGATGAATATCGGCCCTCTTGCAATCCAGCTTTTAGCCCTTAACTCAAGGGAAAACAATGTTAAACATATGTAGAGACGTGCATCACAGAATAAGTGACCTTTTCTTAGGTGATTACACAAAACATCTTGGGACATGTTGAATTTTCTACGCTTGACAATAATATTTAGCATGGTTTTCCGTGACCATTATGTCGTGACCTAACCTCAGTGCCAGATCTCTATCGGATGGCATAAAGGTAGGATTTATAGGTATTTGACTCCTTACGGTATATTGTTAACACTTCATTTTTTTTTTTTTTTTTTAAACTTTTAACACTTAATTTTTTTTAAACTTTGGTTAGGGTTTTTAATTGCGATAAAGTCTATTTTTCAAACAAAAAGTGTCATTTTTCATTTCCTTTTTTATTGGCCTTGCATAAGTAGATAATTTCCCAGTCATTTTTTATAAAACTCAAAAAATTGAATTTTGAATTATTTTTTTTGTTAACCCTTTAACCAAAAAGTTGACCCTGGTTAAAATAATTTTGTTCTTTGCACAAAAAGGTTCCTCTTGGCCTTAATTTCACTTTCACCACAAAAATTTGAGAAAATTTAAAGTTTTAATCACAAAATCAACCTTCTAAAAATTAACTAAAGGGTTAACTTTGGATCAAACATTTGACAAAAACATTAGAAAATATGAAAACTCACAAATCACTTCATTTTATATACAATTTGACTTTAGCAGCGAAAATTTTACGAAAATCAATTAAGAACCTTACATTCCCAATTTTTAAGTTTTAGGTTCAAAATTGACCAAAAATAAAATTACTTTTATTTTGTTCGTATTTTGATTTAGTTCCTTTTACAACATTTGATTTAGAGGTCATTCTACATTCACTCATTCGACTAATTTCATGTTTTGACAAGCCAAGATGAAAATTGCCATTTTTAGCCCTAATCGGGGGTCTAAGTCCATTCTTCATTATTCATGTATTGATACTCCTATTCAACCCGTTTTCTTGAAAGAAGTCCAAATATAAGGTCAATTTTGACAAATTCACTTAGGAACTCTCCAATTAGGAGAATTTAGCTTGCTTGAATTTGAAAAACCCAAGCTAATGAGCTCCAATTGGTATAATTCAAGTTGACCCATTCTACAACAAGGTTTAATTTGATGGATTAAGGTCCAATTTCAACATTCAATCTCATTCCAAAATTAGCATGAAGGTCATATCATTGTTTTAATATCAATTCGAATGCAATAGGCTACTATAGACATGGGTGATTAGGCCAATTTACATCTCGTGTGAGCCTACCGCACCAGGTCATCTTCCACTTGATAATTGTTTGGTAAATCCAAACGCGGATCTTTTTGACCCAAGGGCAACACCCACAACCTTCAGCCCTGACTTCTTGTGGACTGAACCGCGATGACCTACCTCACTCGACAGTCACACACCGCTCCATGATGTTCCTTGTTGTGGTAACCTCAAAGATAGCAGAACACGCCTCAACCCATTTCAAAGTAGCCTACTTGAATTTACTAAGGCTATGCATGGTAACTATTCTATTTCTATTTCTAGAATAAATTTCTATTATCGACCTGTTGTTGGAATAGAAATTCGTTTGGTAAAATAATTCCATTCTTCTATTTTTGGAACAGATTTATATTCCATAAATATGTTTGAAATAGAAATAAAAAATTCTTTCTTTCTTACTTACTTCTCACCTGAAGTAGTTTCTTGTTGTTTGCCGCTCACCATCACCCCTGCCCACCGGCTGCCATCGCCGATCACCCATTGCTACCACCCGCCACTCTCTGCCACCTATCACCCACCGCCACCGCTGCCAATCGCTAGCTGCCATCCTTCCCATTGCCGTCACCACTCGGAAAAGTAAAATTTTATTTATTATCAAATGAATTTCTATTCCAAGAATAAATAATTTGTGTTGTTATCAAACACATTTTTTAGCTTAGAAACTCATCCAAGAATAAAAATAGGTTTTTGCTAGAAATATTATCATTCACGTCCTAATTATTTCGATCAAAAGTGATATACCACAATTGTAAGTGATTGCTTTTCTTTTCGGGAAAATTTTCCGAAAAGTCCTAAACCTATTATACTTTTACAAATTCAATCTTAAAACTATTCACTTTTTGCCAATTAAGTTCATCCAATCAATTTTGGCCAGAATATGTTGACGTAGATGATAGTCATCCTATGTGGTACAACCCAAGACCGACATGGATAAATTTTATTATTTTTTAAATATTTTTTTCAAGTTTTTATATATTTTTCCCTTTTTTTCTATTTTTTCCCTCTCTCTCCTCTACCTCTGCTAGTCACGCAACCTCCAGTGACTTGCCATAGGCTGTGATCAGTGAATGTCAACCTCGCTAGGAACTGGCGAAAGCCTCCCATGAGGTCATCCTCGCCAGACCTCACGGGGATTTGGTGAGGGACGATCTTGATCCAACGAGGGCGAGTCTTGCTCACGATCGGCGAGGTTGCCTCTTGCCTGCTCGAGCGAGGGTGAAGGTCAACCTTGCCCAAGGCCCATGAGGTCATTCCTTGCCTGAGGCCGACCCTCGCTAGTCGCAACCTCTAGTCGATAGCTGGAGGCCAAGTGACTAGCGAAGATAGAAGAGAGGGAAGGAAAAAAAAAAGGAAAATATATAAAATAAAATATTTTAAAAAAAATTGTCCATGTCAATGTCAGCATGCCACATAGGACGGCTAATGTTCACGTTAGTGAATTCCAACCAAAATTTGGTAGATGGATTCGACAGGTAAAAAGTAAAAAGATTTATGACTCAATTGGCAAAATTGAAGGATTTGATAAAAATGCAATAAATTTAGAACTTTTGGACAATTTTCCTTTTTTCTTTGATAAACCTTGCAAGAGGTTGGCCTAAGTGCAAATTAAAATCGAAGATTCAAAACATGCATACTATTGATTTCAATGCTGTGACTGACTTGTTGTCCATGCGCACAAATACAGAAACAGGTTGTGTCCACAGCAATGCCAACCCTACAAAAAAACCCTTAAGAGAGCCCTATCTAGATAGCTTCCCTGAATACTTGAAATTGACAGATTTGGGATGTTCTTCAGATCCTAACGTGCTACTGTTTATTTGAGGTAAATGATTGGATTCTATCGATGCAATACGAAAGAAACTAAATAAGAAGGAACCATGTTCCAAATGTTTGAAACGGTCTTTTCGATAATGATTTCAACATTTTATTAAGATCGATCCCATGCTTTTACGAGGAGTTGAGGAGAGAGAAGGGAGGAGATTTCGGGCCTTGTTTCGTAGCGGCAATGCCTGGGAATTTTTACAGGAGATTGTTCCCTGATCATTCTCTTCATTTCATGCATTCTTCATATGGTGTCCACGGGCACTCTCTGGCTAGTCATTATGCATTCACTTTAGATTGATTTATTTGCTCTTCCTTATTTGAATTATGCAAATTATGCATTCAGGGGCTGCCCCGGCCCTTTTTTTCAGCCTGGCCCGGCCCCATCTTTCCTTCCTCTTTTCTTCCCAGCGTCGCTTCCGCACGCCTCTGCAAGCGAAGTGCGAATCAGCGTCTGACAAAATAAAATAAAAAAAATTACGAACCAGCGGAGCGGAGCAGTGGCAGCGCGATACGAGGGTCGGGGATCAGCCGGACACGGCAGGCTGGCGGTGGCAGGAGCCATGCGCGCCTGCCGGTCCGGCCGTCCTTAAAAGCGAGAGAGGGAGCGCGGATGATAGGGGAGCAAGGAGAGGGAGGTCGGAGAGAGAGAGACGGGGAGTGACTGGAACAGGGAGACCCAGAATCCGCCTCAGCCGAGCGTCGCTCGATCGTTCCCGACGCGAACTTACATCCCGGAGCCGGCACCACCAAGCCGCAGCTTCCCTTTCCCCCATTTCAAGTTTGTCCGGTGAGTTTTCCGGTTTTTGGTTCAACCTGTGGATTTCCCGAGGCTTCCGGCTCGGGGGCATGCGAGGCAACTGGACGTACGCCGATCGATCGGTCTCGTCCCATTCGCCGCAGCCGAGCCGAGTAGGGACCCTCGGCCGACCCCTTTTTGTGAGCTGTTTTGCCCCGTTTTGGGCTCGCCGGACCGCGCTTCTCCATTGTCCGGTTCGCGCGAGTGCCGGCCCCGTTCGTCTGTCCATTGCTCTTTTGGGTCACTGTTTGTCGATCGTTGTGAGTGCCGGCGCGAGTCTGAGCTTCGGTCGGTTGGGCTTTAACCCCTTTAGCAAGTGTGCTCCAACCGTTCGATGAAATGCCTGAACCAAAATCGTTCGATTTAGCCTCAGATTCGCGTTGTTTAAAGGGCATATGAATTTGTTTTGTTCAGCACAAGATTGTTTATTTAATTACTGAGTTCTTTTACAGTCATTCCATTTCTACCAGGTCGGCACCTCCTCTTCTCCTTTGTTTTGTTTTGCTGTGTTTCATTGTCCATTCCCGCTCCTGTGGGCTTTTTATAATGCCTCGCCCAGGACGACCAGAGTAAGTGGTGTTATTAATGTGGACGTTTGGCAATGGTCTAGATTAAAGTCCCTGTTGCATGAGCATTCAGGTTTTAGCTCTCTGTACTTTCATGAAAGCAAACGGTTGTTAATTAAAAATCCCAATGATTACGTTGCCCTCCCATAAAGTAGGAGGTGGGGATTTCGAATCTTTAAAAAAGGGGTTTGGAGTAAGGATGATTTAATTTCATATGTAGATTTCGATTTCCGAAGAATAAAAATTTAAGAATGAAAATCATAGTAATGATAACATAGTACTAATAAAAAACAAAATTAAAAGCAACTTGTTTGCTAGTAAGGGTGATAATTGTAGATGGGTCATGGCAGTGACATACCATGATGGCCGAATGTGACGGTCCGATGGTAGTGTTTGGCAAACAGCAATGGTTATGGTACTCGCGGAAGGGGGCAGGTTCAGCTTTCGAAAATATCGATTTCTAGGTAAATGACATGGGTTCCAAACAAAATGGCTTACTTTAGTTAAATGAATTTCAGCTTAATTGGACTTGATGAGTATTGGGCCTAGGTGGTTTTAGTAGATTCGGGCTGGCTTTAGTCTCAGCTTGGGCGGAGTTTTTTCTTTTAGCAAGTTGGATTTAGTGCATTTAGTTTTATCAAAATGGGCTTGGTGATTTTCCATTCGAATGGGCTTGTTTGAATAAGCCCATTTGTGTCTATGGCCCATAACCAACAGCCTATGTAAGCCCATATTCGGACCGGTCCCTATTTTTATATTAAACATTTTCTGAAAAATTAAAATGGAGGAAAAAAGGTTTAAGAATTAAACTTTGAATAGATTTTCTAGATTTTAGTTAAAGTGCTTCATTTTGCTAGATTAGAATGCACATAGTTTAGGGGTTCCAATAAACATTTTATGATTAGTGTAGTCTTAAAGAAAGAAGAAAAAAATGCGAATCTTTAATAAAAATTGGACTCAAAATTGAACAAGTTCCTAGGGCTTTACAATAGGATTTTGGGAATAGAGAAATTAGTTAACATTACCAAATAAATTTTTGTTCTTTTTTTGTTTCAGGGAACAAAAAAAAAAGAAAAATTGAGGAATTGAAATATTATCAAACATGACCTAACCGTAGATTAGAAAATTCTGACAATTTTCCTCCAAAGGTTCATGTTTCCACTACAAGATATTTATTTATACATTTATTTGTAGTCATGGATCTTAAAGAAAACTATTTATTAAGTGTCAATTATGAATCTATGTCTAAAGTCCATAAAAATGTAACGGGCAGGGAGCAAGATAAAGGAAGCTAAGCTGCAGCATACTGAAGATGGCTCTTCCTCTAACCATGGATCAAATTCTTTGCATGAATGGAGAAGGGAAAGCTAGTTATGCCAAGAATTCCTTCGTCCAGGTCTCTCTCTCTCTCTCTCTCTCTCTCTCTCTCTCTCTCTCTCTCACTTGAACTAGATGGAATCCTCTGCATGCATCTTTATCAGCATCCTTGCTCTATTCTGTTAAATGTGGTGACTTGCTAAGTGTCTCCTGTATAAAGTACAGTGGTGGTCCAATGGCTCTCACTCTCAACAAGTCATTTTCTTCACCGGTCCATCAAAGACACGTTTTGCAATCAACTTGATTTCCTTCCGACTCGAATAATAGAATAGTCTTCTTCCCTATTCTCATATGCTGTCTCGCTCATGAGATTGCGCCCCAACTCAACCCCAACCACCCCCCTCTCCCCCGCGGGACCCTCCCTCTCTCTCCCCTCATGTTTTCATCAGCCACTGTCGCTGCCTATTGTCGTTGCCTGCTATCCTCTGCCGCTACCAACTCATCATTTACATCTGTGCCACCTGCTTGATGTCATGCTTACTGGCACCGTCCTGATCGCTTCTCAACTGGCTCCCTCTGCTACACATACATCCTCCCCATGACGGAAGCCTCCACTGCTGTCAAGGTCTCGGCTAGCTCGGCATCACCTTCGAGACCTTTATGATGGTGGAGGCTGCACCGACTCCAAACACAATTATCTCACGCGCTGCCTGGATGATCGCCTAGCTCATAATCGTTCCCATTCACTCCAAACACCCGATTGTGGGATTTTTCTTGTGTTCACGCCTCACATGCATAACACACCTGCAAGAGGTTAATTTTTTATTTATTTATCAAAAACCTTGCAAGAAGGCTTGTTTAGGTGCAAAAGAAAACTAAAGATTCAAAAGATGCATATAATTGGTTTTAATTCTATAATTTACTTCATTTTCATTCGCACAAATGCAGGAACAGGTTATGTCCAAGGCAAAGCCTGTATTGCAAGAAACCCTCAGAGAGCTCTATCTGGATAGCTTCCCTGAATGCTTCAAAATGGCAGATCTGGGATGTTCGTCAGGTCCCAACACACTACTATTGTTAAGGGAAATAATCGATTCCATTGATGTGATACGGAAGCAACTAAATAAGAAGGAACCCATGTTCCAAATGTTCCTGAACGATCTCTTCCGTAATGATTTCAACACCGTATTCAGATCGATCCCGAGCTTTTACGAGGAGCTGAGAAGAGAGAAGGGAGGAGATTTCGGGCCTTGTCTCATAGCGGCTATGCCTGGGAATTTCTATGGGAGGTTGTTCCCTGACCGTTCTCTTCATTTCATACATTCTTCATATGGTGTCCACTGGCGTTCTCAGGTTAGTGATTACTGATATCTAGCCTCCACATGAGTTCACTTAAGATTGATTTATTTTCTCGTCTTTGCTTGATTCATGCAAATTTTGTTACTTCTGCAAATTATCAGGTGCCCGGCAACTTTGTCAGTGAATTTGGATCGCACTTAAATAAAGGCAATATTTATCTGGCAAGGACAAGCCCCAAGAGCGTGCTCGAGGCATACTTGGACCTTTTCAAGAGGGACATGACTTTGTTCCTCATGTCTCGTTCGAAAGAGTTAGTCCCTGGGGGTCATATGGTGCTCACAATGATCGGCAGATACACGAGCGTCAATTTGCCTGACAATCAAGTCTCTAGTGTATTGGAACTGCTGGGAATGACAGTGAGCGATATGGTCCAAGAGGTCTCATTCTCTACTATCTCTGTGTGCTCGTGCGTAATGGCGTACTTGTGTGTGTGCCTATTGAATGCGTGTGGGTAAATTGACTTCGCGTAAGTGTTTCTTTGGTTAATTAGCGTAGCCTGAGTGACTTTCTGCTTCAATCAATTGCCAGTAAAAAGGAGATTAGAAGATTTTCATTACACTTATATAAGAATGGCAACTTCTCATGAGGTTAATTACATTGACAACCCCATTTCCATGGAAAAAACTCGCAATTAAGACCCTATGACAAGAATTCTAAAGACTTACCTGAATCTTGAAGAAATAAAGGCAGTCTAATATGAATTGTTTTTCAGTTCTGTCTGCTTCGATTTAGCATCGCTTTTCTTCTCACCATCAATTTCTTGGTTCTTCTGTTAAAAGGGTCTAATCGAAGAGGAAAAACTAGATAATTGCAACATGCCTTGTTACCTACCTACTCCTGAAGAAGTTAGACATGTGATTCAAGAGGAGGGCTCATTTCACATCACCAGATTTGAAACGTTTATCGTCTCCTGGGACGCTGAAATGGGCGATGGCGATTTACGAGCAAGAGGTAAATATGTAGCAGCAAGCATGAGGGCAATCTCAGAACCCATCCTGGCAGTGCATTTTGGAGAAGAAGTCATGGATGACTTGTTTGAGAGGTTTGCAAGGAAAGTTGCACAGTACATGGAACTACATAAGGGAGAATATTTCAACATCCTAGTTTCAATGAAGAACAAATGAATATTATGCCTTGAAAGAACAGAAGTGTTTGATTATTGATCTCAACGTACAATTGTTGAGATGACTTCCATTATATATATAGATATTACAAATGATACATTTTGTATGGAAACAAAATAACAATGGAAAATAATTAAAAAAAAGATTATAATATTACAAAAGTTATCAATCATTTAATTCCAGTATCTCCAAGGATCAACATATTGATTCTGACATCTCCGATTGATTCTGACATCTCTGATTGATTCAGATCCTTCGATATCTCTAGATCATTCTCCCTTGATGATATCTCCAAATCCTCCTTCCTTGATTGCTAAATCAGTGTCTTTACTCCCCCTCAAATTGGGAGTTGGAGAATCCCAAATTCCCAATTTGCGACATAAGTTTCCAAAAACTTTTCTAGAGATGAATACCCAAATCTCTCAAAAGGAATGATATCCACGTAATCTCTACAGCCGTTGATGCCATTGCACGATACTCTGCCTCAGCACTAGATCGAGCTACTGTTCGTTGCTTCTTAACACTCCATGATATACAATTGCTTCCTAAGAAGGTACAAAATCCAGTAGTTGATTGTCGAGTCAAGCGACAACCTGCCCAATCTGCATCACAAAAGGCATACAAGTCCAATGTTGACTTGGACAAGATTTTCATACCTTGATCTGTTGTGCCTTTGACATAATGTAAAATGCGCTTTACAATTTGAAAATGACTCACGGTAGGTTTATGCATGAATTGACAGACAAAATTGACTACATATGAAATATCCGGCCTTGTAATAGTGAGATATTGAAGAGCTCCGACGATACTTCGATATAATGTAGGATCCGAAAATAATCTTGCATCCATATTAGAATAAGAACTAGCAGCCATAGGAGTGGAAATTGGCTTGCAACCCTCCATTTGTGCACATTTAAGGATTGACAAAGCATATTGTTGTTGGCACAAATAAAGACCCCCGAAGAACATCCTAACCTCCACTCCGAGAAAATAATGTAACGGACTCATATCTTTCATTGTGAATTCATTGCTTAATGTAGAGATGAACTCATTAAGCAATTTTGGATCATCACCTGTAACAATCATGTCATCTACATATAAAAGTAGAGCTAAAATACCACCATATGATTTTCTAATAAACAAAGAAGGATCCGCAATGCTACAAAAGAAACCAGATGCCAAAAGAAATGAGCTAAAGCGATCAAACCATGCTCTTGGTGCTTGCTTAAGGCCATACAAAGCTCTCTCCAATTTACAAACATAAGACGGATGATTTTTGTCCTCAAAACTTGGCGGTTGCTCCATATAAACAGGTTGTGATAGAAAACCATGTAAGAATGCATTTTTCACGTCTAATTGTTTGATAGGCCAACCTTTAATAGTAGCTATGGTGAGGATTGTTCTTATACTTCCTGGTCGAACAACTGGCGAGAAAGTCTCCAGAAAGTCTACTCCTGCTACTTGAGTATATCCCTTAGCAACCAATCTTGCTTTTAATCTTTCTAATGTACCATAAGCCTTTAACTTAGACTTAAAAACCCATTTACATCCCACAATATTAGTATTTGAAGGACGTGGGACAAGAGTCCAAGTTTTATTCTGATGCAATGCCTCGAGTTCCTCTTTCATTGCCACCGACCACCCTGGATGTTTCAAAGCAGAACGTACATTATGTGGCTCCTTCGATATAGAATCCATCATATGTAGATTGGCATATTTTGGATTAGGCTTCACAATACCAGCACGTGCTCGTGTAATCATTGAATGATTTGGAGTGGGTGACCGTACTATTAAAGAATCGGTAAGGGCATCCATAGAGGAATCTTCATTTGCTAAATTGCATGGAGAATTAATTGGAGCACTTGATGAGTCACCAATTTCAACATGATTTTCATGAACATGTGATTCACCTCCATCAACGTTATCTTCATGAGAAGTATCATGAGTAGCAGAATTTAATAAGTCATCTTGCGGTTGATCAGAAAACGCACCTTGTTGCAAATATAAAGGTGAAAATTCCAATTTTGACACTGCCGTGTCTTGATTTGGCCAGCTTATAAATTCAGATATCCCTGCTTTATCACTTTGATCCTAAAATAATGAGCTGGGTACAAGATAGGGAAATACAGTCTCATAAAAAACGACATGTCGTGAAATATAGATTCGACCAGTTGGAGGATAAAGACATCGATATCCCTTATGACGATCACTATAACCGAGAAAAACACATGGCAACGATCGAGCATCAAACTTATTTTTGGTGTAATCCCTAAGATAAGGGAAGCATATGCAACCAAAAATTCGCAAAGAATTATAATCTGGTTTTCTGCCAAATAAGAGTTTATATGGTGATTTCATGCCCAACACCCTTGTAGGAAGCCGATTCAAGAGAAAAACTGATGTTTGAAAGGTTTTGACCCAGAATTTTTTAGGAATTCCACTTTGATGAAGCATGGTCAAGCCAATTTCACATATGTGTCTATGTTTTCACTCGGCAACTCCATTCTGCTTTGGAGTATTCGGGCAAGATACTTGATTAATAACGCCATTCTTTTGCAAATGAAGTATGAAATCCGCTCGATTGAACTCTCCTCCTCCATCAGATTGAAAGATTTTAATATACCCTCCAAATTGTCTTTCCAAGTATTTCTCAAAATTGAGAAAACATGCAAAAAAGTCAGATTTTTTCCGTAATGGAAATAACCAAGTATATCGCGTATAATCATCCACAAAACAAACATAATACTGAAACCTTTCAATTGAGATTATCGGAGCTTTTCCCCATAAATCACAATGTATCTTTTCAAAAGGCTTAGTAGTATTAGATTTGGAAGGCAAAAAAGGAAGTTTAGATGCTCGACCCATTTGACAACTACTATATATTGTAGTAGTTTTATTCCAAGCAGTAATAATAATATCGCCTTTATTTTGCAGATGACGAATTGTTGTTGATTGTGGATGTCTCAATCTTTGATGCCAAGTACTTTCATTAGCTTTCCTGAATCGATTGGAAAATAGTACTTCTTTTGATGCCTTCAAGGTATATAGATTATCTTCACGGTTTCCAACTGTTAGAACATTTTTTTTTCCTGTCCTTCATCACAAAACCAGCGGCAGAAAACTCAAAATTCAGAGGATAATCAGTTGTAAATTGGCTCACTGATAATAAATTCTTTTTCATCTGAGGAACGAGTAGAACATTTTTTAAGTTAATGCTCTTTTGACCCAAATTGATATGAGCATCACCAATATGGGAAATTTTAAGCGAATCACCATTACCAACCATTACACTATCTTTCCCAATATATGGTCGTAAGTTGAAAAGATTACGTTCACTTCCGGTCATGTGATTTGAAGCTCCAGTATCAGTGAACCATTCTGAATCTTGATTATCTCCAATGGTAAGTGTAGCAAATGCCTTTGGCACATCAGATGGGAGGAAAGATTGATTAAACCAATTAAAGCAATCTACTGCAGTATGTCCTTGCTTGTTACAAATTTGACAGGAAACGACTTTGTATGTTCCTTTCACAAGTTTCTCGGTCTTGCTTTGATTGAATTGTGGCTTGTGACCCTGCAAATGCATAAAATCAGCCCGAGAATTTTTCATTCTGGGACCATTGTGAGAAAACCCTCTTCCATGTGAAGAAAAATAATTGTTGTTGTGATGCTGGAATTGTTTTCCCTTTTTGCTGCTCTTAATATTACTTCTTTGACTAAAGAAAGCCGTCCCATGTTGAATTGCATGGGAACTTTTATTTGTGAGGCGACTCTCAAAGCTTTGCAGTTGAGAAATCAGGTCAGAGAACACCGCATTGGAGGCTTCAACATGGAGGTTGTGAATGAATCATATTGATCACCTAAGCCATTCAAAACAAAGAGGCCCTTCTTCTTGTCCTCTAGAGGACATCCAATAGCATATAACTTATTAAAATATTTTTGAAAAGCACTAAGATATTCGTGAAGAGAAGAGAAATTATCTCTATAACATTTTTGGATTTGCAGAAAAATTGAAACTTCACGTCCCTCGGATACCTTGGCAAAAATATTTTGTAAACTTAACCACACCTCAACAGATGTCTTCAAGTCTACTACTTGAGCAAGAACTTCTTCTGAAAGCGTTGCAATGATCCATCCCCGCAGAAGGCAATCTGACCTTCTCCATTGTAAAAACTCTGGATTTGTCACTTCCTTTGAGGCACTCACTTCTTTTCCGGCCTCAGAGGGGGTGACTATTGTTGGACTTGGTATCTGGTATTCACCATCAATGAAACCTACCATATCTTGACTTTCAATTAGTGCAAGCATCTGGGCTCTCCAACAAGAATAATAATTTGTTTGTGTCGTTTCAGTGACACAAAATTGCTAATGTTTAGAGATGAGGGGTATGGGTATTTAGGATTAGTGGAAGCCATGGCTAAGGATCAATTTCTATCAAAGAAATCTGCTCTGATACCATGAAAGACCAGAAGTGTTTGATTATTGATCTCAACGTGCAATTGTTGAGATGACTTCTATTATATATATAGATATTACAAATGATACATTTTGTATGGAAACAAAATAACAATGGAAAATAATAAAGAAAGAGATTACAATATTACAAAAGTTATCAATCCTTTAATTCTAGCATCTCTAAAGATCAGCAGATTAATTCTGACATCTCCGATTGATTCTGACACCTCTGATTGATTCAGATCCTTCGATATCTCTAGATTTTTCTCCCTTTATGATATCTCCATATCCTCCTTCCTTGATTGCTAAATCAGTGTCTTTATGCCTCATGCAATCTATCTTTTAGCCCTTAACTCGAGGGAAAGCAACTGAAAGATATGTTTTGGGTAATTATGCCTCATGCAATGCATCTCAATATTCCTTGATTTCGGAAGCTTGATAACAGCAGAAGTACCTTTTAGTTGTTACTAAGAAGGAATAGTAGCATGAGGCTCAATTTTATTTTATTTTGTGAGTCAATCCTCCTTGGAATTCACTTAATTGTTCAATCAAGGAAACCAGTTTATCAGTTGATTGAGTGAAGTTGCATAAAAATAGTGGCAAGTACATTGAGCTTTGCTATAGTGGTACAAGTAAGGGTGCACTTAATAACCATTTTATTTTTATTTCATAATTATTTTTTTATTTCAAACTTGTTTCTAAAATAGAAATTCGTTTGGTAAATAATTTCATTTTTCTATTTTTGGAATAGATTTTTATTCGAAAAATAGATTTAGAATGAAAATCAAAAGTAAAAATTTTACTTTTTCTATTTCTGGAATAGAAATCAAAAATTGTTTCTCTTTTTGATTTCTCACCTAAAGAAGTATTTATCTAACCCCTAGCCATCCACCACGCTCGCTACCACTGCCAACCGCTGCCCCCTCCCCCACCACCAATTGTTGTGTCAATTGCCAATCGCCATTGCCAGTCGCCAATAGCCAATCGCCACTACTGGCCACCGCCATTGGCCATCACCCTCTCTCCTTGTGATCGATCGCTAGTCGCGGCCACCACTCGGGGAGAGAGAAATTTTGCATCATTATCAAACAAATTTCTATTTTAAATATTGAAATTTTGTATTGTTATCAAACGCCTATTTTTCTCAGAAATTTATGCAAAAATAAAAAGAGAAAAATCATTATATGATCAGAAATTTTATCATTCATGCCCTGATAGTTAATGTCTTTTCTATCATCCAAAGATCCAAGGGCTTGAACTAAAAAGTACAGCTTTAAGCATAAACTTTTTCAATCTAAGGATACGCTAAATTGTGCACCCGAAACCAAATCCAATTTAGGGTTCAAACTTCAAATTTCCTTCAAAAAATTAGGATGCATCATGAATCTATTATTGCATTGTAAAAGACCAGTTAATTGGTTTGATATGACCCTTCCATGTGCCTTAATTGAAGAAGAAATACATTCGAAATTTCGAACGATGGATATATGCTATATAAATTCAAAATCTCGATTTTTGGTAAGATTCTCTTACATCAGTGACCCACAATTTATTTCTTTTCTTCTTTCAATTTTTTTCGGTAATTATTATTCACAATTGATTTGAAGGTACATATACTTTTTGATTTATTAATTTCTTTAATTTTGTGAAGCATTCATATTTCTAACTTTTAAAAGTTTCTTGTTTAATTTAACGAGATATAGATATTGTGACATTTACTAAGTGTGAAATGTCGTAAAGCGTGAATATTTTTATTTTATCAGCGTTATGACATTTCATTATAATAAAACGTAGGGTAACAAGAAAAAAACTGACCACTCTATGAAGTTGCTCATAGAGGAGAGATGGGATGAAGATTGAAACACAATAAATGATTTGTCATTTTCATTTTCTTCACAGAGAACTGTTTTCATTTGTTGGATTTTAGATTGCGCAGAATCATGATTTTGGTATCGATAATAATCTCTAATTAGTGATATGCAAATATATACGTGTGTAGTAAGGGGATAATTGTCGAGAAAGTCATAGGTGACCAATTCAGTCCAAAAATTTTCAATTATGCTAATTTAATCTAAATCTTTTGATAAGTTGTTTCTTCTTTTTTTTTATGACCCAAGGAACCCCGCACCCCGCCGACAGCCGGGGGAGTAAACCCTGGGGGCCACACGGAGGAAGAGAGCGTGAACCAGCAGCGCCACTTGTTAATCCCTTCATAATTGTAGTAATTTAGTCTTAAACATTTTTGAGATTTTGTCAATTTAGTCCTAAACATTTTAATAAATTATCAATGTAGTCATTCCGTCTAATTTTGATTAGAAATCATTAACATGGTGGTCCAGTCAATGTTGGCCATTCCATGTGGCATCACTAGCATTGACATGGACAATTTTTTTAATTTTTTAAGAAAATTTTCTAATTTATTATTTTTATTCCTTTCTTTTTTTCTTCACTGTGTTAGCGGGGTCAATGACCCTAGTCGGCCCTTGGGCAAGGGCCGTGAACCCTCGTCCACCACGTTGTGGTGAGCAAGGGCATTGTAGCCCTCTGCAAGGTGAGGCCTTGCTAGATTTGGTAAGCACTACGACCCTCATCTGTAGTCAAGAAGGGCTTTGCAGCCTTCACCTATAAAAAGAGGAGAAGAAAGAAAATAAAATAAAAAGTAAAAAAGTCAATAAAAATTTGATAACCTTTTCAAAAATAAAAAATTGTCAACGTTGGTGATTTCTCGTCAAAATTAATTGGAATGTCTACATTGGTAATTCGTTAAAAAATTTATAACTAAATTGATATAATTAGAATGTTTAAAACTGAATTGGCTGTCATACAATAAATTTATAATTTTTTGGAAAATTTTCTTATGTTGTGTGTATTTGGTAAATGATGAAGATGGGCAAAATAGTTTAAATGGTTATAGGCTTATAGGCAATGGGATAAAAAGATTATTATTCCACTATATTAACGAATTGGTGTTACATAATTGTAGGAGGAGGTATTGGGGTTGGTGGGAGACTACAATACTCAACTTCCACACTTTCTTAAATGAATGAGTAAAACCATTTTTTATATGTAATCTTCCCCGCCTTAGCATGACAATTGCCATAGAAGATAGCTATTGCCTTTTCGCAACCATATTTCAAACTTTCTTTTCTCCATTAGTAAGCTAGCCAGATATTGTTTACTTCTCACGTCCATCTAGAGTTGTCTAAGATTAGACTAGAGATTTCTTTGCCAAAAAAGGATCACTAATTTTCAACATACTTTTTACGGACAACATCAAAGAACCAATAAAATTCCCCTTCTTATAGTAATGAAAAATGTGGCCGACATAGCACCATTAGAAACGGCACCAATCCCTTTAGCAAGACGCTTTGTAAATCTATGCAAGGAAAATATAAATGAAGCTAAGATGTAGAGTACTGAAGGTAACTCTTCCTCAAACCATGGATCAAACTCTTTGCATGCATGGAAAGATCTAATTGTAACATACTCAAAACCGACCCCATGAGAATCGGCCATAAGGTCCTAAATAAGACGAAAATGGGCCATTGGCCATGGAATGATTGGTTCGATCGGTAAGGAATCAAGGATCGGCCATGGTCCAACCGACCGACTGGTCATGAACTGGTCGAGGTGTTAGCCATGAATTGGCCACCAACCATACCGATGGGATTGGATTATCAGCTTGAAAGATCACTTTTGGATCACGAGAATTGGTCACGGGATGACTTTGAATCGGTAGATGGTCATGAGTCGATCCGATTGGTCATAGCGCCTGGCCGCGGGTGATTCCGCTCGGCTATGCACCAATACACGGACGATCTTACTTGACCAAAAGTGATCGTCTTTCAACCAAAAATGCATCATTTCCTATTTAATTCTCAGTGATTAGAAATGATTCTCAAAATGGTGATGTCTGATCACGGATCGGTAATGCATCAGCCATGAACCATACAAATGAATCAAGTGCCGATCGGAATGAGCCTTGAGATAGACTCGGTTATTTCGTCACAATTCCTAAGATTCATAAATGCCTTGGCTTAGTGCTAGGCCATGGTTAGCCTTGGAATTGGCCTTGAACCAACTTGAGAACCAAGGACCAAATTATGAGGGAAAGTTGCGTTAGGCTCGGCAATAGGCCTAGGGACTAGCCTGAGAGCTAGTCCTAGAGCCGATTAGGGCCGACCATGCCAACCTAAGGGCCGACCCTCATGGCCGACCAACCACCCAAGGAAGCTGTTTAGGCTAGTTTGGGGCACGAGGCCCAAACCTCAGGCATATTTGATTTGGTTTTCCAAGGTGTCCTCAATGATCCCTTTTCTGACCCCAAAACCAATCTAGACAATAGAATTCACCGGACCACCTTCTTGAGGAAGGAAATGTCAAAAACCCATTCAATTGCGTGCAGCCAATTGACAAAGTCATCGGGATTGAGACTATCCTCAAATTTAGGTAGCTCCATTTTAACTTCACGATCATTCTCCTTATGCCTCCCTCTTCTTCTCGGACTTCATTTTTTTGAAGTATTTAAATTGCCTCTAGTGAAAGTAGATTTGTCACGAGAGCTTTGACAATAATTTGAACCATCATGTTAATATTGATTTTCAAGATGCATTGATGTTTGTCCTTGTCTCATTGGATCTTCCAAAATATTGAGGACTCGCTCCATTTGTTGTTGGAGATTCTCTATAGTGCAATCTCACTTTTCATTGTGTGCTTGCTCCAAGGTCAAGGCTCTTGGAACCTAATAAACCATTACCTTTTTTTTCAATGGAAGTATGAGATGAGATGGGAGATAGGTAGTAGAAGGAATCACTCAAAATGAGTTCAACTTTGAGCTTCGATATTAACTTGATGAATGTGCTAGTGAGTGATTTCAATTATGGAAGATTTTTGGCTTAGTGTATGGATGAGTACATCAAGCGATAATGAAATTGTGTATAAAGGATGAATGACATGGAAGGTTCACTATCAAAGTATAAAGGCACAAGCTATTAGCTAAAGATAAAAGAATTGGGATAGATGGCAATTCACCACCAAGATGTGAAGGATTGCTCCATTAGCCAAGAATAAAAAAACGGTTTGATTCATCACCGACAGCATTGGATGAAGAACCGGATTAATACTCACTCACATAGAGGAATTCTCATAATTCACCAAGACTGCGTTCGAACTGAAAACTTTCCTCTTTTTATAGAGGGACTAAGACATAGAAAATACCCAAATATTAAAGAGACACCGGGACTCCTCAAATATTTAGAAGCATGGGAGCTAGTAACTAATTAAAGCCCTAGTGACTAGGAAATGTATTAATGACATGGAGACTTGAAATCTTCACTTTTCCACCTCGCGATCTGTCTTTCAAACTTTGTTCCCAATCTTGACTAGTCAATAATCATCTTAGGAGTTCAGCAAATATCCAAGGAAATTATTTGGAGTATCCTCCCATCAATATGTTGTTGATTAGCATTGAAATCAACAACTAGTCTAGTGAATCGGTAAACTCAATACTTTATCAACAAGGGAAGAATCGACAACTGTTAATAATTGATAACTTAATCAATAGCTACTAACCACAAAAAAAAAAAACCCTTAGTCAATAGCCTTCATGTTGAAACCTTCATTCTTGACCTATTGAAGCAAGTAGAGGGAGAATTGCCAAAAAAGTCATAAGCCTATTGCAATTGTGCCAATTTAGTCTTAAACCTTTTCTTTGACTGATTCAGTCCTAAACCTTTTGATTGTGCCAATTTAGTCCATTTGGCCAGCCGAACGACGTGGACGCCGGCTGGCATCGACGACAATATTTTAATAATATTTTTAATTATTTTTCGAATTTTTATTATTTTTAAAAATTTTATGTTTTTTTTTTCTTTTTTTTTTTTTTTTGTCTCTTCCTCCTCCCTTGCCCCTCCCCTCTATCGGGCAGCGTGGCTAGCCAGCTCCAATGAGGCTACTAGCCACTGCACAAGGGCTGCGAAGCCCTCGCCGCCGACCTCACCCGGACTTGGGGGCCGCGGTGAGGGTCGCGGCCCCAACGACCCTCGCCGGCGGCCTCGCTTAGATTTGGGCAAAGCCACCTCGCCCAGGTTTGGGCGAGGTCGTCGACGAGGGTGGCCGGTTTGACTGGGGCTACGACCCTCGCTGGTTGTTGGCGAGGGCTTTGCGGCCCTCATGTAGTGGCCGGCAACCTCGTCGAGCTGGTTAGCCACCGCCGCCCGGGGAGGGGAGGGGCAAGAGAGGATGAAGAGACAAAAGAAAAGAAAGAAAGAAATAATAGAAAAATAATAAAATATTCGAAAAATAATAAAAATTTATTAAAATATTGTTGTCGACGCTAGCCGGCGTCCACATCGCCTCCGGCCGGCCAAATTTGGTCGGATGGACTAAATTGATACAATCACAAAAGATTTAGGACTGAATTAATAAAAAAAAGATTTATGATTGAATTGGCACAATTGTAATAGGTTTATGACTTTTTTGGCAATTCTCCCATTAAGCAAGTAATGATCAAAATCTGCCTTGACTTGAGTGAACATCAATTGTGTTGAGTTTGTCAATAAAGTTAAGTCGGATGTTCCCCTATCACATCTTTTTCTCGGTCTCGTAGGCCCATTCAGCGTTGAAAAGAGTGAAGTTTTTGCAATTTGCATGCTCATTTCTCGCATGGACTTCATGTGATGCAACATTTTTCCGCAATGGTTTGTAATCGATATTATCAAGACTCCAGCTCTCCGAACTTCTCGCTCGAACAAAAGGACAGAAAAAACTGTGCAAGTGCAAACGGCGTAAAAGCTATCGTGCACATGCATAGTTTTTTAGGAGGGGCAATTTACGAAATTTGACTTCATATCATTACCTGAATTTAATTTATTCTTTCTAGCATATTTTGTTCACATTTAATTTCTCACAGATTTGCGGTGGCAATTAAAAGGTAAAATTTAAATTTTCTGTTCAAATGCGGATGGGATATGGCGAGTTTATACTTTTGGTCCTCATATTTTAATGAATGTTCAAATCAGCCCCTGTATATTTTTGCAATGATATCGGTCCTTGTACCAATTTTTTTAGGCATGCCCTTGCGCCATTAATTCATAAGATTTGAAGTACAATTTTTCATATTTCCGTTCCAAACAAGACTTAAACGAGGCTGGCTATAATTTATACATGATATGTACGTGCATAAGTTCGTATATCTAATACCTATGGCTTTAATAATAACTAGAGAAACTTTTTTCTGAAATTACTTAATATTAAGAGTCGAGACGTTGACATTCATCCCCATAACATGAGCAGTCTTTACAATCAAGATGATGCGCACCTATTGAGAATTCTACAATGGAAGATGTCATATAATGTGTCGAAAATATTTTGCCTAAAAAATAATTGATTAAAGTTGTGGTTCGAATGTTTAGAAATTATCTATACTCTTTTTTCCAAAAAAAGTCAAGGAAACTTCTGTATGGATATGTACAAAAAGCGAGGATGTGCCATCTCAAATGTTAGGGCCCTCAAATTAGATTGTACATACTTCTAAAAGAAGGGAACACAAATTATTAGTTGATCTTAATTGACATTTTCCATAAAATTTCTGATGTAGATGCCACGAAAGAAACTAATTTTTTTTCTTTTTTAGAAACTTTCGTAATTAAAAATAATGCACAAGGAACTGAACACCGACGTCCTTAGAAGCACGGGAACCAACAGGCATATAATCCTTTCAGAAGTTTGTACAAGCAGGCACCACCTGTCCGTTACGCTACGTCCTTTGTATTCCAACCGGGAATAGGCTGGGGACTGAACATGCAAGAAACACGACACTAGAGGTGAGCATGTTAAACTGCTCGAACCGAGAACCACCTGGATTGGACTGGACCGGTCGGTTTGGTCCAATTCCCAGTTCCATAAAAATGGAACTCGTGATTTTCAATCCGGTTCCCCTGGACCAATGGACCAGACCGATAATTTTCTATTTAAAATATATTTTTTAAATTTATTAAAAAATGTAATAAACCCTAAAATAATAATATTTTTAGTATTTTTTTTGGTTAAGTGGTCGGTCCTATAGTATCGGACCGGACCATTGGTCGGGTTCGGTTTCCGGGCCCTGGCCCACCTGCCCCAAAAATGGGAACCCGTCCTCCTAGGCCCTCCTTCACGATTCCACTCAAATCAGATCGAACTAAGAACCGATTATCCCTACACGACACCCTTTGGGTCGAAATCGAAATTAAACAATAGTACGAGGATGGGTTCAGTAAAAGTTTCCTTATTTTTCAAAGGAAACTCTGGCCTACTTGTCTTGGGCCTAGGGAGCGCGCAAACATGGGTGGGAAACGAGATTCCCGAATCGAGCATGAAATATACAAATTTGGGCTCCCTCTCGCTTTGGCGGCACTCCGCGTCCAGTGCTCTTTTGGATTTTTTCGCAATCCGTCCTTTCTCTCTCTCTCTCTCTCTCTCTCTCTCGTGAAGGCGATGACTGCGACCCTCTGAAGTGACAGAGACGGATAGGGAGAATTTCAATTCCGAAAGCGAGCGAGAAAAGCGGTTTCATCCGCAGGTTTTTGCGCCCGTTAAAGCGTTTGCTGCTGTTTGCTTCTCCCGCACACATTCATCGCACATCGACGCGATTCCGGCCAAAATCTTTAACGTCCCTCCATCACGAAACGTGGGTTTCTTCGATCCGCCGGGATAAACCCACTTCCAGTTTGTACTGATACGATCGGGTTTGTACTGCTTCGGCTTTCTTGGATTGGCTCGGCAGCGAGGGGACACGAGAGAGGTGTGAGTTCAAGGCCGTCGTTCGCGGTCCCTTGTTTTTGCTGATGGGTTTTCCTTGTTTCTTTCATTTTTGGGTCCAGTGTCTCGTCTATCATCTGACCCGACGAATGACGCTCTGAAAGGGAAAGAAAGCCCTAACTTTTTGCTCGTTTCTTGGTAGTGCCCGGCTGAGGTCGCGCTCCCATCGGTCGTTCCTGCGCGTTTTGGTTTCGCTGCGGTTCAAGATTTTGCGGTTCGCGTCCGGTTCGGTGAGCATTTCGCTCTGCTTTGTGGGTTTTTCTGGGTTTATGTTAGTTCGCGAGTTTTGTCTTTCTTTTGAGCGATTTGCTTTCGTTTTCACTTTCGGCTGTTGTTCTGTCTTGACTGTGTGTCTAAATGCTGGGTTTTTGAGTGCGATTGTTTATGTAAATCATGTTTGATGTTTCTTCTGGGCATGGAGTTAGTGGGGAAGTAATGACTGGGAATATTCACGGTGAGTTTCATGGGAAGATCTGTGAGAATTTCTCGATTCATTCGTGGATTCCTAAATTGTTGAAGTGGGCTTGTGGTAGGGATTAAGTGCCCCCTTCTTGCATTCAGCAATAATGGCTTGTGATCATCCAAAAAAATTGGAGAAACTCTCGTTTATGATGTTTCCACTTTCTCTTTTGAGCTGCATTCTGCCCTCTGAGAGTGTTTCTCTTGCTAATGGGAATTGGTCGATTCAGATACTTTTGCCTGAAAGTGGAAACATGAATCTTATGCTCCACATGGCTTTGATGTGATGCCAAAAGAGAGGTACTAGGATTTTGAATATTCCACCATTATTGTTGAGTTGAAAGTTAGTGGTGCAGGAGAAATTTGGCTTAGCCAGCTTGGTTGGTTTATCTTATTCATAAACATGCACCCTTTCTTTCTGAGATGATGATCTGTGGGCATAATTTTCAGCTTTTAGTGTCGCCGATTTCAGGGTGCATGTGTTACTACTATACCTTTCCGCATTATCAATTGTTCTTTGGAGAAAAGATATGACTCCTTGACTTGTGTTGTATACATCTGAGGTACCAATGTTATGGAATCTATATTCTTCTTGATTGATTTTCAGGTTCTGCCGCACTTCCAAAGAAGTTGGTTGTGCAGCCTTTGTTTCAAGCCGCTGTCTTTTGGTTGTTTTCAGCCTTTGAGTTTTGTAATGGCCGGTGAATTCTCAGTAACCCTTCCCAATGGCAACTCCAACGGGACTCCACCTGATCCACAGAGGACTTATCAAGTTGTTGTGGCTGCAACTCGAGATATGGGTATAGGCAAGGATGGAAAACTTCCCTGGAGGCTGCCCTCTGATCTCAAATATTTTAAGAGCATTACTCTTACAACAATTGATCCTGCGAAAAAGAATGCAGTCATAATGGGTAGAAAAACATGGGAAAGTATTCCTGCTGAGCATAGGCCTCTAGCTGGCCGCCTCAATGTTGTTCTCACTCGTTCTGGGAGCTTCGATATAGCAACTGCAGAGAATGTCGTCATATGTGGAAGCATGTGTTCTGCCTTGGATTTATTGGCTTCATCTCCTTATTGTTTATCAATTGAGAAAGTTTTTGTCATTGGTGGTGGCCAGATATTTAGGTATCCTAAAATTTGCTCATAATTACAATTGCATATGGGTTCTTCTCTTCCCCCTTGTAATTTTTCTCTTTTGGTGCAGGGAAGCTCTCAATGCTCCTGCATGTGATGTCATCCATATAACTGAAATTGAGACACCATTTGAATGTGACACTTTTATGCCCATGGTTGATACATCTGTCTTTCACCCATGGTACTCGTCCTTTCCTGTTGTCGAAAACAACATCCGATATTCTTTTACTACTTATGTCCGTGTAAGATGTTCTGCAGTGGAGTCTCTGCCTCAGACAAATGGTCTGATCTTCAATGGTAAGACAGATTCTGTTAAGTTTGAGGTCAAGAATTTTACCTTTCTGCCCAAGATGATTTTTGAGAGACATGAAGAGTACCTGTATCTGAGATTAGTCAAAGATATTCTGTTAAATGGCACTCCGAAGGATGACAGGACTGGAACTGGTACCATATCAAAGTTTGGATGTCAGGTGTGTTTTGTAAACCATTATAATCTTCTCAGCTGTTAAATTCTATTCAACATATCTCTTTATCACTATGGTCACTCTGTTTATTTTCTTTTTGCAGATGCGGTTTAATCTGCGCAAAACTTCCCTCTTTTGACAACTAAGGTGTGCTGCTTCAAACTGTTCTACCTCTTCATCATATTCTTTTTGTGGAATCATTTATGAGAAGTGCAGGGCTTTCATTCTAAACTGTGGTGACTGAGATATTGTTACTGATTGGTCCTTAGAAAGTATTTTGGCGTGGAGTTGTTGAAGAACTTTTGTGGTTCATAAGTGGTTCTACAAATGCCAAGGTGATGACCAAGGTTTTTTTTTTCTGTAGAGCTTGCATTTTTTGAACTAGTGCTGTATATTCATCCATAGTAGTGAACTCTATTGCTTGTCTGCGAACTGTTACTAGTTGTTGCCTTACTCTGTCAGTTATCTTAATCCAAAGCGAAAGTGAATTGCAAGATAGCATCCTTGAGTACTAAACTATTCTTTTATGTTTTAAGAAAACTGCTGGACAAGATTGGTCCAACAACTTTGTCTGCAGTAGTAGTATCTCCATTTCTTGTCTTGATTAATTAATTGGAATCAATGTGTAGGCTGACCATTAAACAATCTCACCCTACTACTTATTTTGCTTAGTCATATGTTTTGCTAGATATATTATACTTGTTCATCGGTTCTTGCAAAGCATTCCTAATTTGCTAGTGAAATTTTGAAACACTTAGATATTATGAGCTTTTACAACGCTTTACTGGTGAGTATGTAGAAGTTCTGGCTTAGTTTTGGTGTGAAGTAATTACCAGTAATACCGTAAAATGTGACTACTTATGTTTCAGCTACCATTACATCTTTTGGTCTTTTCAATTCAGTTAATATATTTTGCCATCTATCCTCCAGACAGATACCTAATCAAAACCATTGGATTAGATTTGAAGGAACCATGTCTACTTCCAAAATTAGATCATGAAGACAACCTGTGGGAATGTTAACTTAGCTGACTATAAAACTGACTATATCTGCCAGGACATAGAGAGACTTTATTATGCCCAATAGGACAACAGCCTTGTTAGTGACAAATAAGGACCTTTTTTTAAGGAATGGTAAATGTTTCATTTGAAACTATAAGATGGAGCTGCGGTCATGTTTATAATTTACTCCAAAATATCACTTAATTATGAAGGACAAGCTTGAGGATGTGAAATATCTGCTTTGAGAGGCAATGATGCATATTAACGAGCATATAGATTTCTCTTCCTAATAATAACTAGGCCCTTGATGTTTTCTTCGATGAAATGATGACTCCATGAAGTTGAGTAGGGACATTGTTATACTTGAAGTGAATACAAATGGTTGCTAAAGTTGCAATATAGGGATTTAAAGTGACACTTTCTGAAAAGTGAATTGATTTGATAACTCCAAAGGGGCTTAATTACCTCTACTCTGAATTGTAACGTGTAATTGGTTTCCTGCACATCAATCCCTTGGAAGGTATTCTGGTGGAATGCATTTGCTTTTTAGAAACACTCTTTTGAATGTCTAATGTTGGGATGACATTGTAAGACTAATTTGAGAATTTCCTTCTTCCAACAGATTCTTCAGGATAAAGGCATTCATATATGGGATGGCAATGCATCTAGAGACTACCTTGACGGGTTCGCATCTAATTCATGAGAATGAAATATATATGGTTATTTTTTTTCTTTACCTTTATGACATTTATCCTGTCTATTTAGACTTGGTCTGAAAGATCGAGAAGAAGGTGACTTGGGACCAGTTTATGGCTTTCAGTGGCGGCATTTTGGTGCTAGGTTGGCTGGCTTGTTTCACATTATTTGACCACTTTTTGTTGCTGCAATATATGCTTAACAACATTATAAATATACCGTACGTTACAGGTATAGTAATATGCATGCTGATTATACTGGCCAAGGATTTGATCAGTTGTTGGATGTTGTTTACAAGATCAAGAATAATCCAGATGATCGTCGAATTATACTCTCTGCTTGGAATCCTTCTGATTTAAAATTGATGGCACTTCCACCTTGCCACATGTTTGCGCAGGTTAGATATGTCTGGCTTCATTTTTCTGAATTCTCTTGTTTTTTCTTCTTCCTTTGTTTCATTAATCTAATTTTTATCTTTGCAGTTCTATGTTGCAAATGGGGAATTGTCATGTCAAATGTATCAGCGCTCTGCTGACATGGGATTGGGAGTGCCATTCAACATTGCTTCTTATGCTCTCCTTACATGCATGATTGCTCATGTTTGTGGTATGTATGTACGTATGTATGCTTTAGAGAAAACGTCACAATATTTGTGGGATGTGATTTTCTGTGTCATTTGTATTGGTTGTTGACCAATAATTTTAACACAGTTTCAGAATAGTGTAACTGCTGGTGTGAGGGGAAAAGTCACTCACAGATGCCTTTCTAATGGTTGTTGTAGGATACCGGTTGGAAAACAATTATGCTTCTGTAGAAGTTGCATTATTAGGATTATTGCTATAATAGTTTAAGTCTAGTGGTTGCTAGATGATTACTAGCTTGATTTCCCAGCCTTAAGGGTGAAAAGTATCCTCTTGATAGGAGGAAAACATGGGAACTAGTACTTATATTAAAGTTTTTCTTCTGCAGATCTTTCTCCCGGTGATTTTGTCCATGTTATCGGGGATGCTCATGTTTATCGTACCCATGTTAGACCTCTGCAAGAACAACTTCAGAAAGCCCCCAAGCCCTTTCCGGTGAGTAATATGCAGTAAAAATGCGGGATGGTGACTTCATTTTCATTCCATTGTTCTGACCCAACTTATCTTCTGTTGTGCTGACTAAGTCTTGTCCACATGTACAGATTTTAAAGATAAACCCAGAGAGGAAGGATATAGACTCTTTTGTAGCAGCTGATTTCAAACTTATCGGATATGACCCTCATGATAAACTAGAAATGAAAATGGCCGTATAGAGTTGAAGATTGGTGACATGGATTCATGATGGACTTCCTAGTCAATTTTACATATAGGAGGTAGGTATGAATTCCCTCATTTCCTGCATTTTCCCCAACATTATTAGCGTTATTATTTATCTCAGATGAATACTAATGTTAGACAATATTAGCACCATGTCCTGAATAGCACATTGTTCTAGGAAATATTTGGGGATTGCAACCGTTTCCAGTGATTCCAAAGAAGTCTGTTAATTGCAATAGAATATGTTTGTATTAATGCCTCTTTTTTTCCTTTTTTGGTTTTTTTAGTAATTGATATCAAAGGGAGTCTAGTCTTGTGGTAATTGAGACTCTAGAAGTTGTTCAGAATAGAGATGGATACTTCTGCTGTTTCATTATCAATTGTTATACCTGAGCCTGACTCCGGTTGAGATTTTGAGACTTATTACATTGCATGCAGAAATTGGTCCTTCAGACTGATTCTTTTTCTTAATTTTCTTTCAGGTCATCGAAGATACAGGTTTCTGTCCTACACAGGGAATTCTTGACTGGATGTACCTAGTGCTTGGCAATTTAGGAAGTGACAATCCTTTAGTTTCCCCTGAATCATGGTGGTTCTAAGGTGATTTAGGATGTTCATTTATCTTGCTATCTCGGGAAATTTAATCTGTGGATGCATAGCTTTTGCTCCCTGACAGACAGATAGACCCTTGGAGTTGTTTGGTTTGCCTGAGACTGTTTAGCAGATCTGGAAACTGAGTTACTGGGTGTATACCAGTCATATTATCCCAACTGATTGAGAATCTGAATTACTGATTCTGTTTTGTGTGTATTTATATACTCGAACCACACTAGAAGATCTGTACTGACGTTGCATCCCTCATTAATCCCTGAGGCTACACTGGGTAGGATCTCGACATCATGGACCGTGAATTGAAATTCTAAATTTCAGCTGATTAATTACATTGGTTAATGGCACATTTGGTGAAGCAAATTATGTTGCCAACTAGAAGGTAATTTTGGTCAATGGTAACTAGTTTCACCACTGATGAACATACTTTGACCTTCAGTTCATACATATGATATCGTTTCTCATTATTCATTTCATATGAGCATCTCAACCAAAAAGCAAAACCACTTTGTTACAATTCCCTTTCATATGCTGTCCCTGATTGTCATGAGAAGTGCTCCATGATATGTTGGGTATATGATCCAAGCTGAAGGGCTGAAGGACCTGGGTTTGATGTACTACTTCATTGGCATCGAGATATATAAAAATGAAGGAGCTTTCATTTTGCAGAAGAAATATGCGAAGAGCCACTTGAAGAAATTCAAGATGAATTATTGTAACATAGTTACAACACCACTCGTGACAATAAAAAAAAGTTTACTATATCTCATTGATACACGACCATACATCATGGTTGCAACCGGTCCATCTTAACTTGATTCAGAGTGAGTCACATTTACTTGGGAGCTTCCAAAAGAATTCCAAGAAGTGAGGCTCAATGGCATATTCTATGCAGAAGTTGAGAACATTGCAGGTGCTACCACCACCAATTAAGCAATATGACTTCAAAGAATATCAGATGACACCGATGAAGTGCAAATAGAACCAACTCTAATATTTTTCGACAAATTGGCAATCGCTATCTTGAAAAATCCGGCCTTAATAGAAGAACCAAACCAATCACCATAGAAATCACTTTCGTACAAAAGTTCAAAGTAATGGAAAGAGAGAGCTCGAGTATTACAAAATCGAGGATCAAGTTGTGGTTGTGGCTGTGGTCGCAAACCAACGATTATTATACAATAATCTCCTTCGAAATTGTTCCTTTGACAAGGACAAACATGCCCACACACCTTAGCATCGTCACGAGGTTCTATTTTCATCAGACCTATGCCTGTGGTCCATGGGCTGCGACCCGTTGCAAGTCGCCACAACCAATGTCATGTACAACCCACCTCTCGCCGTCCAGTTGCTGCTGCTGTTGTCCAACTCTGCGCAGTATTTCAGCAGCATTGAGATGGTTTTGTTGATCGTGACCAAATCGAACATGGAAAACCAGTCAAGAGAGGGAGCATGACATTGGTCGATGCTCTTCTAGCTTCTTACTGAACTAATCAAGTTTCTCGATGCACTTTTCAACCTGCTCGTGAGTTGGTGCGGTGCCTTCCTCTGGGTTTGACATTTCGAATTCGGTTGCAACACCCATGTGTACGTTCCGCTGATCAACATCGAGATACTGCAGTACCACTTTCCCGAGGCAAAGTCATTTGAGTTTGAGGCATACAGAAATTAGGGTTTACTAGAATATGCACCGTATTTTGATCAAGGAACGCGTGTAATGGTTCTTACAGCACCTTGTCCCCGGTTCCCGACTTGCTGTTCATAGCCGAAGAATAATTTGGATGGTTCAATACAAGAATTAATGGAAGGGTGTGTGAGCAAGGTAAGAGGGGAATGTTCTTCGTCTAGGTTTATATTCACAGTCAAATGTTAGCAGAATCATGTCGACTCACCTGTTTCCTGGCCACAAAGGTTACCCTTTCTTTTCCAGCAACTGATGAAAGCTGCTCCCGTCGAGCAGCGGGAAAAAAGAAACGTGTGATTGTAGAGTCTTTTTATCTTCTTAGAATTTTACATACCGTATTAGTATACATAGGTGTACGTGTTAAAGACATGCTTCCTTCATATTGATTCCATAATCCTAGGGAACCAGGTCAGAGTCCATTGATGCTAGGCCCAAGCCTCTCGGTACCTAGTTCTTCAACTGTTCATGTGTTGGTTACTAACACCTAAATAATGTATATTTATTTAGGAAAATTAAATAAGACTGTTCATTAAAAAACCAGAATATATTTTTCAAATTTCAGCCAAACATTAAAAAAAATATTGTTATTTTTTTGAAAAATGACTTCATGGAAATGTTACATTTTTTCGCGAAACAAACGAAACCTTAAATTGTAACAACATATTAGTTTAGAGGCTAATATGGCACGATGTAAATTACAAGGACCAAAATTGAACGTGGGCAACTGTACATTGACCTTTTTAAATAATTTTCTCAATATCCTAGTACGTTTAGCATTTTTGTTAAGCTAAGACTAACATTAAGTGAATGTATACAAGAATCCATCATAAGGGAAAATTCTAAAAGAATCATTAACTTATTGCACTTGTGTGAATTTAATCATTAATATTTTTGACAATTTACTAATATAATTTTTCCAATCAATTTTGATCGAAAATTGTTTAAAAAAAATAAAAAAATAAATTTATAAAAGTAATCCGCATTGTTATTACAAGCTATTCGACATGGCTGTTGTTATTTTTTAATAATTTCTCCTTTTTATTTCCTTCTATTTTCATAAATCTTGTCATTGTCCAATGCTAGCCACAATGACAAAATAAAGAAAAAGAAAATTATCCACATCAGTGCCAATTGTTCCGATCAATATTTATGTATGCAAATTTTGAAATGATTGCATAGGTAATTTTCAAAAAAATTTAAGGCTAAACGAACTAAATTAAGAGATTTATGGTTGAATTAATACAATTACAATAAAAATTCCTCTCGTGGATTATGGTGCGAGAGCCTGTTACCCTGGTCAACGATCAACTACAACACGTGGCTCGAAGAAAACCCCGAACGCCAAACGACGACGTCTACTACGACGCCTTCCTGACCGTACGAGCAGCGCCCTCCAAAACGACGACGCTTTAATCCGTTACCCGAACGCCAAACCCTAGTCCTAAAAGTCGAGCGAATCCCATTCCTCCTTCTCTCTCGTGCCGTGACTGCCTCCATCTCCTCCGACTGCGAAGCGAGCCGCTCGAGATCCCATGGTAAGCCTTCTCGCAACCCTCAGCCTTCGACGGCGAATCATCATCGGACTCTCTGTCCGTCCGTCTTCTCGGTTGGGTTTCTCTGTCTCGCTTTTTTGACCTTCGATCTTTCGTGGGTCGCGACTCGCAGGCTCCGAAGAAGGACAAAGCCCCGCCTCCCTCGTCCAAGCCTGCGAAATCCGGTGGTGGAAAGCAGAAGAAAAAGGTACGACCTCTTTCGCGTAGAGCTGTTGAAAGTGTTGGGACAACTGGGGTTCCTTTTATGGTTGCTCAGAATGTTTTTCCGATGATGTTGCGCAAAACGAATTGAGGGTAGCGCAGATCTTTAGTGTGCTCCGATGGACTGGCAAGTTTGCAACTTTTTACACTGCATGTGCGTTTTTATTAGGTAATTGGAATAGGGGTCTTAAGTTGAGCTGTCGAAGAGTGTTTTTGGCATCCATCTTTGTTCTTTTTTTTCTGGGTAGTTGCTGATTGATTTTGCTGGCAAGTATTTAAGCGATTGGTCTCTGCAATTTTGAGCAAAAAAAAAGTGAGATGAAATAGAGACATGTTTTATATGTTCATGGTGCAGTTGTTTGTTGTTTATGTCGGCTTAGTTGGGTTGTGATGGATTGGATTGTGTGATGGTGAGCAGAAATGGAGCAAGGGAAAGCAGAAGGAGAAGGTGAACAACATGGTGCTGTTTGACCAGGGGACTTATGACAAGCTTCTGTCTGAGGCGCCCAAGTATAAGCTCATCACCCCGTCCATCCTCTCTGATCGCCTAAGGGTACGCCTTTATGTTAATCTAAATTGTTTTTCTAATTGTCTTTGTCTTGGTTTAGGCATATACTTTTTCCCCTTCTCTGCTGTCATCTGTTATTTCTTATATAATGAGATGGTAATTGCTATCACACTTGAACCCGAAACCTTTTATTGACACACTTTGGTGAAATTATGTACATGTATGTAACTGATAGGATGTTTTCAGCAGGATCTTGCTCTGTTAATTTTAACAAATGCCTTAACTTGGTAGTTTTGTATATGGTGGAGTTCTCAAGCAGAGTTCCATACAAAGGAATTTATTGGCATGGTTTCTTTAGGTATATTAAGTTAGGAGAATCTGAGTGAAAAGTTTGTTCCCCTAGACAAATAATAATATAATTAGAACTCCCTGTCGGCGCACTTCCCGTGTGGAACAAATTGTTATTGCTCCTGGCCTTAAAAGCATGCATTCTTCATTGGAAAGTTTTTTGGTGGCGGGAACTATTTCTGCTAGTATAGATAAGTCTTATCTTCAAAATGGTTAGTATTCACCATCCTTTACATCGAATTATAGTAATTTAGAACCGAAAACTCTCCTGGAATTAGTCTTTGCTGCATTTGTAAATTATTTGTTGTGTTGCTTACTTGCAATCGAGTTAAGATGACAACATTTTGCATTTGGTTTTTCACGTCCAGCGTTTTGCGTAGAACATTAGATACTTCAATGTGCTATAGCTAACATATTCATGTTCTCTTCAATGAGAGGATCTTGCTGGCTGAGCTCCTCCTTTTACTAATTAGTCATCTCCTTTTTATTTATGAACTTTTTCTTGTGCAGGTTAATGGATCACTTGCTCGGAAGGCGATAAGAGAACTCATGGCTAGAGGTTTGATCAGGATGGTCTCTTCTCATTCAAGCCAGCAGATCTACACCAGGGCAACGAATACATAAGTGTCTTAGGCCCCCCTTGCATTTTCAGCTATATAGCAATGGTTGTTTTATATCCTGCGTTGGTAAACAACTGCTTTCTTTATCTACGGGATAACATGATGCATACTAGAATTTATGAGACAGGTTAGTGATCTTTGAGATTTTGAAGAAATAGATTGTTAAATTTCTGATAAGCCAATATCTGGTGTTAATCCAATGCTTTTGCCTGCCTGTATTACTCTTTCGCGAGTTCTTACTACTGACGCAAAACAGATTTTAGCATCTTGAAATGCTCCGATGCTCACCAGCGACTATTGTACATCAATTGTACAAACAGCTGATGAGTTGGCAAATAGAAATGAAGTTTTTTTTTTTGGTCGAAAATAGAAATGAAGTTTTGCTGAATGGGATTTCATCCACTTATCATGTGCGATAAACAAGAATTTTGAATCATGTTAATCATGGAAGAAATAGGCGTTATTTTTGGTACAGTATGCAAGAGATTTGATAAACAAAATTATGAATTAAATTTGGTAGCAAAAATTAAAAATTAAAAAGCTGTCATCCCTTGTACGTATCGCTTGGCAAGGCAGTTGATTCTGAGAAAAGTATCTTTGGTTTGTATTCCTTGGCAAGCTTGCCCGAATACTAGCAAAATTTCAAGGATCTGAATCCCCAGAATTATTTTGGCTAAAATAGTGTCAAAAGTAATTGTTTTTCACTTGTCAAAATTTGTGAAAATGTCATTATTATTATCTGCATTTTTCTTCAATGTTGAATTTTGTCCTTGAATTTTAATCTTGGCCAATTTTCGGATTGTTGGTCCGTCTGACGTGAGACTCCAATCGGCCACAGGACCTTTGTTTGTTGATGTGGCCATACATGTCATCGCCACATCAGGGAAAATTGTATAAAATAAAGAGAAAGAACTTAGAAATATTAAAAGAATAAGACTAGGTAAGAATTAAATTAAGCATAGGTTAGAGGGATAGGGGGCAGCCCTCTCTTAGAACTGGGTGAGGTGGAGCACCGTCACGGGTGGTGGCAGGCCTGCACTCGATTTTGCTGAGCACCATTACAGCGACGATCTTCTATAAAGACCAATTTGTTCGACTCTTTGTAGGAATACGGCTCTTGATGCAAAACAAGAAATATAACACAAATTCAAAATTAAACGGAAGTCGAAAATGAGTGATTTTCAGCAGGCATTCCGATTGGAGGATCCAATGCGAGTGACGATGGCTTCATCGATCAAAGAAAAGCATTGTCTCCACCGCCGTGCCTCTTCCTCGTCGCGACATCCATCGCCGCCCAACAACCTCGCCTTCCCCGTTTGAACATTCTCCAATTCCTCGAATCTCATTGCCTCCGTTTTTCGTTTGTCTTTATTTTGTTATCATTTAATACCAAGTTTTGAATTGAGTAAAAGGGTATTTCGTCAATTTCATGAAATTGACAATTCCACAAAATATCAATTGACATCATCCATGCTCAAAAGTTGTGTGGTCAATTTTGTAGCAGGGTTATTTTACAGCAAGGCCATTTTTGATAATAAATTTTTACAACTTGATGTTTCCGTTCCCAAAATCCTACACTTCAGGATGTGTGGTCAAGAGGCCTCCAAAGCGGCCATACCGTCCTCTAAGTATAGAATCAACTGAAATTTATATAGTCAGAGTCACCAGCAGGATGGTATGATAGTGGAAATGGATGCGGCTTCAAAGCAGCTTCCTGAGCTCTCAATTTTCTATTTGGATGGTATTATTTGGTGTGAAATAAAATAAACAAGATTCAACATTGCCGAAAAAGGAATAATTCTCTTCCATATATCTCATTCCTCTTACAAAAATCATGACACGTAGCAATTATAACAAACGAGGCAATGCCCAGAGGAATCTTAAAATTCCAGGAGATCAACATCTGAAAAAGGCTATGAAAAGCTCAAACCAAAAAAGAAAGAGCAGCTATAAAAAGCCTAGAAATCTCACCAAACATCTCGTACGTACACTAATTCCCACGCCCCATGTTACCTTGTTTTCTTCTTTTGATAGCGACGGTGAATGGTAGACCGCTGGTAGGTAACTACGCCTCTGGCGCCTAATACCTAATCCAATGCCTCTCAGCAGCTGTAAGTGGCAAAAGCTGTCGCGCTGTTCCTCTGCGCAGTCGGAAGGAGTTTCCGAAGGAAGCCACAAAAGTGAGCTGCGAAGACCATCAGCAACGGTAGATAGAGGAGAAAGAAGAAGAGGCCTCGGAACAACAATGACGTAAGAAAAATTATAGAGAGGGAAAAGGAAAGGATCTTGAGGAAGCAGAAGGTGAAGGCACCACTGGTAGTATGAAAAGCCGGTAGCTGAGTGACGAGTGGAAGGGACAGGGAGCAGTAGAGAAGGAGAGAGAAGATGGAGAGGAAGGTGGTGATTGGGTGGATATCAAATGGAGAATGGGGCTTCCCTTGGTACTTCACTGCAACAAAGCCGACTAGAACCGATATGACGAAGATGAAAATGGCATCGATATTCGTCCATTGATCCCGATGGAGATCAGGCATTTTGTGATTTCTATAGATTTGGAAGGAGGTGGAGGAGGAGGTGGCGCAAGAGTACAATGGATTTCGATGCTTTGGAGTGAAGTGCCAATATATAAATATCGAATCTAGCAAGAGACAAGACAGGCTTGTTCTTACCTAACAAATAAATGCCAAATCTCCTTATTTCGTGTTTTGAAAGTGATGTGCATTCTAACTGTCTTGATCTCATATGGTCTTGTTGCGCGATGGAGACTCCCTCTGGTCGATGCAATGGTCCTTGTTCCGGATTGTGCGGCATGTGCCGCGCTCCATCTTTATATAATTTTTAGTAATGTTTTGAATGCATATAAATAATTACGGCATATTTTCTCTTAGAAAATCACGCAAAAGTATGTACATGTATATTTTTCAAGAAGTGAAGTGCTGCAAAATGATTCTAAGATAGAGAAATATGCATCCATGGAGCACTCGCTTTAAACTAATTTGTACTTAGTATACTTTATTATGGTAAGTACGCATGTAGTTCCTGCTCTGTGTTTTGAGACTGATGAATGCAACATTGGAATAATCATTTGAGCTATCAAGAGGTTTCGTATCTCATTAGGAGCTTTTAGGATAATATTTGCATACATGAGGTCGAGCGTAGAAGAACCTCGGAATTAGGAGTGAACGACGAAGTTATCACATGATCATCTTGCTGTTATGTTTTGTTTTTTTATTCCCCATCGTACCACGATGCATTTATGCCACGTCTCTCTCTCTTTCTGTTCTCACCACAAATCCCAGTGGCACCAAAAAGCTCCGACAGTTTGTACTATTGACTAAGGATCAATGATGTTGCAGATTGTATAATTATTTTGATTGAAAGTCTATAATACTTACTTTACAAAAAAAAAATGATGTTGCAGATCATGTTGTGGCATTGCGAACTATGACAAAGCGCCTGTAACGATGAAATAACATCACATTGAATGGTCTAACGAGCTATCAATATCATCGGACGTGTTGGGTTTTGATTCCTCGAACAACCTCTCTAGCCGAGCATGCTACGCCTGCCCCTCTCCCACTGCACTCTGTAATGCATTTATCACAAAAATTCTCCTTCATCTTCACTCTCTGCTCGAATGCTCGCGCTCTTGAGTCTCTACTACGAATGGTCAGTTCGTTCTCTTTACATTGTCGATTTTTTTCCCACAACTATGTTAGGACTTTGAAGAAATATGCAAAACTTGTTGCATTATGCATAACAAGTTAAACTATGCATAGTTGGCATAGCAATTTAGTAGGATGCACTAACAAGTTGAACTATGCTTAGTTCATTCATATCTCAATCTTTGTTGTGCCTTATCTGTAGTTTAGATGAATGGCCTCAGTTTACTCAAATTAAAGATGCAGATGAAGTGTTTGATTGTCAAATGTTAAAATCACACTAGATGAAGAGCATATTATGTACAAACCTTTGGATTGCACCGCCATTTTCGTGGTTGTCTTAATTTCGGGACTTCATATTGTGTAATATATAGTAAATATATACAATTGATAAATGTTACATGATAGCTTCAGATGGTGCATATTCTTTTCTCTTCCTCATCGTCTGCAATGATATAGCCTCGCAGCAGTTGTGCTAATTTATGACTTTGATTTTATAGATCCAAGGAAATTTTTACTTTAGAATTGATCCCAAAGGAGAAGGTGCAAGGTGGCGTCGCACTGTTGGTTAGGAGATATACTCTCCATTTCTTTTAGCATTCAGTGAGAAGGTAAAAGGACTTAAAATTGACTTGGGGTTATAGGGGCATTCATGATGAACTTTTGTGCTTTTGGATTGCAGGATGTTGGTGGGCCACTGTCTCGCTTGACAACCTTTTTAGGAATTGATACTTCCTATAGTTTTCCTAGCAATATTGCCTTGATAACTCTCTAGGTACAGGAAAAATATTTTGGAATCTGATTAGTAGCCAAGTTAAAGGAGATCTTTATCCTTTAGGTGCTTTTACCTTCTATTTGCGATTCTGGTTGCTTTGTTTACGTGCTTTTCCTCATTTCAAATTTGCAGGAACTTGAAAATGAAAAGTGTTGATTAGGCAGGCTCAACTACATGAGGTTTATGCCTATAGGTATTGAACTAATCCTGATTTTTTATTTCATGTCATTTTACTTCTACCCATTAGAGCCCTTTTGATCAAGTAAAGCCTCTGTGCCTGTAAAGTTGCACTTGTGAAGTTATGTGATGGCTCAATCAGAGATATTTAAACTCATTCTATGCGAAAGATATTTGCTTTCTCAAAAAAATGGATGAAAATTTATTTTGCTTGTAAAAGCACTACGTTAAATACTTTTTGTTCTTTGCTTGCAGTATGAATCTACCCATTAGCACATGTAGCTCGTGATTTGGAAAATGATTTTGAGTTTAAGATAAGAATGGTTTTTGCAAGTGAACTTGAAACATATCATAAATATGTGGCCTATACTATGTGTAAAGGATTTGGAGTGCGAAGTTTAAGATTAGAAAAAACAACAAAGGAGAAATAATTCCACGCACTTTTGTGTGTAATTGTGAGAGGTATTCTGTCAACTCATCAGATCAAAAAAGAAAATAGGAAAGACTTGAAGTTAGATGTGGTTATCTTGCATTTATCAGATATAAAATTGAGAATGGTGCTTATGAAGTCATAGGCTATGTTCCCCGGTATAATCATAAATCCTCCGTGACTTCTTCATGTTGTACCTAGAAACTTCAAAGTCGCCCAAATCTCACCATCTATAGTTTCCTTGCTACAAAATTGCTCCACGTACATGTCATGTCACTTTAACTTTCATATCCTAATTTATGAGTTGAATCAAACTTATTGCTTCCCAGCAAACTTGCAAGTAACTAATCCTGGAGTCTTTCTACGGGAACAATCCGGTGTTATCATTCTCATCTCTCGAGAGTTGATGGTACCATTGATGTCAAAAGCCTTTCCATTGCATCATGGACCTATTCTTTCGATAAAAAAGTTCAAGATATGCGCAAATGCAACTGTTACATGTACATACTCTCCTAAACGGCACACGAAGAGGCAACATAGGCAATTCGCATTGAGGACAAAGAAGCAACATTTTACTCATAACCACGTATGGTGAGATTTCAAGACTCATCAATAATTATTGCCTACAAAGGAGACTGGAAACTACAATCAAAGAACCATTTCAAGAAGTACACTCGGATTGGAATCAAAACCAACTACAGAAAATTGAGAGTGGAAGATAAACCTAACCAACGTGACGAGTAAAAATAAACTATTCTACAGTCTACACGATTGGGTCGCTCGTATCATTCAATCATTCAATCGAGCAACCTCACAATTAGACTCCTGCACTAAGGTGTATTCTGAATCCTGATTGGAGATTCAAGATTATATGCACTAAAAAAATTGAAAAGAGAAGCTTGACCTTTGCTGTGGGAGTTAACTTCACTTGAATCCAATGTAGCTGCTTCCGTGAACAGATGAATACCATAAACTTGTCTTTCTTGTCGAACTGGGAATGATGATTATGTTAGACTGAGATAAACCCATGGCACCAAACGCGCAGGCAACTGGAGCAGTTCTGATTGCAAAAGGTTTCGACTTGCCCCAAGGATATTCAACTAAAGAAGCAAATCCAGCATCTAGTGTGATGATCAACTCTCGAATATGTTAAGAATCGCAGCCTCTGAATCAGATTTGAGATTAAATCAAAGAGGATCCAGTTCCCAACTGCAGAACATTGTTGCTTCAATCACACGGAAAAATAACTTCTGCTAAGCTGCAACTGGCGCTAAATGGTTTTGACTGATTCATTCTCCTCTCCCACTGTAGTTGGACAATTTGATTCAAACTTGATCAGCGCTGAATTCACATCAGATACAGAAGCACCTTGACAATTCTCCTCCACGATTATATCTTTCCTTAAGTCCTCTGCTTCCTCTGATGCTTGAATTGAAACCGCAGTCGAGACAAGAGCATCTTCTGCATTTTCCTCCTTCCAGATTTCGATAGTCTCCTGTTTTTTCTCTGAAGTTGCAATAGGCTCAACTAGTGTATCCTTGACATCAGCATCAGCGTTGTCATACCTACTGCTCCCACTGCAAGAATCCCAGTTAGTCTCATTCAAAGTCTCACCTTTAGATGGAAACTTCAACAAAGGCTTATTTTCTACTTCCACATCCATCTGAGAGAGTAACTTCTCATCATTATTGAACTCAATTTCCTTTCCATAAATGATTTGATCATCTGCTTTTATATTTACCGATGTCAGGTTCTCCTCGAACCGGTGAATACTAGGAGCATCTCTTGATTTGCCATCTGCACCCTCAGTTACATTTCTCTGCTGAACTATCCCTTTTTTTCTCACTGACGTTGGTTAGACAATTTGAATTCTGAAAATCACCCGCAATACAGGAATCCGACATTGACTCATCATCCATCCCAGATTTGCTATGGCTGACATCAGAAAGCAGGGGACGCATCTGACTTCCATTTATGGCACAAGAACCACAAATAGAAGCAGCATCTGGAGTTCCATTGACCCCCTCTAAAATCTTCACAGGTTTTACATCTGAATTACTAGCATAATTCTTACATGCAACACCAGCTTCAGCTTATGGGAAATCAACTGTATAACCATCTTTGGTAGTGGATTAAACACCAACTTGAAATGGTAAAGCTGACATTGTTTGGTCTTCCAACTTAAAAGCTTCTATCTCAGCATTACATGTTGCAGAACATATATGGTCCACATCAGATTCAGCAGACTTGTCAGCCAAATCAGGGTTGGAATCTTTAAGCTTTTCACTGGAACCTCGAAGTCCCATATCATCCGAAGCATCATGAGACAAGCCATTCCCTGTTGAAGCATCACCCAAGGAAACATTGTGAGACTTCAGATTGCAGTCCATGATATCTGCTCTATCACCCTCCTTACCAGAATGCATGCCAGGATCGTCATGCTGATAAATATCGTCAGATTCCGGGGTAGTAACTTGGTTGTCCATTCCTAGTTCCAAGGGCTTGGCATCTGTAAGAGACAGAGAAAACACACCTGAGCGATGCTGCAGGGATAATTTCGTCACCCCTCTCCAATATAGCAGTGTAAAATCCGCTATAGTTAATCCTATTGAAGTTTGATCTGTTCAAAGGAATAAAAAGAAAATTTTATCTGTCGGGGGGAGGGGAAGACAGCAGTGTCACATCAAAGAAATAAGACCCCAAGGACCCAGATTGGTTGTGGAGCAAAAGATAGCATTGACTATCACGACCAAACAATATAACCAGTTGACAGCTAAGAAATCTGCTTAATTAGAAAAGAATGCTACTAAGCATATTTTGACAGCTAATTAATCTCATGTCAAGCATCTTTCACTCTCATAGATGGATGCTGGACCAACTAGAAGACTCTTTGCATTCATCTCACTATCTCACTGTCCCATTGATTTCACAAATTTCGTGAAAAGTAGACATGCTAGGCGATATACATACCATAATAGACCACGCAAACAAAACATGGCATTGCAACAAATTTAAGCCTGAATTCTTGACGGCTTTATGATCAAGAATTGATCATGTTTGCTAAGAATTATATCAGACAATCACTCCTCATTCTCACTGTTCGTTCCAAATCACTCGAGTATTTGGAAAAGAGAATAAAGCAGTCAGTAAAATTAACAAACAAGGGACAGAAGTTGATTGCTTATCATTCATCGTTGTGATTCAAACAAATGAACCTTAAATTTAAAAGGTTCAGTTCACTCTACACCAAATAACACCATCCAAATTTCGACCAAATAGAAAAATGAGCTCTCGGGAAGCTACCTTGAATCTGCTGCGTTTCCATTTTGGTATCATCTAGTAAGTGATTATGGTTATCCCATTTTTTTTTATTCTGAGTAAAATAGCTTTGTTATGTTTTTTGCTTATTAAATTGAATTAATTACTGGCAAATATGTTGTGTTCGTTTAGAAACACGACAGTTGGATATAGACATTTCTAGACAAATGTCAATTTTATAAATTCCTAAACTTCAGGCAATATTTAAACTTATCCTGAAAATTGGGAGAGACAAAAAGTGCCCCAAAAGACCAGGGCCCACGACGTGTTTGACACTAACGTCCCCCATTTAAAAGATTGGGCTGTCGGAATTTGACTTCTGCCTACCTAAAAGGGAGGAACCTTCTTTTATATAATGGTAAATAATGCCTTCTCGTTTTGATAGAGAATGTTAGTCTTTTTTATTAACAACGTATGCTCTTTATATGATAATAGTTTCAACTCCGAGTATGCACGTAACCAAGTATTAGTAATAGATGGTGCGTTTATAAAATGAAATAGAGGATGCTTGGATTCACATTGGTCGTGCTTTCGCCCGTTAACCTATGACTTTCAAATTTTTATAAGTCAAAAACAAAACGGGGAAAGAATTTAAAGATAGTCGACTAAAGAAACAAAGAAGGCAGAATGGCAAAGTTCGACAAAGAGGGCCGTCCCCGTGCCTCGCTTCACCGGCGACCCTCACCAAGATTTCTTTGAAGTTGTCCCGCACGTGAACGTTCTTCAGACGCTGCCCCCATTTCTTCTCTCCCACTTTGTACTTTTCTGTAAAGGCTAATTGCAGAAATGTAGCTCGTTGCATGGTCGAGCTCGAACCTCAATCGATGCCAACAAGGTGGTTTTAATGCCGCAATGTTCATCTCCTAGACCTTGATGAAGCCATCATCACTCGTGTTGCATCTCCGATTGGAGTGCCTTGTAAGGATTGCTCATTTTCAACCTCCATTTAATTTAGATTTTTTTTTTTGCATAAATGCTCCCTGATTTCTCCAAAAAGTTGAACAAATTGATCTTAAAGAAGATCATCTCTATGGTGCCGCCTCAGCAAAACCGAGCGCAGCCCTCCACCACCCGTGAGGGCACTTGTGGCGCCACAGCAAAACTGGGCACTCGCCCAAATCTGAGTGAGGGCTACCCCTATCTCACTAACCTATGCTTAATTTAATTCTTACCTATTCTTATCTTTTAATATTTCTAAGTTTCAGTTTCCCTTTATTTTTTTACAATTTTCACTGATGGGGGTAACGATAGGTTTAGCCACGTTAACAAACAAAGGTCCCATGGCCAAGTCAGATAGCCACGTCAGACATCAAACGGACCGAATTAGCTTAAACGACTACATTGGTTATATAGAAAGCATACAAGGACCAAATTGACCAGACTAATAATTCAAGGACAAAATTCAACGTCAAAGAAAAATGCAGGTAATAATAATCATGACATTTTTGCAAATTTTGACGGGTGAAAAACAATTATATTTGACCCTTTTTTGCCAAAATAATTCCGGGCACTCATATCCTGGAAATTTTGCTAGTAATCGGGCAAGCTTGCCAAGGAATACAAACCAGGGATACTTTTCTCAGAATCAACTACCTTTGCCAAGCACTACATACAAGGGACGACAGGCCTTTTCTAAATTTTTAATATTTTTTTACCAAATTTAATTCATAATTTGTTATCAAATCTCTTGCACTCTGCATAAAAAATAACGTCTATTTCTGTCATGATTAACGTGATTCATAATTTTTGTTTATCGCACATGGTAAGTGCATGACATCCCACTCAGCAAAACCTCTTTTCTTTACTACATGGGCAATAGGAACAATCTAACAATTGCAAACACAATATTAGAATTACCCCACCAGGAGCAGTTCACTTTTACTTGCCAACTCGTCAGCTGTTTGTACAATTTACGTACGATAGTCGCTTGTGAGCATCGGAGCATTTCAAGATGCTAAAATCTGTTTTGTGTAGGTAGTAGGAACTCGCGAAAAGGTAATACAGGCAGGCAAAAGAATTGGATGAACACCAAATATTGGCTTATCAGAAATTTTTTAATCTATTTCTTCAAAAAAAATCTCAAAGATCACTAACCTGTCTCATAAATTCTAGTATGCATCACGTTATCCCAGAGATAAAGAAAACAGTAGTGCTACAATGCGGGATATAAAACAACCATTGCTATAAAGCTGAAAATGCAAGGGGCGCCTAAGACAGTTACGTATATGTCGCCTTGGTGTAGATCTGCTGGCTTGCATGAGCAAAGACCATCCTGATCAAACCTCTAGCCATGAGTTCTCTTATTGCATTCCGAGCAAGTGATCCATTAACCTGCATAAGAAGTTTATAAATAACAAAGAGATGACTAATTAGTAGAAAGAGGAGCTCAGCCAGCAAGATCCCCTCATTGATGAGAACATGAATATGTCAGCTATAGCACGTTGAAGTATCTAACTGTTCTACGCAAAACACTGGACACGAAAAACCCTATGCAACAGAACCGCCAGACCACATGTTAAACAAGGCAGGTAAGTTAAATATCGTCACCTTAACTCCATCACGCATAAGCAACACAAAAAATCATATATAAAAGCAGCAAAGACTAATTCCATGAGAGTTTTTGGTTCTAAATTACTAAAATTCAATGGAAAGGATGGTGAATACTAACGAATTTGAAAATTCAACTTAGAGGATCCAGAAGAGAATGGTTCACAGTATAAATCTCAGAAAGTGAATTTCATTCTCCAACAAAGGCTGACTTATCCATACTAGCAGAAATATGTCCCGCCAACACAAAATTTACTGATGAAGGATGTGTGCTTTTAAGACCTAGAAAAATAATGATTTGTTCCACACAGGAAGTGAGCAGACAGGGAGTTCCAATTATATCATTATTTGCCTATGGGAACAAACTTTGCACACTCAGATCCTCCTAAATTAATAGACCTAAAGAAACCATGCCAATGAATTTTATAGGATGAAACTCTACTTGAGAACTCCACCATATATAAAACTAAAAAGTTTAGGCATTTGTTAGAATTAACAGAGCGAGATCCTGCTGAAAACATCCTATCAGTTACACATGTGCATGATTCACCTAAGTGCATCAATAAAAGGTTACATCAAAACACATCCAGAAAGGTTCAAGCGTGATAGCAATTACCATCTCGTTATATAAGAAATAACTAGATGACGGATCATGTAAGTAGAAGAGGGGAAAAACTAGATGCCTAAACCAAGACTAACATAAAGGCGTACCCTTAGTTGATCAGAGAGGATGGATGGGGTAATGAGCTTATACTTGGGCGACCAGCACCATGTTGTTCACCTTCTCCTTCTGCTTTCCCTTGCTCCATTTCTGCTCCCCATCACACAATCTAATCAATCACAACCTAACTAAGCGCGACATAAACAACAAATAACTACAGCATGAACGTATAAAACATGTTCATTTTTCATCTCGTTTTTTTTTTTTTTTTTTTGCCTAAGATTACAGAGACCAATTGCTCAAACACATGCCAGCAAAATCAATCAGTAACTACCCAGAAAAATTAAAAAAATAAAGATAGATGCCCGACACTCCTCGACAGCTCAACTTAAGAACCCAGTCCAATTACCTAATAAAATGTACATGAAGTGGAAAAAATTGAAAACTTGCAAGGCCATCATAGCCCAACATGAAAGATCTGCTATCCTCACTTCATTTTGCATTACATCATTGAAAACATTCTCACTAATTACAAAGAAACCCCAGTTGTCCCAACATTTTCAATAGCTCAACATGAGAGAGAGAGAGAGAGAGAATCATGCCTTCTTCTTCTGCTTTCTACCAAAAGACTTTGCAGGCTTAAATGAGTGGGGCAGGGGTTGTCCTTCTTAGGACCCTATGAGTTATGAGCCATGAAAATCGAATGTCAAAGAAAGAGAAACGCAATGAAGGAGAGATCTAGAGAGTCTGATTATGATGACTGGAATATGTGCAGCAACTCAGAGTTTCCAGATTTGCTTAACATGATCTTGGGAAAAACCATACGATTTCAAAGGTTTATCTGTCTTTGAACGAACAAGAGCTATGCATCCACAGACAAAATTTCATGAGATAGCAAGATAAGGGAACATCGAAATCACCCTAGAACCACCATGATTCTGGGGGGACTAAAGGATTCTCACTTCCTAAATTGCCAACTTTAGGTACATCCAATTAAGAATTCCCTCTTAGGACAGGAACCTGTAGTCTTCAGTATCCTGAAAGAAAAATTAAGAAAGAAAAAAAAAATCAGTCTCAAGGAACAATCTCTGCAGCCAATGTAATAAGTCTCACAAAGTCAACTGCAGTCAGGCTCATGTATAACAATTGATAAAGAAACAGTGGACACATCAATCTCGATTTTGAACTTCTTCTGAATGCCTAGTGTCTCAACTACCACACCACAACTATACAACTAATACTAAGGGAATAGCTGGGTGACAAGACTGGACTCTCTTTCAATTGATTACTAAACTAAAGATAGTAGGAGGTAACGATTAATCAAGGGGGCAAGGAGGTAATTGTTAAAAATAGTATTAACACCTAGAGGGGGGTGAATAGGTGTAGAGGAATTTTACGCGCAAGCAATAAAAATCTTTTGCAATCTCCAAACAAAAATTAAATAGAGAGTAGAGAAGATTGCAAACACAATTATAGTGGTTCGGCTTTTGTCAAGCCTACGTCCACTCTCCAGGCGATCAGCCAATAGGCTGGATTTCACTATGTGATCAAAGGTGATTACACACTCTTGAGTGTTAGCACTTGGTGATGATATGTCTCACAAAGTCACTCTTTTTGGTAATTCACTAGGATCACTCAATTACGCTCTTTTTCAGACAACTAGTGAAGAATTGAATCAACCTTGGAATATATTTATCCACCCTAATCTCCTAGGTCTCATCCTATCCTTATATACTCTCCAAGCCACACTCGACCGTTGGATCTTTCCGTGAGAGTTCCGTCTTCCCTTTCCTGGACAGACTTTATAAGACAAGTCTTTTTGACCGTTGGAGGTAGATTGGATCCCCTTGGATTCTGCTCGCCCATACAATCGAATCCGGGCTTCCATAAGTGTTTCATCCTTCTTTGGAAGTTGTCGATGATTGATCTTGTTGATCAATATAAATATGGTAAGTGAAAATCGTATGACCGTTGGTGATCGATCCTGTAATTCCATTACGAGTCCGCCTAGATTTTCATGCCCGTACGTTCGGACTTAAAATTTCGATGCAGTACGGTCGAGACTTAAATCTCAGTCTGGTACGGTCAGACTTAAATTTCAGTCTGGTCAAGTCTTCCGTCTGCTTCATCCAGACTCAGAAACTTTCCATCATCTGCATAGCGGCTTGTGCGTCTTTCACTGAGTTACTCAATAAACACATTAGTAGCCTTTTGATTTATTTTGTCATCTTCAAAACATCATAAGTGATTTTCCTAACAATCTCCCCCTTTTTGATGATGACAAAACAATCTCTGAATATGCAATTATGCTTTTAAATATATTGATAAATCAAAGCATCATAAGCACATAATGCAATCTCCAAAATTGAGCAAAAGAATTTATTGAAATAATTGCAGCTCAATATTATGCACTAAATAATATAATTCAATTAGCACATATGCATATACATATTTTCTCCCCCTTTTTGTCATAATCAAAAGGCGATAATAATTAAAAAAGGTGTCACGTGGAGAATAAATTCACATAATATCTTTAAAAATGTATTAGGCATGAAAAATAAACTTTAAAGATATCATGTTGATATGAACATAAAGAATATTCAATATAGCTCATATATATATCAACAAAAATCTGCCAAGGAAAGAAATGGATGATATACTTACCAAATTATGTAGAACACACTTTACCTTTTCTTTCCATAGTAATCATGATCAAGATCAATTCAAAAATTTGCCATAATAATCAATGCTCCCTCTCAATTTGTTGCCTTTTCGAAATGATCACGATTCTCCATTTCTTTTTATATTCACTTTCTCCCCCTGTCCTCATGACAGTATTTGCGATAATACTTATCGCAGCTTGAGCACATTGAATAGCATGTTGTCCCTTTATTTCCTTTGTAGTAGCCACATTCACAGCATTCATTTGCTTTTGAAATTTGAGGTAGAAGTTTGTTTTCTTCAATCAAACTCGCCTCAAATTTAATCTGCATAAACTTATTAAACTTTCTGCACAAATGCACTGTTATAATATTTCGCATAATATATAATGCCCTTTCTTGCGAAATAAATTGAATAGCATATTTGATAATATAAAAAATTTCAATTCAAAGCTATTCAACCTTTCATATGACACATCAGTGGCCTGCTCAATAATTTATGAAAATTTTGTGCAATGAATAGAATTTTTGAGCCTTAAAAAATTTTCACAATTTTGGATCAAGCTTTCCCAACTGCATATGGAAAGATATTTTGCCACCTGCAAATCCTTGTAAAATAGATAATAATCTTTGCACAATAAAAAATATTACGCACATACATTCCTTCAATTTGCGGATCAAACTTGCCTAATATCTTCTAAGATTATAGCAAGTGAATCCCAAAATACAACAATATCTTTCAAGATTAAAGGGATTTCCCTAAGCATAAATTTCAAAAGATATTATTGATGCAATATGCAAAATGAAAGTAGATATTTTTATCACGTGCCAAATCAAGTAATAAAAATGTGCAATATCTGACGAGATTTTTGCAATATAAATCACACGTGAGTCATCAAAATCATCTTGAACCATAAAAATTTGTGTATAAATTTGGAAGGCATGATGATAAAGATGGAATATTTTATTTCCTTACCCAAGGTATATATTTATATATACCATTGATTTAGAAACAGATCTCATCAATCATCGCTTGAGATATTCTTCGATTGCTCGATGATTTGCATAGATTTTTGCAATCATTCTTCTTTTGTAAAATTTCCTGCAGTAATCTTCTTTTCTTTTGATATCCATGAATTTGGATCCTTCTTTCACGTTAGAGTACAAATAGGAAATTTTCATAAAAACTCAACGATACTTTCCTATCTTGTATAAAATCTCGTAAGACAAATTTTTGCTTTGCAAAAAAATATAACAGAATAAGAGAGCATAAAATCCAATCAAATAATCATGATTATCTCTAAGCAGGATATTAAATTAATCACACGTATCAAATTCCAACTCACAAAACTACCAAAAATATATCACGCGATTCTTCCTTCAATATAACCAATTATAGAATATAATTATTATAAAATCTGAATCAACCGAAGCATAAAAAGAGCATTATGCACAAACAGATTCTTGCTTCCTTACCTTTATTACCTGCAAGAAAACAACTTATCTTTTCTTTAGTACTCAAATGAATTTGGGTCCATTTCGGTTAGAGGAAGCATCAAATTTCCAATTGATTGACTTGGATTTCTTCCAATCAAGTAGACATTGTTGCTTAAAGTGATTATGATCACCACAATTCGAGCAATTAAAATATTGAGATCCAATAGGCTTCACAAATTGCTTACCAAAATGACTTCGATAATGGTGGATCGAAGGTTTGTGCCGCAATCTCTCCTTTACTTTTGGAAAATCATTATTGATCTCACTTGTAGAATTTTTCTCTCTCAATTTAGAGATATTCTTCAACGCTTTCTTATGTTCTGCGCATAACTCTTCAAAAGGATCATCATCATCAAGAATAAGATTTGAACATGTTACCTCGTCTTCTTCAAATTCAATGCCCGCCATTAAGCATAAATCCTCATCATCGCTGGATTCACACTCGATGTCGCTCCACGTTTTGGCTTTCTTTATGGACTTCTTCCCTTTCGAATTGCTTCTTTTTCTCAAAAGGTGTTCAGATTTTTTGATCAACGACCTCATCTCCTCATCGTCATCCTTTTTATCTTCCTCAAAATCTGTCTCATTAAAATCAGCATTAGATTTTAAAGCAATTAACTTCTTACCTTCTGGATCTTCATCATTTATACGTTCAGCTTCATAAGATTGCAAAGTTCCAATAAGTTCATCAACAGATAAAGGCGAAATCCTCAACGTCTCGCGAATTGAAGTCTTGACGTTGTTCCAATCCTTCGATAATCCTCTCAAGAGCTTGTTGACCTTCATTGGTCCTGGGACAGGTTGTCCTTGATATGCCAAACCGTTTACAATTTCTGTAAAACGACTAAACATATCTCCTATTGACTCTCCCTGCTTCATCTTGAAGGACTCATATTGACCAAGTAAAATATTTACTTTGGTCTCCTTGACACGATCAGTCCCTTCATAGGTAACGTGCAACCTATCCCATACTTCCTTCGCTGTTTCACAAGAGGAAATTCGATTATACTCATTAGGAGATAAAGCACAGTAAAGAGAGTAGATAGCCTTTGCATCTAAAGCTTCTCTTTTTGTTATCTCTTTTGAGATAGAGTAACAGATGATTGAAGCGTTTCGCCATCCTCTTTTCTAGTAGATGCCGATACAACATTAGGATTGATTCCTTTCTCAACAACATCCCATTCCAACAGATCCTTAGATCTTAGGAATGCCTTCATATTGTTTTTCCAGACATTGTACTCTTTCCCATCAAAGTAAGGTGGTCTGGTGATGCTTCGTCCCTCAATCAGACCTGGTGCAAAAATACTAGCCATGAAAGATCTTTAGCTCTGAAGTAATAAACACTTCAAGATACTGAGCACGAGGCTCTGATACCAATTGTTAAAAATAGTATTAACACCTAGAGGGGGGTGAATAGGTGTAAAGGAATTTTACGCGCAAGCAATAATAATCTTTCGCAATCTACAAACAAAAATTAAATAGAGAGTAGAGAAGATTGCAAACACAATTATAGTGGTTCGGCTTTTGTCAAGCCTACGTCCACTCTCCAGGAGATCAGCCAATAGGCTGGATTTCACTATGTGATCAAAGGTGATTACACACTCTTGATTGTTAGCACTTGGTGATGATATGTCTCACAAAGTCACTCTTTTTGGTAATTCACTGGGATCACTCAATTACGCTCTTTTTCGACAACTAGTGAAGAATTGAATCAACCTTGGAATATATTTATCCACCCTAATCTCCTAGGTCTCATCCTATCCTTATATACTCTCCAAGCCACACTCGACCGTTGGCTCTTTCCGTGAGAGTTCCGTCTTCCCTTTCCTAGACAGACTTTATAAGGCAAGTCTTTTTGACCGTTGGAGGTAGATTGGATCCCCTTGGATTCTCGCTCGCCCATACAATCGAATCCGGGCTTCCATAAGTGTTTCATCCTTCTTTGGAAGTTGTCTGATGATTGATCTTGTTGATCAATATAAATATGGTAAGTGAAAATCGTATGACCGTTGGTGATCTGATCCTGTAATTCCATTTTGAGTCTGCCTAGATTTTCAGTCTGGTACGTTCAGACTTAAAATCTCAGTCTGGTACGGTCAGACTTAAATCTCAGTCTGGTACGGTCAGACTTAAATTTCAGTCTGGTCAAGTCTTCCGTCTACTTCATCCAGGACTCGAAACTTTCCATCATCTGCATAGCGGCTTGTGCGTCTTTCACTCGAGTTACTCAATAAACACATTAGTAGCCTTTTGATTTATTTTGTCATCTTCAAAACATCATAAGGGATTTTCCTAACAGTAATAGTACTGCAGCCATAGTTGTTGGAAATTTCCTGTTCAGCAATTTTCTTCAATCATAAAGGCTTAAAATGCAATCTCTTATTTCTCGAAGGGTAGTGCAAAGAATAATTTGCGATTCACTTATACATTCCATTAAGGTGACCAACAGACTACGGCAAAGATCAGTACCAATTTACAGAAAAGCAACAATTCATTTGCTTTATAGCTCGTATAGAGTTCAAAACTGTGGGCAAATGAACAGCAGTAATTTAAAAAATGCAAGCTCTGTAGAAAACAAGAACCTTGGTCATTACCTTGGCATTTGTAGAACCACTTATGAGCCACTTGATTTCTTCAAAAACTCCGTGCCAACATACTTTCTAAGACCAGTATCCATATCTCAGTCACTAGACTTAAATGAAGCCTTCCACTTCTCATAAATTATTTTTACAAGAAGAAGATAATGAAGAGGTAAACCAGCTTGGAGCAGCATGTCCTAGTTGTCAAAAGAGGGAAGGTAGTTTTGTGCAGATTGAATGGCATCTGCAGAAAGAGAATAAACAGAGTGATTCCCACTTGATAGAAAAGATGTGCCAGATAGAATGTAACAGCTGACAAGATATTAATAGTTTACAAAACACAGCTGGCTTCCAAATTTTGATAGGGTAACAGTTTCAATCCTGTCATCCTTTGGAGTGCCATCTAAGAGTACCTCTTTGACTAATCACAGATACAGGTACTCTTCATGTCTCGAAAAAATTCATCTTGGGCAGAAAGGTAAAATTTGTCATCTCAAACTTAACAGAATCTGTCTTACCATGGAAGATCATACAATTTTTATGAGGCAGAAAACCACCGCAGAACATCCTACATGGACGTAAGTAGTTACTGGATGTTGTTTTCAACAATGAGAAAGGACGAGTAACATGGTTGAAAAACAGATGTATCAACCATGGGCAAAAAAGTGTCAAATTCAACCGGTGTCTCAATTTCAGTTATGCGGATAGCATCACATCCAGAAGCAGTGAGAGCTTCCCTACACCAAAAGAGAAAAGTTACTAAGGTGGAAAGAGAAAAACACATATGCAATCGTAGTTATGAACAAATGTTCAGAAACCTCGGCCACTGCCAATGACAAAAAAATTTCTCAATAAACAATTAAGACAATAAATACAAGGCAGTACACATGGTTCCATATTTGATGACATTCTCTGCAGTCGCAATATCAAAACTCTGTGAATGAGTGAAGAACAATGTTGAGTCGGCCAGGTAGAGGCCTATGCTTGACAGGAATGCTTTTCCATGCTTTTCTACCTGTTATGACTGCATTCTATTTCCCAGGATAAATTGTCTAGAGAGTAAGGCTCTTAAAATATTTGAGATCACAGGGCAGCCTCCAGGGAAGTTTTCCATCCTTACCTATACACTCAATTTGCAGCAACAAGAAGTTGGAAAGCCCTTTGGGGATCAGATGGAGTCCCATTACCTTTGCCGTTAGTAAGGGTCACTGAGACTTCACCAGCCATTACAGAACTCAGAGGCTGAAAACAACCAAAATATAGCGGCTTGAAATAATGGCTGCACAACCAACTTCTTTGGAAGTGTGGCAGAACCTGAAAATTGTTCAGTAAGAAGACAGATGCCATTAGATTAGAATTTGCAGATATATACAACACCAGCAGAGGAGTTATCTCTAAAATCTAAAAAGAGCAGTTGAAAGCCTGAAAAACTGTACGGTATAGTGGTACCAATGGGGTCCCTGGAATCCGTGACACTAACAGCCCAGTTATGCCCACAAATCATTATCTCTGAAAAAAGTGGTGCGCATTTATAAATAAAATAAATCAACCAAGCTGTACGTATCATCAAACACAGAAAGCCTCCTTGCTAAGCTGGATTTCTCCCAAATCACTTGCACTTAACTCAACATAGTGGTGGAAAACTCCAAATCTTATTGCTTCTTTTTTGGCATCACATTAAGGCCTAATTATGCGAGGTAGACATTCATCTTTCAACTTTCAGGCAAAAGCATTTGAATTGAATAATCTTCAAAGCTGTTTCTCAGCCCCTTTAGCAAGAACGACATCTTCAGAGAGCAGAATGCAGCACAATAGAGAAAGGAGAAACATTATAAAAGACTCCTCTCAATTCTTTTCAGATGATCACAATCCATTATTGCTCAAAACAAATAGAGGGAAACTTTAAACCCTAGCAAGCCAACTTCAGCATCTGAGGAATTCACAAATGAATCTAGAAATTCTCACAGATCTTCCCATGAAATTCACTCTGAATATTCCTAGTCATTATACTTTGCCCCTCTAACTCTATGCCAAGACAAAACATCAGACACGAGTTCGTAGACAATGGAACTGAAAAACCCAGCATTCAGACATTAGCCAAGACAGAAAACCGTCGAAAGGGAAAAGTAAAAGCAAATCGCTCCAAAGAAAAACAAAACTCGCTAACCAACATTAACCCAGAAAAATCCATGATGCAGAGCGAAATGATCACCGATCTGCACCCAAACCGCAAAATTTTGAATCGCAGAGAAGCTAAACATGCAGGAACGACCAACGGGAGTGACCTCAACCGGATTTCACTACCAAGAAGCGATCGAAAAAGTTAGGGCTTTCTCCCCCCTTTCAGAGGGTCATTCGTCGGGTTACAATAGACAAGACATTGGATATGGATAAATTATGAGATACGGATCATCCGGCATTGTAAAGAAATTACATTGACAATCAACGTAGCACATCTAATAATACAAAGAAAAATCCAGTATATCCGTTGCGGGCTATTGATATGAATCAAAGCTTATTTATTCTTAACCAATTACAAATCGACACATATAGAATCAGGGAATGAATTAAAGATCCCCAAGTCCACCTGGTTTTCTTCTCTTTTCCTCTTGTTCCATCCGCAGCCACGAGCCCAACCTCCAGGCCTCCTTTCGCCATCGCCACCGGCGGAGTAGGGAGGTCGACGAACTTCTAGATCTGGAGTCTTGGCCGCGAGTCCGCTACTCGGCGTCTCCAAATCTGCCGCTCAGCTGCTGGGACGACGCGGAGGTCGGCCAAGACGCGGCGGTCCACCGTCGCTCAACAGTCAGACCTGGTCTGCTGCTCAACAGCTTTGAGTTTCGGGTCTGGACTCGTCCGCAGGCCGTGGCCACAGCGGGGCGGCGGTCGGCAATGGAAGCCCTGGCGGCTTAGGCGGTGGAGATGGGCAAGCCCGGGCGGAGCGAGGATGTGGATGGTGGAGGAAAAGAGAGACAAAGCAGAAGTATCTTTAAAACTTCCCAGCCGATATTCATGTGTGTCGGCGTGTAATTGGACATTAGGAAACAAACGCAAGCCGCGTCAACAAACCGCTAAAAGTTTTCTCGACGCCTTCTTCTTCTTTTTCCATCCTTTCGCTACGAATCAACGTGTGTCGGCAACTTAGAGTGGCAGAAGAGCTCCTCTTCGGCGGCCGAACATCCGGGCACATGCGTCTAGTAACGTCTTTTTACTGAGCTTCTGAATAAGATCCCACGAGCCAACCGCAAGGAGCATTATCAACAACGGCAAATAGAGGAGAAAAAAGAAGAGCCCTCGGAACAACAGCGACGTGAGGAAAGCTACAGAGAGAAAGGAAAAGACCCTCAGAAAGAGAAAGATGCGGGCACCGCGAGCAGTACGAAAGACCGGCAGACCAGCAACACGTGGAAGGGACAAGAAGCGATAGAGGAGGAGTGTGAAGATGGTAAAAAAGATAGTGATGGGGTGGGTATCAAACGGAGAATCCGGCGTCCCTTGATATTTCACAGTAATGAAGTTAACTAGAATTGGAACAATGAAGGTGATGGCAGCATCAATGTCGTTCCATCCATTTGGCACAAAAAGTGGCATTTTAGAATGTTTGTATATGGGAAAAAGAAGGAAGAGAGAGGGAGCGGCAAAATGAGGGCGAGCGTGAGAAGAATGGTGCAATGTATATCGAATACGAAAGAAGATTTGTCTATACTTTTTTATAGCAGACAAAAGACCGGTATAGTACGGACTTTCCAGTTCCAATCATGGGTTTTCAAGTCTCTTAACAAAAGCCGCGCGCATTCAAGGATGCGCATAGCGTTGTGCTCCCCGTTTGAAATCGCCAGCCACCGACTTTAGCAGGAGGATTGTGTAGGTGTGGTGAGAGCGACTCAGAGCATGGTCTTGAAAATTTTCTATAATATGAGTTTATATTAATTAATTAATTTTTATTTTACATAATTCAATTAATAAATATTTCAATATATGTTGAATTGAGTTTTGACATCTATCGATAAAAAGTCTAGTTGAACAAGAAAGTGTATGCAATTATATTTAATTGAAACCCGTAATGGGAGGGTCCAGTTAACACATTATTAATTAGAGTTTGTTAGATCCCCTCTCTAGTCTATAAAATGATAAGTTATACCTATTAATCGCTTAATTCCATTAAAAGCCGTTATACCGAAAGATATCATAAAGAGAAAAATTTGGCATTCTAATAGATCGCTAATTACCGTCAATCTAATCTATTTTTTTTTAGTAAAGTAATGACTCAAACATGTATGTTTTTAATTCCACTATACATATATATTTTTGTGTTTTATATTCATATATGGATCTGATTGTTCTTGATTAATTAATTTTTTATGTAGAGAATTTCTACATGTGGCATCAAAGCAAATTATATATGATTGTAAAACCTAAAAATATTTTTTTATAAATAAATTCAAAACTTTTCTCTCGAACAGAATATTGTTGCTATTATTTCATGTGGATTTTTTTATCAATTGATTCTAAAACCTTAGGGTTTTCGTTCTACATGTTGAGATCTTTCTAACCATATATAATTTGTATAGTTTCATTGATAATTGAGTGAGAATTTCAAATTTGAAATTATAAGGTTTATACCTTGAAAAAGTTCTAGGATTTTTAAATTACTTGCAATTAGATGATGTATATTAGAAATTGTTATATGGTTGTTGTTATATACATGTTTTAGAATCTTTTGATTGTATTAAGTTGAATTTTTTAGCTTAAAATTGAGAATATCAAATTTCAGCCATGAGTGTTAAATCCAAAATTGAGTTTGCGGACCTCGAGATTTCTGCCAGAAGTTGAAAAAAGGCTTGCTTGGGGGAAGGGTCATCGTTCTCGGCTGTCCTTTCTTTGTTTGTTAACCTGGTGCGCCAGGTCTAGCAACTGCCAGGTACTTTCTAAGAAACAACAAAGGTCCAACGCGTGGTGCTTTAAAAATTGACATCACCAGGAGCGACTCAAGTAAGGCCAAATTACGAGAAAATAAGACACCCAGCGATGCTTTCTCCTTCCCGACTGGAGAAAAGGTACATGGTTATCCACGCAAACCGGAATTGAGAAACCATTTTGACTTTGACACTTTTTTGCTCATGATACGCCTGTCTTTCATCCTCATAAAATTTGTACATTCTTAAATGGTAAGACAGGTTCTGTTAAGTTTGAGGTGAAGAATTTTACCTTTCTGCTCAAGATGATTTTTTTAGAGACATGAAGAGTGCCTGTATTAGAGATTAGTTGAAGAGGGACCGTTTGATGACGGGACTGAAATTGGTACCCTATCCAAGAAATTGGGGAGCAAACTCTAGATGCAAAACAAAAAAATAGAGCACAAATTCAAAATTAAATGGAGGTAAAAAATGAGTGATTCTCGGTAGGCAATCCGGTTGGAGATTCGACGCGAGTGATGATGGCTTCATCAATGTCTAGGAGATGAAAAAAAGGGCATCAAAACCACCTTGTTGGCAATGAAGGACGTCGCAGGCGGCGGCAGAAACACGGTGGACAATGCCATCGATTGAGGGTCAAGCTCAGCAATCGTTGGGCCATAGTTCTTCAATAAGCTTTCGCGGAAAAGTACGGGACAACACCGAAGAAATCCTGGTGAGGGTCGGCGGCAAAGGGAGGCACAGCATCGCCCTTAACTTTGCCATTCGGCTTTGTCTTCGAAAGGGATATGCGTCTTTTGAGAACTTTTATCTCTTCCCATTTTCGGTATATATTGGAAAATTGCCTATATTTTCGAAATTTAGAAAACCGGCATTTGTTTAGAAGTGTCTAAATTTAATCCATCTTTTAGAATCGGACTATTAATTTCCAAACAAACACAACATATTTGCTAGTGATTAATTCGATTGGAAATTTTTTTATATGTGTGTGTATAACAAAACTATTTTACTCAAAATTGTAAAAATTGGGATGATAAGGGTCACCAAATGGATAGTATGATATTGGAAATAGATGCGGATTCAAGACAACCTGTCCTTTTTCCCCATTTTCTTTTCCTCCCTACCTTACCAATAATGTGTTTGCAATTGTCAGATTGTTCCTATTGCAACCGTTAGCGAGTTCTCTTTTTCTTTGGAGCTATTTGCTTTGACTTTTCACTTTCTACAGTTTTCTGTCTTGGCTGATGTCTAAATGTTGGGTTTTTCAGTTTCATTGTCTATGAACTCATGTTTAATGTTTGGTCTTGGCATAGAGTTAGAGGGGCATAGTACAATGACTGTGAATATTTAGAGTGAATTTCATGGGAAGATCTGTGGGAATTTCTCGATTCATTTGTGAATTCCTCATATGCTGAAGTTGGCTTGTTAGGGTTTAAAGTGTCCCTCTATTTGTTTTGAGCAATAATGGATTGTGATCATCTAAAAAGATCGAAGAAGACTCTTTTATAATGTTTCTCCTTTCTCTATTGTGCTGTATTTTGCTCTCTGAAAATGTCGTTCTTGCTAAGGGGGCCGAGAAACAGTTTTGAGGATTATTCAATCCAAATGCTTTTGCCTGAAAGTTGAAAGATGAATCTTCGCCTCGCATAATTAGGCCTTAATGTGATGCTAAAAGAGAGGCACTGAGATCTGGAGTTTTCCACCACCATGTTGAGTTAAGTGCAAGTGATTTTGGGAGAAATCCAGCTTAGCAAGGAGGCTTTCTGTGTTTGATGATATATACAGCTTAAAATGATTTATTTTATTTGTTGAAGGAGATTGAAACGTCATATTTTTATTTTCTTAATCAAAAAATGACTACAAGAATACATACGACATATATACACACACACATATAGATATGGGTAACCCTCTCAATACAAAATAACTATTGACTACTTTGCCTCTATTGTTATTTTCTAACACTCCCCCTCAAGTTGAGATGTAGATATCAACAATCCCAACTTGTTATATAAAAAATTCACTCTATTTCCCCCTTAAAGACTTAGTAAAAATGTCTGCAAATTGATCCTCCATTAGCGCTACCATGTCGCCTAGGACGGCCATGATGATTGGACCGATATGTCAGCAATTTCTGGCCAAAATTAGCTAGAATGGTTGTATAAGTAATTCGTTAAAAAATTTAGGACTATATTGGTAAATTCTCAAAAGGTTTGAACTAAATTAACACAAATAAAAGATTTAGAATTGAAGTGGTTAGAAATTTTCCAAAATAGTTGATGTAGGCAAGAACCAGGGATGCTAATTTGAGTGAAAAGAGAGGAATTATTAGGTGGATGGAAAAGGAAGATAAGTTTTTAATATATAAGAAAGAAGAAGGAAAAGAAAGATGCCCATGTTAAGAGAGCCGCCGCGAAGTGTCGTTGGTAGTAGAATTGGTTGACGACACATTAATGTCCAATTCGTCGGCCTAGAATAATAAGGAGGTAGAAGGACCTCAGGTCCTGACCAAAAACCGAATTCGAGTTCACACGACTATAGTGGGAACAGATAAAGAAGTTGCTTTTTTCTAGCTTGGATTTCTTATTTCCCCGCGAAGCGACATAAAGTTCCCATTTCGTCATCGGAGACTTACAGATTATTAAATGAAATTGATCGCCATACCATGGGACCACAGAAATTTGGACCGGTCGTGTGGTCTTTGGTTTTAATAATGTAGGCCAACCGACAAACTAAAAGCAATCAATCCTTTCGTGTGATCTGCTGTAGTTCCGATCAAACAAATTTCGATACTAATCGGACCCTAGCCAAATCAATACATATAAAATAAAATAAAATCAATACATATAAGGGAGGACGATCGCTCTCCTGTTCGGAAGACTTCCAGAAGTAGGTTAATTCTATCATCACGTTTCTATTTTTAGGCCTAATATCTTGAATAACTTTTTGATTCCACAAGATCTACTTAACGTTTTAGTCTTCCTTGCACCCACGATGTACGAGCTCATCCACAAGCAGCTCTCTTGACCATACTATTCTAACCTCTATTTGTTAAGTTCCACAATCATGGTGGGCAATTTAGGAAGTGAGAATCCTTTAGCTTTTTTTTTTTTCCTTAATTTTTCTTTCATGTTGCCGAAGATTCATGTTTCTGTCCTACAGAGGGAATTCTTAATTGGATGTACCTAATGCTGGGCAATTTAGGAAGTGAGAATCCTTTAGTCCCCCCAGACTCATGGTGGTTCTAAGGTGTTTTAGGATGTTCCTTTATCTTGTTGTCTCATGAAATTCTGGTCGTGGATGCATAGCTCTTGCTCGCTCAGAGACAGTAAACCTTTGAAATTGTGTGGTTTTCCTGAGATTGTGTTTAGCAGATCTGGAATTTATAAGCTGCTGCACGTATTCCAGTCGTCGTCATCAGACTTTCTATCTGTCTTCTTTGTTGCGTTTCTCTCTCTTAGACATTCAATTTTTCATGGCTCGTAATTTGTAGGCTCCGAAGAAGGACAAAGCCCTGCCTCCCTCATCGAAGCCAGCGAAGTCTGGTGGTAGAAAGCAGAAGAAGAAGGCGTGGCTCTCTCTCTCGTTGAGCTGTTGAAAGTATTGGGACAACTGGGGTTCCTTTGTAGTTAGTGAGAATGTTTTGCAGTGATGTTACATGAAATGAAGTGAAGATAGCAGATCTTTCATGTTCGGCTATAATGGCCTTGCAAGTTTTCAATTTTTTCCGCTACATGTACATTTTATCAGGTACTTGGGGAGCGACTAACAAGATTTAGGTCTTAAGTTGAGCTATCGAAGAGTGTAATGGGCCTCCATTTTTGTTCTTTTTTCTTGTTAGTTACCGATTGTTTTTACTGGCGAGTGTTTTAGCAATTGGTCTTAGCAATTTCAGGCAAAACTAGAACGATGAAGGTTAAAATGGTGCGGTGTTTATATATGATTGGAGGAAGAGAAAGAGGAGATGCAAGTACAGAGAAAACGAAATTCCATGTGAATTTGAGGGAGGCTGCAAACGCGTTTATCGGGGCTCAAAGCAAAGTCATAGCTCATAATAATCTTCTAAAACACTAGATCACCAAGAAAGGCACAGCGAAGAAAAAGTGAAAAAAGGTAGACACGTGAAGTCAGTTGCCGTGAAGAATTTTTCGAAATAGCAGCTGCCTGAGCTCTCGTTTTTCTATTTCTATGGTATTATTTGGTATGAAATAAAATAAACAAGATTCAACATCGCCAAAAAAGAAATATTTCTCTTCCACATATCATTCTCTTTGGAATATCATGACACGTACTAATTATAACAAACGAGACATTGGCCCAAATGAATCCCAAAATCTCAAGAGGTTAAAGGTGCATTTATTTCAAGGAAAACTCAATCACAAATGGAAAATATTTTTCAAGAATACAATTAGTGTTCTTTTGTTTTGTAATATATAATTGAAAACGTTTTATGATGTTCGGATCTTAATGTAAAATGATTTCAATCTCATGACTTTATCTCAAGCAAAAGAAAATTTTCTATTTTTTAATATATTTTAAGAGAATTAAATTTTAAATTATTTTTAAATTTTCTTTTTTGTCTTTTCTTTCCTTTTCTTTTTTCTTCCCCCGCCACAACTGACAAGCTACAACCATAGGTAAGCTTCAAGCTCATTGGGATTTGGTGAGCCTTTGGCCTTGGGAGCTCGAGGGCCAAGTCGCAAGGTGACGAGCTCAAGGAGAGGTCGAGCTTGCCGGCCTTAATAGCCAAAGCATGTAGCTTGTAATGACCAACAAATAGCGTAGGAGGGAGAAGGAAAAAGAAAAAGAAATTAAAAAACTCAAGGAGAGTAATTCCAGAAAGTGTTTTCATTTCTTTAAATTTGAGAATCTACTTTCCTAAATTTATGCTTGAATAATTTCGTTGACTTGAAAGTGTTTTAGATCGATTAGTTATTTTCCTAGAACCAAACTAGTGGAAATCCAAAATGCATTTTCCCCTAACGAATGCCCTCTAATAGCCGTTCCAATCTCAGTTAGAGGAAAACCTAATCCTGAAGGAATCATGCTAAAAAGAGAAATATATTTTTAGAATTATTGATCTCTAGTGAAATATATGTAATAGTATTTAGACTATTCATGTTCGTTGCGTAGATTAACGCGGTGCATTCCAACAGAAAAAGATAAAAATAAAAAATAAATAATTGGATGATTGCGTTATTTCTACGCGTGTGGGGTCTGCTGACTCATTGGATGTCGAGGGTAGTAGGTAGGGTTAAGCGTTGCACGAACCCTCCCTCCCATCCTTCCAATCCAATGGCCAGAGGAAAATGAGGGCACCTTGTAGATCGGTCAAAGAAGGTGGCGCACGTAAGTTTCGTAGATACCAACTAAGACGGAGCGCGCCACATGCGTGAATGAGATGCTCCACTAACCATGAACGTAACACACCCTTTTATCCGTTTGTATGGTTCTGGCTGTTCAGGTCGTCTATAGAATCGCAGCAAGTCTATGGGTCCTGCCAGTCCAAGGATGTAACCCACGAAACAGGAAGGAAAATGGCAAAGCACGTCAACAACGCTGCAGGCGCCCGGAGAATAGTACAGTGATCGGGACCTATCAGAGAATTATGAGCACTCAATAAAAATTAGTTGAAAGCCTCCTTTGAGGGCATTGTCACCTATGAGGGCCGCTTGCAGTGGTCCCTCCAGTGAGGATGTTTAATCAAGGTACATTCTTTTATTTTAACGTGTCAATGCTCACACGCCTTGTACCCCTTATTGGCAAATAAAAATATTTTTCTTCTCCTCTAACTTGGGAATACCTCCGAATTTTACATCTCAAGTTTATATGAACTATTTAAGGATTTGCTCAAATCCAAATACGGAGGTACTTAATTAGAGGTTTTACCTTCTCAATTTATGTTGGACTCAAAGCTCAATCTTGCTCTTGCAACTCAAGCTATAAGAACCCCCACACCCTTCTGTGCTGATGTAAGAGCAAGCAAATAATGCTACGTCTAAGGATTATGTTGGAAACCAAGATGATTAAAGGGCATGTCACTCTAATTGAATCGGAAGTCTCGACGATATCAACAAGATTTAGTATCCATTCAGTTTCAAACAATCTCTTAGTGAGATTATATTGGATCACTGCCAATTGATCTAAAAACTTAATATGTTAGATATTAAATAAAGACATGGTTTGATATTTAATTACTCTAATGCTCCACCTCACAAATAGTCTAGTCTAATCGTGGAAATTTAATTGAGGAAGCAAATTGGGCATGAAAATAGTTGAACTCAGGAATTCCAACTCTAATACCATATGACATTATGTGGGACTACTATCAATTGTTTTAAAAGTTTAGACTATTGGATGAAAGCATCATTTCATATTTAATTACTCTAATGCTCCTAATGAAACAACGTCTCCTTTTTTTTATTTCTACCCTTTTACAAGAAATTCAACGTAAAATTCATCATCAACCATCCTATGTTGAACCACTGGGTTTGTCCTAGTGGCAACTCTTCTTACATAAAAATAGAGAGATGAGAGGTTCGAATCTTTACTTTCTCCGAGGAATTAGAATGATGACGATTTAGTTTCAAGAATGGATTTTGATTTTCATACCCTGCAAGGAGGCAGTGCAAAAGTTTGAGCGTTAGAGCAGAAATAGAGTATGATCGATAAAAAAAAAAATATTTTATGTTGGAATCCGTCCAAGGAAAAAAAAATAAAGTGAAAAGGAAAGAAAACGCGTTAAGAGAGTTTCCATGAAGTATCCACCCAACGAGATTTCTGGATGGCATTCACATTTGACGTTGGAATCCGAGGACGAAGGGCTTCTTCTTCTTTTTTTCTTTTTTTTAAAAAGGCAAAAGATCAAGACCTCTCTAAATTACGTCTTCTGCGTCCGACAATTCTAGGTCTCTGGATTTTCCCTTTTAAATCCATTTGTTTACTCTTAAGACCTTGGTGGAGATAGGTTGGTGGCATTGGTATCTAGGGGTGTGCAACGGAAATTGCCCAAATTAGGATTGGATCGGACCAGTTGGTTCTAGGCGATCCTAGAAGGTGTTGGTCTGGTTCCGTGTTCCCATTTTTGAAACTGGTGGCCGGTTGGTCTGGTTCCTAGTTTCAAGGTGAAAACCGGACCAACCAAACCGATCATTTTTATTTATTTATTTTAAATTTCGGAACAACTTTCTAATTTATTAGACTTAAAAAAAAAAAAAAAAGAACAACTCCCTAAATTTTGCCATTGCTTTACTTTCTCAATGCTCTTTTCTTTCCTCTTGCTAACCCTAATTTGAGCAAAACTAAGGTAGAAGTGTGAATTGAACTTTTGTTGATTTGGAGTTTTCTTTTTTTGTTTTTCTAATAATACGTATTCGAATTAAGAGATGTATATTTTTGGAAGTCCACATGGACGTATATATATATTTTCAATATAATGATAATACATAATTTGGTTAATTGAAATTGGATCGGTTGGTCTCCAGTTCCAAGACCAATCGGTCTAGTCCACGGTTCCAGAACTGGGGAATCAATTATCCTAGTATGGTTCCTAGTTCTTGGGCGGAATTGGACCGGATCGAAAACCGATTATCCTTATTAGCATCGACAATGGATACCGGGATAGAACCATCAATGAGCAGTACCGAAACCAACGTTGAACAGTTAATTTAAAAACTTTGTCGTGTCACTATCACGCCAGTGCACGTAATAATTAACTTAGTAAATTTTTCGCCCCATCGTCGATGTGCAGCCAAATTTCGTGGCCCCCCCTTCTTTCCCTTAAGGAGCATGTATATATGCTGACGTCTCTCTTTATGTAGTTCTCACGGCTGACACTCAGAAACACCGTTAGTAACATATACGATACATCACACCATTCTTTGCGCATTCGCCTTGCTCTTGCAGCTCCGTCTCTCTTCCTTTGTTTTTCCCCAATCTACACACATTCAAAAATGCCAATTTTCATGCCGAATGAATGGAACAAAATCGAGGCCATCGTCACCTTCATCATTCCAATTCTAGTTAACTTCATTACTATGAAGTATCAAGGGATGCCGGATTCCCCATTCAACACCCACCCCGTCACTATCTTCCTCACCATCTTCACGCTCCTTCTCTATTGCTTCTTGTCCCTTCCACTTGTTGCTCGCCTGCCTGTCTTTCACACTGCTCGCGGTGTCCGCATCTTTCTCTTTCTCAGGGTCTTTTCCTTTATTTCTGTAGCTTTCCTCACTTCGCTGTTGTTCCGAGGAATCTCCTTCTTTCTCCTTTATTTGCCGTTGTTGATGATGCTCTTCCTGGCTCACTCATGGGATCTGGTTCAGAACCTCATGCAAAAGATGTTATTATCCACATTTGACCGTATGTTTGGCCGTGGAGGAGGAGCCCTTCTGCCACGCACGATTGCCGACGCACGTTGATTCGTAGTGTACTTACTGCTTGGTTGGTGTAAGGCAAGAGTCGGAGAAAAGAAGGTTTAAGGTCGCGACACGTGTCCCAAATGGCCCATTGTCAGAGTTTTTTGAAAACTCTTCTCCCTTCTCTCCTCTCTCTTCTCCCTGCACGTTCTTCTTTCTCTTCTCTGCTTCAGCTGCACCATCTCTCACCTGTCTCTCTCTTCGCCGCCCCCTCTTTCCCACCGACAGGAGGCAGAGCCGCACAGTGGTTCGTCGGACGAGTCACCGCACCCTCGTCCGACCGACGAACTACTGCGCCCAATAGACGAACTTTGCGACGGCGGAGACGGAGGCGGAGCCGCGCGGTGTTTCGTCGAATGAGGGCTCGGTCGTGACTCCGCAGGAGAGAGAGAGAGGGCACAGCCGGGGTGAGCGACTCGGCGACGTCGGAGCTCATCCGACGGACCACCATGCGGCGCTGCCTCCGTCTCGAAAGGTTGCCTCCGCCGTCGGGTGTGGTAGTTCGTTGGTCGGTCGAGGGCGCGGTGGCTCGTCTGACGACACCACCGCGAGTCTCCGCCTTCGCTCGGTGGGAGAGAGAGGGGGGCGGCGAAAGAGAGAGAGTCGGGTGAGAGAGAGTGCAGGGGAGGGTGGAGAGAGAAGAACGTGCAATTACATGCTGACACATGAATATCGGCTGGGACGTTTTCAAGATATTTTTTTTTGTCCCTTTTCCACCTCTATTCACATCCACGCTCCGCCCCGGCTTGGTCATCTCCACCGCCTAAAGCCGCCACGACCTCCGATCCTGAGCCGCCGCCCCACCGTGGGCACCTCGGCCTGCGGACGAAACATGGCTCCAACTCAAAACTGTTGAGCGACGGTGGACCGTCGCATCTTGGCCGACCTCCGCGTCCACCCTCTCCGTCGTCCCAGCAGCTGAGCGGCAGATTTGGAAACGCTGAGCAGCGGGGCTAAGACTCCGGCTCTGGAGCCCATGGCCGTGAGCGACGACGGTTCCAGATCTGGAAGTTCGTCGACCTTCGCGTCTCCCTCCTCCGTTGTCGCGTGTGAACAAACCGTCGTCTCTCGCGGTCAAGGCTCCACATGTAGCATGCACACTTTCAGCCCAGCTTCAGCCATGGCTTCTCTCCCAACCAAATCCAGTCCCTCGCGGCGAGATCTGGAAGTGAGGCACCGGGTGGAGGCTACGGCCAAGCTGGAGAGAGATGCGGCCCCGATAACTCCTACTCCGCCGGTGGCGATGGCGGAGGTTGGGCTCGTGGCTGCGGATGGAAGAAGAGGAAAAGAGAACTCCAAGTGGACATCGGAATCTTTAATTCATTCCCTGATTCCATATGTGCCGATTTGTGATTGGTTAAGAATAAATAAGCGCACGACGTTTCTTAAACCCCTGAATATTTTCTTTTGTCGGTGGCACGAGGAGAAATAAAGGAAAGAGTTTTACTGTGTATTGTAGGGTAAGGATCTGAGAGAGTGTAGGACGCTCGTCTGCCCAAAAGGGAGTATATTTTCTTGAATTTTGAGTTGTCTGGTGATTATAGCTTCATCGAGAGGCTCGAATTGCGAAATTATTTATTCCGTCCTGAAGGCGAGTCTACTATAGTCCCAAGAATAGTTGTTTGGGTAAAGCATTCACAATAATAGCCCACATCAGACATGGTGGGTTACTTTGTATTATTAGATGTGCTACGTTTATTGTCTACGTAAGTTCTTTTCACTGCCGGATAATCCATCTTTCATATTTGTATCCATATCCGGTGTCTTGTCTATTGTAACCTGATGAATGATGCTTTGAAAGGGGAATTAAAGCTCACACTTTTTTTATCGCTTTTTGGTAGTGAAATCCAGTTGACATCGCTCCCATTGGTCGTTCCTGCACGTTTAGTTTGGCTGCAATTCAAAATTTTGCAGTTCGGGTGCAGATCGGTGAGCATTTCACACTGCATTATGGATTTTTCCGGGCTAATGTTAGTTAGCGAGTTTTGTTTTTCTCTGGAGTGATTTGCTTTTACTTTTCACTTTTGACTGTTGTCTGTCTTGGCAAATGTCTAAATGCTGGGTTTTTCAGTTCCATTGTCTATGAACTCATGTTTGATGTTTGGTCTTGGCATAGAGTTAGAGGGGGAAAGTACAATGACTAGGAATATTCAGAGTGAATTTCATGGGAAGATCTGTGAGAATTTCTCAATTCATTTGTGAATTCCTCAGATGCTGAAGTTGGCTTGCTAGGGTTTAAGTGTCCCTCTATTTGTTTTGAGCAATAATGGATTGTGATCATCCAAAAGAGAGGAGAAGACTCTTTTATAATGTTTCTCCTTTCTCTATTGTGCTGCATTCTGCTTTCTGAAAATGTAGTTTGCTAAAGGGGCCGAGAAACAGTTTTGAGGATTATTCAATTCAAATGCTTTTGCCTGAAAGTTGGAATATGAATCTTCGCCTTACATAATTAGGCCTTAATGTGATGCCAAAAGAGAGGCATTAAGATTTGGAGTTTTCCACCACTGTGTCAAGTTAAGTGCAAGTGATTTGGGAGAAATCCAGCTCAGCAAGGAGGCCTTCTGTGTTTGACGATATGTACAGCTTAAAATGATTTATCTTATTTGTTGAAAGAGATTGAAACGTCATATTTTTATTTTCTTAATTGAAAAATGATTACAAAAAATACGTACGATATATATATGGGTAACCCTCTTGATACAAAATAACTATTGACTATTCTACCTCTATTATTACTTCCTAACACTCCCCTCAAGATGAGATGTAAATAATAATAATCCTATGAAGGGATCATTTTCAAAAAAACAAAAAATTGAAATTATTGATTTCTCGCGATATAGACGTGAATGGACTTAGACTGCTCGACGTGGCAACGCATATGACAATTGCGTTATTTTACGCGTGTCGGTCTGCTGACACATCGGGATGTCGAGGGTAGTAGGTGCAAGCTTCACGGGAGCCCTCTCTCCATCTTTTCATTGGCCAGAGGGAAATGAGGGCTGTTGTCGACTGGTCAAAAAAGTGGGGCCCCGTTTATCCGTTTGTTGATCGGGATGTCGAGGGTGGCAGGTGAAATTCTCCGAAATTTTAAAAAAAGTCAGCTGCTGACAAAGCCGAGATGCACCACGGGCATGGTCCACCAATCTCAAATCCTAGTTGGGCCCCGTTTATTTGCTTGTCTTGTTGAGGTCATCAGTGGGCTCGGGGTTAGCTGGATGTGTTCTGCCACTCCTAGATTCCAAACCGCGAAACAGGAAGGGAAATGGCAATGGCTACGCGTACGAAATGTCCATGGAGATTTGGTACGTTAAAGTGACGTGATAATAAGCATGACAGTATTTGATTAGAGGTTTTATCTTCTCAATATATGTTGGACTCAAGCCCGATCTTGCTCTTGCAACTCGAGCTATAAGGAAGGTCTTCTGTGCTGATGTAAGGGTTATTGCTAGCTGACAATGCCGCATTTTAAGGATTATGTGTGAGATCAAGATAATTGAAGGGTGTGTCCCTCTAGTCGAGTTGGAAGTCTCGACAGTCTCTATACGGTTTAGTATCCATTCAGTTTTAGACAATCTCCTGCCTTGGTATCATGACATCAAAACTGATCGATCGAATGCCCTAAGACTAACCTTCCACACATGTCGCATTGAGTGCCTGCTTGTCGAGACCCAAATTTGGGCCCTTGCCCTCATGTGGTGGCAGCAAGCAATGACGGTTGCCACTTCTCACCAGCACCTCTTCAACGGTCTCTCTCTACCATCTTTCAAAAGTTAAATTATTTTTTTTAATGATTTGGCGCCATCGACCTTGCATTAGTCTCAATTGTATTTGAACACATTAGAAAAGAAAACACGTTCATTTTTTCTTACCACTGAAAATAAGACCGAGTTAAAAGAGAACTAACTCATTGCTTTTTTGGGATGAGTTTTAGCATATGATTATATTATTTAAAACTCTTAGAATTTCGGTTGTGCCATATATCTTCAATGAAACAATTCTCATTTATTATCAAGTCATTTGCTTAGCATTCAAGTGCCAGTAAACACCAGTACTCTTGTCCACGCCTCATATGAATTTATCCCTAAAATCTTCCAAGTATTTGTTAATTACTAAAACCTCATACTTATTTTTCATATCTCAAGGATATGACCGCAAATGCCCAACTAACAAAAGGTCCATGGAACCACGTTGTACGTTTGCACATTCTAATTCATTTTTTTAAGCATTAATTTTTTTTTGGCCATGTTATTTAGTGTTTAGTTAACTCTTTTCCAGAAAATACTAGGAATGAGCTAAGTATTCCCGCCGCCCGGGGGGGGGGGGTGTTGTATATTATATTTCCGCTTGAGGACGTGTATATTGTGATGTAATTAAAATTCAGTTCCTTAAAATAATATTCAAGCCCAAAAAGAAGCATAGTCAAAGACATTAATAAATGGGGACTTCCCTGAGTCGAGGGGTTTTAAAAAAGGCTCACAAGGACCCGTACTGAAGGCACGGGGGATATCTATTGGTCAAAAACCTGCATCAACTGACTTGATTCCTTAAACAATAAAGGCACCCAGGAGATTGGAAAGAGCTCCAACAAAAGACACGGCATGACCTGCGCTCCGCAGGGACGTGTCTAAGGATGTGTCTCTGGGCATGTAGCAGAAATGGGCGGTCAAAACGGCGAAGGTGAGGGCAAAACGACCTTCCCTACACTCAGCATGAATTTTATTTTGGGATAAAAGCATTAAAAATACTAAAATTTGTCATGAAAATACCATCAATTACTAAAAGTTAAAAAAAAAAAACAATCAAGTCTTAAAATTAATCACAAAATTGCAATCGAATCCTAAAACTTTCAAAAAGTGCAATCAAGTTCTAAAACCTATCATGAGTGATTTCTAAATTTTCAAAAAGTATATTTGATTAATTTGATAAATTTTATAACTTGATTGCATTTTTTTAAAAGTTGTAAGATTTGATTGCACTTCTATAATACGTTTTGGGACTTTAATGCACTTTTTGAAAGTTTTATGACTAAATTGCACTTTATTAACAAGTTTTATAACTTCTAATGCACTTATCCCATTTTATTTTATTTTATAGAGAATTATTCATGAAACATAATTTGTAACTCAAAAAACCTGCATTTATTATAAATATCGAGGCAATCTCTCTTATAATTGTAGCTCAGTACTTATAGTGAAAATATTGCTTAATGTGGTACCGTGAATTTTCTTTTCTATTCCAAAGGGATTTCCACGAAAAAATACTTCGCACATCTTCTTCTCTGATTTCTCGCCTTTTACATTTAACGTTCCTAACAAGAAATTCAATGTAAAATATATCAACAAAAAATTAGCAAGGTCAACCATCAAAGCGTTTTGGGACCAGCGGGAAAGTTGAGAGCTCGATTGTAGAAACAGAGAGAAGAAAAAGATTGGCAAGTTTTTTCTTTTTTGGTCGGTGGTCCCAGGTTTGACTTGTTTTAATGACAATCCCCATGTGGATTTTTCTTCTCTTAATTTGAGATAAATTGCTTACATGGATATTTCACGTGTCATTTTTTTACTTAACGGATTAAAAGCCACATTAGCATATTCCCTTAACTCTAGCTAACATAAGGATGGCATTAAACATTTCTAGATAGTTTAGGGACTAGATCGAATATTTACCAATATTTTAAGGACCAAATTGATCAAGTTGAAAGTTTAAGGATGAAATTATATATCGACTCAAAATTCATGAGCAATTTTATGTCATTTTCCCTACAATTAATGTGCTTGGCAAATTGTAGATGTTCTTATTGCCTATGTAGTAATGTGAAGAAGTTTTTCTAACGGTATGTCATGCACTTATTATGTGTGAATTATGTGTATGTAACACTGATGGATTAATGGGTGCATTTTATAAGATCAGTTTAAAGAACCGTTGATGATGTACTCTGACCTTTTGTCTACTCAATGGGATTTAGTCTAGGGGTATGCAAGATGGACTGCCTGTTCAAATCAGACCGGATCGGTTAGTTTAGTTCGCCCGATTCTTGGAAGTGTCGGTCCGATTTCCGGTTCCTAAAAGTGAAACCGGTGTTTGGGTGGTCCGGTTCCTAGTTCCATTAGACCGAGTTGGAAACGACGTTGTCACTTTATTGTCACTTTCGTCAATATCTTAAGAATTATTACTCATTCTTGTTGTGCATAACTATTGTTTAGTGGAAAAAAATGGTTGGTTCTATTAGACCGGACAAGAACCAATGGTCTAGTCCGATTCCCAATCCTAGGACCAAATAGTCCAATCAGCTATTCCCAATTTTGGAAACTAGTCCTTCCGGTCCGGTTCCAAGGTAAAATCGGACCGAACTAGAAACCAATCACCCCCGATTTAGTCCACTAAATCCCAAGAAAAAACCTAACATTTTACACCTAGGACAGAAATAATATGAAGTTTTAAACGTTTGAAAAAACTCGATATTTCGAGACAAAAGGACAGCACGACATTTGAAACATATGTAAGAAGCTTAACTTTTCATTTGCGGCACAAAAATGACCCTTGTTACAAAATTTGTTTTTTCTAAATGTTAAATCGTCACGGGTCATCTTGCATGGTCCATTGAGCTCTTGTGCATAGCGAACAACTTTAATCAGGACAAGAATAGACGTTATCTAGGTACAGAAAGGTAAGAAATTTGATAATAAAAATATAAATTTAGATTTGGTAATATAGATTATAAATTACAAAAGTCTGTCATCCCTTGTCTGTATTGCTTGCGAAGGTTGTTGATTTCGAGCAAAATATGCCTGTATTGTGTTGCTTGGCCAGATTGTCTGATTACTAGTGCAGCTTTGTGGATTTGAATGCCTAGAATCATAAGAAACAAGTGACTTCTCCGTACTACACATTATTAGAACAAGATCAAGTTGGTCAGTATACTATGGATTAAAGAGGGTCAAAAGTAACTCTTTTTACTTGCCAAAACTTGGGACAATGATCAGTACCTATATTTTAGAGAAAATCCTAAATAAGGGCATAAATTGGACATTATTTCAAATAAGGGCTCAAAGTATCGTTGCTTTTTCAAATAAGAGCCTAATATGGATTTTGTTTCAAACAAGAGATAATGGTCTAAAGTGGATATTATTTTAAATAAGAGTTCGAAATTTTCTCAAATAAGGGCATGAGGTTGACCTTATTTCAAATAAAGGTCCAAGGTCCATATATTTGTTTTCAAAAGGGTCGGTGGGGCAACGGTGAAGGTTGGCGCTAGGGGTGATCGGTTCCCGGTCCGGTCCGGTTCCAAGGTGGAACCGGGAACCGGACCGGTTCCCAAATTCTAGGACCGTGGACCGGACCGCCGATCCGAACCGGGAACCGGACCGACCGACCGGTCCGGTCCGGTCCAATGAAACCGGTAATTTTCTTTTCGGTAAAAAAATTGTTAATATTACAGTACATTCTCAAAGACAATCCACTTCGTTTATACACCGCTTTATTAATTTGTCCTTTTAATCTGTATATAATTGTATTTTCTTAAGACTCTAAAGAATTTTCTTCTTCTTTTTTTGAATTCTTGAAACTATTGGTCCGGTCCGGTTCCCACCTTGGAACCGGGAACTGGACCGACTAGCTACCGGTTCCAAAAATGGGAACCGGGAACCGGACAGTCGGCTATGGGAACCACCCAAACCGGCCGGTCCGGTCCGGTTTGGCGGTTCCGGGTTGGGCGGTTCCGTTGCACACCCTAGGGCGCTTAGGGAAGGGCTTGCAATCTTGGTCGTTTGGGGACATTGGGCGAGGGTTGCCAAGCCTGCATGATGACAGGCAACCTTCAACTAGACCTGGCAAGGGGGCGACCCTCACCCAGATTTGGGAGATGGCTGCCACCCTATCCAGTCTCTAGTAGGCCCTCGCCTCTAGTCGGCCAAGGTTGCCAACCCACCCCCAAGCATCAGTGATCTCATCGGCCTCTCGCCCGCCCCACTGGCGATGGGTCGGCTCCCCGCCACCGGTGTTTTTTTTTAAATTTTAATCTAATCTAATTTAATTTAATTTATATTTGGATGAAAATACCCTTAATCAGTTGGATTTTTTTGCTGATCGACAAGGTTAGGCCCATATTAGAAATGGTTATAACCATTTCAGGCCATTCTTTGAAACAAGGTTCACTTTAGACCCTTATTTGATAAAATGATGATACTTCATGCCTTTATTTAGAGTTTTCCCTATATTATATTGGATGCATGATCTTATCCTTTAAACTTTAATTTTGGCTAATTTTGTCCTCGTAGTCTTTTTTATATGACCATTTCTGTCTTTTAGGCTGACTTGGTCCGATTGGCATCCAACAATCCATCCGACTTAGCCGCTGGACCTCTGTTTGTTGTCGTGGCTATACACGTTATCGCACAATCAGCAAAAATTGAAAAAAAAAATAATAATTAGAAAATTTAAAAAACTCGCCGACCACATCTGATTTTTTTGTAGGTAGTGGTCGAATCTGCATAATACAATATTTGGGTAGCGGATGTCAGTGTCAAACATGCTGTAATGTCAAGGTCTTCTTAAAGGGGAACTTTAAAATGCACATGTTGGAAACTTCATTGTAGCCGAACTTCCAGTAATTCAGACACTAAAAGAAGGTCATTATCCAATGTTTACAGTCACGTTCTTAATGCCTAGCGACTTGAGAGGGGATAATTATTGAAAAGTTTTAAACCTGTGTATACTTTCTTTTTTCTTTTTTCATATTTATTTTATAACTCTAGGCCGGCAAGGTCGCCGATTGACCCTCACAAGCCATGACACCCTCACTGGCCATATGCGAGGAGCAAAATTAAAAGTGTTAAAACTGAATTAGCGTGAGTGCAATCGCATGTTGTTGCCCTGTTGTCATGCCCAATAATAGGTTGGGTTTGCATATATTTAGAGAAAGAGGAAGAGGAGGTGTGTAAATAGATAAACTGAAATTCCACGTGGATTGGAGGGAGGATGCAAACATGTTTATTGCGATTCAAATTACCATCTAACCTCGGAAAATCTTCCGAAACAGTAGATGAAGGACGGATCAAGAATTGCGTCGCAATTTATAGTGAACTTCTCAGGTAAGTGAAAAAGACAGCGAGAAAGAAAGAAAGAAAGACAGACAGAGAGCTGGACCCGTTAAGGGAGTTGCCCTGAAGCATCCTTATTAATAGGAATTTCTGAATGGCATCCAAATTTTATGTTGAAATTCGTCCAGTACGGAAAATTATAAAAATGATTGTAAAATGACAATTTTATCGTGGGTGATGATACTTTATGATATCCGTCTCCCTCTAGATTACAATCCAATGAAAGTGGACAGCTTCTCCATGCTTGCAAAGTCAAAAAATTACGGCCTCTCTAAATCACGTCCTTCTGCGTCCGACAATTCCAGGTCTCTGAATTGTCCTTTTAAATCCATCTGATTATTCTCTAGACGTTGGTGGATATGGGCCCGGTGGTGCTGGCATTGACAATGGGCACCGGGGCAGTACCATCAATGGGCGGCCAACCCTGTCTCGCGCAGCTTCACGCCAATGCGTGTGATCGGATAACGTCAATGGACATGAGAAATAACGTCATTCCCTCTAGAGGACCCCGACCCCCCTTCTTTCCCCTAAAAAAAGTATGTATGTATATATACGTACACACCTTAGTCTTTATGCACTTCTCACAGCCAACACTCAAAAACACCAATTTAAACATATTCGATACACGCTTCACCATTCTTGTACATTCGCCTTGCTCTTGAATCTCCATCTCTCTTCCTATGTTTTTTCCCCGAATTTATACACAATCAAGAATGCCAAATTTTGTGCCAAATCAATGGAACAACAATGACGCCATCATCACCTTTATTATTCCAATTCTAGTTGACTTCATTACCATAAAATATCAGGGGACACTGGATTCACCATTCGACACCCACCCCGTCACCATCTTTCTCGCTATCTTCATGCTCCTTCTCCATTGCTTCTTGTCCCTTCCACTTGTTGCCCGTCTGCCGGTCTTTCGTACCCCTCGCGGTGCCCTCATCTTTCCCTTTCTCAGGGTATTTTCCATCCTCTCTGTAGCTTTCCTTATGTCCTTGTTGTTCCAGGGGCTCTCCTTCTGTCTCATCTATCTGCCGTTGTTGATGATGCTCTTCCTGACTCACTTGCGGGGTCTTATTCAGAAGCTCAAGCAAAAGATGTTAGTAGCCGCATTTGTCCGTATGTTTGGCCGCCGAGGAGGAGACCTTCTGCCACGCACGGTAGCCGGCAGACGTTGACTCGTAGTGTACTGGTTGGTGTAAATAACTAGTCATGTCGAGAAAATATTTAGTGATTTGTGGACGCAACGTGTGCTTATTTCCTAAATCACTGAATATTTTCTTATGTCGGTGGCACAAGGAGAAATAAAGGAAAGTTTTATTGTGTATTGAAGGTCAAGGATTTGGGGTAGTGTAGTGTGATAGACTGGTGTAGGACACTTGTCTGCCTGAAAGGGCATAAATTTTCTTGAATTTTGAGTTGTCTCGTGATTATAGCTTCATTGAGAGGCTCGAATTGCCAAGTTATTTGTTCTGTCCTGAAGGGGAGTCTACTATAATCCCAGGGATAGTTGTTTGGATAAAGCATTGAGTCATATCAATAGCCCACACCACACATACTGGATTTCTTTGTATTATTAGATGTGCTACGTTGATTGTCTATGTAATTTCTTTTCATCGCTGGATTATCCATCTTTCGTATTTGTAATAATATCCAGTGTCTTGTCTATTGTAACCTGATGAATGACGCTCCGAAAGGGGGAAGAAAATCCTAACATTTTGAATGCTTTTTGGTAGTGAAGTCCAATCAAGGTCGCTCCCATTGGTCGTTCCTGCACGTTTAATTTGGCTATGATTCAAAATTTTGCGGCTTAGGTGCAAATCGGTGAGCATTTCGCTCTGCATTATGGATTTTTCTGGGTTAATGTTGTTGAGAAAAACTCATAATTTTGATGCTAACAAAACTTTCCAAAGTCTTAATCAAGTGATATTATGGTATATACTGTGGAGGAAGACTTATGCGCTCATATATTCAGCAAAGTCTATCCATTACAGAAGGATCTATAAATAGACGCAACATCTCATTCTATCAAGAATGCAAAACGAACCTCAAGGACCAGAACAAGGACATGAACCACAATGGCTATGAATTTCACCTACCTCATTTATATTGGTTTTGCTAATCAATTGATTGATAAAATCAATTATCGAGACAATTTCCAAATAAGAATGGAACACTTATGAAAACCTAGATTTTACCTATATGGGCGACCATAATCTAAAGGGATTCCATTTGTCTTCAACGGTTAGGAAATCTTTCCTTATTAAACCTTTCAAAGGAAGGAAAATGGAAGATAATCCTTCATACTGATAGCCAACGGCTAGTTTTGGCTCGAAGGGTATTTAAGGAGGATACACGATCAATAGAAGACAAAGAGTGAGATTATAATTCCAAAATCTGATTCTGTCTTTTCTTCAAATTGTCTCACAGAGTGCAAAAACAAAGCGATCTAGAGTGAATTGCAAAAATGAGGGACTTAGTGTGAGTTATACCACTAAGTATTTGCACTCAAGAACGTGTAATCATTGTTGATCACATAGTAGAATTCAACCTATTGGCTGATAGTGTGGGAGAGTAGATATAGGTTTGACAAAAGTCAAACCACTATAATACTGTTTACAATCTTCTCTTCATTTACTATTTTTATTTTGATTGCATATAACATAAGTCTACTTCATCCAAACGGACTCCAACTTTAAATTCCGCATCTATTACATCCAGACTTTATGTTGATCGATTTGGCATAAAAATTTATTTGCACCTATTCAACCCCCCTCTAGGTGTCTGTACTAGCAACCTCAATTGGTATCAGAGCCTCGTGCTTATTATTTTAAAGTGTTTTTACTCTAGGGCTAAAAATCATCTATGGCTAGTATTTCGGAACCAGGTTTGATTGAAGGTCAAAGCAACACTCAACCACCATACTTTGATGGGAAAGAGTACAATTTATGGAAAAGCAAGATGAAAGCTTTTCTCAAATCAAAAGACCCTTAGGAATGGGACATCGTTGAGAAAGGAATTGACCCCAATGCTGAATTTGGAAAGGCCACGAAGAAGGATGATGGAAAATTTATAGAGTATTCCCCCACTATCTCAAAAGAAGAGCTGGCAAAAATAGAAGAATTAGATGCAAAAGTAATTTACTCTCTTTACTGTGCTTTATCACCAAATGAATATAACTAAATTTCATCTTATGAAATAGCAAAAGAAATCTGGGATAGGCTGCATGTTACTTATGAAGGAACAGACTGAGTAAAGGAAACCAAAGTCAATATTCTACTCGAGCAATATGAATCCTTCAAAATGAAACCAAGAGAGTCTATTGGAGATATGTTTAGTAGATTTACTGAAATAGTAAATGGGTTTGTATATCAAGGATAACCAATCTTAGGACCCTTGAAAGTAAATAAGCTTCTAAGAGGCTTATTGAAGGACTGGAATAACGTCAAGACTTCTATCAAGGAAACATTGAGGATTTTACCTTATTTGTATATGAACTCATTGGAACCTTGCAATCCTATGAGGTAGAACAACTGAATGATGAAGTTGAAACGAGAGGTAAGAAATCAGTTGGTCTTAAATCTAACATTGATTATGATGATACAAATTCAGAAGATGAAATGAATGATGAGGAACTCACCCTATTGATCAAGAAAGTCAGAAAATTAAACAAGAAAGGAAAGAAGCTCAATGGCAAGAAACAATCCGACAATAACTGACAAAGAAAAATTGTGGACAAAGAAGACTCAGCCAAAGATGTGATTTGCTTTGAATACAAGAAAAAATGGCGTATAAAACCAAATTGTCTTTTGCTGAAAAAGAAGAAAGGCAAGTATGAGAAATAAAAGAAGGCCTTGAAAGCTTAAACATGGAGTGACACAGAGTGCAAGGAAAGCGAACATGAATATGGTAATATTTGTTTGATGGTACACTTAGACTCAGACTCAGACTCAGATTCTGGAGTAGACTTAGAATCCAATCCAAACTCAGACAAGGAAGTCAAGGTAAGTCATTATGAAATACCTATTGAAGTTTCTAATTATATTAATGAGCTTTGTTTAAACTTGAAATCCACTATTTAGAGGATCTCTGAACTGAAAAAGGAAAATTCCCAATTGAGACAACAAAATCTTTCTGAAAAAGAAAAGTTTGAAAGTTTGCAAAAAGAACTTTTAGAAACAAAAGAAAATTGTGATTCTCTTTTGAAAGAAAATGAATCTTTTAAAAAGGAGTTCTTGGATATTACAACAAAATTTTCAAATGGCTCAAAAACATTACAACATATACTTTCCATTCAAATTGCTTATTATAACAAGTCTAGACTTGGATATAATAAGGAAAGTGAGCCATTGATAAACTTTCTAAAGATTAAGTAGAGACTTGGACAGAGACCTCATCGACAAGCCTACAAAAATCATTTCCAAAAGAATTTTATAAAACCTGTTTGTGACGTCCTAAAATTTGAGCCATTTGAGAGAGGAATGAATGTTAATTTCGCCGATGCATTATTGGTTGATTTCACTCGGAATTGATCACTCTTGAGATACTAACCTTGAGGGGAAATGCTAATAATGACAAAACTCATGCGACTTAAGAACTTGACCTAGGAAAACGACTCGACTGTGAGACTTGTGTAAAGAAGATCTTGTAGTTATGTAGGCCGATTTCAGGGACGACTCGAAGTCGATTCGTGGAAAAACTTAATGGGACGACGGGTGATTCCATCTATTGTTATCGAACCCGCGAATAGCCCTATGCTGAGCCTTGATAATCGTGTACTTTGAAATAAGAATCTATCCTTTGCAATTTCATGTAGCCAAGGACGTCCATGTGTCAAGAAGTCCTAAACGTGATTTGGCACGAGTTAGTTATGCGTGAATCCTCGAAGCCACCTGTTAGTCTGAGTAGTACCAAAATGTCATTTGGACGAAATTGACATGGCATGAGAATCCAAGATTGGACTTTGAATTTTCGGGAACATCTGGGATGGACTTTTGGACGATGCTTCTTAGACAATTGACGATGCCAATTGAGTTGAGTATTTGGAAAAAGGGATTTACAGACCGAAGAAATGAGCCTAGGAGGATGTGGGCTGAGCAAGACCAGTGTAGGCCTCACACCCAAGGTGGGACAACCATCGTGGTAGACTCGAGGCAAGCAAGTGTTCCCGTTGGACCCAACCGACCATTTACCCTTCCGAGCCCGTTATCTAACCTCGAGCCGTTTTGAGCCCAACAAATTCCTAAGCCTGTTCCTATTTATTTTCTAGCCTGTTTCTTAAGCCCACCCTTCATTTTCAGCCCAAGGGCAGTTTGGGAAATGTGCAAGGTGGAAATGACCATTTTGCCCTTCCATATTTTGAGAAAAGTCAAAAGAAGAGAGAGAAGATGATGTCATCTTTCTTGGGAGTTGAAGCTAGCATTCAATGGCCTTGATGAGGCTTATATTCAGCCCTCATTTCACTCTCTCTCTCTCTCTCTCTCTCCTCTTTCAGCCCAAGCAAAACCGCACACTTCTCTCCTTGTTTTCTGTTCCTTCTTGCAGTTTCAGCTTCTAACCTTCCTCTGGAAATCGAGTTTTTCATGGCCTTCCCATGTGAATCACATCCCGTGCCATCCGCTATCATGTTCAAAATAGAAAATACGTTCAGATGGCGTTAGCTGTTCGCTGGTCGGAATCGACGACTGACCCGCCAGCCGGCTGAAAGCTGGTTGTTGTTGGATCGCCTACTATAAAGACTAGTTCCGCCAGTTTCTCCTTTTCCCCTGTTTTTCTCCCATTCCGACCAAATCACTGCCCATTCTAGCCACCAGCAGTTCCCCCTTGACCCCCAGGTACCGCTAGTCACAAGCTAACAGCTCGCTGGAGCTCCGGCCAAGCCGTTTTGCTCCGATCAGCCTTTGTCCTCCTCTTGCAGTGCTGTTTTCTGATGTTCAGTGGGTGTACAGAGGTTGTTGCTACTGTGTTTAGCCCGGGACCGCCTTGGAGTGTTGTGGAAGAGGTCCATAAGTGTCGGGTTCACTGCCACCACCGCGTTCATGTTGTCGGCCTCTCAACAAGTGAGTTTAGCCTTTTATCCTTTGTTAGTGCCTAAACTTGCTTAGGATTGGTTTAGTTAGTGTTAATGTTTGTTTAGAAAGTTTAATTAAGTTGTATTAGCCCTAAGATAGGTGGTTAAATAGATGGTTAAGATTATATTAGCTTAATCTTACTTAATTATGCTTAATTGTGTGTTATGTGTTAATTAAGTATATTTTGCTTTAATTGCTTGATTAATTTTATTAATTGTTTTAATTTTTAAATTCTGAAATTTCACTGTTCACGATACTGCTTATGTGCATTGTTCATAATACATTCACAACACAAGCTACGACTCACTCATATGAAAGTGAAATTGTGCATAATTTCATGTGCCTCGATCATATGAAGTGAATTGGATGTGGCATTGCATGAACATCCGCTTGAATCGTGTGATTTTCACAAAAGAAAGGGGCACCAGAAATGGACAGCCTTCATGAGAAAGAAAATGGTTTGTCCGAGAGACACCGAAAATGGACTGCCTTTATGAGAAGCAAAATGGTTTGTCTGAGGAACACCAGAAATGAACCGCTTTTATGAGAAATGATTTGAGGTTGTATATGCAAGCATGTGTGCATTGGCTAATGCTCAAAGATAATAAGTGGATTGTGATGGTATGTTTGCGTGATCACTAAGTTCAACCTACCGAAGTTTGGGGGGTGATAGTCCTATTTATTAGAAACCCGGCGGGGGTCCGGATGCGGAGTCGCAGTAGAGGCTGGGCCCATGCTCCTTTAGGAATGCCGTCTTGGGCGGGGGTCCCTTGACACCGCCACACCTCATGAGGGAGGGCGATGCCTAGCTATGCTAATAGACACCAGCAGGAGTTTGGTTGTAGCTCTATGGGGCAGTAATAATCAGAACACGTGTGGATGCAAGAGCGTATGAGAAACATGGCATCATTAGTTCCGATTATGCATGAGGTGATCACATCATTTATTGTCACGCCCCGACCCTCGAGCACGTGGCAACCTTTGTTCTCTCGTGATCATTCGGATGCGATGTCTCAGGACGCGTCACCAACCATTATTTTTATCTTGTAATTATGCACATGCGGAAGCGAATCACAATCCCCCAATCAATTACAAAAGCAGGGATAGCAGGAAAACCCAACAAGAACACATTCCAAAGTACTGCTTTATTTATCTACTGATTAACCCCAGGAAGTTTACAAGTACAAGCCCTTACCACGGGCATCTTCCTAACGAGCCAATGAAACAGACAAGTCAGGGTTAACCTACTCCCTTCAAAGACGACCATGAACCATAACATGCGTCGATTCTCCATCCTACGAACCCGAAAATGGTTAACCATGACGGATTGAGATAAACTCAACAAGTTAAAGCCTTAAGCCCCGGTTAGGAACTTCGCTTGCCTCGGGAGTTTAACATACAACCTAATCCATCAAAAGCAACACCACCTCAAAGAAAATGACAGCAGAAGACAGTTTAATAAACAGGTGCAATCACAGGCGACCCTACTTGGCCTTGGTACACGCAACATGCAAAACTGTCGTTTAAATCATCACGATATTAAGATGCATATAAGTAATCAGAGCATTACGCACAGCTTTCTTATGTCTCACATCCACACATGCTCCGATTATTATGACCCCTCCCCCTTGGGCCACGGCACAACCTTATGATTGGCGGTTCCTAGCCAAGCCAGCTTCATCCTTTTTACCTCAAGGCACGACGATGTTAAGGGTTCACTCTTAAGACGGCATTCCCGAAGGAGCATAAGACCGCCCACTACTGCAGCCCCATAATTGACAAAGGCCCAGGACCCGCCCACCATCGTAGTCCCGCAAAGAACCCCTCCCTGTTAGGCATCCAACCGAAGTCAAGCGACCAAATAGCCATGGCACAACCCTATAAGGATTGATAGTCATCCGGCAATGCCGGGCTCTCCTCTTAATGTGACAATGCAACACATCATCAAACAATCTGTTCTTTTCTTTGCTCTATCGTGAATGCACATACAATTCGTGCTCATGCAACATGCTATTGCAATTGACACACGTATAATGTCACGCAGTACAATCCAATCACTCGTGAAAATTACGACAAACCAAAATTCAATTCTAACCAATCAACAACCACATACATTCCCTAATTCTTGGGAATAATTAACAATTTGCACTTCAATAAGCCTTAATAATAAAAAACACACAATTTGAAACCAAAATTTGCTTCTGTATGAACAGTGCCATGAGCAGTGACGTGAACAGTAATTCGAGAACAGTAAATTCGTCCGAAATTAAATAAATAAATAAACTTAACCATGATTAATCAATTAACTTAACCCTAGTTAATCTAACCTTGATTAACTTTTAACCTTGATTACTTTTAAAACTAACCATAGTTACTTTAATTAATTAACCTTAGTTACTTTATTACTAACTATGGTCAATTAACTAACCCTAGTCAACCTTAATTAACCAGCCTAATCAATCAATCAAGCTTAATTAAACACAAACACACAAATACATTAATTAACCCCTAAACAAGGATTAGGAAATTAACTTACTTGGGACGGAAATCCAGTGACACCGGCGCGTAGAGGGAGACGAGGGCTACGAGGGGTAAGCTCGAGGATGACGGATGGGCGCCACCACAGCGGCATGGCGGCTCCAAAACAGAGGAAAGACGACTAATATGGTAGGTAAGGCCGATCCGATTGGTCAAGGGGGCGGCATCTAAGGGTTAGAACCATGGAGAAAACAAGGGGAAAAGAGATAAAATGAGGGAGAAAAGGGAGGGCTGGAGGGGCTGAAGGTGGGAGTGGGATGCAACCTTGGGGAGAGAGAGAGAGAGAGAGAAAGCAAGAAGCCAAGTCCAAATTCCCTTCCATAACCTCACTTCCCTTCATCAATTTCCTTGAGTTTCTTGGCTTTTGTCCTCCAACAATGAATGCATCTTCTAGAAAGGACAAAATGGTAATTTCTCAAACTATAGTATACCTTACTATACGCATATACGGGCCAAGATTCCATACGGGCTATAGGAAAATCAGTTTGGGCTCAAATTGAAGAGAAACGGGCTAGAAAAAGTTAACGGTCTCAAAGGCTTGAAGTTGGGCTTCCTTGGGCCCACTTGGCTAGCTTGGGCCCATGTGGCCGACCCCCCAAAGATGCAAGGCCCATTGGGCCTCTGATTGGTCCAATTCCTCTTGGTTCCAATTTTTTGGCCCGTTGAATCCTTTTCCGATAATTCCCGAGATTGGTCGAAATTCAGGATGTTACAACTCTTCCCCCATTAACAAAATTTCGTCTTTGAAATTTGCAAGACTTTCTGCATCCTTAAACCAATGGGGGTATTGATGCATCATTGCATCCTCTTTTTTCCAAGTCGTTCATTCTGCCTCATAATGCTGTCAAACACTTTCAGTGCTGCCAAATAACTTCCCGTGATGCCAAATCACCTCTGATCATGCCCAAACCATCTTTGATTCCAAAGGCTAAGTACTTGTCCACTTTTGCAAAAATAAAAGTTGTAAAAAATTCGTTCTTCTTTTTCCTTTTTTTTACACACGGCTGCTACCGCTTCTGGGATTCGAACTCCCATTTCGGACAAGCGACTTCATCCCTACACACCACTCGGCTAAAGGCGCCAACGGTGCCCAAAATTGCATTGTTAATCAATTAACTCAACCCTAGTTAATCTAACTTAACAATGATTAACTTTTAACCTTGATTACTTTTAAAACTAACCATAGTTACTTTTAAAACTAACCATAGTTACTTTAATTAATTAACCTTAGTTACTTTATTACTAACTATGGTCAATTAAATAACCCTAGTCGGCCTTAATTAACCAGCCTAATCAATCAATCAAGCTTAATTAAACACAAACACACAAATACATTAATTAACCCCTAAACAAGGATTAGGAAATTACCTTACTTGGGACGGAAATCCGGCGACACCGGCGCGTAGAGGGGGACGAGGGTTATGCGGGGTAAGCTCGGGGACAACAATGGATGACAAACGGTGATCGGAACGGGCCAAAATAGCCCTCGAAACACTGTTCACGCACAAGGGAGCTGCTGGGCAGAAACGGCCAAAACGGGCGGCCGACGGCAACTAGGGGTGGCCAGTGGTGTGTGGCTGGCTCCTTGACTTCCATGGCACACTTTAGGCTGTGGTAGCGGCTCTAACGACGGCGGGAAGGTTGGATTCTTGTGGGAAAATAGAAAACACAACAAGAAATGGAAGGGAAAGGAATAGGAGAGAGAGAGGAAAGAGATGCGGCTTGGTGGCCACGAATGGGCGTCACCACAGCGGCACGGCGGCTCCAAAATAGAGGCAAGATGGCCAAGATGACCAAGATGGTAGGTGAGGGCGGTCCGGTTGGTCAAGGGGGCATCCAAGTGGTAGAAGCATGGAGAAAACAAGAGGAAAATAGAGAAAATGAGGGAGAAAAGGGAGGGCTAGAGGGGCTTAACGTGGGAGTGGGCTGCAACCTTGGGAGAGAGAGAGAGAGAAAGGAAGACGCTAAGTCCAAATTCCTTTCCAAAACCTCACTTCCTTTCATCAATTTCTTTGACTTTCTTGACTTTTGTCCTTCAATAATGAATGCATCTTCTAGAAAGGGCAAAATGGTAATTTCACAAAGTATAATATACCTTCCTATATGTATATATGGGCTAGAAGAAAACTGGTTTGAGCTCAAATTGAAGATAAACGGGCTAGAAAAAGCTAACGGGCTCAAAGGCTTGAAGTTGGGCTTCCTTAGGCCCACTTGCTTAGCTTGGCTCCACGTGGCCAATCCCTCAAAGACGTAAGGCCCATTGGGCTTTCGATCGGTCCAATTCCTCTTGGTTCCAACTTTTCGGCCCGTTGGATCCTTTTTCGATAATTCCCGAAATAGGTCAAAATTCAGGATGTTACAATTCTTCCCCCGTTAACAAAATTTCGTCCTCGAAATTTGCAAGACTTTCTACATCCTTAAACCAATGGGGGTATTGATGCCTCATTGCATAATATTTTTTCCAAGTTGTTCATTCTGCCTCATAATGCTGTCAAACACCTTCAGTGCTGCCAAACAACTTCCCGTGATACCAAATCACCTTTGATCATGCCCAAACCATCTTTAGTTCCAAAAGGCTAAGTACTTGTCCACTTTTGCAAATATTAAAGTGGCAAAAAGTAGGTTCTTCTTTTTTCTTTTTTTTGCATGTGGCTACTGCCGCTTTCGGGATTCGAACTCCCATTTCGGACTAGCGGCTTCATCCCCGCATACCACTCGGCTAAAGGCGTCGACGGTGTCCAAAATTGCATTGTTAATCAATTAACTCAACCCTAGTTAATCTAACCTAACCATGATTAACTTTTAACCTTGATTACTTTTAAAATTAACCATAGCTATTTTAATTAATTAACCTTAGTTACTTTATTACTAACTAAGGTCAATTAACTAACCCTAGTCAGCCTTAATTATCAAACCTAATCAACCAATCAAGCTTAATTAAACACAAATACACTAATTAACCCTTAAACAAGGATTATGAAATTAACTTGCTTGGGTTGGAAATCCGGCAACACTGGCACGTAGAGGGGGACGAGGGCTACGAGGGGTAAGCTCGGGGACGACAACGGTTGACAAACGGTGGCCGAAACGGGCCAAAACAGCCCCCGGAACATTGTTCATAGCAAGGGAGCTGCTGGGCGGAAACGGCCAAAACGGGTGGGCGGCGGTGTGCGGCTAGCTCCGTGATTTCCGTGGCTACACTTTGGGCTATGGTGACGGCTCCAGCGATGGTGGCAAGGCTGGATTTTGAGGGGAAAACAGAAAACACAGCAAGAAAAAGAAGAGAAAGGAAGAGGAAAGAGACGCGGCTTGGCGACCACGGATGGGCGGCACCACGGCGGCACGGCTGATCCAAAACAAAGGGAAAACGGCCAAGATGGCGGGTGAGGGCAGTCCGGTTGGTCAAGGGGGCATCCAAGGGTTAGAACCATGGAGAAAACAAGGGGAAAAGAGAGAAAATGAGGGAGAAAAGGGAGTGTTAGAGGGGCTGAACGTGGGAGTGGGCTGCAACCTTAGGGAGAGAGACAGAGAGAGAGAGAAAGCAAGAAGCCAAGTCCAAATTCCCTTTCAAAACCCTACTTTCCTTCATCAATTTCTTGGACCTTCTTGGTTTTGTCCTCCAACAATGACATCTTCTAGATAGGGCAAAATGGTAATTTCACAAAGTATAGTATACCTCACTATATGCGTATATAGGCCAAGATTCCATACCGGCTAGAAGAAATCGGTTTGGGCTCAAATTGAAGAGAAACGGGTTAGAAAAAGCTAACGGGCTCAAAGTCTTAAAGTTGGGCTTCCTTGGGCCCACTTGACTAGCTTGGGCCCACATGGTCAACCTCTCAAAGATGCAAGGCCCATTGGGCCTCTGATCGGTCAAATTCCTCTTGGTTCCAACTTTTCGGTTCGTTGGATCCTTTTTCGATAATTCCCTAAATGGGTCGAAATTCAGGATGTTACAATTCTTCCCCTTTTAACAAAATTTCGTTCTCGAAATTTATAAGACTTTCTGCATCCTTAAACCAATGGGGGTATTGATGAATCATTAAATCCTCTTTTTTCCAAGTCATTCATTTTGCCTCATAATGCTGTCAAACACCTTCCGTGCTACCAAACAACTTCCCGTGATGCCAAATCACCTTTGAACATGCCCAAACCATCTTTGGTTCCAAAAGGCTAAGTACTTGTCCACTTTTGCAAATATGAAAGTTGCAAAAAGTTGGTTCTTCTTTTTTCTTTTCTTTTTTCATGTGGCTACTGCCGCTTCCGGGATTCGAACTCCCGTTTCGGACCAGTGGCTTCATCACCGCATACCACTCGGCTAAAGGCGCCGACGATGCCCAAAATTGCATTGTTAATCAATTAACTCAACCCTAGTTAATCTAACCTAACCATGATTAACTTTTAACCTTGATTACTTTTAAAACTAACCATAGTTACTTTAATTAATTAACCTTAGTTACTTTATCACTAACTATGATCAATTAACTAATCCTAGTCAGCCATAATTATCTAACCTAATCAATTAATCAAGCTTAATTAAACACAAATACACTAATTAACCCTTAAAGAAGTATTAGGAAATTAACTTGCTTGGGTTGGAAATTCGAAGACACCAGCACATAGAGGGGGACGGGGGCTACGAGGGGTGAGCTCGGGGACGACAACAGACGACAAACGGTGGTCGAAACGGGCCAAAACAGCCCCTAGAACACTGTTCACGCGCAAGGGAGCTGCAGAGTGGAAATAGCCAAAATGGGTGGCCGAAGGCGATCAAGCGTGGCCGGCGGTGTGCGGATGGCTCCTTGACTTTCGTGGCTACACTTTGGGATGTGGTGGCGGCTCCGGTGATGGCGGCAAGGCTGGATTTCGAGGGGAAAATAGAAAACACAGCAAGAAAAAGAAGAGAAAGGAAGAGGAAAGAGGCGCGGCTTGGCGGCCACAGATGGGCGGCACCACAGCAGCACGACTACTCCAAAACAGAGGTAAAATGGCTAAGATGGTGGGTGAGAGCGGTCCGGTTGGTCAAGGGGGCATCCAAGGGTTAGAACCATGGCGAAAACAAGGGGAAAAGAGAGAAAATGAGGGAGAAAAGGGAGGGTTGGAGGGGCTGAACATAGGAGTGGGCTGCAACCTTGGGGAGAGAGAGAGAGAGAGAGAGAGAGAGAGAGAGAGAGAGAAGGCAAGAAGCCAAGTCGAAATTCCCTTTCAAAACCTCAGTTCCCTTCATTAATTTCCTGGACTTTCATGGTTTTGTCCTCCAACAATGAATGCATCTTCTAGAAAGGGCAAAATGGTGATTTCTCAAAGTATATTATACCTCACTATATGCGTATACAGGCCAAGATTCCATATAGGCTAGAAGAAATCGGTTTGGGCTCAAATTGAAGAGCAACGGGCTAAAAAAAGCTAACGGGCTCAAAGTCTTGAAGTTGGGCTTCCTTGGGCCCACTTGGCTAACTTGGGCCCACATAGCTGACCTCTCAAAGACGCAAGGCCCATTGGGCCTCCAATCGGTCCAATTCCTTTCGGTTCCAACTTTTCAACTTGTTGGATCCTTTTTCGATAAATCCCGGAATGGGTCGAAATTCAGGATGTTACAACTCTTCCCCCCTTGACAAAATTTTGTCCTCGAAATTTGTAAGACTTTCTGTATCCTTAAACCAATGGGGGTATTGATACCTCATTGCATCCTCTTTTTTCCAAGTCATTCATTCTGCCTCATAATGCTGTCAAACACCTTTAGTGCTGCCAAAAAACTTCTCGTGATGCCAAATCACTTCTGATCATGCCCAAACCATCTTTGATTCCAAAAGGCTAAATACTTGTCCACTTTTACACTTATTAAAGTTGCAAAATGTTGGTTCATCTTTTTTCTTTTCTTTTTTCATGCGGCTACTGCCGCTTCTGAGATTCGAACTCCCGTTTCGGACCAGCGGCTTCATCGCCGCATACCACTCGGCTAAAGGCGCCGACGGTACCCAAAATTGCAATGTTAATCAATAAACTCAACCGTAGTTACTCTAACCTAATCATGATGAACTTTTAACCTTGATTAGTTTTAAAACTAACCATAGTTACTTTAATTAATTAGCCTTAGTTACTTTATCACTAACTATGGTCAATTAACTAATCATAGTCAGCCATAATTATCCAACCTAATCAACCAATCAAGCTTAACTAAACACAAATACACTAATTAACCCTTAAATAAGGATTAGGAAATTAACTTGCTTGGGTCAGAAATCTGACGACACCGACGCGTAGAGGGGGACGACAACTAAGAGGGGTAAGCTTGGGAACGACAACGGACGACAAACGGTGGCCGAAACGGGCCAAAACAGTCCATAGAACACTGTTCACGCGCAAAGGAGTTGCAGGGCGGAAACGGCTAAAACGGGTGGCCGGATACGATAAGGCATGGCCGATGGTGTGCGGCTGGCTCCCTGACTTCCATGGCTACACTTTGGGATGTGGTGGCGGCTCCGGCGATGGCGGCAAGGCTCGATTCCGACGGGAAAATGGAAAACACAGCAAGAAAAGGAAGAGAAAGGAAGAGGAAAGAGACGCGACTTGGCGGCCACGGATGGGCAGCACCACAGCGGCACGGCGGCTCCAAAACAAAGGCAAAACGGCCAAGGTGGTGGGTGAGGGCGGTCTGGTTGGTCAAGGGGGCATCCAAGGGTTAGAACTATGGAGAAAACAAGGGGAAAAGAGAGAAAATGAGGGAGAAAAGGGAGGGCTGGAGGGGCTGAACGTGGGAGTGGACTGCAACCATGGAGAGAGAGAGAGAGAGAGAACGCAAGAAGCCAAGTCCAAATTCCCTTCCAAAACCCTACTTCCCTTCATCAATTTCTTGGACTTTCTTGGTTTTGTCCTCCAACAATGACATCTTCTAGATAGGGCAAAATTGTAATTTCACAAAGTATAGTATACCTCACTATATGCGTATAAAGGCCAAGATTCCATATGGGCTAGAAGAGAAACGGGTTAGAAAAAGCTAACGGGCTCAAATTCTTAAAGTTGGGCTTCCTTGGTGCCACTTGGCTAGCTTGGGCCCACATGGCCGACCTCTCAAAGACACAAGGCCCACTGGGCCTACGATCAGTCCAATTCCTCTTGGTTCCAACTTTTCGGCCTGTTGGATCCTTTTCTGATAATTCCCGAAATGGGTCGAAATTCGAGATCTTACAACTCTTCCCCCCTTAACAAAATTTCGTCCTCAAAATTTGCAAGACTTTCTGCATCCTTAAACCAATTGGGGTATTGATGCCTCATTGCATCCTCTTTTTTCCAAGTTGTTTATTGTGCCTCATAATGCTGTCAAACACATTCAGTGCTGCCAAGTAATTTTCCGTGATGCCAAATCTCCTCTGATCATGACCAAACCATTTTTGGTTCCAAAAGGCTAAGTACTTGTCAACTTTTGCAAATTTTAAATTTGCAAAAAGTTGGTTCTTATTTTTTCTTTTTCTTTTCTATGCGGCTACTGCCGCTTCCGGGATTCGAACTCCCGTTTGGGACAAGCGGCTTCATCCCCGAATACCACTCGGCTAAAGGCGCCGACGATGCCCAAAATTGCATTGTTAATCAATTAACCTATCCCTAGTTAATCTAACCTAACCATGATTAACTTTTAACCTTGATTACTTTTAAAACTAGCCATAGTTACTTTATTACTAACTATGGTCAATTAACTAACCCTAGTCAGCCTTAATTATCCAGCCTAATAAACCAATCAAGCTTAATTAAACAGAAACACACAAATATACTAATTAACCCTTAAACAAAGATTAGGAAATTAATTTGCTTGGGTCGGAAATCTGGCGACACTGGTGCGTAGAGGGGGACGAGGGCTACGAGGGGTAAGCTCGGGGACGACAACGGACGACAAACGGTGGCCAAAACGGGCCAAAATAGCCCCTAGAACACTGTTCACGCGCAAGGGAGCTGTTTGGCGGAAACGACCAAAACGGGTGGTCAGTGGCGTTCAGGGGTTGCTGGCGGTGTGCAGCTGGCTCCCTGACTTCCATGGCTACACTTTGGGTTGTGGTGGCAGCTCCGATGATAGCGACAAGGCTGGATTTCGGCGGGAAAACAAAAAACATAACAAGAAAAGGAAGAGGAAAGAGAGAGAAAATATACTCGGCTTGGCGTCCACGAATGGGCGGCACCACAGTGGCACGGCAGCTCCAAAACAGAGGCTAAACGGCCAAGATGGCGGGTGAGGGCGGTCCGGTTGGTCAAGGGGGCATCCAAGGGGAAGAACCATAGAGAAAACAAGAGGAAAAGTGAGAAAATGAGGGAGAAAAGGGAGGGCTGGAGGGTCTGAACATGGGATTGGACTGCAGCCTTCGCGAGAGAGAGAGAGAGAGAGAGAGAGAGAGAGAGAGAGAGAGAAAGAAAGTAAGAAGCCAAGTCCAAATTTCCTTCCAAAACCTCACTTCCCTTCATCAATTTCCTTGACTTTCTTGGTCTTGTCCTCCAACAATGAATGCATCTTCTAGATAGGGCAAAATGGTAATTTCACAAAGTATAGTATACCTCACTATATGCGTATATAGGCCAAGATTCCATACCGGCTACAAGAAATCGGTTTGGCCTCAAATTGAAGAAAAACGGGCTAGAAAATATTAACGGCCTCAAAGGCTTGAAGTTGGGCTTCCTTAGGCCCACATGGCCGACCTCTCAAAGACGTAAGACCCATTTGGCCTCTGATTGGTCCAATTCCTCTTAGTTCCAACTTTTCGGCCCATTGGATATTTTTCCGATAATTCCCGAAATGAGTTGAAATTCAGGATATTACAACTCTTCCCCCTTAACAAAACTTCGTCCTCGAAATTTTTAAGGCTTTCTGCATCCTTAAACCCATTGGGATATTGATGCCTTATTGCATCCTCTTTTTTCAAAGTCGTTCATTCTACCTCATAATGTTGTTAAACTCATTTAGTGCTGCCAAACAACTTCCCGTGATGCCAATTCACCCCTAATCATGCCCAAACCATCTTTGGTTCCAAAAGGCTAAGTACTTGTCCACTTTTGCAAATATTAAAGTTGCAAAAAATTTGTTCTTTTTTCTGTTTTTTCCATGCGGCTACTGTCGCTTCTGGGATTTGAACTCTCGTTTCGAACAAGTGGCTTCATCCCCGCATACCATTAGGCTAAAGGCGCCGACAGTGCCCAAAATTGCATTGTTAATCAATTAACTCAACCCTAGTTAATCTAACCTAACCATGATTAACTTTTAACCTTGATTACTTTTAAAACTAACCATAGTTACTTTAATTAATTAACCTTAGTTACTTTATTACTAACTATGGTCAATTAACTAACCCTAGTCAGCTTTAATTATCCAGCCTAATCAACCAATCAAGCTTAATTAAACACAAACACACAAATACAATAATTAACCCTTAAACAAGGATTAGGAAATTAACTTGCTTGGGTTGGAAATCCGGCGACACTGGTGCGTAGAGGGGGACGAGGGCTAGGGGGTGAGCTTAGGCTTGACAATGGACGACAAACGGTGGTCGAAATGGGCCAAAACAGTCCCAGAACACTGTTCATGCGCAAGGGAGCTGCTGGGCGGAAACGACGAAAACGGGTGGCCGGTGACGAGCAGGCATGGCCGGCGGTGTGCGGCTGGCTCCTTGACTTTCGTGGCTACACTTTGGGCTATGGTGGCGGCTCTGGCGATAGCGGCAAGGCTGGATTCCGGCGAGAAAACAGAAAACAAAGCAAGAAAAGAAAGAGAAAGGAAGAGGAAAGAGAGAGGAAAGAGACGTGGCTTGGCGGCCACGGATGGGCGGCATCATAGCGGCTCGGCAGCTCCAAAACAGAGGCTAAACAGCCAAGATGGCGGGTGATGGCGGTGCGGTTGGTCAAGGGGGCATCCAAGGGGAAGAACCATGTAGAAAACAAGAGGAAAATAGAGAAAATGAGGGAGAAAAGGGAGGGCTAGAGGGGCTGAATGTGGAAGTGGGCTGCTACCTTGGGGAGAGAGAGAGAGAGAGAGAGAGAGAGAGAGAGAGCAAGAAGCCAAGTCCAAATTCCCTTCCAAAACCTCACTTCCCTTCATCAATTTCCTTGACTTTCTTGGTTTTGTCCTCCAACAATGAATGCATCTTCAAGAAAGGGAAAAATAGTAATTTCTCAAAGTATAGTATACCTTATTAAATGCATATACGGGCCAAGATTCCATATGGGCTAGAAGAAAATCGGTTTGGGCTCAAATTGAAGAGAAATGGGCTAGAAAAAGCTAACGGGCTCAAAGTCTTGAAGTTGGGCTTCCTTTGGCCCACTTGGCTAGCTTGGGCCCACATGGCCGACCGCTTAAAGAAGCAAGGCCCATTGGGCCTCCGATCGGTCCAATTCCTCTTGGTTCCAACTTTTCAGCCTGTTGAATCCTTTTTCGATAATTCCCAACTTTTCAGTTGAAATTGAATCCTTTTTTTAACGATAATTTCAACCTCGAGATGGGTCGAAATTTAGGATGTTACAACTCTTTTTCCCAAGTCGTTTAACAAAATTTTGACACCTCGAAATTTGCAAATCACTTTCGCATCCTTAAACCAATAGAGGTATTGATACCTTTTGCAAAAATTTTGCATCCTCTTTTTCCCAAGTCGTTTATTCTACCTCATAATACCACTTTAAAGGCACCGAATTGTTAATCTAACCTTAACCATGATTAACTTTTAACCTTGATTACTTTTAAAACTAACCATAGTTACTTTAATTAATTAACCTTAGTTTCTTTATCACTAACTATGGTCAATTAACTAATCATAGTCAACCATAATTATCCAGCCTAATCAACCAATCAAGCTTAACTAAACACAAATACACTAATTAACCCTTAAAAAATGATTAGGAAATTAACTTGCTCGGGTCAAAAATCCGGCGACACCGGCGCATAAAGGGGGACAACGGCTGCGAGAGGTAAGCTCGGGGACGATAACGGACGACAAACGGTGGCCAAAACGGGCCAAAACAGCCCCCAAAACACTGTTCACGCGCAAGGGAGGTGCTGGATGGAAATAGTGAAAATGGGTGGCCGAAGGCGATCAGGCGTGGCCGGCGGTGTGTGGTTGGCTCCCTGATTTCTGTGGCTACACTTTGGGATGTGGTGGTGGCTCCGACAATGGCGGCAAGGTTGGATTCCGAGGGGAAAACAGAAAACACTGCAAGAAAAAGAAGAGAAAGGAAGAGGAAAGAGACACGGCTTGACTGCCACAGATGGCGGCACCACAGCAGCACGGCTGCTCCAAAACAGAGGTAAAACGGCTAAGATGGCGGGTGAGGGCAGTCCGGTTGGTCAAGGGGGCATCCAAGGGTTAGAACCATGGAGAAAACAAGGGGAAAAGAGAGAAAATGAGGGAGAAAAGGGAGGGCTGGAGGGGCTTAACGTGGGAGTGGGTTGCAACCTTGGGAGAGAGAGAGAGAGAGAGAGAGAGGAAGACGCCAAGTCCAAATTCCCTTCCAAAACCCCACTTCCCTTCATCAATTTCCTTGATTTGTTGGTTTTGTCCTCCATCAATGTATGCATCTTCTAGAAAGGGCAAAATGGTGATTTCTCAAAGTATAGTATACCTCACTATATGCATATATGGGCCAAGATTCCATACAGGCTAGAAGAAATTTGTTTGGGCTCAAATTGAAGAGAAACAGACTAGAAAAAGCTAACGGGCTCAAAGTCTTGAAGTTGGGCTTCCTTGGGCCCACTTGGCTAGCTTAGGCCCATATGGCCGACCTCTCAATGACGCAAGGCCCATTGGGCCTCCAATCGGTCCAATTCCTTTTAGTTCCAACTTTTTGGCCAGTTGGATCCTTTTCCAATAATTCCCGAAATGTGTCGAAATTCAGGATGTTACAACTCTTCCCCCCTTGACAAAATTTTGTCCTTGAAATTTGTAAGACTTTTTGCATCCTTAAACCAATGGGGGTATTGATGCCTCATTGCATCCTCTTTTTTCCAAGTCGTTCCTTCTGTCTCATAATGCTATCAACCACCTTCAGTGTTGCCAAAAAACTTCCCGTGATGCCAAATTACTTTTGATCATGCCCAAACCATCTTTGATTCCAAAAGGCTAAGTACTTGTCCACTTTTGCAAATATTAAAGTTGCAAAAAGTTGGTTCTTCTTTTTTTTTCATGCGGCTACTGCCGCTTCTGGGATTCGAACTCCCGTTTCGGACTAGCGGCTTCATCGCTGCATACCACTTGGCTAAAGGCGCCGACGGTACCCAAAATTGCATTGTTAATCAATTAACTCAACCCTAGTTAATCTAACCTAACCATGATTAACTTTTAACTTTGATTACTTTTAGAACTAACCATAGTTACTTTAATTAATTAACCTTAGTTACTTTATCACTAACTATGGTCAATTAACTAATCATAGTCAGCCATAATTATCCAACCTAATCAACCAATCAAGCTTAACTAAACACAAATACACTAATTAACCCTTAAACAAGGATTAGGAAATTAACTTGCTTGGGTCAGAAATCCGGCGACAACGACGCGTAGAGGGGGACGACGGCTATGAGGGGCAAGCTCGGGGACGACAACGGACGATAAATGGTGGTCGAAACGAGCCAAAACAGCCCATAGAACACTGTTCACGGGCAAGGGAGCTACTGGGCGGAAAACGGCTAAAACGGGTGGCCGGCGGCGATCAGGCGTGGCCGATGATGTGCAGCTGGCTCCCTGACTTCCGTGGCTACACCTTGAGATGTGGTGGTGGCTCCGGCGATGGTGGCAAGGCTGGATTTCGGTGGGAAAATAAAAACACAGCAAGAAAAGGAAGAGAAAGGAAGAGGAAAGAGACGCAACTTGGCGGCCACGGATGGGCAGCACCATAGTGGCATGGCGGCTCCAAAACAAAGGCAAAACGGCTAAGGTAGCGGGTAAGGGCAGTCCGGTTGGTCAAGGGGGCATCCAAGGGTTAGAAGTATGGAGAAAACAAGGGGAAAAGAGAGAAAATGAGGGAGAAAAGGGAGGGCTGGAGAGGCTGAACGTGGGAGTGGGCTACAACCTTAGAGAGAGAGAGAGAGAGAGAGAGAGAGAGAAAGCAAGAAGCCAAATCCAAATTCCCTTGTAAAACCTCACTCCCCTTCATCAATTTCCTTGACTTCTTGGTTTTATCCTCCAACAATGAATGCATCTTCTAGAAAGGGCAAAATGGTAAGTTCACAAAGTATAGTATACGTCACTATATGTGTATACAGGCCAAGATTCCATATTGGCTAGAAGAAATCGGTTTGGGCTCAAATTGAAGAGAAACGGGCTAGAAAAAGCTAATAGGCTCAAAGTTTTAAAGTTGGGCTTCCTTGGGCCCACTTGGATAGCTTGGGCCCACATGGCCGACCTCTCAAAAACACAAGGCCCACTGGGCCTCTGATCGGTCATATTCCTCTTGGTTACAACTTTTCGGCCCGTTGGATCATTTTCTGATAATTCCCGAAATGGGTCGAAATTCGAGATGTTACAACTTTTCCCCCCTAACAAAATTTCGTCATCGAAATTTGCAAGACTTTCTACATCCTTAAACCAATTAGGGTATTCATACCTCATTGCATCCTCTTTTTTCCAAGTTGTTTATTGTGCCTCATAATGCTGTCAAACACCTTCAGTGCTGCCAAGCAACTTTCCGTGATGCCAAATCTCCTCTAATCATGCCCAAACCATTTTTAGTTCCAAAAGGTTAAGTACTTGTCCACTTTTGCAAATATTAAAGTTGCAAAAAGTAGGTTCTTATTTTTTCTTTTTTTTTCCATGCGGCTACTACCGCTTCCGGGATTCGAACTCCCGTTTGGGACCAGCGGCTTCATCCCCTAATACCACTTGGCTAAAGGCGCCGATGATGCCCAAAATTGCATTGTTAATCAATTAACCTAACCCTAGTTAATCTAACCTAACCATGATTAACTTTTAACCTTGATTACTTTTAAAACAAACCATAGCTACTTTAATTAATTAACCTTAGTTACTTTATTACTAACTATGGTCAATTAACTAACCCTAGTCAGCCTTAATTATCCAGCCTAATCAACCAATCAAGCTTAATTAAACACAAACACACAAATATACTAATTAACCCTTAAACAAGGATTAGGAAATTAACTTGCTTGGGTCGGAAATCCGACAACACTGGCGCGTAGAGGGGGACGAGGGCTACGAGGGGTAAGCTCGAGAACGACAACGGATGATAAACAATGGCCAAAATAGCCCCTAGAACATTGTTCATGCGCAAGGGAGCTGTTAGGCGGAAATGGCCAAAACGGGTGGCCAGCGGCGATCGGGTGTGGCTGGAGGTGTGCGGCTAGCTTCCTAACTTCCGTTGCTACACTTTGGGTTGTGGTGGCAGCTCCGATGATAGCGACAAGGCTGGATTCCGGCGAGAAAACAGAAAACACAGCAAGAAAAGGAAGATGAAAGAGAGAGGAAAGATACGTGGCTTGGCGGCCACGGATGGGCGGCACCACAGCGGCACGGCAGCTCCAAAACAGAGGCTAAATGGCCAAGTTGGCGGGTGAGGGTGGTCCGGTTGGTCAAGGGGGCATCCAACGGGATGAACCATAGAGAAAACAAGAGAAAAAGTGAGAAAATGAGGGAGACAAGGGAGGGCTGGAGGGGTTGAACGTGGGATAGGGTTGTAGCCTTGGCGAGAGAGAGAGAGAGAGAGTAAGATACCAAGTCCAAATTCCCTTCCAAAACCTCACTTCCCTTCATCAATTTCCTTGACTTTCTTGGTTTTGTCCTCCAACAATGAATGCATCTTCTAGAAAGGGCAAAATCCTAATTTCATAAAGTATAGTATACCTTACTATATGCATATATGGGCCAAGATTCCATACGGGCTAGAAGAAAATCATTTTGGGCTCAAATTGAAGAGAAACGGACTAGAAAAAGCTAACGGGCTCAAAGGCTTGAAGTTGGGCTTCCTTGGGCCCACCTGGCTAACTTGGGCCCACATGGCCAACCTCTCAAAGACGTAAGACCCATTAGGCCTCCGATCGGTCCAATTCCTGTTGGTTCCAACTTTTCGACCCGTTGGATCCTTTTCTGATAATTCCTGAAATGGGTCGAAATTCAGGATATTACAACTCTTCCCCCTTAACAAAATTTTGTCATCGAAATTTGCAAGGCTTTCTACATCCTTAAACCCATTGGGATATTGATGCCTCGTTGCATCCTCTTTTTTCTAAATCGTTCATTTTGCCTCATAATGTTGTCAAACTCCTTTAGTGCTGCCAAACAACTTCCCGTGATGCCAATTCACCCTTAATCATGCCCAAATCATCTTTGGTTCCAAAAGGCTAAGTACTTGTCCACTTTTGCAAATATTAAAGTTGCAAAAAGTTGGCTCTTTTTTTTCTTTTTTTTCCATGCGGCTACTCCCACTTCTGGGATTTGAACTCTCGTTTCGGACCAGTGGCTTCATCCCCGCATACCACTAGACTAAAGGTGCCAACAGTGCCCAAAATTGCATTGTTATCAATTAACTCAACCCTAGTTAATCTAACCTAACCATGATTAACTTTTAACATTGATTACTTTTAAAACTAACCATAGTTAATTTAATTAATTAACCTTAGTTACTTTATTACTAAGTATGGTCAATTAACTAACCCTAGTCAGCTTTAATTATCCAGCCTAATCAACCAATCAAGCTTAATTAAACACAAACACACAAATACAATAATTAACCCTTAAACAAGGATTAGGACAAGGGCTATGCGGGGTAAGCTTGGGGTTGACAATGGACGACAAATGGTGGCCGAAACGGGCTAAAATAGTCCCAGAACGCTGTTCATGTGCAAGGGAGTTGCTGGGCAAAAACGGCAAAAACGGGTGGCCGGCGGCGAGCAGGCGTGGCCGGTGGTGTGCGGCTGGCTCCCTGACTTTCGTGGCTACACTTTGGGCTGTGGTGGTGGCTCCGGCGATAGCAGCAAGGCTGGATTTCGGCGGGAAAATAGAAAACATAGCAAGAAAAGAAAGAGAAAGAAAGAGGAAAGAGACGCGGCTTGGCGGCCACGGATGGACGGCATTATAACAGCTCAACAACTCCAAAATAGAGGCAAAACGGCCAAGATGGCGGGTGATGGCGGTCCAGTTGGTCAAGGGGGCATCCAAGGGGAAGAACCATATAGAAAACAAGAGGAAAATAGAGAAAATGAGGGAGAAAATGGAGGGCTAGAGGGGCTGAACATGGGAGTGGGCTGCTACCTTAGGGAGGGAGAGAGAGAGAGAGAGAGAAAGCAAGAAGCCAAGTCCAAATTCCCTTCCAAAACCTAACTTCCCTTCATCAATTTCCTTGACTTTCTTGGTTTTGTCCTCCAACAATGAATGCATCTTCTAGAAAGGGCAAAATAGTAATTTCTCAAAGTATAGTATACCTTATTATATGCGTATATGGGCCAAGATTCCATATGGGCTAGAAGAAAATCGGTTTGGGCTCAAATTAAAGAGAAACGGGTTAGAAAAAGCTAACGGGCTCAAAGGCTTGAAGTTGGGCTTCCTTGGACCCACTTGGCTAGCTTGGGTCCATATGGCCGACCCTTTAAAGATGCAAGGCCCATTGGGCCTCCGATCGGTCCATTTCCTCTTGGTTCCAACTTTTCGGCCTATTGAATCCTTTTCCGATAATTCCCGAGATGGGTTGAAATTTAGGATGTTACAACTCTTCCCCCCTTAACAAAATTTCATCCTCGAAATTTGCAAGACTTTCTGCATCCTTAAACCAATGGGGATATTGATACCTCATTGCATCCTTTTTTTCCCAAGTAATTTATTCTACCTCATAATGCTGTCAAACACCTTCAGTGTTGTTAAACAACTTCCCGTGATGCCAAATCACCTCTTAATCATGCCCTAACCATCTTTGGTTCCAAAAGGCTAAGTACTTGTCCACCTTTGCAAAAATGAAATTTGCAAAAAGTTGGTTTTTCTTTCTTTCTTTTTCCACACAGCTACTGCTTCTTTCGGGATTCAAACTCCCGTTTCGGACTAGCAGCTTCATCCCCGCATACCACTTGGCTAAAGGTGCCGATGGTGCCCAAATTTGCACCCTTTATCCATTTAAGGCCAAAATCTTTATTGGCTCCAAACTTCGAAAGGTTTGATATGTCTAGGGCTCAGCTTTCCTTTCTTAACCAATCAAGATGTCCCTATCATAGGCGACACCTTAAGGAAAACATGATCCCTACTTGAAATTCCAAAGGCCTTAGTCCTTTACTCACATCACCTTTTTAACGACTTTGCACTGTCCCTAATATCTTCACAATATCCATTAACTACAAAACCATCTCTGAACCAGTGATCGTCATTTCTCTGTCCTTGTTCCAATAGACTAGAGTTCCACAAACTTGACCACATTTCTACTATACCACTCCGATAAAATGTTATCCCACATGCACTCTTTTTTTGCACAGTGCGTAGTTCAGTTCATTTATGCCCCTTTCGACATCCTAAAAGCCTTCTAGGAGTCGCTCCTTGCTTAGGCACTCTGGCCCTGGCGACCACTCCCCGCCCTTGTTAGATCAACCGTTATGGGCATCTTCGAACTGCACCACTACTAGAAAAAGTCCATTTTAGACATGCACCATCTCATAGAGGTATTATCCACTTTGGTCTATCTCATACCAAGCCTCACTGTTTTAAACTCGTTTGACCACCTCATAGTGCAAAACTTCCTCCAGCTCGTCAACCCATGAGCTCGTTTCCACGGGGTCACTTATTGACACTTGAATTCTAATTCACCGAATTTCCATCAAATTGCTGTCCGAATTCCACAAACCATTGATTTTTCTTTCAACATTCCTTTCACGTCCATTTAATAACCTAACCAAGAATTCGCCTTAACCACTTGAAAATTAGTGCAAACCAAATGTCATTTATCACACTAAAGGCTTTCGAATACCTCTTCAAATTATTTTTAATACCTCGAGACGAAATCATCGATAATGCTATTTCCTCACTCAACCATCTAGCATCAAGGGATAATTAATTCTTAATTTACTAAAGACAAAAATTCATTCCTCAAATCCCTATCTTATATATATCTCTTGAAATAATCCACCTTGGGTAAATTCATGTCTTAATCGAATCTAAGACTTTCGAGCAATAAATCATCCATCGTAATTCTTATCAAAGATTATCACCATTTAATAGATCCTCACTTATGATCCCATGCCTACAACTCCTCATATCATCAAGATAAAACTTATCTGACTTCCATTAAATCAAATGACCTCAATTGTCGTGACGCACGTGTAAGCAACCAATCTTCCTTATTGCCTTACCACGCAGTCAAATCCCTTATACGACACCTCATTGTAAATCTCATAATCTTTGATACTATACTGAATCCTCAAAACTAGTGCGATAATCAACTATTCAAATTCTTACGTCCTTCATTAACATTCGCATTAGAGGCGTAACTATCGTAGAGAACCTTTCTACGAATCGTCTATAATAATCTGTTCGACTTAAAAAACTTCGAACCTTTGTCACTGTCATAAGTCTTGGCCAAATCATGACTGCCTTGATCTTAGCGGATCCATAAAATTTCTTTTGTCCAAAATCACTCGACCCACAAAAGCAACACGAGTAAATTCAAACTTGCATGTATTAAACTTGGCATACTGTGTATGCTCTTGAATGGTCTATAACACCACCTTCAAGTGATGTTCATGTTCCTCTAAATTCCTCAAATATTCCCAATGTAATGTTCACAAACACAATTATGAATCAATCCAAATACGCCTTAATCAGTCAATCCATCAAATCCATAAAAACAACTGGTGTATTATTTAATCCAAACAACAGTACGGTAATCTTGTAGTGACCAAATCACACACGGTATGTCGTCTTTAGTTTATACTCCTTTTTAATTCTCAACTACTGATAGCCCGTCCTTGGGTCTATCTTGGAAATTACCGACATTCTTTATAGTGGGTCAAACAAGTCATCTATCCTTGGTAATTGATACTTGTTCATGACCGTTCCTTGGTTACACTGCCGATAATCAATGCATAGGTGCAATAATCCATTTTTGATTCTTCAACTAACAAATTAATTATAATCGTCCAACAACCTTAGCAACCTTCGTCCAACAACCGAGTTACTTCCAACAACGAATTTCAAAGGGATCGAGCGTCCTCCTTGATTCCAGTAAACTAAAAACTAACCCCACCTAATGGGTTAAACTAGATTACCTTCCAATAGCAATCCATTGTAACTCGATACTTAATAATCCCTTCCAAGAATCACATCGAAATCGTACATTGCCAAAACAATCAAATTGATCAATTCATCTTGATCGCCAATGACCATCGTACAATCTGAACATGCGGTAGGATGTCCTGCTATAACATCGCACGATCCTTTAACTGGGTCAACATGCTAAGAACCACTTCCAACGGTTTCGGTCTTAACCCTCAATGACTTAACAAAGTGTTCTGCTAAAAATAGATGCGTGGCTCCCAAACCACTTAACGCATAAGTAGCATGATGACACTGAAAGTTGTACCAGTAGTCACAGTTTGCAAATCATTTGCCTCCTTCCTGATAACTGCATACACTTATTCTTGCGCCAAAGGGTGATTGAAGTCGTTCTGCGGAGCATTGTCAGTCAGTTGTCTCACTTGCGACTATTGAGGTTGCGTCTTTGATGGTTAATGAGACACTTTCTCGTGATGTGACCTTGATAGTCGCACTCAAAAACACGTCCTTTCTTAACAAAATACGTAATTGTCTCATAATGTCATCCATAGAATCAACACTTGTCATCTATGTTGTATACCAATTTTTTTTGCAATCCCATTCCTCCCGTCATCAGCCTTTTCCCAACTTGATGATTAACTCTATAAAATGCAACCGCAATCCAGATGCAACTGCTCATTTTGCCACGTCCTTTACAATTAGTCGGGCTCCCTTCTACCATCCATCATAGTCCTTTAGGTTCAGGGGTACCAATTGATCCTTAATTTCCAATTTCAGACTATCTCCGACCTTCTGACTCAGTCTACTAGATTCCCAATCATTCTCTGTACATACTTCGAGAGCTCCACAAACTCCTCCTATTACATGACCGACAAATGATTTTGACAAAGTTGTAAGAATTCAGTTACTTTTTTCTCTCGTGTGCACTCAGAAAAGTATTCTCTATTGAACGCTTCGACGAAGACACACCACTCAAGGATCGTACCTTTGGGCAAAACCCTTACTTGTTACTTCCCACTATGTGCTAACGTCACCTTGCAATTGGCACTTTGCCAGGACTATCTTATCTTCCTCTGAACATTCCAACAATGCGAATACTTACTCCAATTCCTTGATCCAGAGGACTGCGACCTCAGGGTTACTCGCCCTAGCAGACTTGGACGGCTCTAACTCCAGGAACGGTTCAACCAACTTAAACACCAACTTATCATCTATCCCCTTTCCAACAAATGGAACTTACAATGCGAGATAATAGCAACAACAGCAGCAACAGCAACAACATCTTGAGTCAAAACTCGCTACCCTATTTCAATACCCAAGGCTTCCAACACCTGTAGGATTTCATCAAATCTAAGATCCCTTAGTGCTCTTCCTTTAGCACTAGCCCATCCTTCAACTGCCTTTCCTCAAGGACTCTCGAATCAGGATCATTCGTCTAATAGAATTATTACATAAACCTTATTTCCAACGCCACAAGGAATTAGAAATCATGAACGACCCACTTATAGCCAAAGAATGAAATAAACAAGCACAAGCATGGGGTGTTTTCCTAACTAACTATCCCAAAATCCATCGCACCTTATCACTCCATGTATTGACCAAGCTTTGATACAAACATTGACGGGGTTGTCACGCCTCGACCCTCAAGCACGCGGCATCCCAGGACGCATTGCCGACCATTATTTTTATCTTATATTATGCACATGCGGAAGCGAATCACAATCCCCTAGTTAATTACAAAAGCAGGGATAGCAGGAAAACCCAACAAGAACACATTCAAAAGTACTGCTTTATTTATCTACTGATTAACCTTAGGAAGTTTACAAGTACAAGCCCTTACCACATGCATTGTCCTAACGAGCCAATGAAACCGACAAACCAGGGTTAATCTACTCTCTTCAAAGACGGCCACAAACCATAACACGCGTCGATTCTCCATCCTACAAACCCGAAAATGGTTAACAACGACGAGTTGAGATAAACTCAGCAAGTTAAAACCCTAAGCCCCGGTTAGAAACTTCGCTCGCATCGGGAGTTTAACATACAACCTAATCCATCAAATCAAGCAACACCACCTCAGAGAAAATGATAGCAGGAGACAGTTTAATAAACAGGTGTAATCACAGGCGACCCTACTTGGCCTTGGTACACGCAACCTCCAGAATTGTCATTTAAATCATCACAATATTAAGAGGCATGCAAATAATTAGAGCATTACACACAGCTTTCTCATGTCTCACATCCACACATGCTTTGATTATTACGCCCTCTCCCCTCTAGGCCATGGCACAACCTTATGGTTGGTGGTTCCTGGCCAAGCCAGCTTCGTCCTATTTACCTTGAGGCATAGCAACGTCAAGAGCTTACTCCCAACAACGGCATTCTTGAAGGAGTATAGGACTCCGCCCACTATCGCAGCCCCGCAACTGATAGAGGCCCGGGACCCGCCCACTACCACGGTCCCACAAAAAACCCCTCCATGTTAGGCATCCGACCAAAGTCAGGCAACCAAATGGCCACGGCACAACCCCATAAAGATTAGTGGTCATCCGGCAACGCCGGACTCTCCTCTTAATATGACCATGCAACACATCATCAAACAATATGTTCTTTTCTTTGTTCTATCGTGAATGCACATACAATTCGTGCTCACGGAACATGCTATTGCAGTTGACACACGTATAATGTCATGCAATACAATCTAATCACTCGTGAAAATTACGACAAACCAAAATTCAATTCAACCAATCAACAACCATGTACATTCCCTAATTATTGGGAATAATCAACAATTTGAACTTCAACAAGCCTTAATAATCAAGAACACACAATTTGAAACCAAAATTTGCTTCTATATGAACAATGCCATGAATAGAAACTGTGAACAGTGATGGTGAACAGTAATTATGAACAATAAATTGTGAACAGTAAATTCGTCCGAAATTAAATAAATAAATAAACTTAACTATGGTTAATCAATTAACTCAACCCTAGTTAATCTAACCAAACCATGATTAACTTTTAACCTTGATTACTTTTAAAACTAACCATAGTTACTTTAATTAATTAACCTTAGTTACTTTATTACTAACTATGGTCAATTAACTAACCTTAGTCAGCCTTAATTAAACAGCCTAATCAATTAATCAAGCTTAATTAAATACAAACACACAAATACACTAATTAACCCCTAAATAAGGATTAGGAAATTAACTTACTTGGGTCAGAAATCCGATGACACCGGCATGTAGAGGGGGATGAGGGCTACGAGGGATAATCTCGGGGACGACAATGGACGACAAACGGTGGCCGAAACGGGCCAAAATAGCCCCGGAACACTGTTCACGCGCAAGGGAGCTGCTAGGCGGAAATGGCCAAAACGAGCGGCTAGCAGCGACCAGGGGTGACCGGCGGTGTGTGGCTAGCTCCCTGACTTTCGTGGCTACACTTTGGGTTGTGGTGGCGGCTTCGGCGATGGCGGCAAAGCTGGATTTTGGCAGGAAAATAGAAAACATAGCAAGAAAAGGAAGAGAAAGGAAGAGGAAAGAGAGAGGAAAGAGAGACGGCATGGTGGCCATGGATGGGCAGCACCACCGTGGCTTCAAAACAGAGGCAAGACAACCAAGATGGTGGGTGAGGGCGGTCCAGTTGGTCAATGAGGCATCCAAGGGGAAGAACCATGGAGAAAACAAGAGGAAAAGAGAGAAAATGAGGGAGAAAAGGGAGGGCTGGAGGGGCTGAACGTGGGAGTGGGTTGCAACCTTGGGGGAGAGAGAGAGAGAGAGAGCAAGAAGCCAAGTCCAAATTCCCTTCCAAAACCTCACTTCCCTTCATCAATTTCCTTGACTTTCTTGGCTTTCGTCCTCCAACAATGAATGCATCTTCTAAAAAGGGAAAAATGGTAATTTCTCAAAGTATAGTATACCTTACTATATGCGTATACGGGCCAAGATTCCATACGGGCTAGAAGAAAATTGGTTTAGGCTCAAATTGAAGAGAAACGGGCTAGAAAAAGCTAACGGGCTCAAAGGCTTAAAGTTGGGCTTCCTTGGGCCCACTTGGCTAGCTTGGGCCCACGTGGCCGACTCTCAAAGACGCAAGGCCCATTGGGCCTCTGATCGGTCCAATTCCTCTTGGTTCCAATTTTTCGACCCGTTGAATCATTTTTCGATAATCCCCGAGATGGGTTGAAATTCAAGATGTTACATTTATGGCACGCACGCATGAATTTATCACACACAGGGTGTGGCAATGGCCAGGTGAGATTGCTTATAACACGACTCACATGTGATTGATGAACTACATCATTTAACGGCCATGTGCATTGCGTGTATTGTACTAACTTATAACGTGTAGGGTAATGCATACCAAGTAAGGTTGCATGCAAACCGACTATGTGATTGTTGGTGGCATTGCTTGTATTGTATGAGGTTTTACATGTAGGGTATGGCATACCGGGTAAGGTTGCATGCGAACCGACTATGTGATTGTTGGTGGCATTGCTTGTATTGTATGAGGTTTTACGTGCAGGGTATGGCATATCGGGTAAGGTTGCATGCGAATTGTTGGTTGCCATTGTCTGTTATTTGCTTGTGGGTTGCTGGTTGTTTGTGGTTGGGTTAAGTGAGGGATGGTTTTGGAGAGATACCCTAGGTTGAGTTGGTGTACTAATCGAGGCTTAAGGGAAAAACTCGCTGAGATTTTATCTCCTGGTTATTGTATAACCACTTTCAAGCCCCTAGAATAGCGCAGCCGCAATGGAGAATTCTGCCCTCGCTCCTCTAGTGATCAACCCGACGGAGCCTGAGTCCAATGGGTCCGAGTGGTAGTGGTGCTAAACCCGAGGGTTCATTTTGTATAGTTGTATTAGCCTAGCCTAATTTCTTTTTAGACTGGTTTAGAGGATGGATCGCCCCTTTGTTAGGCTTGTATTCGGAAACGATCCTCCGTTGGTTAATCTAGTAAATTGTATAAATGAGTAGTTGATGTTTTTGCTGTTCATCCCTCTATTCCTGTTTGATTGTTTGATTGTTTGTTTGGACTGGAGATGGTTTGTCTTCCGCTTGCGCATAATGAAACATTAAAAATGAATGGTCGTAAACAAGTCCTGGGACATCGCTTTCAATTGACCATGGTAAGGGTTGTCACGTGCTCGGGGTTCGGGGCATGACATCCCCGTCGATTTTGGTATTAGAGCGAGGTTGAGACTTGATGTAATAAGGTGCGTGGGATTTTTGGGATAGTGAGATAGGAATGGCTTTTAATTTACGTGCTTGTGATTGCTTGGTGTTCTTATTTTGTGGCTAGTTGCTCATAGTTTCTAATTCTCGATTGGGATTGGAAAGTAGGACCAGTGAGGATCCAGAGTGATGAGCAATCCTAAGTAGTCAGCCCCTAGGCATAGGGTAGTGTCTGGTTAGACCAATGCTAGAGGTAGCGTGCAAGCAGATCCTAGGTTAGATGGGATCCTACTAGCGCTAGAGACCTTGATAGGACAGCAAGTTGAGTGCTCCTACTATAGTCCTTGTGGTTTCCCTAGTGAGAGGAAAGGTCTGTGAGAGACCGATGCTGGTAGAGCAGTTCCTAAGACTGAAGCCACCGAGGTTTAGTGGCGTGGGTGACCCTGAACCTGCGACTCTTTGGATAAGGGATTTCGAGAGGACTGTTACAATGTTGAGGTGTTCAGAGGAAGATAGGGTATTTCTAGCGGCTTATCAGCTTCAAGGTAATGCCAATACGTGGTGGGAAGCCATTCAAGGAAGAGTGTTCCCTAAAGGCACGACTCAGACATAGGGTGTCTTTCGCGAAACATCACTGGAAGTACTTCTTAGATAGTATGAGAGAGTCAAAGATAGCAGAGTTCCAATAGAATTGGATGTTAGTGGATCAGTACGAGGCGAAGTTTGCTGAGTTGGCCAAGTATGCGCTGAGATTGGTAGAGGACCCTATGGATAAGGCGAGATGTCTTAGAGATGGCTTGAAGCTAGAATTGAAAGCTCAGCTAGTGCCCATGAACTTAACAATTTTCGATGAGATGTACGAGAGAGCCCAAATGATCAAGAAGAACATGATCGAGAGGGCGACCGCATCTGGCTCGCGGTTCGTGCCTAATAAAGACAATCGTCGGTTTGGAAATGGACCTATGATGGGGAGAAGGAATCTCATCCCACCCAATAGAAAGAACTACGTGGGAAATCCGACACCTAATGCCATGGGAGTTTGCCGAGTGTGTGGGAGGAGACATGGAAATCTCCCTTGTCCTTCGATGTCGCAAGGAAGTCATTGACTTCATTGCCATAGCAATATATGACTTTGATGTCATAGTTGGCATGGATTGGCTTACCAAGCAACAAGCTACGATGGATTGTCATGGAAAGACAATTCAATTTAACCCAGTAGTGGGTGCTAGTTTTGAATTTGTGGGAAATCGAGGAGGATCCTCGCTCTTTTAATTTCGTCACTCGAGGTGACTCGGTTGTTGGAATCTAGATACCAAGGGTATTTGGCATTGGTGACAGATACGTTGGTAGAATGACCGAAAGTGGAGGATATTGTAGTGGTACAAGAGTACATGGATGTGTTTTTTCGAGGAATTGCCGGGATTACCTCTAGAGAGAGAAATTGAGTTTGTGATTGAGTTGGCCCCTAGGACTAAACCGATTTCCAAGGCGCCTTATAGGATAGCCTTGTTAGAATTGAAAGAACTGAAGGTGCATATATAAGAGTTACTGGATAAAGGGTTCATTCGTCCTAGTACATCCCCTTGGGGAGCACCAGTACTGTTTGTAAGGAAAAATGGTAGGTCTTTGTGTTTCTGCATTGACTACCGGCAGCTCAATCATGTAACTATTAAGAACAAGTATCCGTCGCCAAGGATTGATGATTTGTTCGACCAACTTCAAGGAGTCTCGGTATTTTCCAAGATAGACCTAAGGAAAGGCTATCATCAGTTGAGGATCAAAAAGGAATATATATCAAAGACATCGTTTTGGACACACTATGGTCATTACGAGTTCACGGTAATGCCGTTTGCATTGACGAATGCCCCTGCAACCTTCATGGACTCGATGAATCGAGTGTTCAATAAGTATTTAGACCAATTCGTGTTTGTGTCCATTGACAATATTTTGGTATACTCGAGGAGTCTAGAAGATCATGAGAAACACCTGAGATCAGTACTGCAGACCTTGAGAAAACATGAACTCTTTGCTAAGTTTAGCAAGTGTGAGTTTTGGTTATCTCACCTGGCATTTTTAGATCATGTAATTTTAGGTGAAGGGATCTCTGTTGACATGATGTTACAATCCCAAGAAACTTCGATTGGCTAGATATTATAGACGTTTCGTAGAGAATTTTTCTGTGATAGCCATGCCCTTGACGAGGTTGTTAAAAAAGAAGAGAGGTTTGATTGAACGGACAAGTGCGAGCGTAATTTCCAAGAGCTCAAGGGTAAATTGACTATCGCACCTGTCTTAACTATACCATCTGGTCATGGTGGGTATGAAATCTACAGTGACGCGTCGTAGAAAGGACTAGGTTGCGTGTTAATGCAACATGGCAAGGTGGTTGCATACGTATCCCAATAGCTAAGGCCTCACGAGCTTAACTACCCGGCGCATAATTGGAATTAACGGCGATCATCTTTGCCTCATGTTCAACAATGATGGATGGAACTTCTTAAGAACTATGATTGCGATATTTTGTATCATCCGGAAAAATCAAACAAAGTGGCAGATGCGCTCAGTCGAAAGTCATCGATTGCATAAATGATGGTACGAGAGTGGATTCTTTTGAGGGAGTCAGGGACTCGGATTTTAAAATTGAGGTCGGCCATATTGCTAGTCTAATGGCCACTCTCAAGGTGGAACCCGAGATGCAAAGTAGAATTAAGAGTGCCCAAGTGACAAATCCTGAAATTCTTAAGATCCTACAGATGGATCAAGCAAAGAGAAAAGCAAACTTTCAAGTGTCTGAGGATGGGATATTGAGGTTTCAAGGACGATTTTGCGGTTCGAAGGATGCAGAGCTTAAGGAAGCAGTTTTATCGGAAGCTCATCGTAGTAATTATAGCATCCACCCTAGCAGTACGAAAATGTATCAGAATCTGAAGTAGCACTTCTAGTGGAACGGTATGAAGTTGGACATCGCAAAGCATGTGGCTAAGTGTTTAACGTGCTAGCAAGTAAAGGACAATATTGTAAGCTTGGTGGACTATTGCAACCCCTTGAGATTCTCAAGTGGAAGTGAGAACACATTACGATGGATTTTATGATGGGACTGCCAAGGAGTTAGTGAGGCAATGACTCGATTTTGGTAGAGTTGACAGATTGACAAAGTCAGCTCAATTTATCGCCGTACGGAAAGATTTCACATTGGATAGGTATGCATAGTTGTACGTACGTTAGATTGTACGCATTCATGGAGTTCCAATGACAATCACATCTAATCATGATCCGAAGTTTACGGCAATTTGCTGGAAAATTTTGCAGTCGGCTTTGAGGATGAAATTGCAGTATAGTACGGCGTACCATTCACAGACGGACGGTCAATCAGAAAGGATTTGAACAAGTATTCGAAAGCCTTTAGTGTAATAAATGACATTTGGTTTGCACTAATTTTCAAGTGGTTGAGGTGAATTCTTTGTTTGGTTATTAAATAGACGTGAAAGGAATGTTGAAAGAAAAATTGGTGGTTTGTGGAATTCGGATAGCGGTTCGATAGAAATTCAATGAATCAAATTTCAAGTGTCGATAAGTGACCCCGTGGAAACGAACTCATGGGTTGACGAGCTGGAGAAAATTTTGCACTTTGAGGTGCTTAGATGAGGTTAAAACCGTGAGGCTTGGTATGGGACATGCCAAAGCGAATAATACATTTTTGAGATGGTGCATATCTAAAAAGGACTTTTGCTAGTAGTGGTGCAACTTGAAGCCCATAGCGACTAATCTGATGAGGGCAGGGAGTAGTCACCAAGGCCAGAGTGCCTGAGCAAGGAGCGACTCTTGATAGGCTTCTAGGATGTCGAAAGGGGTAGAAATGAACTGAACTACGTACTATGCAAAAAAAAAAAAGAGTGCTTGTGGGATCAGAGTTTATCGGAATGGTATAGCCAAAATATGGTCAAGTTTGTGGAACCCTAGTCTATGGAACAAGGTTAGGGAACTGGGAATCGCTGGTTCAAAAATTGGTTTAGCAGTTATTGAATGTGGTTTAGATTATCAAAGACAAACTAAAGATAGTTTAGAGTCATCATAAGAGTTATGCAGATAAGCGTCACAAATCGTTGGAGTTTAAGGTGGGCGATCATGTATATCTGAAAGTATCGCCGATGAGGGGTACTTCCAAATTTGGCAAGAAGGGAAAGTTAAGTCCGAGATATGTTGGACCCTTTAAAATTTTGGAAAGGATCGGGGTTTTAGCGTATCGTCTTGCGTTGCCACCGAAACTTGCTCAAGTACATGATGTTTTCCACGTGTCCATGTGGAGGAAGTATAAACTAGACCCGATTCATGTGTTGAGTTTTGAGGAACTGGAGGTGGACGATAGGGTGTCGTACGTGGAGAGGCCGATACAAATAGAGGACCGTAATGAGCAAGTACTTTGAAACAAGACTATCGCCTTAGTTAAGATGATTTGGCAACATCATGGAACAGAGGGAGCTACATGAGAAAGTGAGGAAGTGATAAAGTATCAGCACCCCCATCTTTTTGAGGATTTGTCAGTGGTTGCAAATTTCCAGGACGAAATTTTTGTAAGGGAAGAAGAATTGTGACATCCTGAAATTCGAGCCCTTTGAGAGAGAAATGAACGTTAATTTCGCCAATGCATTGTTGGTTGATCTCACTCGAAGTTAATCACTCCTGAGATACTGACTTTGAGGGGAAAGGTTAATGAGGACAGAACTCATATGACTAAAGAACTTGACCTGGGAAAACGACTCGACCGTGAGACTTATGTAAGGATGATCCTGTAGTTATGCAGGCCGATTTCAGGGACGACTAGAAGTCGATTCGCGGATAGAAATAATGGGACAACGGGTAGTTCCATCTACTATTATCAAACCCGCGAACGGCCCTATGCCGATCCTTGATAATCATGTACTTTAAAATAAGAATCTATCATTTGCAATTTCACGTAGTCAAGGATGTCCATATATCGAGAAGTCTTGAATGTGATTTGGCACGAGCTGGTCACGCGTGAATCCTCAAAGCCGCCTGTCGAGTCTGAGTAGTACCAAAATGGCATTTGGACAAAATTGACAAGGCATGAAAATCCAAGGTTGGATTTTGAATTTTCGAGAACATCCGAGATGGACTTTTGGACGATACTTCTTAGATAGTGGACGGTGCCAGTTAAGCCGAGTATTTGGAAAAAGGAGTTTACGGACTAAGGAAACGAGCCTACGAGGACGTGGGCCAGGCAAGACCAGTGTGGGCCTCATGCCTAAGATGGGACAACCATCATGGTAGACCCAAGGCAAGCAAGTGTGCCCGTTGGACCCAATCGACCATTTATTTACCCTTTCGAGCTCGTTGTCTAACCTTGAGCCGTTTGGAGCCCAACAAATTCCTGAGCCCATTCCTATTCATTTTCTAGCCCATTTCTTAGGCCCGCCTTTCATTTTTAGCCCAATGGCAATTTGGGAAATGTGCAAGGTGGAAATGACCATTTTGCCATTGGATATTTTGAAGAAAAGTTAAAAGAAGAGAGAAAAGATGATATCATCTTTCTTGGGAGTTGAAGCTAGCATTCAATGGTCTTGATGAGGCTTATCTTCAGCCCTCATTTCACTCTCTCTCTCCTCTTTTAGCCCAAGCAAAACCACACACTTCCCTCCTTGTTTTCCCTTCCTTCCTGCAGTTTCAACTTCTAACCTTCCTCCGAAAATCGAGTTGTTCATGGCCTTCCCGTGTGAATCACTTCCCGTGCCACTTGCCATCGTGTTCAAAACAGAAAATCCGTTTAGATGGCATCGGTTGTTCGCCGGTCAGAGCCGCCGGCCAACCTGCTGACCGGTCGGAAGCCGTCTGTTGCCAGATAGCCTACTGTAGCGACCAATTCTGCCTTTTCCCCTATTTTTCTCCTGTTCCGACCAAACCACTGCCCATCCTAGCCACCAGCAATTCCCCCTCAACCCCAAGGTGCCGCCAGTCACCGGCCGACATTTCAAAAACAATTGTCCAAAAGTCTAGAGACCCATAAAGAAGAATTGGATAAACAAAGCTCATACTACTAACTCTCATGGACCCAAGAAAGTCTAGGTACCAAAGAAAGCTTGAGAATGTTCTTTGAATGTAGGTTAGCTTCAGAAGAAAAAGGAAATGGTACTTAGACAGTGGATGTTCAAGACACATGACAAGAGATTCAAGGACCTTCATAAGATTAGAAAAGATAAAAGGAGGATTTGTCTCTTTTGGAGGCAACGGCAAAGGAAAAATTATAGGACTTAGAACAGTACATATTGGAAGCCTTGTTATTAACAACATCTCCTTAGTCAGAGGACTTAACTACAACCTTTTAAGCATAAACCAATTGTGTGATGCTGGATTTAGAATAAACTTCTAGAAAAACATATGTTCTAGAACCAGTCAAGATTTCTCTCAATCGTTTACGGTCAAAGGTATGGCAATATAGATCTTCTAGACATAAACTCAGATTTTGCTAAGTGCCTCATCTCAGTCCAAGATTAAGCAAATATGTGGCATCGCAAGTTGGGCCATGCTCGTATGAAGCAAATTTCTAAATTATCTACCAAGAAGCTTGTTCATGGACTTCCCAGCTTGAGCTATAAGAAGTCTAAACTATGTTCAACATGCACATTAGGGAAATAGGTATGAAGCTCCTTCAAACTAGTAAAACATGTTTCTTCTAATCATGTATTGCAGCTTCTACATATAGACCTTTTTGGACAAAAAAGAACTCAAATTATAGGAGATAAGAAATATTTTTTGGTTATAGTAGATGATTACTCTCGATTTACTTGGGTATTCTTTTTTGCAAATAAAGGGAAAACCTTTTCGTATTTCTCAAAATTTGCAAAAAGATTCCAGAACGAGAAAGGTTATACTATTTCTACCATAAAAACAAATCATGGAGGAGAGTTTGAAAATCAAGATTTCATAGATTTTTGTTACAAAAATGGTTTTCAACATATTTTCTCCTCATCCTACACTCCAGAACAAAGTAGTGTCGAAGAAAGGAAAAATAGATATTTACAAAAAATGGCTAGAACTCTGCTAATTGAAAGAATAGAATCAGGCATGACTTCGTATATTACCAAATGGCCCTTAGAGTCTCCAACATAGACTATACATTTTGATTTATCTTTGTTGTCATTCAAGTTATAATCCTTCATAAATAGTTTCACTACCATAATATAGGAAAAAACTCAACGATACATGCCTTAAAAATCAAAAGAGGAAAAGGCTAAAAAAGAAGGGGAAGAAGGATGGGAAAATCCTTGGTCTCAGAGCAAAGACAAAACTTCTTTGTTTGAGATAAAAAAAAATTTGGTGACCCAGGATCTGCCGGGCCCAACTTTCACTTACACTAATTTTCAACCCATGGCCCTTATAGTGCGTGGTGCACCTCGGACCAAGCGTCAATACCTAGGGGGAAGCTAGTACAGGACTCCACCACCATGGCCTCCCACTTAAGACGTGTTAGCAGCTGTGGAGTTTCAACCCTAGGATCTCTGCAATGAAGTGCCCAAAGCCGAACCAACTTAGCTGCCCACCGGTGGGTTTCTTTGTATGAGATAATTGAGCAACGATCTAGTCAACATAAACATTTTATGTGATACTATCGTGCATATTGCAAACTAATTTATTCTTACTAATTTCTCAAAGTTTGTATGTGATATATACGTACATTAGTGCTCTTGCCCATGCTTTTTATGGGTTTTTATCTCTGCTATCTTTTAATATGAGCGTAAAGATTCGACTACTATAAAGTTCATGAAACTACTTAACATATGCACATTCTAATTAATTTATTGAGGCTTTGTAGAAAACACTAAGGAAGGAGCTGAAACTTGGCCTTGCTAACGTGTTGATCAACTTTACGCTGAATTTCTCCATATACCCGGGACCATTTGGACTAAACCAATATATTTGAAAATGACATTTATTTTTTGGTTTTAGTGAAGAGGAGAAAGAAAAATTAATTCACTAAAACCAAAAGTTGGAGGGGGCCTCAAAGTCCAAAGTTCGAGGGGCCCTCAAGTTATTATGAGTCTTCGGCTGAAGGTGCAAATGAGAGGGAGAGGTGGTGAGGAAATGATAGGATTCAAAAATGAATATTTTTATATTGAATACAAGATAGAAGACGTTGACGAGCATTACCAATAGCCCCCGGTCACAAACTCGGATTGTGCGAAACTTTCCATATCACTCAATAAAGGTAAATAATGATTTTTTTTTTTAGGTATTAAGTCTTTAACACAACATCCAATTCATGAACTCGGTCCTTAAGCCCCGACATCAACCAAAACCTTGGGTCCGCGAATTCACAAATTTACTTATTTAGGTTGGGCTTGTGGTAAAGCTCTCTTCTCTAGCGTTTTGACGTCATGAAGATCACGAGAACCAAACATCGAAGGCAAAAGTTACCTGAAAGTTGCAAAACTTGAGGCCACGGTACCTTGACCTAAGACAATCACTTTCTTCTCTATTAAATTTGTAGATTTACAAATTGAAGTGAAAGATGAAGACACGAAGACCAATCATTAATGGTGACAACCAAAACAAAAACCATATGACCCATTTATTGATAGAGTAGAAGCTACAAAGAAATCCTCTTCGTAATAAGGTTCGGTTTTTGCGAAAAATAAATAATTTAAAATATTTTTTCTAAAAACTATCATTTATAACTCTTACAAAAATAAATGAACGAAAAGTATTTTTATCGTTCACGAAAATTTTCAGGCATAAATTGTTATCAATAATGAAAATATATTTTATTGACTAATTATTTCAAATAATACAAGAAATCAATATTAGGAAAATATATTTGAAATTATCCATTTTTCATGAAATAAATGGAGCATAAGCTATGAAGCATTGATACTCTCTGGGAGCCTTCGTATTGTCTCCGACACTCTAACACGTGTCCAACACGCGATCAACATGTGTTGGGAAATCTGGCACGTGATCAACTCTCCTCGACATGCAAGTCCGGAATTTTGACACGTTATTTTGACATGCACGGGGTCAATTTTAAAAAATTTCAAAACATTAGGGGTTAAAATGTAAATATAAAAAAATAAAGGCAAAATATGTAAAACGGCTTCTGATTTTTTTCTTACTTTGTTCCCGATTGCTCCTCCTCTGCCTCCCTGTTGCCCCCTTGCCTCACCATTCCCCTTGCAAAACCCTAAAAATCGATCCTCTTTTCACTTTCTCTATTCTCACCCTCCAAATGTCTGATTTTCTCTCTCTCCACCCTCTCCCTCCGTCATTCCATCCAATTCGAGCCCTCGATTTCTCCATCTTCAGTGCATCAAGAACCAGGTTGGCTGCGGGTTGTTTGATTTCTCCTCCTCTCGCAATCGTTCGTCCTCTCGCTAGTGTTGCTTCACTACCCCCCAACGGCTAGCCTCACCAGCCACTGAAGTTGTCTCCGCCCCCTAACTCACCGTGACCCCACATCCGCTTCTCACACACGTTGCCCTTATCTTGCCTCTGCCTCTCACACGAGTCAAACAACATCATCGCCAATTCTGGTTAGGTGTGTTTTCACCACTTCTGCTTTTTTTGCTTGCGATGGAGAGGTTTGGTCTTGACTTGATTTCTCCATCTTTGGCGCATCAAGAATCACGTTGGCTACCGGGTTGTTTGATTTCTCCTCCTCTGGCGACCGTTCGTCCTCTCATCGATGTCGCTTCGCTACCCCAGGCGGCTTGCCTCACTAACCACTAAAGTTGTCTCCAGCCCCCTAACTCATTGTGACTCCCACGTTCACTTCTCACATGCTTTGCCCTGATCTTGCCTCCTCGAACAACATCATCACCGGTTTTGGTTAGGTATGTATTTGCCACTTCTATTTTTTTTTTTGCTTGCAATGGAGAGGTTTGATCTTGACTCAATTTCTCCATCTTCGACGCATCAAGAACCGCATTGGGTGCGGGGTTGTTTGATTTCTCCTCCTTTGGCGACCGTTCGTCCTCTCACCAATGTCACTTTGCTGCCTCCAGTGGCTCACCTCACTAGCCATCGAAGCTATCTCCGCCCCTCTAACTCATCGTGACCCCACTTCTGCTTCTCACACTCATTGCCCTGATCTTGCCTCTGCCTCTCACACGAGTCAGACAACATCATTGATGGTTCTGGTTAGGTACATTTTTGCCACTTCTGCTTTTTTTGCTTGTAATGGAGAGGTTTAATCCTGACTCACATCACCGAAGGCGAAGGGCCCAGTCTCAAAAATTAAAGTCTTATCTCTCTATTACTAGTGTTGGAAATACGTAGGTCTGGATTTTAAATTGCTATTATTGTACTGTTTGGGTAGTAACTATTGACAATGGTCACTAAAATACTTGTTCCATTGGAGTGGAGAATCAGAAGAATGCAGTGTCGCTTTGATGTATCTTAGTTTAATGTTCCCGTTATTCAAACGTTCCAAGTCCCACTATCACTTGCAAGTTTATATGTTAAATCTTTTAAGGAAATAAATGATGCTATAATATTCAATAGGAAATTCTGCTTGATGAAGATTGTTAGTGATTTGGAAATAAATAATATATTCAAATTTTGCTTGATGAAGATTATTAGTGATTTGAAAATAATATATTCGCTACTTATTATATATGTCATTTTTATTTTTTTTCAATCACATTTATTTGTAGTATTAATTAAATTTATAGTTCTTGTAATTGTATCTTTTACAGAATTACTTCAAGTTCAAGTATGGCCAGTAGCACTTCGAGTACACAACCATCGACATTTCTCAATGAAGTTGCAAAACAGCCATTATGGAGGTATGTTACTAAGTTAGTTAATAATGACGATGCAAGGGGAAACTTGTCTTGGAAAGATTTTAGAAGTTCATACATGAGAGTGGGGGCCCATTTGTTGATGTTAAGTGGAAAAGGAATTGGAAAATGCACAAAAGTAGAAAAAAAAAGATCTTTTGGAGATAAAAAGATTAGAGGAAGAGGCCAATACTAGATTGATGAGTATTGCGCCTAGGATGTACTTTTGAACCTTTCTAGTTTTTCAATTAGTGGCGACGATGGTGGAATGGATTCATCATTTGACTCCAAAAAAAGGAAGATTGGAAGTAGGAGTGGAAAATCACTTAAGGCATTCAACATGACTCAACGAGAACGTTTAGATTTTGAGATTGCTAGGATATTCCATTTGGTGAGCTTGCCATTTAACCTAGTAAGGAACCATTACTTTCAATACGCTTTCACTTACGTTGCTAATCATAATATTGCGGGCTATGTGCCACTAAAATATAATATGTTGAGGATCAGTTTATTGCAAAAAGAGAAGGAAAATATTGAGAGGTTGTGTGCACCTATTAGAAGCATGTGGAAGGATAAGAGTATAAGTGTTGTGAGTGATGGAAGAAGTGACTCACAAAGGAGACCGCTTATTAATTTTATAGTAGTGTCAGATGGAGAACCAATGTTTATAAAATCAATTGATTGTTTGAGAGAGACAAAGGATATGCATTTCATTTTTAACTTATTGAAAGAAGTTATCAATGAAATTGGGTATGATAATGTTGTCCAAGTAATTATAGATAATGCTTCAAATTGTAAAGGCGCAAGACAACTCATTGAGCAAGAATTTTCATCCATTATTTGGACGCCTGGTGTGATGCACACTCTTAATCTAGCATTGAAGAATATTTGTGCCGCAAAAAATACAAAGACCAACCAAGTAGTTTATGAGGAATGCAATTGGATTTCAGATATTATTAAGGAAGTTAATGCAAATCAAACATTTCATCATGAACCATTCCATAATATTAGTAATATACAATGAGTTTGTAAGCTTAAAGTTACTTTCCGTAGTGGGTACATGTTTTGCTTTGATGATTGTGATGCTTAGGAGATTTAAGTTAATAAAAAATGGTCTTCAAAACATGGTAATTTGTGACAAATGGAATATTTAGCAAGATGATAGTCAAGGGAAAGCTAAGTTTGTCAAAGAGAATGTATTAGATGATTTTTGGTGGGATTTAATTGATTATATACTTTCTGTCACGGCTCCTATTTATGACATACTTAGAATTTGTGACACCAACAAGCCTTGTCTTCACTTAGTTTATGATATGTGGGGTTCAATGATTGAAAAAATTAAGAAAGCTATATATGCGCATGAAGTAAAAAGGCTAGATGAGGAGTCCACATTTTATGAAGCAATTCATTCAATTCTTGTGGATCGTTGGACAAAAAACAACACTCCACTTCATTGCTTGGCACATGCATTAAATCCCAGGCAAGTTCTAAGATTATATGACATTATTACTTCATTAATGGTTCTTTATTTGACATGATAATATAATAGTTCTCTTACCTATTATGGTTTTCTATTTTTATTTATTTTATTAAATAAGGTACTATAGTAATCAATGGCTCAATGAAGATCCTACCTGAGTTTTCCCATACAAGAATAGGGAGATCAACCTAGAAAGGCTGAAATGCTTTAAGAAATACTTTCCTAACTTAGATGAGCAAACAAGGTGAATTTGGAGTATGTACTTTTACAAGCAAAAGTGGAGATTTTAGAAATTTTGATTCCATTTAAAATCGGTATTCTATGGATCTTAAGACTTGGTGGGTTAATCATGGTGCATGTGTACCTATGCTTCAACCTTCTTCTTCATCATGTGCCGAGAGGGATTGGAGTACGTAGTCCTTTGTGTATTCGGTAAGAAGAAATAAGATGATCCCAAAACGAGCAAAAGATTTGGTTTTTATTCACAACCTTCGTCTTCTTTTAAGAAAAAGCCCACAATATGCAGAAGGAGAGACCAAGATGTGGGATATTGGTGGAGATGCATTTGACACATTTGAAGATGTTGGTATGCTTAAAGTTGTAAGTCTTTCACTTGATGAGCCAGAGTTGGAGTCTTTGCCCGGCCACATTGATGAGGTGCAAAATGCACATTTGAAGCTTCGGGAGTGGGTGAACAGAGACTCAAGACAGATAGGCGAGCTCTTAAAAAGCGATAATTGAAGACACGAAAGCAAGGCCTCTTGGCCAAGCTTGCCAGAGACAATACGGGTGGCTCGCGAGCGACAATGACACTCGTCCATGAACGAGCGATTCTTGAGCGTTGGCGTAGCTCGGTCAGATCTAATGGCAACGATGGAGGAGGGGCGGAGGTCAAACTCGGAGAGGGGGGATGACCAGATTGGGTTTTCGAGCAAGAGGGATCGGAGGCGTGCGAGTGAGGAAGAGGGATGACACCATTGTTGCAGAGAGCTTACGGAGAGGGTAAAGAGGAGAGCGATGAAGGGGAAAAAATGCCCATATTTTCTCTTCTCCTTTGTTGGACTGCAGGCAAGAAAGTCCACGTGGATTGATTTAAAAAAATGAAAATTTATATTAAATATTTAATTTAAAAAGCCATGTAATATTTTGATTGGAATTTCTTGTCGAAAGCGCTTAAGGCTCCATTCATTTCACAGAAATTGTGTTGTTTTTGGAAAATATTTTTTAAGAAGCCATTTTCCAAGAAAATATAATTATTTTCTGATGTTTGAATGAAACTTAAAAATAAAATGGAAAATATTTTCCGTTGTTCGATTTCAAAAATATTTTCCTTATAAACTCTTTTTCAATAATTTTATTATTATTTTATTTTTTAAAAAAATCGATTATTAAATTAGTATTTCCTTTTTCCTTTTTTAAAATTTTGTCTTTGTTTCCTTTTCTCCCTTTTTTTTTTTTTTTTTTTTTTTTCGGTCTTCTCCTTTGGCTTGTCGCTAGGCTTGTCGCCATAGGCGAACCTCGAGCTTGAGGCGCCGTGCAACCTAGTGAGCCATCAGGCGAACCTCAAGCTCGAGGCTAGCAAGCTTGAGTGTGTGAGCTCACTGATCTAGTGAGCCTCGAGCTTGCTAGCTTCAAGCTCGCTTGTGACCCGTCACCAGTCATCACCATGGCCAGCGACCGACCAAGGAAGGAGAGGAAACAAAGGAAAGGAAAGAAAAAGAAAAACAAAGAAAAAAGAAAATTAAAGTAGTAATCATTCGAATTTTTTAGAAAAGAAAAAAATAAAAAAAGAAAGAAGTGAGGGCTAATAGGGATGTGGAATAAGAGAGAGTGAATATGGAAAAATGTTTTCCCCAACTTGAAAAGTTAAAAACATTTTTCCCTATCTTAGAAGACTCTTTTTTCCTTCGTGGAAATTGTTTTTCCCAATGAATTTATTTTCCCTAAAATGAACATTGGAAAATCTGGAAAATATTTTCCCAAAAGTTATTTTCCGTTAAATAAACGGAGTCTAAATGATGGTTTTTTCTCCGATTTGACACTTAAGCCAATCATCAAAAATTTTTTGCACTAAAGCAAGTGTCATATATAACTTATGACACTTTAGTGTCCTTTTCCCGACGATGATTAAATCCAGCAAAAATGACAGCGTGGTGAGTGGCGTCGGATGGCTTTCGGAGGCTCTCCCTCTCTCAGCCTTTCTTGCTCCTGGTTACCCGGCCCCGTGTACACAAAAATTCATTTGAGCGGGCGTCCTCGGTCTAGAGGGTTGAAATAACAAATCTCGTCCGGGCTGAACAAATTGGGCCTGTGATTGGACTTAGCCCAGTTTGTGGATAAGACATGGGCCGCGGTAGTTGGTTATGCTTTAAACCGAACTGGGCCGGATCCTTGCTAGAAATCCGAATTCCTCTCTCTCCCTCCCTCCCTCCCTCCCTCCCTTCCTTTATATTCATTTATTTGTTTATTTTTTTGATATTTTAGTTCTTTCTACTATTGTTTTTTTATTATTTTTACAAAAATATATGCTTTATTTGTCACTAAAAATTTATATACCAAGACTCATGATTCTTAAGGATGTTATCTGTAAAATCTTTAAAAATTTGTTAATTACTAAAAACTCATATTTATCTTGAGTCTTTATAGGATCTATTGAGATTCAGACCAATAGCCCATGTAACTAAACCCTTAATCACCTGACCAGGAGCAAGAAAGGCCAAAGGTTCGTGCATTTTCCGAACCTTGGTATCTTTCTACTCACATTGTCTAAATTTGATCTAGGATTTCCAACCGGACTTTTCCAAATTCCCTAATAGTGATCTATTGCATACATTTGTTTGGCCAAAGAAAAAAGACATCGCGTAGGTTTACCATTTAAGGCCGATCAAAACCCAGATGGCATATGAACATCCACTACTATTATTTATATTTGCTGGGGCTTATATTAAGTGCTTGCATAATTTAATATGATATATGAAGGGTAAAATAAAAAATCGGAGGGGTGACATTTGAATTTGGGAAAATAATTAAGTGTCCATCACATTTTCAATACAAAACTGAAAGTTCAAGGTTCTCCTTGATAAGGTTGAGAGTTCATGAATTAAAGGTTTTTTTAGGATATAAAGTCTAAAAATGAAAACCTAAGGTCAAAATTAAACCACTTCTAAAAGTCTTCTGAACAGGAGAGCGTTATCCTTCCTTATATGAATTCAGTTCTGCTAGGGTCTGACTGATTTTTTAGATCAAAATTACCTCAGATCATTCAATAAGATCGATTGCTTTTGATTGCCGGTAACCCGAGTTACCTGCCATGAAACCGAAGACCTTATGAGCGGTCTTTTTATATGGGTTATAGGCTCTTATAGGGAATGGTCGACAGTTTCATTTATCAATGTTATTCGAGAATGGATATATTGGCTGCCATCTCCCACGAAGATTTGAAGTAGAAGCATCAACATACTTATATAATATGTAGATGAGAACGACATTTGTTTAGAACAACTAATGCGTAATTTGAATGCAGCCAAATCATTACAAGTCCTCAAACACCGAGAAAAAGGTAAGTATAGCTCTTGCTTCCCCATCTTTGGATTATATTCCAATTGTCGTACCGAAAAGGCACAATAAATCCTTTTCCAATCTTATGATGCCCCATGAACACTCTACATAATCTGAATTCACAGGAGACCACATAATTCATCAATTGACATCAACTGAGGTCATGTACACTCGGATCATTAAATACATTTCAAATTCAGTATCCACCACTAGGCATGACTATGAGTGTGAGATGATGAGAATGTACTCTAGTTAATCGCTGCAATGAAGTTAACCAGATTTCAATACATTTAATTCAATACGCACCATAGAGCATAAGGCTTGACACGGCCAGGTCACCAACCGCTATCAAGCCGACTCTAGCAGCATTACATATTCTCCGAATTATGTGGTTAGTGGTTATATAATGAGATCGATGACGCCGTTGCCACGGTCTACCTCTGACGTCACTCCGCACAGGGAGGTACGGAACCTAATTTTTATGTACGGCACCTAATTTAATCGACGGCACATGATGCCAAAGGAGATCGAATCATATTCCGTTAAACTATTAGTTCTTTTTCTGTGACCGAAATAAAAAGAAAAAAAAAACTTATTTTTGTTGAACTAAATCACCTCTCCAAACCCCTAATTCTGACTTATAATGAAAATAAAACAATTTTTAATTTACTGACAACATAAGTTTTTCTTTTCCACCTAAAAGAACGTATCAAAATAAAGTGTGCAGGCCCCATGTATTTTACAGAAAATAACCTCTAGGAATAAAATTTCTGAATTTTCCGATGTTTGGATTAAAGAAACTAAACTGATTAAATAAATATTTTCAATCAATGAAAAAACACATTCAAAAGTAAAAAAAAAAATGATTTTCTCATTTTCCTGTGTTTTCAAGATCATTCTCCCTTCTCTCTTCTCTCTAACTCCATGCTTCTCGCTCAAATCGTATCACGTTCATCTTCTCTCCTTGTCGCCTCCACGCCCCATGAAATCCAACTAGCTCGAGGCCATAGCTCAAGGCCGACGAGACTCAAGCTCGAGAAACCCTCGATCCTTGTAAGGAAATCGCCGTTCTCCTCTAACTCGCTCATGAACTGCAGGATCCTCAGTAGCGAGTTCGTGCATTCATTGGCGTCGCCTGCTGCAAGGGCATGGTCAAAGGAGAGAGGGGAGTTCGGAGGTAGGAGCGACAGGGTCAGGCAGGCAAGTGCCGCTAGTGAAATTAGACCAGATTCAGATGAGATGTTGGAGGGTGAGGTTGGGAACAAAGGATATAGAAAAAAAATAAAAGAAAAAATAAATCAAAAACTTCATTTTTTTGGGTAATTTTTCCTAGAAAATCACATCATATTTTCATATTAAATGATGGAAAATATTTTGTAATTCATTTTCAAGTTTCAGCCAAATATTGAAAGATATTATTATTTCCTTGAAAAATAATTTTCTAGAAAACATTTTCCAACAAACAAGGAACTCTTCCTTTGGCTTAAATGCATTCAAGCTACGATCCTTAATATTTCCCATATCTAAATTACACTCGAATCCATAGTGTTACCGAATAAAACGTCTACAAAATCACCCTGTGTTCAGAGCTCTTCATACGGCCGAAGACGAGCACCACTTTTTCTTTCATTTGTTCGGCTAAGAAAAGAAACTTCAACGTGCAGCCCCGTTAAAAGAGTCCACTATGGGGTCAAACTTCGATGACTGATCTCTTCTTAGTCATCGTCCACTTCAGGATATAGCTGTGCATCACTATCATCATATAACGACAGTGATAATGTTAAATTGATCTTTGAAGTGGAATGTTGCGGGCTTAAAGTAATTCGGCTCTCTCCAAAAGCCAAAAGCCAAGTGCCATCTAGGTATTTCATAACCCTATGAGTGGACCTATTAAAATAGGTCATAAGATCATTTCTTAACTTATATTGGATCGACTGAGTTGTTATGTTGAGTAATTATATCCAATGAATAGCTTTAGAATGGAAAAGCCCAAAAATAATATGGGTCTCTTTACTCTCTCTTGCCCTCACTCGATCTCATGGCCCCACCTCGGTTTGGGTATGAATTTTCATATATTAAGTCAAATATAAAAGTGTTTTAGCAATATCGGTAAAATCAAGTTTAGGTTAACTATGAATGGGATGTGGGTCATTAAATTTGTATTTTAATAAAATGAAGTCAATTTGGGTTAAACTATTTTCAATGTGATCTACTTTGTTGGAATATTTAAATAATAGACCATATATTCATCTAATAGTTTAAATTTTTAGAATAGTTAGTAGTGGTGCTACAAAATTTCGGATATTCATTTGATAGGTCTACCTATGAGCTTGAGTAGACGGTGGGAATTAGTTTTCGATGTGGAGATGAACAGATAGAAAAGCATGTGCGCTTCTTAGCGCTCTGCTCATGATAAAATGACAAGTTAATAAGTGGATCAATACATTGACCTATCGCTCTTGCCAAATGTCGGCCATCATCGCAAGCTTTAGGGCATTTATTAATTGATTTTTCATGAATACATAACTTAGGCGTACGGTTCCGCAGACCCGACAAAAATGAAAAGGATGATTGAATCAACAGCACCGGAAAACAACAATCGACTCTGTGATCCAACAACGTTATCAACTACTTATGCCTCTCAATCATGTTCGAGGTTAAATGTCTTTCCAAGATTTGAAAACATTAGACAGATTTCATACAATCACGTTTGGAGAATCCGTTTTATTACGTTGATTATTGGCCGACATACTTAGGCATCTGTGCACTGTTATATTGGCATAATGCAAATTAACAAATCCATAATTTCTCTGGTTGAAATTTGAAGAAGCAATGTCAACATATTATAAAAGGTTCAACACATTTTTCTCCTCATACTATAAAATCAAAGAGTACAGAAATTGCTTTTAATTTAACTTGCTATCAGGATTCAACACTCAATCATAAGGAAATCAAAAACAAAAGCAAGAAAAGAAATTGAGACATGGTGTTTTATCTCAATTCATCCTTAAACTAGGCTATGTCTAGTAAATGATTCCATTATCATTAGCACATCACAGTTCTCTACTACATCTCTCAATTATATGAAAAAAATATTATATATACCAATAACTATTCATGAGCCTAAACCCAAATTACCAATAAAAATATATGTTAAAATACTAAAAGTTCTCTACCAGCTTGGGGGCACTATCTCTCGTGCTTTTTCATCGATGGAAAGTATAAACTACACCTTAATACTCACATCCTCCTTCTAATTCACATAAAATTTGATTTTCTCTGCTCTTTATTTTTAAATAAAATTAAGGAAAACAAAGCTGTCACAAAATCACCTCCAGCTCATGGTGGGAACATGAGCTCACTTACCAAACTTGCAGGATAGTGCAGCATGACAAAAGAGAGAAACATGAAGGAGTCTAGCAATCTATTCGTCATCTCACCAAGACCTGATTTACAAAAAAAAAAAAAAAAATGGAAAACTCCAATTGATTTTTCCCAACAAAATGGGGAAAAGACGCACATTGCCTCACTTGCTTTTGACTGCACCGATGCTTCGTACTGTGCACCGAGGCAAATTAAAATTTTCCTTTTCTTTCGTTGGGGTCATTTTACTATAATTTGTTACAATTTTGTACCGAATTTTGCACTCACAATTGTAAATTTCAATTTAACAGAAAATTTTTACAACGATTAGAATAGATTTTTATGTATGGAATCTCGGACAATTTTCATATTCTCTAAATTTTTTAATAATAGTATAAAATTTACTGATAAATAAATTAGAAATATTTTTGTTTTTAATTTTATAATAAACAGGCTCGTAAATGATATGAGGAAAAAGATGGTGGAATTAACCAAAGACAACCTTCTGGCCAAAACAAAAAATAAACTGAGGACAACCATGTCTCAGGCAAATTGCCCTTTTGACTTAAAAGACTTCAACCGAAATTATCCACAATTACCTTGAGATAGAATAAATAATATATTTGAAAGCAATGGATCTTACCATCTTTGTACTCATTATCCATGGAATATGGCATGAAACCCCACTTCCACGTACCACGGGTATCATCCACGCCATTATAAATGGAAGAATCGTCCCTGTCATTCCTCATGAACTCCTCTTCCTCTTCTTCTTTCTCCAAATATATACAAATTCAAAATGCCTATAATCAGGAATGATCAATGGAGGAACATCCACACCATTCTCACCTTCATCGTTCCAGTTCTAATCAATTTCATTGAGATAAAATACCAAGGGAAATCCATTTCTCCATTTGACACCCACCCCATCACCATCTTCCTGTCCATCTTCAATCTCCTTCTCTATTGCTCCTTGTCCCTTTCATTTGTTATTTATCTACCAGCCTTGAATACTGCTTATGGTGTCCGCATCTCTCAATTCCTCATGATGTTTTCATTTTACCTCTCTATAGCTCTGCTTTCGTCTTTGTTATTCCGAGGCTTCTCCGTTTTTCTCCTCTATATGCCGTTGATGATACTGCTCTATTCAACTTTTATGCATAGTCTCGTCCATAAACTCCTTTATATGGCCAAGCAAAAGATTCAAGTGGTCACATTCATCTATTTATTCTGCCGTCGACTGTGCAGAGGAAGAAGATCACTACTTTTGCCACGTACGGTTGCTGATATGCACTTCATGTCAGAATGGCAGTAAATGCCAGTGTTCGATTATTGTGCATTTGTACTAGATACCAAGAATTAATGACAACGTTTAATTCTTTGATCCAATATCGTTGTAAAATCTTATATTTGATGTAGTCCTATATAGCACGTGAACTTATGATGATAATCGAGAGGACTGTGTACTGTCGTCCTATTATCATTTTTTATGTGAACTTTTGTTGCTTCACAAGGTCCTATAATGATGTGTGAAACATTTTGCTTGCTGACAACCCGAAGTCATTGATAAAAGGACACTACATATCTCGTCAAAGAACATCAACTCCCAGTTCATGTATTGCAAAAGCTCAATGAGTTAACGTCCGAGGATTAATCAGACCTGTGACCTCATTAGGCAGAGGTGATGTTGGCACCCGAAATATGACTCACCGGTCACAAATATGTGACCAGCATATGAGACGGGTATGGACATGTGCATAGTGTGTGAGTATTAATAAAGCTGTGCTAATATATCGGCGAGTATGGGGATCAACGTATATCAATTGATAGTGGTATCCATCGATGCCATGTGTTCAGATGTCAAAATATGGTGATGGATTGCAAATAGTTGTTAATACGAATATTAGCAATATTTATTTAAAAAAATGTTAATGAGCTGCTTTAAAGTTTGAGATCAATAGGGCCAAAGGTATATAATTTTGGAGGGAATAGTTATTGCTTGAAGACCAAGTCATCTGATGAGTCAAATGAGGTAAGGGACACAAATGTTTTGAGGGAATAGTTACCGCATGGAAGCAAGATCATGGAATATACATTGATCGCAAGAAACCACATATTGGATCAATTTGTGCATGTAAGATTTAGAAACATGGAGAAATTTGACTGAAGTTGCTCGGGGGCAAATTGTAACCCCTAAGAACCTTTGAAAGGCAGTTACCATAAAATCATTATACATACTGCCAGCCACCCACTAAAAAGTCCCCCCCCCGCGCAAATCAAACAAAATATTGTGTTTTCAATTATTTTTATCTTTCTTACATTGTACTTTAAATTTCCTTAACTGTAGTTCTCAAATTTGCATCGTTGATTGAATTCCGACGTGTATCTTTGTGATTAAATTCCGATGCTGTACCTTTATCGAGTTTGTAATTTCCAAGCCTTATCATTGATTAAATTTTGGCTTGATTTCGGATTGTATAGTGCTGCTTAAATTGAAAAAGTCAATTACCTTTCGTTTAAGATATCCTCTATCCGAAGTTAGCACGCAATTTTAGTCTCTTTAAATAAAAGCTGAAAAACTATTTTCGGTAAAAAAATTTCGTCCCACGAACAATTTTTGCAAAACGGGTGCAACGCTTGAAGACGCGTGAGTTATTGGAGCTATGATGGCGGCGTCGGAAGGATGGGGAAGAAGAAGAATAAACAAGGCAAAAGGTTAAAGATAAAAAGAAAAGAAAAAGAGCGGAGAAAGAGAAAAGTTAAAGATAAATTTTTTTATTTACTTAGCCAAGGACAAGGATTTTTGGCATCCCATGCATTTTCTTTGGTCCACCAAATGCTCAGTTGGCACTCCACATGAGCAGAAAAGCTCGTGATCAATGGAATGATTTCTTGTTTTTTTGCTCGGTTATCAACAGAATGATTACATTAAACGAAACTCAGAAAGTTCAAGACTACCCATGACATCACGCCACTTTCCACCTTAAAAATTTAGAAAATCAACGAACACATGTAACCAGAAAAAAGAATGAGTGCATTAGAAGTGCAACACGGGCCTAGATCCCTGCAAATTGTTTGAAATGTTTTATTTGTCGGCCTTCTTTTTAATCTTGTCTCCTCCATCGCTAGTACAAAAAAGTACAAATCTTTTCTCTTTTATTAATATCAAATTGCCTTTGTTTTATTATATCTTGAAAGTGAATTCACGAAACCCGATCTAATTTGAATATGTACTATGTAGACCGGTAAGGACAATTCTCATTGGATTTGAAATATATTCAATTCGGTGTATCCTCGTCCGTCGGATCTAAACTTGGATTTTTTTTTTGGGCGGCGGAGCTTGACCTTTACACGTATTAAGGGTGTTTTCGTTGGAGAAATCTCTTGTTGGTTTGGTCGGCTCCTTAAAGGATCCGTACAGTGGACTTCTTTTGCCGCACTATAAAGAAGGAAAAGGGACAGTCCTGTTTTCTTCTATGCCACAAGTGGCTTTCCTTCAACAAAACGCACGAAGACCTCTCCTTTATCAGCCGAACTAGAGTTGCACAAGGTGACACTGTAGAGAGAAGTTACATCCAATTGAAGCGTTTTCTTCGTGGATTTCTTTGTAGAGATATCAGTGTTTCAAGTCGTGAGATAATTCTCAGTGATTTGTTCTATTGAGCAATTACGTGAGGCTAAATATAATGAGTTTTGGTGTAATTTAAGGCTAGGAAATATTTGAGCGTGTGGATAATTGTAAATCTATCATTATCCAAATAATTAGTGGATTATTTAAGATCAGCTCTCCCTATAGAGTTAATACCAATATTTGGGCTGAATCACGTATATCTATCATGCTCTATATTGGTTTTCATTTATTATTTTGGTGGTTTTATTCTCTCGAATTGATTTAATTGAAAGATCTATTAGCTTTAGACTTATTAAACAATTTGCATTAGACTTGGGGCTAGATTTGATTTGGGGCTATTTTTGGCTTGTTTGATATCTAGTGTTTTGGACAAAAAGAGAAGATTATTTAGAGTTTAAGCAAAAATTGAAAATTTTAACAGGAGAAATAAATAGGTTAAAATGGAGAAAATTCCAAAAAAGAGTTCCAACTGCCCTCAGTTTCTCAAATAGAGGCTTGAGTAAACCTTGTTTCAAATACGGGTCTAAAATAGCTATAATTGTTTCAAATAAAAGCCTGATCTTACCAGTCATCATCGGCCGGCTAAATTTTCCAATTGATCAAGGGCATTTTAATTATTTACCACTTTTCCCTTTTTTTTTTCCTTTCCCTTTTTCTTCTGTTCATCTTCTTCATCATCATCGATGGTCGGCTGGCCACCAGAAATGCCCATAGAGGGCTAGGCAAGGGTGGCCCTCGCCAGCCACAGGCAAGGGACAGGCAAAGCCATCTCTTGCCCTGAGCAGGTTGGCCCTTGTCGGCCATGGGTGAGGTCGACCTTGCCAGATTTGGCGAGGGTTAGCTATCCTTGTCGGCCACGGGGAGGGATGGGTGAGGCCATCTCTCACCCTGAGGGAGGCTGCCCCTCGTGGCCAACCACGAGGTTGGCCCTCGCGACCATAGGCGAGGTCAACTGCACGCAGAGTCGGCCGCCCATTGCTGGCCATAGGCAAGGGACAGGTGAGGCTATCTCTCGCCCTGAGGGAGGCCGCCCCTCGTGACAATTTGCAAGGTCAGTCCTCACCAGCCGCGAACGAGGCTGACCTTGCCAAATCTAGCGAGGTCAACCCCATTGAGCTCACAAATGGCCATGAAGGGCGGCCTCCCCCAAGCAAGGGTTGCCTCGCCCAACCCTCTGTGGGCTTCACATATGGCCGGCTGGCCACCAATGATAATAAAAAAGATGAACCAAAAAAAAAGGAAAAAAAATAACAAAAATGCCTTTGATCGCCGGAAAAGTGAGGCCCTTATTTGAAACAAACATAACCACTTTAGGCTTTTATTTGAAACAAGATCCACTTCAAACCCTTATTTGAGAAAGTTATGGCATTTCAAGCACTTATTTGAAATAATGTCAACTTTGGGTCCCTATCTGAGAAATTAAGGACACTTAGGGTCTTTTTTTCAGAACTTTCCCGTTAAAATGTGTGAGCTATATTAACTAAGTTTCCACCAAGGGCCAACCTTGGGCAAAGGGCTTGTACTAGAATTATATATTGAACGAAATATATCTTCAACCGTATTCAGTGCAAAATATCATCCCAAAGTAGATCTGTAGTAGAATAATATGTGATTTTTACATCTTTCCGAATCATCTCAAGAATCTGTTAACAGTTCTCCTCTTGCCTTAGAGGCCGCTCAAGTTTATATAGTATTAAAAACATTATTTATTGTAATTTATAATATTGAGTGGTGGTATGTAAACTTTATATTGTATTTACTGAGATAAACTAATAGGATCTTTATGAGAATCTGAAAATTTTGAGAGACTTTCAAATTTAGCCACATGTAAGTCTACCAGCCATATAATATTTGGTCTTAATCAGGTATGCATATCTTTTAACTTAAGTTTATGTTTAACTCAGAAATCATGTTGCAATTTCCATTCGTATATAACTGTTTTTGTCATGGCTATTTAATTATTTTGTTTCTTTTATTGTTAGACTCTGTTTTTTGTTGTTGTTGTGAAAAGTGAATGATTTAGGAAAAAGACTTTAGTTAGTGTTTCCTCCTCTATTATCACTTTGTTTTCCTTTTCAAGCAATATGAATATCAATTTTGCACACGATAAAAATAAATTGTCTTTGCTCTGAAAGCCAGGTTTTTCTCATCCATTTCCCCTTCTTTTTTAGCCTTTTATTTTTATTTTTAGGCATGTATTGCCGAGCTTCTTCTTCTTTTTTTTAAATTAAGGTTAAGTGAAATTATTTATGAATGATTATAAATAGAATGAAAAAAAAAAAAAGACATGTACGTTGTATTTTGGAGATTCTAAACGTGCTTCTACGTGGATGTCTTCTTTTATAAAGAAAATATCAAATGAAGCCCATGCAAATGCAGATTGAAAATTTATATTATCTAGAGAAAAACTATCTAATATTCAAATTCGCCCCATCAATAATGAAATAGAACTTCTAAACTATATGAACATGATCTAAATGAAATTCAACTTAATCTATTCATGGGACCTAACTACCAAATTGGAAAGTCCACTGTTCTATTATTTTTCTATTTTCTATTTTATTTAATGTTATCTGATCTTATTTTATTTTATATTTTATTCTCTTTTTGTTTCTTTCCTCTTCGGTCCTTCTTTCCATAATTCACGAACTCACCTCTGGGAACTTCTTTTTTACATCATTCGTTCTCTCATTCTTTCCTCTTACCCAACTTAAACGAGGTGTGAACACTCCAAATATCAAAACTTGACACTGGTGAATACATACGTGTCAAAATTTACAAAATATATGGTTAAGTATCAAAATCGGAGAAAAAATGAACACTTAAGTACCGAAAGCAAATCACATCGGATTTCTGGCAACCACATAGACTGATTTTATTAATAAAATAATGTCATGTTGGATTTCCTATAGGTCTCGCCAAAGTTGGCATTTTAAGTGTCCAATTTTTAGAAATAGTGGAACTTAAGTGTACCTTATAGATTGACAAAAAAAAATTGTACATTTTGGAAGTTTTAGCACCTATGTGTCCATTCATGCCAAATTTTGGTACTTAGAGTGTACTTCTTCCCAACTTAAACTAAGTAATGAAGTGAAATAATTGATCTTCTTCCCAACTTAAACTAAGCAATGAAGTGAGCTAATTGATCTTCCTATCTCACGGTCAAATGTCTCAAGCCACTGTTTAATAAGAACTTCTTTCCCAGAAAACCACGTACATTCATGCATAGAACTATACATGCTCAACTCCACCGAAGATCGACTCGGACCACCAGAGGATCCATACCAACACTTGCTGGCCACCACACGTGTACAATTAGAGCATTGAGTGTATACACTTAACATGAGACTAGAAAAGGAAGTGAAACAGTGAGGGGGTGATAATGGAACAGCACAAGCAGGCAACAAATTGCATAACCCATCCTATGCAGTCTTCATATTATTCAGTAAACCAACAAATATCATGAATCGATTCAAAATGATACGAGCCAAGTTCTAACTGGATTGACATGTCATAGCTCTCAGATCAAGTATGAAAAATGAAACACGAACGCCTCAAATAACAATAATTTAATCGTAGGAAATCTAGCATTGAATGAGATGACTTTTGAACTCACTTTTTCCTGTGAACATGCATTTTGACATCATTTAGGTATTTCATTGAACGGGTCTGATGCATCTCGAATGAGGCTTTCATTTTAGAGTAATGTTTCAGCTCAAAGCATAACATCAGCAAACATTCCGTTTGAAATATTAAAAAAAAAACTTCGATCACAATCCGTTATAGAGTGTTTAAGTTTAGCCCAGTTTGTGAATAAGACATGGGCCGCGCGAGTTGGGTAAACTTTAAGCCGGACCGGGCCGGATCCTTGCTAGAATAACCGAATTGGATTCTCTCCCCACGCCTCCCCTTTTTATTAATTTATTTGTGTACTTACTTTATTTTTTTGTTCTTTTTACTATTGTTTATTTATTACTTTTGAAAAAAATATATGCTTGATTTGGGAATAAAAACTTATATGCCGAGACTCCTGCGCATGCTTCTTGAGGATGTTATCTGTAAAATCTTTAAAAAATTGTTAATTACTAAAAACTCCTATTAATTTTTTATACTCCATAAATATAGAGGCTCGACTGAATTAAGGTCCATGAAGTCACTGTTGAACTTTTGCAAATTCTAGTTTATTTGTTTAGGCTTTAGTTTCTTGGGGCCTTTTATTTTGGAATTAGTAACTTCTTTTTGAAAGAAAACATTAGGAAGGAGCTGAAACTTAACCGGAAAGATGACTTACCTAGCTAATATGCTTTCAATCCACTTTACAAAATCCGACAATTTGTATGTGAAAAACGACCGCGGTGCGTGGGACCATGATAAAAAGGAAAACAGGGGTGTCGTTGTGCAGCAATAATTTCTTTTTTTCGATTTTCAGATGACTTGAGGCCTGTTAGAGAGTCATTGGCTCGTAGTGAAGAGTAATTGAAGGCTACTCCACCGGCTTATCCTTTTCTAGGGATGTTGCCACCTAAGAGGGCCATTTACAATAATCCCTCTAGTGAAGGCGCCTAGTTAGTTACGTTTTAATATGTCAGTGTTTGCAAGTCTTGTACCTCTCGTTAGTAAGAGGATATTTGTCTTTCCCTCTAACCTAAAAATACCCCCGAATTTTATATTTTAGAGTTCATATGAAATAGTTTAAGAATTTGTTTAGGTCTTGTATCACTATATTCTTCTCACTCGACACAAAACCCCCCAAGGGGTGTTGTTGCGCAGCAATAATTTCTTTTCCGATTTTCTGTTGTCAAAATAGTCCAAAAGGTTTAGAAGTCCTTGTCCAATTTATATAATTGACTGCTAGAACATGGTCCCACAAACCACAGTTTTACTTTTTATCATGATCCCAAGAAGCTAAACGTTCATCATAAATGGGATAATGACACAAATTATTTCTAAATTTAATTCAATATATAATGTGATTCTAAACTTTTAATTTGTTTAATATAATTCTTGGATTTTTAATATATGTTCAATATAGACCCCAAATTATATGAAAATATTTCATGTTTCATATTTCATGTTGTCTTTTCATAAATTCAAGTTTATGGATAATATTAAACATTTTTATATAATTTAGTAATTAAATTGAATATGCACTAAAACTTCAAGGATCACATTGAACATATTAAAAGTTAGAAAATCACATTATATATTGAGTCGAAATTCACGATTCATTTGGGTCATTTTCCCATGCTAAATTCACTGGCTCTGACACTTGCTTTGCTCCTGCACGTCCTCCTCGTCTCCCTCATTCTCCAAGGATATACATATCCAAAAATGCATTGATCATGATCAATGGAGAAACATGCATGCCATACTTATTTATATCATTCTAGTTCTGAACAATTTAATTGTAGTGAAATACTAAGGGAAGCTCAACTCTCCATTTAAAACCCAGCCCATGACTATCTTCCTCCACATCTTTGCTCTTCTTCTCTTCTGCTCCTTGTTCTCTCCACTTGTTGCTCATCTTCTAGCTTTGAATACTCCTTACGGTACCCACACCTTTCGGCTCCTCGTGATCTATTTCTTTGCTAATGTCTTTGTTGTTGTGAGGCCTCTTCTTTCTCCTTTATGTCCGTTATTGATATTGCTCTTTGTAGTTCACTTGCGTGGTCTCATTCAGAAACTCAATCCTCTGGTGAACAATAGATTTTAGCAGTTGTATTTGTCCATATGTTTCGCTGTCAACTGCTTAGAAGAATAGCGTCATTACTTTTGCCATGTATGGCTGATTGATTATACACATTTCACGTCAAAATTGTAGTAACTGCCAATGTTCAACCGATTTTTGCTAGTAGCTTAAGAAGAAACAAAGGAAACAATAGGTAGGTAAATACGTAAGAATAATACTATATGTATGAGATGTTTACTTAGATATGTATGCTAAGGAAGTGACTAAATAAACAAGAGTTTTTGTTTGTATTGAAATACCCCACGTTGAATGCCTTGACTTAAAGGCCATACCAAGGACGGAGCATCGATCATTTGCCAGTGTGGGGAGAAGCTTGAATTTTCGATTTTGTATAAAAATGTCATGGACACTTAATTTTCTTTCAAAATTCCAATTTCACCCCTCCTATTTTTTGTTTTACCCCTTGTGTTTCATATTAAATATACAATCATGTGGGTACTCGATTAATATAAACCCCCAAATTAAAAATAATAATTATGAATGTTTATAGGGAAAAGCACATTATAAGTGTAAAAGTATTCGTAAGGCATTCTCACTTACTTGGTTTCCATAACATTTTTCAATTATTTGAGCGTCCAAATTTCTTTTGGAATTGTTATGGAGAACATTTCTAAGAAGTTATGATACTCAAATGATTGATTAGAAGTAGTTGTATAAAAGTTATGACCCTTTTAATATTCTTATTTTGATATTTATAAGTTATTTGCGTCAGGATTGGCCTAAAATGATAAACATATGTAATAGGCCTTTTTTCTTTGGCCAAAAAAATATACGCAATAGATCAATGCTAGGAATCTTTGGAAAAGTCCGGTCTGAATTGACACATTGGATTTAGACAACTTGGCTTTAAAGACACCAAGGTTCTGGAAATGCGGGCGCCTTGGGCGTTTCTTGCTCATAATCAGGTGATCAAGGTCTTAGTTTCATGGGCTGCTGGTCTAGAAAAGGACAAATCAAGAAAAATAAATGAAAAAAAGAAAAAGAAAACTTCATGGCCTTTAAATAAATGCCAAGTTGATGTACCTGAGAATCGTTTCTACCGTCCCACAAATCGTCGCTAAACTTCAACTTGCATCGCGCGGGCATCGTTTTATATTTTCCTTGTAAAAGAAAACATCCATGTAGAAGCACATTTAGAGCCTCCAAAATACGATACGCATTTCTTAAAAATAAAAATAAAATGGCCAAAAAAGATGAGAAAATCCTCGGTTTCAAAGCAAAAATTAATTTTTTGTGAGAGATAATCACACAATGATTTAGTCAATATAAAAGTCTGCAAACTATTATTCTTGTTGAATTTTGTGAAATCATTGCCAACTATTTAAAAAACTTAAGCTGTTATACAAAAACATGATTTTTTTAAAAATATTCTAATATTCCTCCTTATGCTTAGTCCGGTCTTTTTGCTTAGTACTAATCATAAACTTTGATATCATATTAGATTTTGTGGAACAGCAACCGACTGTTCTAAAAGTTTAAGTTGTTAAATGAAAACATTGTAACATCCTGAATTTTGAGCTATTTTGGAATATAATGAATGAGAATTTCATCAGTGCATTATTAATTAATATTGCTCAGAATTGATCACTTACGAGATACTGACTATGAGGGAAAAACTACTGAGGAATTAAGTTTGTACCACTAGAGAACTTGACTTAGAGTAATGATTCAACCATGAGAATTAACGAAGGATGATTCTATGCTTATACTGGCCAATTCAAGGAATAATTATAAGTTGATTTGTAGACAGAATATAATTAGATAACGGATGATTCCATTTACTATTATCAGAATTGCGAACAACTCAAAGTCAATTCCAAGCAATCATGTACTTTGAAATAAGAATCGATCCCTTACAATTTCATGACAATCAAAGTCGTCCATTCGTTGAGGAAACGTGAACGTGATTTGATATTATTTCAACAACAAATCAAAAACGCATAATTCTTAAAAGCTACCCATTAGTTCAAGACATACTAAAACTACAGTTGATCAAAATTAGTTATTAATGGCAATCCGATTTCAGATATTGAGCTTTCAGGGACGTTAGGACTAAATCATTGGACGACACCTCTATAATCCTTGAAGGTATTAGAAAACCCGAAATTGACCGAAAATGATTCAATAGGTAGAAAATTGAGCTCACAAGGAAGTGGGTCGAGCAAAGGCCAAGTGGGCCTCACGCCTAAGGTGGGCGGCCACCATGGTGGGCCCAAGCCACCCAAGTGGGCCCATTTAGCCCACTTATCCCCTTTTAAGTTCATTATCCATTTTAAGCCCAATTCGAGCCCAACAAATTGTAGAGCCTGCTTCCTATTCATTCAAGCCTGTTTCCAAGGCCCGCTTCTTGACTTTGGCCCAAAGACAAAATGGTAATTTGTGCCAAATGTGAAATGACCAAAATGCCCTTCTTGGCATTAATGAACAAGAAAAAAAAAGAGGAAGAGAAAGTCCAAGTTCATGATGGTTTTGCACGGGAGATGGGGTGATGGGAAGTGCATTGAAGAGTAGAATTGATAAATGGATAAACCAGGTCTTCATCTTCTCTCTCTCATCTCTTTCCCCCTCACTTGGTCGACCACTCCCCCTATTCTCTTTTTCTTCTTTTTCTTCCTTTCCTTCATTTTTCCTTACTGTCTAACCCCATTGCATCTTGAACCAGCCACAACCGTGACCAATAGCTTCCATTCGTACCCCTTGGTGTTGCTGCTCACCAGTCTAGGTTGCTAGACCGCCTGCCAGCCACAAAGAAGCTGTGTCCGGGCCGTTTGTCATTTGTTCCCCCTCTCCTGGTTTTTCGCCCCAAACTAGACTAGCCACTACCCTTTCTGCTATACGCCAGCCACCACCACCTCACTCCTAGCCATCTAAAGCCGTCAGACTTTAGCCAGCCATCCACTAGACCACCAGTCAATTGGCCAAGCCGCTAGCCTTCCTGTCTCTCTCTTGGCCACACCCAAACAGAACTGGTTAGCCCTTGCAATTGCTAATTCCATCCTTGAGCCACTTTGTCTTGACATTTCAGAAGCACCCGTATGTAGTCCTTGCTGTCGTCGTGGCGCACGTGTCCTCGGCTCATTAAACCGGTGAGTTTACGTTATAATCCCTTGATTAGTCTGTTAAACTTTCTTAGGGATAGATTGTATTATAGTTAATCTTGATTAGGGAATTAGTTAAGATTAATTATGGTTAGGGTGGATGGTTAGAAGATTAACTATAGTTGATAGATGGTTGATAGATGGTTGAGTTAGTTGACTTGTGGTTAGTTAATTAACCATGGTAGGGTTAATTAACTAAGGTTCATTTGTGGTTAGTTAATTAACTAGGGTTGAGTTAATTAATTATGGTAGAAATATGGTTATTTTAGTTAACTATAGTTAACTTTAATTAATTTTACTAATATTGATTAGTGCTAATTAACTGAGGTTAATTATGATAAGTGGTAATTAATTTTTAATCTTAATTAGTAATAATTTATTATAAATAATTTCTATCTTGGATTAATTAATTATTTTAATAATAATAAATTTAATTTAATTATGAATAATATTAATTATTTATAATTAAATTGTATGACTATCTTGATAGGGCAGTACGTGCTAAGGCATATATGATTGTTGCTTGAATCTTGGATGATTTGTTTGAACATTTGACATCGTTTAATGCTTGCATGCTTTGATAGATAATGACGTCACGTTGAATATTGTGCACTAATTTTTTAGATGGATTGCATGGATAAAGGGAAAATCCCGAGGTGTCGGGTGTATACATATCAAGTTTTACAATTTAAATAAGACCAGTATATTTAAAAAGTAAGGCATAAAAAATTTGACGGGTTTTTATAAATATGTAACAATGTGCAATTATTTTCCTGCAATTTTACGTGAAAAATATGCATTGATTTATTATGTTGAGTATGTTCTACATTTGCATTGGTTAATGCATGGAAATGAATTGAAATGGATTGTTGCGGTGTGCTGGTGTAGTCACATAAATAGCTTGTCACCATAGCGGGAGTTTGGGGGACAAAATCCGATTTATCGGAATAACCAGCGGGAGTCCGGATGTGGGTCGTGGTAAAGACCGAACCTATGCTCCTTCGGGAATATCATCTAGGCAGATATCTAGATATAGCCGTGCCCGACGGAGTGGGACGATGCCTGGCTAAGCCAAAAGACACCAACGGAAGTTCGATTGTAATCCTTGTGTGGGCATGATAATTGGAATACACATGAATGCAGAGTGCATGAGAAACATATTATTATGTGTTTTGATTATGCATGTGCCTATTTGCACTGACTGTGGCATGCATGAATTTATACTGTGCAGGATATGGCAATGGCCATGTTAGATTGCTTGCAAGTCGATTCGACTGTGATTAATTATTATGATGATAAGAATGCTGGTTGCGTAGTTTATGGCACGCATGAACATTTATACTATGTAGGGTATGGTAATAATAAGGTAAGGTTGCCTATGAGTTGATTGACTGCTGATTATTTATTACAGGGTTTACCGGATAGATTATGTGGTTAGTTAAGGCAAAACGGGGGTCGCTTTGTAATTGATCTGCCATTGAGATGTGATTATGTGTTTAGGTACCTCGAGACGAGTTGATATCTTGATTGAGGTTTAGGATTGTAACTCACTGAGATATATATCTCATTCGTCGTTGTTAAACATTTTTAGGTATATAGGATGACGAATCATCCGGTGTGATTTGGGGTCCTTAAGGATTGGGAGACCATTATCACAGCCCATAGATTTCCTAGGTGAGTGTATTTGTACGAGAAGTACGTGTCCACCATTTGGATGGATGATGGATAGGAATGTGGGTTCTCCATAGGTTTTTGGCATGGTTTATCAAGGAGGGCGAAGACCTGTTCAGCCCTCTACAAGGTTTTGACGGCCTGCTTGATAGGGACCCTAAGGATGAGGTTTAGGATCCCATGGAGGTGGACCCTCCTAATGGGACAATTGAGGATTTTGACCTTGCTTGTAGCTTACCAAGATCCCTCCAACTACGGTCCAACAAAGCCTGACTCTAATTCATTTATGTATTTTGATAGTCCTTGAGGGATGTGTCGGGCCCAAGTTTTTGAGGGAGTAGATTGATCCTAGCCCTAGTATATTTTTGACGGCTCAGTAAGGAACCATGCCCGCTTGTAAGGCTTGTAATTAAACATTCCTCTTTGGGTTAATCTAAATTGTTTAGTGTGCAAGACACTAATATTCCTATTGCTTGAAAAGGGAAACAAAGTAATAATCGGGGAGCAAAGACAAACGCCAAAGTACAACATAATTAAATTACCATGACAAGAACAGTCCACAACATTAATCCATAAACTTTCCATCACAAATTCCTGGAAAATAAAATCAAAGAGCATCATTAAATATATTTAAGTTATTGTTATTTATGAATGGAAATTACGGCAACAATCATCTCATCATCTTTTGTTTAACATAAAGTGAAAGTGAAAGTCATACATACCTGGTGACACCTAAATTTTGACGATTTGTTTAAGTATTTATTAATTGTATTGGAAAATTAGGGATTAATTTCTAACCCCTTAACAAAAATTTTCATTGAAATTGCATCGCATATAGATATTAAAAGCTCTTGTGTCACTAGTTTTAAAATTTAGAAATTTACAAAAAATTTACAAAAAAATTAAAATTAAAATTAAAGATTAATTAAATAAAAAATTCGAAAAGAGGCCGGGCTAGGGCTAGGCCTGCCCGGCCCCCATGTGGCCCATTCCCTTTCCTCGCACGGGCTCGGCCCGTTCCTTTTTTCTTCGTTTCCTGGCCTAGCCGTCCGCTTGCTTCTTGCTTCTTGTTTCTCCACGCGCTGCACCTGCAAGGAAAAAAGGAGAGCAGCAAGTCAGACAAAGCAGCAGGTTGCAGCAGTGGAGGAAGGCAAGCAGAGCAGAAGCGACAGCAGGTCAGCAGCAGCAAGTCAGCAGCAAAAAGTGAGCAGAAGCAGCAGCAAGTCAACAGTGGTAGCAGAGAGAAAATATTAGGTGAGAGCAGAAAGAGCAGCAAATCAGTAGTAGAAAAAGGGCAAAAAAAGCTTTTGCGGAGGGGAGAAAGAGAGAAAGAGAGACCGGAGGAGAGAGGAGGAAGGAGAAAAAGAAAGGAGAAACAAAGAGCAGAAGAAGGAAGAACGTGAAAAAGGGAGAGGGAGAGGACTCGGAGGGGAGAAAGAGAGACCCGAGGGAAAAATCGGAGGGGGAGCTCGAGAGAGAGAGGAGGCGAGCCCGGCGACCGGAGCGCGAGAGACAAAGCGAACTCGGGAGAGTGACCAACTTTCGCCGGAGGACCTTCCACCCGCAACCGTCCGCTGCGGCTCTTCCCCGAACGAGGTAAGTTTTCGAAACTTCAAGCGACCCATTCTTGGAAAACGCTGGGCCGGGGCTCGCGGCTGACCAGTTCACGCGAGCTTCGGCCCCCGGTGATCTCTCATCGACGTTATTGTGCATTCCGACTTGTTTCGTTTGAATCCGTAGCTCCCTCGGTAGTGTCCTTTAGGTGTTCGATGAAATGCCCCACCGAGAAAATCGACCATAGCCCTTGACCGGAGTTCGGCCTTTAGATTTTCTCCGTCGCTAGGAGGTATACGGTGACCATGCATTATTTTTGGCGTCTTCCTCGCTTTTTGGAGCGTTACCCCGTGCCGTTCGGATCGGAAAGTTTTTTTTGTCGTAGCTTGCCAGAGTCCGTCTGACGGCTCTCGGAATGCCGGTCAGCTGGTCGCCAGCAGCGCTCGGCGTCGGTCGGACGGAACGATCAACGCCAGGCGATCCGAAGGTCGGTGAAAGAGAGTGGCTGTCGCTGCAGCTTCGGGAAGAAGGGTTGCAGGGAGAGCGTCGGGCATGCATGCAGGAAGAAGACCAAAAAGAATAAAAAAATAAGGAAAATGAGAAAAAGAAAAATGAAAGAAAAAGAAATAAAAAGGAAGATGGGGAGTGTCGGGCGTGCATGGGGAAGTAATATGCATGCAGAAAAGGACAAAAAAAAATATTAAAAAAGAGAAAAAAAAGAAAACATAAAAAAGGAAAAGGGGAAAAAAGAAATATAAAAAAAATCATAAAAAACATAAAAAATCATAAAAAAATCATAAAAAAATTTCAGAAAATTCAGAAAATTCAGAAAATGCATGGGAAATTCAGAATCTTGAAAATTTATGAAAATTTTTCGAAAAAAAATATTATTTAAAAAAATCGAAAATATTTAGAAATTCCAAAAAAAAAAAAAAAAAAGTTTTCAAAAATCCCAAAAATTCCAAGTTTGTTTTAGAGTTCCCTAAGAAGCTCTAAAATAATTCTTGGACCATTTTTCTCTTTAAAAAATATCGAAAAATTATCGGCCTAAGATTGTGCTTAAAATTGAACAAGCCTTTACGGCTTCATTTTAGGGTTTTAATCCTCGGATACAATTGTCCTTGATAGCACGCTTATGATGCAATGGTTATGGTTTCCTCCTTAGTTTAATTAGGATTGCCATTTATTTATTTCTTAATGCTTGTGTTTATTTTCGCTTGCAATTTATTTAATGCTTTCTTTAATTGCTGATTGCTATTTTGATGATTGCACACCTGCATGATCACCTCACATGTTAGTGGCTAAGTCTAAAATCAATCCAAACTGCCTGGCTAAAATCTTTTTGAAATGAACAATATTAGGTACCGAAAGGGCACTAATTAGTTAATTAGTGTAATCAAGTCCCCGACCCTAGAATATTTGGTTGCGTAAAAAGTAAGGCCCACTCCCATGCCTCGCTTGGTTTCTAACCGACCCCAATAGGCTAGTGGCGACTCCTCATTTGAAGATTTTCATGAACATCCAACGTCACGCGGGGTATGGGCTTGGGAGAGCCTATGTCTAATGAGGGTCTTGGACCCACCCTTTGGACGATACCCCTAAACCTATTTATTTCGATTTTCCTTTCCCCCATCGGGACGGAAAAAATAGGTCGCGACTAATTAAGCCCATCCATCACAATTTGGTCCATTCTTTTGTTTGAAAAGAGAATTTTACATAAAAAAAAGTCTGCTCCAACCGTCCATGTACTTATACTTCTAAAATCGATAAGAACAGATAGTATATGACTATGTGGCTAAATACGAAGATTTCTCAATGATTTTCAAATTGTTATAAAGATTTCATTAGCTTATCACAGGAAAAACAATGAAAAAAATTTGATTCCGCTACTCAATGTTAATGATTACATCAAACGGATGGAACGGATGGTGGTGCAAATTAGTCTTTTCCAGATTCGATGATAGATGGGTTTTCAGTATTTAATCGAGTAATAATACACATAAAATATTGCCTCCTTTGATTTCCATAAGCCAACCATACATAATCCAGAAAGTGATCGTTTCACTAAATACATCTACTCTATTCTTTTTGCGAAAGTCACTTTCCTAGCATAAAAATTTAAGTAGACATATCATAACGTGACATTACTCATATTTTCCCTTGCATACTGTTTCCTTTGTTTCTTCTTGTGCTACTAACAATGACCTGTTTGAACATTAGCATGTACTACAATTCGGACATCACATGCGTATCAGCAGTCGTACGTGGCAGAAGCATTGCTGCTCTTCCTCTACATGGTGGACGACAGAACAAATGGACGAACGAGAATACTAAAATCTTTTGCTTCAACATATGAAGGAGCTTCTGAACAAGAATACTAGAATCTTTTGCTTCAACATATGAAGGAGCTTCTGAACAAGACCATGCAAGTGAGCTGTAGAGAGCAATATCAGCAACGGTAGATAGAGGAGAAAGAAGGAGAGGCCTTGGAACAACAAAGATGTTGGCAAAGCTATAGAGAGGGAAAAGGAAAGGATCACAAGGAAGTGAAATATGCGGGCACCACAAGCATTATTAAAGTACGGAAGATTAGCAACATGTGGAAGGGACAAGGAGCAATAGAGAAGGAAAGAGAAGATGGAGAGAAAGATGGTGATGGGGTGGGTGTCAAATGGAGAATTGGGCTTTCCTTGATACTTCACGGCGATTAAGTTGAGCAGAGTTGGAATGATGAAGGTAAGGATGGCATGCATGTTCCTCCATTGATCATGACTTATATTAGGCATTTTCGAGAGGAAGAGGAAAAGGAAGAGGAGATGAAAGAGTAAGAGCGGATGCCAATGCATTCAAGAAAGGGAGGAACTGAATTTATAATATAAGCATTCGTATACGTTTGAAAAGTCGCTTATATGTGCTGACTTTTCACTTCGTTTTGATTCACTTTCTTAACAAATGTTTTCATTATATTTTTTCATCATGGGAAGGTGACGCTTTTTTTTTCTGAATATTTTCATCATTTTTTTTTGTCGACACTTCATTACGTTGTGACACCTTTTTTTTTTTTGGAAAGGTGACATTTTAGCAAGCAAAGGAAGAGAGGCCATTAACTTTAACAAGCACGGTGTTAGAGAGGATATCAACTATATGACTCCTATTTAAAGTGTCAGTGAATGATTCTCTGAAATGATATCCAAGAATTGTGTGCGTGAATGATTCTCAAATGAAAATTCTCTGTCACTTTTCACTTGAGAATCATTCACGCACTCTTGTGACAAGAGAATTTTGACACTTGAGAATCATTCGCGCTCTTGTGAAGCTAGAGAACACAATTCTTGGATATCATTTCAGATGAGCACAGTGTTAGTAAATCATTCTTTGAAATGATAAGAGAATCACTGACACTTTATATAGGAGTCACACAGCCTCTCTAACTCTGAGCTGGTAAAAGTCAACATCATACGGAAAGCTAAATAGAATAGGCCTGCACTCTGTTCCCACACACACAATACTCGGAGACTTGCTTAGCTGCAGCAAGAACATATATGAGTTCAGTAAATCCCCATCCTTGAATCATGTGGGACCCATTACGACCAACGGTTCTCATACACTGGGCTCATTTAAGAACTTTTCCTCTGTTCCACAGGTTAGTTATCCGTGTACAGCATTTTGAAAATCAAGGGCCCGCAATTGCCGCCGATATCGAGAAATTGAGTGTAGTCATCGACCACAGAGAGCACCAGGTCAAATTTCAGCTCATTCCTAGTATTTTCTATAAAAAGAGTTAATCAAAGCCTCAATGAACAAATTAAAATGTGCAAAAGTATAAAATGGTTCCATGGACCTTCAAGAAATCGGAACTCGAGCTCCCGTTGCTCGAGTATGAAAAATAAGTATGAGCCTTTAATAATTAACAATTATCTAAACGATTTTATAGGTAAAATCCAAACGAAGCATGGACTAGAACATTGATTACGAATACTTAAATGCTAAGTAAATGACTTGATAATAAATAAGAAGTTTGTTTCATTTAAGATGCATGCCACAAACGCATTTCCAAAAGTTTTGAATATTACGGTGAAGTGTTAAAACTTGTCCCAACAAGTAATCAATTACTTCTTTTAACTTTGTTTAATTTATATTTTATAAAATTTTGATATATCACTGGTAACTTTTTGTTATTTGCTATGATTCATATTTATCTTTTCATAACATTCATTTATTAGTAGACTATGTGAAATTAATATCTTGTGATGATGGATAACTCTTTTATCGATACATTAGTATCATGTATTCATGAATTATATGCACACACCTAGCTGTTTACTTAAGGTTGGATTAAAGTTGACCAAAAATATTACTTCGTTAAAAGTTTGATTAAAGGATGTGAGAGTCGTGCTTATCGCCAATTTTCCAATCCCCGCAGATTGGACAACAAAGAAGTGGATGAATCCTTGTTTAATTTTCTCCGCCCAAGCAAGACATTCCCGTTCTGAGTTGCATGACGAAATGTCAAACAAGATCGTGCAAGAAATCCAACAGCAGCCTTGTAGCAAGCTTGCTGCCGTATAATCTAATACCTGTACACCAGACGTGATGAACTTCATTTCGGTGGTCTCCACCGTAATCTGCAGGAGTATTTCTGCTACAACTTCAATCTATTTATAAGGACAAAATGACCAAGCCAAAATATTTCTTACCAACTTCCCAACCACTGTTGCATACGAAGCCTTTGCTGATTTGCTTCTTCAACCACCTGTCGATCAATCCAGTCAGTCTTTTTATGATTTTTTAGTATTCAAAACTGTTATATCACGTTGGTTTATCCATGATGGGCTGTGTGCAAGAGGCATTTATTGCCTATGATGAGACCAACCCTAGAACTATCAAATCTCGACCATCCATCGAGGTTTAATTTATGGGTTCTACATGCCTAATTGAACATCACAAATATATGACTTATAATACATTTAATTAAATTTGGTCCATGTAGGATGTTAGACAATAGACATGACATGCCACATGATTGGGTTGGACCCTGTCAAGTCCAACATGGACAACTTAGAAGTTACCGCAAATCATCCCAATGTCCCTGGGATTACGATTCTCTTTCGTTCCTAATTCTAACAAGAAGAGAAACACAAACACAACATGAACATGCGCGCAGATCAGATATTGATTGCAAGATCCAAATCACGTATACGGAAAAAGGAGAGAGAGGCAGGGATTCTAAGTTGTGATTGATGTTTGATCGACCGAATTTCCTTCACTTTTCATTTTTCTCCTTTTCCTTAAATATCCTGTCTTCTTCTCTGTAATTGGCTCTTTCAAACATTCGAAACCTTCTCCTTCTACTACTTTTTGTTTTTGCTTGGGCAATTTTTCTGTGAAGGGTTGCGTTGTGACGCGAGGAGGTCAAGATGAGATATATGAATTATAACTTATGGCTTGAGACTTACTTGTCTGAGGATGAGGTATGTGCGGCTATTTCGATTTCGTGCTGCTTGTTTCAGTTGAGTCCGAGCATGTCCCCGGTGGTATCGCTCACATCGGGTAATGAAAATTGATTTGGGCTTAGCCCATCCACCCAATAAGAAGGCTAGGCCTCAACGAAATCCTTCCAGCCCCAAGTTTATAATTGATCCACGGCCTTTACCCATGCAATTATGTTTGTACTCTCCGAATTTCGTTTCCTAATTCAATCTGTTCATGGAGAATTTCGAACTTGAAGTTTCGGTTTGAGTCAAGTAGGGTATATGAATAGCAATTTTGAAATTCGAAGTACTATTTTTCTAATTGTTTACATACAAAATTAGTTTGGGCTTTTCTTCATGTATGATAACATGCTTCATTTGTAAAATGGTCAAGGCGTGTTGGGATCTATATTATGAGAAGTTCAAACACGAAAATTCTGCTCTTACCTTGAGACGGAATGAGATTCTTCTTTACTGACAGTTGATTTGTCGTTCCATTGTGAAATTGACATGGAAATCTTGTATCCAATTGTCATTTTGGTATAATTTTAATGTTGAATTTCATATGAAAACTTGTTCACAGCATCCCATTTGAGTTTATCAGAAGCGTCAGCCTTTACGTTTCAAAGAATCAATGGAGAGACATCACTAATTCGTTTGGAAGTTCCTGTCAATTCGAATCTAAACGTGTCGATTTTGTTAGTAAAATCATTTTTTTTATCTAAACAAGTGGTTAATTGTTGATTAATTTAAGTTATTATCCATTAATCGAGTATACAAGCCTTTATGATCCTGGCGAACACATATTCTTTATCAATTTCATTTGAATTCAAACTGTTATTATATAACTGGTCTCAAGTGTTGAAATCCATAAATAAGCGAACTGCATAAGATCAGGATAGTTCATCATATGCGGGTAGCAATAGAATATGACAAACTTTTATAGAAACAGAACTGACCATATTGGGCAAGAGATGCAGAGTGATGTAATGATCATTCAGGTCTCACGTTTATAAATTTAACCAAAGGGAAGTAGTAGAGTCAGAGGAAACAAACGAAATTAGTCAATACTAAGTGTTTATCTTCTTGCTGCCATATGAATCTGATGGTATTTTTATATAGAAATTCGAACGTTTGTAATTAGAGGAGAGAGTATTAAGTGTACTAAGGATTGCTTGTATCTATAGAAGCAAAATTACAAGTATAAGGAGGCATTGGGATAATTACTAAATAAAATTTTAAACCTATTGTACAGATGTTAATTCAATCATAAACTTTTTTTATTTGGTCAATTTAATCATAAATCTTTTGATGATTTATCAATAGTCTTTCTGACAAATTTTGGCCAAAAGTCTTTAACATGGTGGTGTAGTAAACATCAACTATTTTATATGGCACAATCAACACTAACAAGGATGATTTTTGAAAATTTTAATAGTTTTCTTAATTTTTTTCCCTTCTTCCTTCATTGCTCGTAGGTAGGCCACAGGTGAGGCCCATGACACCCTCACCAGCCTTGGGCAAGAGTTGACCTCACTTGCCTCTAGCGATGCCCAGCAATCAACTTAGGAAGAAGGAAAAAGCAAAAAGAAAGAAAAAGAAAAAAAGAATTTTCTTTTGGAAAAGTTAAAAAAATGCAAAAAAATTATTCATGTGTCATGTTGCATGGTACAAATGATATCCACATCAACGATTTTGGGACCAAATCAACTAAAAAAACTACATTAACAAATTGTTTATATGTTTTAGGACTAAATTGGCTAAATTGAAAAATTTAGAACTAAATTGACATCCATATAATATGTTTAAGATATTTATAATAATTTTCCCAAGAAGTAATTTTAGACAATGTATCCCCTTAGGCTGTGTTTTACAGTTATGATAAAATTCAAGATATGATAAAAATTATTATATCATACGTTTAGCGCTTTCTCAAGGCAAGATAAAGGCGAATATAAGAGAGATATAGGCTGAAGACTATAACCCCTTTGGTTGTGTATAGCAGCTAAGATAAAATTCAGAATATGATTAAAATTACTATATCTTGCATATGGCACATTCTTAAGACAGGATAAAATTGGATAAAATTGATATATTAGCCGAATAAAATTATCACATGATAGAGATGGAATAAAGGTGGATGGGATTTCTAATATTTATAATAGGAAAGTTATTTTTCTCAAATAACAAATTTCTTAAATTAACAAAATTATAATTTATTTCAATATAAATAACATTTGAATTTCAATATATAAGAAATACAAAATAACAAAGATTAAAATTTATTTTTTAATTTAATCTTATTTTTATTTATATATTCGAATTTAATCCTATCTTATAATATAAATTTAATATATATTTATATTTACTACATATTATAGGTATTTTAGTATTAGGTATATTAGTATAATTTATTATTTAATAAAATTTTATTAGAGAATGATGGAAGGGGAGGAAAGAAATAAAAAAAGCAATTAATTAAAAGTGAGAGGAAAATAAAAATAAAGTAGGCAAAAGTGTCCCGAGAGATTTTTATCATCCATGTTAGTAAACTTTTGATTCAATATATTGATATGCCATTTATACTAAACAATTTACATAATATGAAGTGAATATATCCGACTTTATTATTATAATTATCAAATGATGGATATGATATAGTAAAATTCTTAGATTTCTTATCTTATCCTATCCAGTCCTATCATTGTTAGAAATCCAGACAACTATACAATAGATTTAAGGATTACATAGTGGATTTCAACCTTGATTTGGACTATTAAGAGATGAGAGATGAGGAGTAGACCAAATAAATAGGCGAGACCACTATAAATATGCATTTAATTTCTTCTATTCCCTAAACTCCTTTATATTATGTCGGTAGAAGATAACTATTAATGCATATGCACCATTATTTCCATAATGCCGGAGCACATTCTACATACTTGTCTAGCGCTTTATACCAATTTCCCTTAGGCGACCATTTCATTCCCTTTGGACTGTTCGTGCCTAATCCATTAGTCATTTGCGCTCCCCACTTCAAATGCATAATTACCAGGTCCACGCTGTCAAGGAGAGAAAATTAGAAGTCAAGTTCTCCAAAGGCGAATCGAGGGGTACAAGAAGATAATGTTGTGTAGTACTTTCTTTCTTTCTTTTTATTAAAAGAAATTTCCATTCATTATCAAAATAATACAATGATAGGATCTATGGAAAATCTCAAAAGTCACTATAACAAAGTAAGCTCGTAGTGTTCTAAAACAAACCAAAAATCAGAATCCAAGATATATCATCAAAGCATGGTTGATAGAGATAATCATATGCGTATTTCATGAATAGATTTGTGATTGCATGCAAGCAATGAAAGAATTGGCGATTGATCACTGAATCACACATCATCATTAGTGATGAGCATACGTTGGGATCTCCAACTATAGTTATAACTTTACCTTTTATCAGTGTGCACCTAAGTTTGGCGTTCCCCATACTATCCGTACAGAGATAACATAGACATGTTAAACAAGCTCAAATCTGACACTTGTGAGAGTGAGGAGCTCATTACCAAGTGCAAGTCACTAAAACTTTTAACAAAAACACGTTAAATGAGCACAAATTTGATATTAAAGCTATTGTGAACACCATTGAATTGGAAGTGGAGTCCTTATTCATCAAAATTCCTAAATCTATTATTAGGTCGGAGAGAAAAGCTCCCCATATAAATTTCGGGGAGTAAAGCTCCCAAATCTAAAACTAGATCAAGAGAGTAAGGAAAGAAAATAAAATAAAAATAAAGGAAAAGCAACGAGAGAGGAGAGGGAGAGATCTATGTTAAATCCCTTCCTCCGCCAGTTAAAGAGATGAAAAAAAAAGGGGAATTCAAAGAGGGAGGAAGACGCAATGCTTCCCTTGCTGTGTAGTACTTAGATGAATAAAGTTTTTGCAAATCAAATTAGCGAGAATTCTAGCCACAAATAATATGAAAGAGAGAACGGGCATTCATCTTCATCACTGTTGATATAGAGCCGTGAGCTCTGAAAGATGATCTTCAAAAGAGTAACGGTGTAGAGAATACTGACACGATCCTTCACATCTCCCCAGCCAACAAATTGGACAACAGAGACTTGTTAGAAATCGCATGCTGATTCCAAAAAAATAACGCAAGTAAATGATCCACCCAGACAAAAATATAATAATAATAATAAAAGAATTAGAAGAGCATACCAAAAAATTTGTTATCAAAGTTTATTCATACCTAAGTTACATCTCCACAGAGACATTTTGCAAATCCACTATACTTCAAAGAAAGCAATAATACAGTGATGGTCTTCTCTCGTGATAAGGGCATAAAGAGAATGAGAATCCTCACAAAGGAAAAAAACTCACCTTTCTTCTTCTTCTTCTTCTTTTTCCTCTATATTTTCTTCTTAGTCTCTTGGACGACTAATGTTGAGTGCCAACACCCCAAGTGCTGAATCTTGGCACAAAGGACACTTAAATACCAAAAGTTTCGAAATGTATACTTAAATGTCGAAATCAGAGAAAAATGAATCACTTAAGTGCTAACGGTGAGAAATTCCAGCTAAATTGCCTACGTGGCATTTTCTAGCAACTTTTTTTTTGGGTCGGTCCTACTATACATCATATCTTATTCATACTCTAGCACTCAGATTGTTGCCCTACCTCTGTGTAGGATGTGAGAGTCAAAATCTATTCTTGAAACTATAACGAATTTTTTTGTTGAATGGGCAATTCTTTTAAAAAATTGTCCACATGACAATTTTAAAAAAAATTCCACATGGCTTGTTATTAAAAAAATTGCCATGTTAGCGATAAACCCCTAAAATTGATTAAAAAATTAAAATTATAAAAAGGGAAAAAGAGAGGGTTCGATGAGGACACTTGGTGGGCCTAGCGACCTCGACTGACCCTCGCCCCACATCGCCGGCCCTTCCCAACGATGGTAGGGTGGCGTTGATGAAGGCTGCACAGCTCTTGCTAAACCCTCTCCCCTTGTCCCTTTTTTTTTATAAATAAATTTATTTTAAATAATATAATTAATATTTATATAAAAAGACATGTCGTGCCAAAACAACGTCGTTTTGGCTCTTCTTTGCTGACTAAAATTTTTGGCAAGTCACATAGACAACTGATATTAATTAAAATAAGTCACATCGGAATTTTGGCATCATTCGCCTAATTTGGCACTTAAATGTTCTAATTTTTTTTTTAAAATGGCATTTAAGTATACATTTCGAAATTTTTGGCACTTAAATATCTCCCGTACTAAGTTTTGGTACTTGTGCTGTACTTTTGTCTTGCTTAACCTAAAAGCAAAATTAATAAGAAATACAAACAAAAAAAAGCCCTTACAAAAATTTGGCTTGAGCCGTCAACAAGAAGTGGATGAATCCTTGAGTGATTTACTCCGCCTAAGCAACGCGATTCTGTTTCCGGTAGCATCACGAAATAACAAACGAGATCATGCAAGAAATCCAACGGCATGTAGTAAGTGCGCTGCCTTCTGATCTAAAACCTGAACAAAAGATCTAATGAACTTCATTTCGACGTTCTCAACCATAATCTCCAGGAGTATTTCTGTTTCTAATCATGCACAAACTCCCTGAATGAGAAATTGAAAACCTGCTCCAAATTAAACGAACATGTTAAATGCATTGAGGATTCAGAATCTCCATGTTCACTCTATTTATAAGAACGAATAAGGCCCATATATTTCTTACAAATTTCACAACCGTTGTTGGAGACGAAGCCTTTTCCCATTTGCTTCTCCATCCACCCAACAATTGCTCCAGTCACAGTCATTTCACAATCTTTTAGTCTTCCAAACAACATAAGTTCTCTTTTCTATGAACTCGCGAGGGTGACAACCATTCATGGCCTTAAACATCAAAGCCATAGCAGCTCCGCTTGGAAATTGCTTGAAACTCATATTTGCCATGTCATAATCCTGTCATGTCATTTTCTACTAAAATTTGGAATTTAATTTTTGGTTAATACCACAAAAAAACTCCAAACTAGTATATCTATAATAATTGTACTCAAAACTAATTTTTTGATCACAAAAAACCACAAATTGATATACATGTGATAAATTTATCCTTTGTTAGTATTTATTAAATTTTACTGTCAAATTGCTAAGTTGAATAATATGTGACAGTTGATGGGTGTACCAATTTGGGGTTTTACCTTTCGTTTATCATAGTATATTAGTTCGTAGATTTTTATGGTATTAATCCAATTTAACGGAAACTAATGGAGAGTAAATTTATCATAAATGTACTAGTTTTGGGTTTTTGCAAGTCAAAAATTAGTTTGGAGATAAATTTATTATAGGTGTATCAGTTTAGGATTTTTTATGGTCAAAAAATTAGTTTACACTAAATTTGTCATGTATATACCAATTTACCATGTTTCTTAACTTGAGCTTGATTTATGTAATAGTTGGCTCCAAAATGAGATCTAGTGGGAACTGAAACAATTACAAAATATAATTAGGTTGTGTGAAAGAAGGAAGTAATTGCAAGACGCACGATTATTCGTGGAGTTGATAAATCAAGGAAGTTAACGAGCTTGTGAAAATGTAGAGCCAATTGACAAGAGATGGTGAACCAAAAAAATGGATATCTAGAGTGGAAAATCCAGGTATGTAGAAGGAAAGAACATAAACGAAGAAGATAAGCTCATGCTATGCCATCTTCCAAATTTTCCTTTTTAATGTACTTTCACTTTCAAAGCAAAGTCAATCAATTTCAGCCTTAGTCTTAGGGTTATGTTCATTGTCGTAGTGTTCCCCTTGAACTCCATCATAATGTTTGTTTCAATGTTTCCATTTGGGCATCAAGGTATATGTAACTTTAATTTATTACAGTTCTAGCGAAGTTCATTTCAAGTGTTTGCTCTTATTTTTGACCTACCGGTCCTTTAATTTCCTTTAGTTTTGAGCTGTTCTTCAATTTCCTTCAGTTTCAAGCATCTTTTCCTTTAATTATCAATCATCGCACTTTAATTCCAAGCACTTTACTTTTCCTCGCCATTTAGATCGAAGTAGACCTTTTCTCAATTACATTTTGTTCTCGAGGCTTAGCACACCTTTCCTTTACCCATATTCATTGCCATTGGACCTGCGAATTTTGTTTTGTGAGAATTTTGATCACTTTACAATCGAGTTTTAATAAGAGAACAAGCTTTTTTGACTTGTTTTCTCAATCACCTATCTGTCAAATCCGCCAAAATTGATTTAGACCCAAGAAGGGTATGATCAAATTAGTTATTATGGCTTTTATGTAATCTTAGCTAGGCATTTTAAGCTTGATGCGGATGTTGCATGAGTACTCGCTGCTCACATGACCGATTTGCCTATATGTTATTAAATCATTCTAATTCTTTTCAGGCCGTCAAGTATATTAAAGAGTTCTATTTTCTAATCTCGTCATGGTCTCTTTTTCTACTCTCTTAATAGTCCAGAATTCTTTTGCCTAATCTCGTAATAGTCTATCTTCCGCATACTTGGAAGGGAATCTCCTGAGTATACGTCCAACAAGATCGGCTTATAGTTTATCTTTTCTTTTGGGTACAGAGATTGGAACAGAATCGCCAAAGGACAGCGGCGTATCTCATTAATTTTAGGGCAGTTGATAAATAGGATATTATAAAAAGAATTCTTTTCGCCGTCCCATCTATGTACCTGCATCGGAATTTATACAATCATATAAATTTGTATCGTGTTGGAGCTTCTGTCCTGACTTCGATATGTGTGTTGTCAGTTTTCTCTTTCATGCGCCCATATGCTCTTTTTCTGGATATTTTGATCAAAACTCCATGTATCGGTTTTCGTCTGGACTTAGGTTGGTAGGAAAGTTCATGGCATGAAAGTAAATAGCCCGGATTCAGACCCATGTGACTCCGATTACTTGGCAGGGGGAACCCGAGGTTTGTCTTCGGCTTTAGGTCAAAATAGTTTCTTTTTGGGTTTTCCGAACTCCAATGCATTTTAATATGTACGACCGAAACCATATGTTTCCGAAAGCATTCCGCCTTCTACTATTATATATATACCTTCCTCCTCGTCTTCACGTTATTACATGCGCTTTGCTCTTGCAGTTCCTTCTTCTCTTCCTATTTCTCTAAACATATACGTATCCAAAATGCCCGCCATCGAGCGTGATCAATGGAGGAAAATTCATGCAGTGCTCACATTTATCGTCTCAGTTCTAGTCAACTTCATTGCAGTGAAGTACCAAGGGAAGTCCACTTCTCCATTTGACACCCACCCCGTCACCATCTTCCTCTCCATCTTCACTCTCCTTCTCTATTGCTCCTTGTCCCTTCCACTCGTTGCTCATGTACCAGCCTTTAATAGTGCTTGTGGAGCCCGCACCTTTCGCTTCCTCATGATCTTTTCCTTTTCCCTCTCTATAGTTTTGCTTACGTCACTGCTATTCCGAGGTCTTCTCTTCTTTCTCCTCCATCTGCCATTGATATTGCTCTCCGTAGTTCATTGGTATGGTCTCCTTCAGAAACTCCTTCGTCTGCTAAAGCAACAGATGCTAGTAGTAGAATTCATCCATTTGTCCTACTGTCGACTGCATGGAAGAAGAGCGTCACTGCTTCTCCCACGTACCGTTGCCGATGTGCATTTCATGTCAGAAGTGTAGTACCTGCTGGTGTTCAATTATCATGATTTCACATTCGATAGCACGAGTTATTGCATTAAATAAAAGGACAGTATGCATGTCCATAATGAATGTCAAATAGTACTTCTCCTGTATTGTAAAAGCTCAATGAGTTATCGTGCGTAGTGTATGAATGTCAACTGTTACTTCTCCTGTATTTCAAAGCTCAATGAACTACCGTGGGTAGAATATTCAGAACTGTGGCATCACCATGTGATTTATTGAAGCTGCCTGGCGGCGTCGGAAGGATGGGGAGGGAGAAGAACGAGAAAGGAAAAAATAAAAAATAAAAGAAAAGGAGGGGGGAAAAAGGAAAAGAAAACGAGGGAAAGACAACTTTTGCTTAGTCGCAATAAAAATGTATTTTGCAGTCCAGGGCACTCACTTTGGTCGACCATGCTGAGTTGCTAATCCACGTTAGCGAAAAAACTCGTGTTCTTGCGTTACATTTAACAGAACCACTATATTGAGCAAAATTTGAAAAGTTTAGATTAAACTGAACCAAAATAATAATAAATAAATAACTCAAGGGTGATGTTGAATGTCGATTAAATCCTCTTTAACACCTTCCACATTAACAAATAGAACGTCAATGAGTGCCATTAGATCAGAGGTAACCAAACAAAGAATGAGCAAATTAGAAGCAACGGCATTACCTCCGCATCTCCAGTCACTCTAGCTGGGGGTTTTTGTTAGAGCGATTGCAAATGAATTGTGGGAATGAATGCTAGTGCTGGTGGATGCATACCAAGGATTTGACCATTGTCGAACCCATCACATTTTTTCAGTCAAAGCTTATGTTTCGGAGTACCTGGTAGAAGACGACCAAAATGTCTAATTTTGGCGGCTAAAAACAATGAATATGTCATGATTTGCTTATTAACTTTCTTTGATTTAGATTTAGATTCATCTCATATCTCGTGCTAAACACTCTCCCATCTTAGAAAAATCCGTAAACACCATAACTTTATAATTCCTTAATCTTGTTCAGTCTCTGTTTCACTAGAAATCAAGATCTATCTTAATCAGTGAAATACCTTTCACCAAAAGGCTAATCTTTGATTTTTTTTCTCAATGGATTTAATTGTGATTTGGACAATAATCAAATTCGTGCAACAAGGATCAAGAACAATAAAATTGAAATAAAAGAGATGCAAGTTTTGGAAATCAAAATACTGATAAATGGAAAGAATACGTAGATTTTGTGATGATGATCTACTCTTTTTTACTTTTTCTTTTTTGGTCTGAATGATCATCCCTTTACAACAATTAAACATGGCTTTATATAGTTTACTCGTTTATAAGCAGTTTATATTATAATTGATTATTACAACCGCATCTTCATAACTTGAGGCCCCATGATCGCACGTGAACCTTATACACAAGCGATTACAACTCCTGATGTGTCATTAAACCTGCATCTCCACTTTATCCTCTTTCTTCATTTCCTCTGTATTCAACATTTAGCCAAATCCATTGAGTGATAATCATTGACCAACTGCTATTGTATGTCAATAGCTGTCTACCTCGATTATTGATAAACATGTCATTGACAAGTATTTCCGTTATTCACTAAGTTACTGATACCCAAATTGAACTTAACACCGAGCTCTCTACTCACTCCAAGACTTGGTCTTTTTTTCTTTTCTTTTTTGCCAACAATCCCGAATCAAAAGACCATTTCAAATTGTTGAAAAGGAACTTGTGCCCTACCTTAAGTCTTGTCTCCATATTTAATATGAAAGCATCGTCTCTTTCATAGAAAAAACTCCCTCAGTCGAGTTTCCATCACTAATGGGACAGCGGATCCATTAATTTCAGGTTTTAATATAATTACAAATTGCTTCCTTTCTCCGAGGCATTGGCATTTGCCCCATTCGTGCAGCTCCTCATCTTCTTCCTCTTTCTCCAAATTTATACGAATCTGAAATGCCTCTTGATCGCGATCGATGGAGAGACATTCAAACCATTCTCATGCTCATTGTTTCGGTTATGGTCAACTTTATTGCAGTGATAAATATCAAAAGAAGCCAAATTCTTCATTTGACACTCCCCTCATCACCATCTTCCTCTCCATCTTCTCTCCTTCTCTATTGCCACTTGTCCTTTGCCCTTGTTGCTAATACACTGGCCTATTACACTGCTTGTGGTGCTCAAGCTTCGTGCATTCTCATACTCTTTTCCTTTTCCCTCTGTGCTCGTGTCATTGTTATTCTTAGGCCCTCTCCTTCTTCTTCTATCTAAAGTTACCGATATTGCTCTCTATGGTCCATTTATATGGTCTCTTTTAGATTTTATTCATCACATTCATTAGTTTTTTTTATCGTCAACTATGCGGAGGAAGAGCATCGTTGATTCTGCAAGGTATGACTGTCGATGTGCATTTTGTGTAATTAAAAAAATTCGTGCTTTAAACCATGATTGGGCGAAGACTTGGAGAGGAAGACTCTGCAACTTTATCCTAAACACGTATATTCCAAAACTTCTCAATTACAAGAACACATATAATACAAAACATTGCACGTAATTTACATCATAACTAAGCGCACCTTCCACTTATTGCCAATAGTTTTGTCCTACACGTCAGATTACATCTAGGATTAATCATATGTGAAATCCTGATGATGCTCCCGGGAGAAAAATATTTTTTACTTATGACAGTAAGAAAACTGTAATACGTTGGCTTCCTTCATCCATATATCTTTACGTGACCATAAATAGCGCCTCGCCTCTCCACTCCGTGAACTCAAATTCTTCAGAAATAATTTTCTTTTTGAACAATCAAAGATCAAAATCAAAGATGGAATTAATTATTCAATTTCAAAAATCCATCCGATGGCCTTTGGCTTAGAGTCTTCCCTTCGCTAGGCCAAAGTGCCCTACTATGATTCAAACCTGAAACTGCTCTAGGAATCATTACTGATTATTTCTTAGGATGATAAAAAACCTAAAATCCTGGTGTTGGGAGAAAGTCAACTAATCACCCAGGGTCAATTGATCTACGAAAAATAAATATCTAGATCCAGAGGTCAACTGAACAATCATTGCTGATCATTTCTTGGCATCCCCGCGTTGCTTTCCCGATACCACATTCCTTGTTCAAGTTCTTTCCCACAATATCATGAAATTTCCTAGTTTTAATGTACATTATAGTACTTTTTATTTTTTTTTGTGTTTAGAAATTGAAAACTCCACCGCCTATCATCAAGTGAAATTGCCATATCATGGGGTAAATATCGACTCGACTTCACGGTTAGTATCTTTTCAAAAATAAGTTATGCATTTGAAGAAAATCAAACAAAAGGATGAATCCATCCATGATAATCAGCAAGCTTAAATGGCGCGAATCCAACGTTGTGTAAAATAGTCAATACCCCTAATGCGTGAATGCAAGGAGTCCATAGCTACGTTATTAAATCATATCCAGGCAGAAGATAATGAGAACGATGCCAGGCTTTGGAATTCTTCCAACCAGGCAAAGGTTGAGGAATTCTTCCTCTAGAGCGACTGCGAATTAAATAGGCAATGATTGGTTCGTGGGGATACGACCCATAGGCAGCAATCAGACCTGATGACTGGGATAAGGCCCAAAAATGGGCGGATAAGACATAAAGGCGATTGGGGATAAGGCCCAAAATCTAAAGACGGGGATAAGAACTGATGACTGATGATGAGGCCAAGGGGGGAGATAAGACCCTAGGACAAAATGTCACCAAAGAGGTTAAACTTCCGCGAACATACCTCGCATAGCCATGCGAAGTGAACTAAACATGTACAAGTGTCGCCATTTGAGAAAACCGAAAAAGAGGACATGAGAGAGTTTTGTGTTTAAATATGTAACAAAGTGGAAAAAAATGATTCAACTTGTTTTCATTAAATGTATCATCCTCTATTTATAATACAATGTATGGACAATTTAAGGAAATAATAAAATATGATACATGAAATCAAATGCAATCTTGGATTGATTCAAACAATCAATTTCGATCAAAATGATCAATTACAATCCATAATTGATCTTGCATGTCTCCAACAAAATATTTCAATGTTTTCATGATAAGACAAAAAAATTTCTGTTTTTTTTTTGGGTCATTAAAACTTCATTTATTACTCATTACAAAATTCACCATAGCAGTGTCCCATGTCTATATATAACAAAGAAAAAAGACGATGGGAAATAGTAGATAGCCAATTCATAGGCAAAGACTTGTATCAGTGGACCTTCGTGACCCAATCTGCAGTGTGGTTTACTTCTCTCAGACCCTCTAAGCAATTCAAGAGATGTCGACAATCCCTGACTAACGTTTGGATAGCCGATGGAGCTTCAGCTTGGCCCGTGATGGAGCGTTCGAGTGAAATACGGTTTTACTCGATCTAAACTTAAGTATTTACATCGTTCAGTACCCTCGGCGAGTCTTCTCTTTGACTCTTCACAAACAATGTTTAATCGACTATTAAACGAGGAGAATGATAAAGTGTCAAGCCCTATCGCGGAGTTAGTTTTCTTGTTTGATTTTTCTTTGGGTCTGCCGTTACAATCTGTAGGGAGGCATCTTTCATGATGTAGAAGTGTCTTGTCAGTTAACAGACAACTGTTGTTGAATTTTCTTGCAGATGTCTGTCGACAATCTCAGGCATTGTTCCCCTTTTACAGCCAACGTAAGAGCATACCATTACAATTCACTCCCATCGCAAGAGAAAAATGTATTAAAAACAAGCCGTCATTCTTTCCTAATATATGATTATTCTTGGTTCATCTAAACAATGAGTCTCGCTCCTCTTGGGTGTCTTTGCTTTGTTACGAATGTCTAGTGTTGAAGTATTGTCTCACATCATTGACAATGAGTTTTATATGCTCTTTATATTCATGTGGTCTTTCTTCATCTATTAGTTTAAGTTTTTTGGGTTGAACTTTCTAATATGGTTTCAGAGTCATTGATATCTCTTTTGTGAATGTGTCTCCACCCTCCATTAGTCAAATTCCATGTGCCATGGTAAAAAAAAATCCACAAACTGCTCGTAAATTTGACCTACACCTGAGAGGGGTGTTGGAGCTTGACAATGAGTCTTAAATGCTCTAAAGAAGACTATCAGGGTTGGCCCAAAGCACCCTCCGGTCGGAAATTTTTTAAAATGTTTGAAAGAGCCAATTATAGAGAAGAAGAAGATGGGTATAATATTAAAACAAGAACAATGAAAAGAGGAGAAAGATTCGGTCAATCAAACATCAATCACAACTTAGAATTCTTGCCCCTCTCTCTCTTCCTTCTACGAGCTTTCGATCTTGCGATCAATGTCTAAAGTGCGTGTGTGCGTGTCATTTTTGTGTTTCTCTTCTCGATAGAATATGGGACGAAAGAGAATAGTAATCCCAAGGACATTGGATGATTTGCAGATCGCTCTGCCATAATTTGATTTGTTGAAGGCATAGTTTTGGGTAGAGGCAGATCCAAATGATGACCATCCTGTATTTGACCGCTCTTTATACCTACTTTAGCTGCGGACCTCCTCTTTACGTTCAGCCAATTCCGCGATTTCTTCAGGAAGATCTTTTATTGGGTATTCCTCCATCGGCTTGGGACTTGAGGATTTCTGCATTCGCCGCTTGTATCTCAGGATTCAGGTAGTCGTGCCTGCAGATGCGATTTACTTCTTTAAATGGCCATCTGCACGGAAACTTCTAAGTTTGTTCCTTCTATCCGGGAACTTATCCAACTTTATTTGTTTAATCCACTAAGATATAGTTTAGACTTGGATTCCATGCGTTGTTCTTGCACTCATGCAAAACTCTGCATTTTTTTTTTCATTTTACGGCAAATGAGATGATTTATAACCTATTTATTCATCGCGAGTCAAATCTGAATATGAGTTTGCTCTTTATGCATTGAATCAATCCAGCCCACACAAGTACAATGATAAATGATGAATTAACTAGACAAAACGACACAAACTACGTAAGGATAAGTGCATTAGAAGTCATAAAAACTCATCAACAAAGTACAATTTACCCATAAAACTTTAAAAAAATGAGATTAAGTCCTAAAACTTGTCATGAAAGTGCAATCGAGTTCTAAAAATTTCAAAAAATACAATTAAGTTCTAAAACTTATTAAATTGGTCATATCAAGTTTTTTCTTTGATGACACTTTTTAAAGGTTTTAAGACTCGATTGTATTTTCATGACACGTTTTAGAACTTGATTGCACTTTTTGAAAATTTGAGGATTCGATTGTACTTTTGTGACAAGTTTTTACTTTTGTTACAAGTTTTAGGACTTCTAATATACTATCATAACTACTTAAGAGCACTAAATCATGATATGCAATGCGCATCGACAACTGTAAAAGCAATGGTGCTCTTCCTCCACACAGTCAACCGTGGAACAAATGGATAAGTGTTACATGGATCTTTTGTTTTATCAAACGAAGGATTTATGAGGGAGAACATGCAAGTGTGCTGTAGATAGCAGTATTAGCAACAATAACATATAGAGGAGAAAAAAGGATAGGCCTCGGAACAAATAGACTAAGCAAAACTATAGAGATGGAAAATGAAAGGATCACGAGGAAGCCAGAGGTCTAGGCATTGCAAGCTATATGAAAGGCCAGAAGACGAGCAATGAGTAGAAGGGACAAGGAGCAATAGAGAAAGAGGGAGTGGATGGTGAGAAAGATGGTGATGGGTGTTAAAGGTTATTCCGCATTGGTTGTGGAAGGGGCTTGTGGTTAGTTTATAAAAATGAGAAAAAGCCTCACCTCTTGAGGCAATTTTGGGATGAAAGAGGCCCATAACCACCTACAACTAGTATCAGAGCCTAGGTTGCTAACAAATCTAAACCCAAGGGTCACACGAGAGAGTTACTGGTTGTTGCAGGTTCGACCCATGGCTTGATGTGTAAGGAAGAGATTATTAAGATTATCCCATAACGGTGGTGAAAGGGGTAGTCAGTTTATAAGTGTGAGGGACCCCTTGAACTAACTTTTAGGGTGAAAGAGATCTAAGATCACCCAACACTAGTATCATAGCAGTTGATATATCCTAGGAGTGAGCACATCGAACCACCCAAACCAAAGTAGACTAGTCGGTTTGGTCTAATTCCCAAGGGTGTCGGTCTGGTTTCCAGTTCAACCAATGATTTTTGGTCTATTTCCTGGTTCCCAAGGGAAATCAGACCAAACTGACTATTTTTTATTTAAAAATATTTTTTTCTTAAAAAATGCAATAAACCCTAAAATAATAATAATTCTAATATTTTTTTAAATCTTTTAATTCTTTGGCTAAATGGTTGGTTTCATTGGACAGGATTGGTTGGTCGGGTCTAGTTCCCTATCCTAAGACCATCCGGGTCACTCCCTAGTCCCAAAAAATAGGAACCGGTCCTCCCATTTTGGTTCCTTATTCCACCTTGGAACTAGATCAAATCGGGAACCAATCACCCATAATATATCCTACTTAGTTCATAACTCATTAGTTTAAGTTTTTAAGTGAAAGTGGGTTAACTAGATATGTTGACAAGCTTGAATTTAAGCTCCTTCTTGGCGATGGTTGCAGTTTCCAAGCAGGTAGACGTTGTGGTATAGCAACGCGGGTCCGTAAGGTTGATGTTGGGTCAAAAAGATACTTAAATTAAGGGAGAGTAAGCTGAGCTTATATGTGAAGGGAGATTGTTAGGATGCACGTGTAAGTGAGTTATGTCAGAAAAATCCAAACATCAGAAAATTGATGTAGTATTTAGTAGTTAATATATCTTAGTTGGGTAATAACTCATTGGCTTAAGTTTTTGAGTGAATGTGGGTTTAACTAGATATGGTGATGGGCTTGGACTCAGGTTCTCTTTCCAAGTGAAAGGTATCAGGTTTCTACTGTGTGCTCCCAACAATGGGGTGAGTGTCAAATGGAGAATTGGGCTTCCCTTGATAATTCAATGCAATAAAATTGATCAAAACTGGAATGATGAAGAAGAGAATGTTTGTGAATTGGCCATGCTTGGTAACTGCATTTGGGTTACGCAGATGTGTTTAATTGACATTGGGTGGAGTTTGGTTTATATAGATGCATTAGAAATCACGTTAAAGCAACAACGTTAAGAGAAAATATTGGGTATCCTAAAAGTGTCACTTCGTCCATTACCCTGAACCATTCATAATTTGCCACGTGTCCTTGGGGCCCCACACATAAGCCCAATTCAAATTTAATGAAGATCAAGGGCACGTATAATCCCTCTATTTGCGAACAAATTCTCATATTTGGTAATTCGAATTATTTTATAATTCATAAGAACGAAGTCTTACATTTAATATATTCCGAAAAAATTCTAAGTAAGAGTTTGAAGTGTCCTTATTTTCTCAAAAGAGGATCTAAGATTAACTTTACTTCAAATAAGGGTCCAAAGTGACTATATTAATTTCAAAGAAGGGTTTAACTTCTCCAGCCGGCCAAATCTTCCGACTAAGCACCTTACCATGACTGAAATATCTAGAACTGGGTAATTTGTTTTGGTTATTTCTAATTTCGAATTGTCATGAAAAAACACAATAAATATCACATGCATGTCATGTAGTCCAAGTCATGTTATATTGCTATGTCATGTGCATATCATATAGTTTGCATATTACACTCATTCAATTTGAAATTGCATGTCATATATAATAAGGTTCATATATGCCATGTCATGTTACCTCATCATTATAAATGCTACGTCATCATGTGTACCATGTCATTTTGCCTCATCATATATGCCATGTCATAACGTGTGCGCCGTCATGTGCCATGGTATCTCCCATGTCATCATTTGTGCCATCTCATTACTCGCATGTCATTTAGGGGTAGCATGTTAAGCCATTTAATTAAATTGCATGTCATTCTAGAATGCAAGTCATTAAGATTGTGTGTAACTAAAAATTATTTATCACGCTAGAGTAGTTGCATATTAATTTTTACTTGTCATTATAGTTAGGACATTTTACATAAATTGCATTTCCTTTTTAGAAATTCCATGTTAGGCTAATTTAAATCGCTTACCATGCTAGGGTAGTCGCATGTTAAACTTTCTAGTCATTAGAATTAGGATGCATAGTTAAATATCATCATTTTTCTACGTCATTACATTTAGAATAATTCATTGCATAAAGCATGATTTTCATTAAACAAGAGAAAACTAAAAAAGATTTGAGTGAAATTACATGTTAACTAGAACTCATATTTAGGATAATGATGTGATTTTCTAACCAACACTTGCAAAAGCTTTCGTCGCTTTGAGGTAAGTAATTCTTCCATTTCTTCATAATTTATTTAAGCTTTGATTATTGAGTGTTAAATAATGGTTGTGTACCCAGTTAATCACCTCACATGTTATGAAGTAATTAAAATCAATTCAAGCTGCATGCATAAATATTTTTCATTGTTAAAAAAATGTACCGAAAGGGTGTTAGAGTAATGTAGCGTAACTAAGTCCCAGTTCCTATAATATGCGGTTCGTAAGAGTAAAATAATCCTCCCGTAACTTCATTCGGGTTCCTAATCAATCCACCAAAAAATATATTAGTGGCGACTCCTAGTTGAAATTTTTTTGCATGTTAATAACTTAAATCCTAAGTCACGAATTGGTATAGGCTTGAGAGAGTCCAAATTAAATCTAGGCTTAACAATCCATTAGCCGAACCCCTAGATGATCCATCCGCTTTGGGGAGTTTGTGACAACGAATGTCAAATTAAAGAGTCTCAAGGGTCAATGGTCCAAGATGACCCAAAAGTTTCTTCAAGTTTCCAGAGATCTAGATAGGGTGGTTGAATTGTAGAGGAGATCAAGTCCCCATCATCTAGTCGTGGGAAGATACACGGCAGGCGACTTGGTCATGCTAAGGATCCTTCCTGTACAGTTGCGGTCCTTTAGAAGAAGGATCAACGACTCATCAGGATGTACGAAAAGTCAATGCCAGTGCTGGCAAAAGCGGGCAGTGCTGCTCTTCGATTTCATTTGCTTGCTTGATTGAAGATCCATCTGATATTCCATATTAGCTGGTTAAAGCCTTGTCACGAGACATGGAAGAGCAGATGAGGAATGTGCCATGTACCGACTCATTCAAGTGTGACAACGAACTTTCCAGCAAGTAATGTTGTGGAGGGGAGCCTAGCCGATCAGACTGTTCGAGACCCGAAAACAGGAGCAAGTGGAAGGAGTAACTTTATTAGTGCAAGGGCCGAGGAGCTAAGACACCATCTGGGAGTCGGAGGAGAACCTCAGATCACTTTTTCACCGCAAGCAACGACAGTAGGTCAGTCATCAAGTATGTCAATAGATTGAGTGAAGGAGAGTGTCACAAGTCATTGTGAGCGCCTTAATCAGGATTGTTAAGGTTGCATCGTCGATGACTGCTTGGATCAAGCACGCGTCCGTGTAGCGTGGGGGCATTTTTCATCCTTTCATAACATACGTATTAGTCTTAATTTCTGGGCGGTGCTTTTTTTAACATACTTGTGCTAGGATAGGTAAAGCTCATTATAGGGGTTCAACTACTCGAGCTCTTCTCTGCGAATAGTCTCTTTATGGACATTGCTTGTATTGTCAATGATTACAATGGGTACAACATTTCAGTCACAACTTATTTTCTTTGGTACAACAATCTGGTGAACGGTGTGCGTGCTCCTTTATGTCAGGATTTACACGCTTGAGTTGATTGGTGTACTGCCGGTGGCTGATGATAGTTGCGTACGGTACAATCCTTGAACTTGGGCCACCGGGCACAGGGTGATCAACAGTATAATTTGCTCACTACGTGGTGAAGATATAGATGAATGATGTAGCTAGTGCGTTCGATTGTGTCTGTTTTCTCTTTTCGGCTCAATTGCCCTTGAAGAAAACTAGTTATTCAGCTCTTGAAAGGAGAACAATGATCAAAATGTAAACGTTGACATCATATAGTGAAAGTACTAGAACCTCAATTTCATTAAGTCCGACGACAAAAGATTTGTTCCGACCTATAAGAAAAACCCAAGTACAAGAGCATAATTCTTGAAAATGAATTTTCGGAGCACACCATATTTCGAGACTATCAAAATAGATTTAGTTTTCTGCTCAAGTAACTCACAGGGCCATGTCCGCGTTCGATTTCCCAACTTAAGCTCTAAATATTGCTTCCACGCTCAGTATAGTCTCACTCAAAACATTAATGGAAGCAATTTGACAATTTGTACCAAATGAGAATATTAAAATATGCAAAGAATACAATTGATCAATAAGGTAAGAAGAGAAAATTTACTCAGGAGGAGTTTACCTGATCCGCTCGTGCCGCTCTGGAAGCAAAGCCCTGAAACCCATGAACATCATTGCCTCCTTTTTCCCTGGACATGTAATGTATGTCAGATCAGCAGCTGATTATCCAGCTTCAAACCAAGGTCTTAGCAACATCGACCAGTAGCTACGCACCTTATTAGACTCACCATCCCTCGAGCTCGTGATTGCCGTTCAATGGTACATCTGCGAGGCGAGAAACAGCTTCATCTTCCCGGTGATCCAGATCCCTAGAATTTGGTCGCAGCGGTCCTTGCTATGAAAAGCAATCTCGTCAGGTGGTCTTTGACTTCAAATGAAAATAGGAAAAATCGGAGCCACTCGCCGTCGTTTAAGCTCCCAAGGAAGCAAGTGACCCTTCGACGGCTCTTACTTCGCGTCCATTTGTCCTGACGCCTGTGGGAGTTAAGGTTTTGCTCGCACGATGAGGGTCCCAGCTCTTCAGGACGAAACCCTTGCCGTTCTTGAAGTCCTCAGATTCCGCAGTGCACGAGTGGAAGATTCTTAGTAAGTTTGGAGTCAGACAATTTATATTTAGTTAGAAGTGACCCGTCAAAATGGTCATTCTTAATCCATATGGATACTGAATAGGTTATAAATGGATTAGTTAGATTAAGTAAATGTGTTTAAACATAATATGGGTATTAAATATGTCATAAATAAGTCATAAATGGGTTTACAACTTATTTAGATTCAACTCAGCTCTATAACTTTCTTTTCCTTCATTCTTACTCTCACTTTATCTTGCACTCGCTCACTCACTCAACACCCTCACTTTAATTTGGATATGAGTTTTCATGATTTGATTAAATATTAAAGTGTTTTAATAATATTGATTAGGGTATTATATGAAAATGGATCAAAACAAATTAAATAAATTTATTTAGGTTGGACATTTTTCAACCTGATCCACTCGTTGGTCTAGTCAGAATTCTTCTTTGCGCATACCAAGCTTTCGTTGGATGAAGAAGGGCTTATTGAGGAGTGCTTAATTCTGCTTATCAGAGTTTCCATATCTACTTGATCCATTGCTCAAGAGACCAAAATAAAGTATCAGATTGGGTCATCAAAGCCTAACTTCGTAAAGCCCTCCCTTCGAGGCGGGTTTCAAACCCTCTTAAATTTATTAAATTTTGAAGCTCACTTGATGTATTCATCTGGCATATCGCTGTGAAATGTTGTGAGATTTTACTGATCAAAAGAAAAAAAAAAAAAAGGTAAGAAATAGTACAAATAGTCTACTATTCATGTGACTAATTTTATTACTTTGCATAGAATGCCACAAACAAAGGTAAATTTCATAAGACTTCCATGAAAAATACTAATCTTTGAAAAAACGTCCCCTTTGGGTAAACAAGTTCTCTAATCCTTTGTCTTCGATAGTTTCCATTATTTACGAGAAAAGTCAAGTGCCACCATGATTGAGCCACTTGGTTAGCCAAACTCTCGTAGCACAATGTGAAATATATCATTTAGGGATATATGTATCTCATTAGAAAATTTCACGTGCCATTGTGAAGGAGCTGCTTTGGTAGCCAAGCATCCATAACACATTGTGAAATTCTTCATATTAGAGTACTGCTAGAAATAATATCAAATGTGACTATGAATAAGCCATTTTGATAGCCAAGCATTTACAACATAGTATGAGGGCTCATTTGTTTCGCAAAAACATTTTTTTTTCAGCATTTGATTTGTTTCAAAAAACGAGTCAATGGAAAATGTTTTTCTATCAAACGTCAAATTCAAGAAAATGATTTACTCTTTGAAAAAACTAGAAAATGTTTTTCAAAATATGACTAAATATCAACATTTTGATTTGAAACTATACGATTGGGCATGAAACTCCAACATTGGTTCTTAGATCCTAACGTTCAGGACTAGGTCTTCAGCAACTAGGCCTAGGTCCATCAAGGCTAGGCCTAAGACCTCAATGCTCAAGCCCAGGGCCCTCAGCACCCATGCTTAGATCCATCAAGGCCAAGCTTGAACCCCTGGTGCCCGTGCCCAATGCCTTGGCACTTGAGCCTGAGTCCATAAAAGTCGTGCTCAAGTCCCTAGTGCTCGAGCTCTAGTTCTTGGCACTCGAGTGCAAGTCCATCAATGCTCTTTGTGTGTCCTTGAAGCTTGAGGACAATTGCCAGCTATAGCCACCTTGCCAAAGGCTGCTGAGTCTTGAGCTCACCCGTGACTAGTGAGCAAGGCTCAATCTCGCCAGATTTGGCAATGTCGAGCTCACTCAAGGTTGACAAGCTCGAGCCTTGGTACAACCTAGCAAGCTAGGCAAGCTTCAAGCCTCGTTGGCCCGCTCACACAAAGCTTGATTCTTTGTTCAAGCTCATTGTCATCCACATAAACCCTATGCTTCCTCTGTTGTCAGACTCATTCAAGCTTGAGTGGACAATCGACTCGTAGGGCCTCAAGCTTGCCACGACTCACTGACCACTAGCAAGGCCTTGTGCTTGCCGGCCTAGGGCGAGCTCACCCCTTACAAGCCGACGGGAGACAAACCACCAAAGGAAGGAAATGGGGATGGTGGTGAGGAAGCAAAAGAGCGATGGGGAGGAAGAAGGAAAAAGGAAAAGAAAAAGAAAAAATAAAAGTAATTTATAATTAAAAATAATTAAAAATTTTGAATTTTTTTAGTAATTTTTGCCGGTAAATCAAATGAGATTCTCCGTACCAAATGATAGAAAATATTTTTAATTAATTTTCAGATTTCAGTTAAACACCATAAAATAAATTCATTTTTCAGGAAAATAATTTTCTAGAAATGGTATATATTCTGCGAAAAAAAACCGTCCCTAAGAATTTTCTTGATTACATTCACAATGATATTGCATACCAAACACCTCATGAATGCAATTGTAATCATAAAACCTCCGAATGAGATACGAAACTTTTTATTTCTCGTTTGGTCAAATGCTTATTTCAATGTTGCATATATTAGTATCAAAACACCAAACGAGAATTGCATTCTTACCATAATGGAGGATAGAAAATATACATTAGCTTAAAGAGAGTGCTCATGAAAAGCATATTTCTCAGGTCTTAAAATCATTTTGTAGCACTACACTACCTGAAAAATGCATGTTTATAGCTTTGCATGATTTTCTAAGAGAAGATATGCCTAATATATATATATATATATATGCATTCAAATTTTTTTTTTTAAATCATAGTAAAATAAATAACGACCTGTCATTATATGAGAAGATTAAACACAGATTTGAAGGAAATGAGATGATATATCAAGAATGCACTTTTGTAAGTACTAACTTTTGCAATATGTACTCGATTAATGCTATAAAGCTTAAATCAAGCAACAATGTAACACTCGTTTATACCAAAAATGCTATCCCTAACAAAATTAGTGGAACTACTAGGATTTACCCCAGTAACCACCCTTATTACATGACAAGGAGGAGGTAAGGGGTTTGAATTCCTACATTCTGAGTGGGGTTTGGGTGAGAACAATTTAGTTTAAAGAGTAGGTTTCGACTCCCATCGGGATTGGAGTGGGAACGATTTAGTTTGAGGGATAAGTTATCTTAAGACTCTTAAGAATTTTCTTGTCTATTTTTTGAATTCTTAAGAAATTTAAAAATATATTTATTGATCGGTCCGGTTCCCAATTTGGAACCTGGAATCGGACCACCGGCTATGGGAATCGCCCAAAATTGGCCGGTCCAGTCCGATCTGGGCGATTCCCGGGTTGGGCGGTTCCTATTGCACACCCCTATGTTTTCCCTTGTCAACTTACTGTCTTCTTTGGGGAAAAATACCAAAAAAGTCATAAATTTATTGTATTGATACCAACTCACCTCTAAACTTTACAATTGGATCAAGTTAGTGCTAAATATTTTCACATTTTGCCAATTACGTTCATCCGGTCAATTTATGCTGGCAATTGCTAACGTGGACACCGTTTGTCCTATATGGAATGGTTAGCATTGATGTAGATATTTTTATATTTTAATAATATTTTTAATTAATTCCTTTTTTATCTTCCATTGTGTAGGTGGCCAATAAAGGCTGGCCTCTCCTGATCGAGGGTCGCCCTCACTTAGGTGAGGCCCACCCTAGCCAGCCATTGACATAGGTCATGGAATAAAAAGAAAGAAAGGAAAAAACCAGAAAAACAAAAAAGTCAAAAAAATTATTAAAAAAATGTCCACATGAGTTTTGACCTTGTCACGTAAGATAATTAGCATCCACCTCAATAATTTTTGGCTTAAATTAACCGAGTTGACTCAATTGGCAAAACACAAAATCATGTTCAGAAATCTAGATACAAGCAGGTTTTACGTAATGAATAGCAAGCACTTATTAACAAACAATACCAGGCGAATAGACTCCAATTTTAATCCTTTTCTTTTTAGATAGATGCTTTAAAGGGTAAATTTACTCCCTTTAGAGGAAGCCAAATCGTCAGTTTGAGTATTCAACAATTTTTTAATTTGTCGCGTTCCTCTCTTTTATATACATGTGCAATAGTAGGGCAGCATGCAAGTTGATGAGTATTCAACAGCTGAGATGTGTCCTTTTTTTTTTTTTTACTTCCATAGTTATTCTTTTTTTCTTTACTTTTTCCTCCTTTTTTCTTCTTTTTCTTCTTCCACTTCAAACCTAGGCCATAAAGGTCGTTAAACTTCAATAATTCTCTCTCTCTGGACCATAGATCCACGACCATCACCTTCGTCAATTCGCTTGCATGGAGGTTCCGAGCCCCCGTGTAGCCACAAATCTAGGTTCCGACAAGGCCGACGAGGTCCATGCCGGTCCTAGGTTATCACCTCTATAGCTGCCTGGATCAAGTTTGGGAGATTTTTATTAGAAAAAGAAGAAGAAGAAGTTTGAAATTGAATTTAAAGTTCAAATGTATAGGGAATTTGGCCCTTTTTAATGTGGGAATAGATGACAACAATAATGGTTGAAACTTCATCATTCTCGTCGTTCTTTATTCTATTAAACATCGTTGTCTTATAATGAGAACATTGACACACTTCACCCCAGCACTCTCTGTTGTCCTCTTTTTTGGCTTTTTCCAATAAAGACATTGTACATGTTTAGTTCACTACGCATTGCTGTAAGAGGTATGTTTGTGGAAGTTTAAGCTCTATGGTGACATTTTTAACCGCACCTTAAACTCATGGATACTGCAATTACAAACAAATTCGACGGACTAAGGTATGTAACATTGAAAGCTATTGCCGCCATCGGAAAGACACTTAGTCACCTCAAACGCAAATTCTCAATGGTGTTGACTAAAGAAAAAGACAAGTTGACTGCATACACTCTAATGAAACTTAAACTTCTCCGTCGAAACTCTTTTCTGTATAGCATAAACAAAATGTGTAGGAGGACACGTAGGATGAGCCCTGTTTTGTCATTTTCTACCCTTTCGCCAATAAATTTCAGTGCTCTACGATATACCAACTATCACTAAGCATACACCATCGTCTTAAGTCTTAACATTCTCTCCTTGCAATTACTACTCTCTTCTTCACCATGGCCAAGTTCTTCAGGAGTGCCACTTTCGTCGTCCTGATTAGTCCATTTTCAGGAGTGCAATTACTACTCTCTTCTTTGTTTTCTCCTCCTCGCTGGTTAGTCCATTTTCAATTGCATTTGAGCGTGTGGATAAAGATGTTCGGCATTTTCATGGTTTATGTATAAAGGGTGTCCATAATTCATGTGCATGGGTGTACATCCTGTTAGTATTCACTGGCTATACAGTATGTGTTCGTAAATAATTTATGAAAGACTATGGTGTGGATGAAAGTGGAAGAACCTATGAAAATACGTGAATAACTCAACAGTACACCCGAAGTAAATTTGCCACATTCTGGTGCCAATTTTAGACGGTCACTTGGGTTGAATGTGGAATTTATGCTATATTATAACTCACAACTCACAAAAGTTATGGCACTCTTTGTTTGGTTTGAGCATTCAATTAGGCCATGCGCCAATGGCGAAAGCGAATACATGTGAGAGGCGAAGCAAGACATGGAGCGCGTTTTGTGGCGACAGCAATCATTGTGACCAGCAGTGCAAGAACTGAGAGGGTGCACTGCACGGGGCTTGTCATTGGGACGGCTAAGGAAGGGCTTGCTTCTGCTACTTCAATTGCTAGAGAAAAAAGAAAGATGATTCCGAAAGTGCTATTATCATGAACACATCGATCCTCAGTTGCAAGCTTCGAGTACGTGGTATCGCTATTAAATAATGAATAATGTCTCGTTGGCGTCTTCCTTGTGGACGTCGGTGTTGTATTAGAGAGTTACCCTCTCTTTGATTGCCCGAACACAGGTCTAGTGCGTGGTTGTGTTTTATGTATGTTAGTGTTTTTGGCCTCTTGATGGTCAATAAAAAATGTTTTTTTCCTTGTATGGATGCTTCTATATGGTAAACTAAATCTTTTATTAAAACTACAGCGAAAACCAACAAATCTTTACAATATACACTGTCGAGTAAACTCCTATTAATATTTCAAACGCTCTATAGAACTTATTTGAAAATGAGAGAAGAATATAATCAAAGCAATTGAGGAATGAAGATGAAACAATGTTATATTGTAAACCTAATCAAATTTATTGAACCAATTTGTATGATATGACATTGAAAAAGAAACCGGAAAAAAGGATAATTTCTTCGGGACATTACAGAATAATCTTCCTTGAGTGACATAGGTAGATATTGAATCAGTTCTCGATCACTTCTTTTGTTGCTATCCTTTCCAATGCACTGAGTGTCTTTTGCCCTGTTAAACTCAGCACAGAAGATGTAGCAAATTTTCATACATGGCCAGACAACGTCTATGTCTTGATTGGTCCTGTATCTAGGTCTAATCAATATTTTGTAAATCCCTAGGAATCTATCTCCTTGAAATGCTGAATACATCTATGAGCCATTTAAAATGAAGATTAAAAGTCATGTAATAAGCCTATAAATTGGCGAGTCTTGTAACCATTCCATTAAGGTGAAATAAAGGGGAACAAAAAGGCAATCCATCTCATTCACTTCCTTTAGATGTGTAAGTTGTAAATGTTCGCTTTCAAATTTATCCTAACTTTGAGCGTCACCAGTGAGTCGTTGAAAGCAAATGAATAGCGTTTTGCCTCATAAGACCGGAATTTTCCAAAGAGCTCTTACTTTTCCGGTTTGTTCGAAATTCAAAACCATCAATCCATATATATTTTTTTAAATGACCATATTTTTCTTATTGAAAATTATATAATCTGTCCATTAATATGATTTTGTCATCAGATATGCCCAAGCGTCATTGAGCAATTATCATGTGATTGTGCCCATAGCTGTCAAGCTCCTGCACTACAGTTGTCGACATTGGAGCCTGGGTCCACGAGGTCGGGCCCAAGTACTTGGTCCTTGTGCTCAAATTTTTAGCAGCCGGGTCCAAGAAATCCCAGCTCCTACTAGGGGTGTGCATGGTCCGGGTGGGCGGTTCCCACCTTGGAACCGGGAACCGCCTGCTAAGGACCAGTTTCGAAAAATTGGAACCGGGAACCGCTCGTTTGTTCCATGGACTCACCTGGGAACCAAACCGTCGGTCCGGTCTGGTTCGGTTCCTGGGTGGGTCCATGGAACCGGCCAAGAGAGATGAAGCAGTAGGGAGGGGCAGAGGAGGGGAAGGGTGGGCACGGACCGTCGGCTAGGGTGGACGAGTAGTGGGAGAGGACAAAGATGGTTCAGTGTCTACAAGGTAGAGCGAAGGAGGGTGAGGGGAGGGAGGGGGAGCGAGAGGTGGGATGTGACAGCGAAGATGGTGGAGAGAAGATCCATGTCTCTTTAGAGAGAGAATGGACGCAAACATAGTTTGAGGTGACTTAATCCAACAAGGCAGTGAAAGATAATAGACACAAACGGTGAAGTATAGTAAAAAATCAAGAACGGAGAACAAAAGAATAACGACGGACAATTTCTTTGAAGGTTCTTGGAACCCAACTCAGCAAGAGTGAATAAATTGCTATGAATGTTTAAAGATGGTGTTGATTGTGCAAGGGACACAGAAGAAAGAGAAGAGAGATTATCATAATTGAAGAGAGAGAGAAAAGTAGAGATAAAGTGGGGAGAGAGAGAGAGAGAGAGAGAGAGAGAGAGAGGAGAGACAATTTTTTTTTAAATATATATGAGTGTACCAGTTCAGTTCGGGTGGATGGTTCCATACTTGGAACCAGGAACCGGACCGGGACTCACTGGTTCCCACTATTTAGAACTGGGAACCGGACTGGTCCTTATGGGAACCACCAGTTCTAGGTCGGTTCGGTCCAGTTCCGGGCGATTCCCGGTTCGTTTGCACACCCATAGCTCGTACGACTAAGACATCCCAGCTCCTATGACTAAGACCCCAACGCTTGGGCATATTCCAGCCGGAGGCATGGTCCAATCCTAGACGCTTGAGCCGGGATCCTTGGCACTCAGAAAATAATTTGATATAGCAATTGTATCCCTTATATCATGTAAATAGTGCATGTCTATCAAAGCAAGTTTTTCTTACTAAATCATGGAAAATATTTTTCAATTCATATTCAAGTTTCAGTCAAATATCAAAAAATATTATCATTTTCCTAAATAATATTTTTTTGAAGTGTCATATTTTTCGTGAAATAAATGAAAACTTAATCTAATCCAATTTTTCAGCAAAATAAACCTCGATCATAATTGATTGGGAGAAGAAGGAAAGCCAACAGTGTTCCGCTTTTTGTGAGTTGAACAATTCTATCACTAGACATTCAATAATTTTTCTCTAACAACACAATATACATTCGCCCAAGTCACTAACAACTAGGAGTTCAAATATGTATCTATTTGTCGACAGAAAATAAAGTACATTAAAATTGGGAAAAAAAAATAACATGAGTGTTATAATTTTCGTATGATACTTACTTGAGTGTCATAACTTTTTTTTTTCACTTACTTAAGTGCTATATTAAAGTAAAATTGATCATTTGAGTGACAATTTCAACAAGTCATCCAACATGGATTTTTTTTAATTTTTTTTTTGCTTTTCTTTTTTTTTTTTGCTTTTTTTAGGGCTAGTGAGGGTCCATTGCAACTCTCGCCACCTGCAAAACCTTTGCCTAGATTGGGTGAGGGCCGCATCTCCCTTAGCTAAAAAGGCCCTAAGCAAGGGCATCACAGCATCGTCGATCGTGGGCAGAAGAACACTAAGAGTGCCAAAACTTTTGTATGGGGCTTACTTTGATGCCAAAACTTTTTTTTGTTCATTTGAGTACTACAAGTTTGAAAAAACGTTTGCTACTTCCGATTTTCCTACCGGAAAAGATGACGTAGCCACCGGTGGACAATAATTTTATTAACTTTTTTGAATTTTTTGAATTTTTTTTACTTTTTTTTTCTAGGGTTGGCGAGGGCCACCGCTAACCCTCGCCAGCCATGGAACCCTTGCCAATTTGGGCGAGGGTTTAGCGGCCAACGGCAAGGTAGCCCTCACCCTATTTGAGCAAGGGTTCCACGTCCAGTGAGGGTCAGCAGTGGCCCTCGCCGGCCCTACAAAAATAAAAAGCAAAAAGATTTCAATTTTGTTTTAAAAAAATATTAAAATATTGTCTACCGGCGACCGCGTCAACTTTTCCAACGGGCAAATCAGAAGTAGCATTCAAATAAACGTTTTTTCAAACTTGTGGTACTTAAATAAGCGAAAAAAATGTTTTGACACCAAAGTGAGCACAATACAAAAGTTTTGGCACTCCTAGTATTCTTCTACCCCTATTGTGAGTGAGGCTGCAAAAGCCTTCACTAGATCTGGGCAATGAGTGTCACCCGCAATTGGCAAGGTCGTCATGCCCTCGCCCAGGGCTGTCGCAACCGAGTCGATTTGGGTGAGGCGTCCTTGCCCTCAACTATGAAGGCCCTTGGCAAGGGCCTTCACAATTGGCGAGGATGAGGTAGCCCTTGCTTAGTGGGAGAATTTCGCAATCTGGGAGGGTCATTGGTGACCTTGGCCGACCCTTAAAAAGGAAAAAATTCAAAAATATTAACAAATAATTTAAAATATTAAAAAAAATTATCCATGTTAGTATTAGCAAAGCCACATAGGACAATCGGTGTCCACGTTTGATTTTCTAGCGAGACAAATTGCCAATGACACTCAAATGAGCGAAAAAAATTTATGATACTCAAACGAATGCCATATAAAAGTTATGACATTCCTACTACTCTTACTCCATTAAAAGTAGAATTGCGAAATGCCAAAAAACTACAAAACATTATTTTTCGTTTTTGTCCATGAATGTCTTCTACAAATTCCAAACGTGTCATCTTACGTTCCAAATATTCCACACAATTTCCACGTTTGGGTTATACCATCATTCCATGTTCTATGTTCTATGATGAACCTTTTCCAGCATTTGTTGCACACTTTATCGGGGGCAATTCTTGCCTTAAAAGAGTAGTACATATTCTAGTATAACAATATTTATTTCTCATAGAAGAAATTAATTTCTATATATATTAGATTAAAAAATTGTTGAGGGAAAACCTTAAAGTTTATAAATTCACTACTGTAAGATGTCATTACTATGAATGCGCTCGTTATTTGCAAGAGATGCCGGTTATACGTAAACTAAAGTAGACTTAAGAAAAAAAATTGCCAGGCAATGTGCTCAAGTAAAGTGAAGTTAATATGATGCACGTCCTATAAATGCATATAATTTTAGTAGAATATTTATTATTGGTATTAAAAACGGACAGAATTAGGAAAAACATCTTAGGTATGAATGGGTTAACTTAAACCATGAAAATCACAATTAGGGTTGATGTCTAAACACTTAGCATGTTTAGTAACTGGCTAATTCTTGGCCTTTTCTGTCTTTTTACTCCCAAGAACAAAAAAAGAAAAATATATCAATTTGGTAATTTTAGCTAATTTTTCTACTCTCGGAATAGATTTGGGATAGAATCAAAAAATAGAAAAAAGTTTTTTTGTTTTTGTTTTCAAGAACATTTCTAGAATCAAGCCCAAGCTATTTTCTTTTTTCTTCTTTTCTTTTCTTTCTTTATCTTTTCTTCTTCTTCCTTGCCAATCACCAAGCGAGATTGGCCAAAGATAAGGTCTAGCGACCTCATCAAAGCCTTGCCCTTGTGGTGGTGGAGCGAGGCTTGGCGTCATGTTGCCCACAGCGAGGCTCCCCCGAGGTTGGCAAGGTTGCCAGCTCTCGTTTGGCCGGTCACTAACCATCACTAAGGCCGACGACTGGCTAGAGGAAAAAGAAGAAGAGAAGGAAAAAAGGAAAAAGAAAAGAAATCTCATAAAATTATTAAAAAATTAAAAGAAATTCTACATCACAAAAAAATTTATAGGTCATACAAAACACATTTCTGTTATGGGAATAGAACTTTCATGTAGTTATCAAACGCTTTCAAATACTCATAAACTTATCTAGGGGACGAAATTGTAAAAAAAACTATTTCCCATAAATAAAATGGTTATCAAACATGCCCTTATTATCTATGATAGATTGTGAATGTAATGACTATATATTTAAAGGAGGGTTAATAATATGAAAAACTTCATACTAATATATTTGTGATAAATTTACCTCAAATTAATTTTTTTTACCACCAAAAACCCCTAATTGGTATATTTATGATAAATTTACTATCCATTAGTTTCTGTTAAATTAAATATACAACAAAAAACCCCAAATTAGTACACACTTATGACAAACGGAGGGTATAACCCCAAACTGTTATAATCGTCAACTAACATATGTCATCAAATTCAATAATTTGATAGTAAAATTTAACGGAATGTAAATTTGTCACGGATTTATCAATTTGGAGTTTTTCGTGGTATTAATCTTAAAAGATAATATATAAATAGTGCCAAAACAAGTACCGAGGCATTGAACAGCGAGGCTTGAATTTTCACACCCTACAAAGTACAAAGATACTTGAATAGTAGGGGTGAGCATCGGTCCAAGTCAACTCTAGACCAACCCTGGACTGGCCCAACCTAGTTGGTCCTAGTCCAACTCCCAAGGGGACTGGGTTAGTCCTTGGTCCTGAGAGTCTTACACTTTGTATTGTGCGAGTAAGTCATCAGTCTTGAGAGTTTAGGATTGGTCCAACCCAGACCAACACTGCACATACACTATATATTACATATATGATATAGTATATATTATATGCTTTTGTCTACACTAAACTCCAATGCTTCCTCCTTTATTCTCTTTGCAATTCAATTTACCGTGTAAATTAAAAAGTAGAAAGAAACCCAACCCTGTTTCGAAAAAAAAAAAAAAACTTCTTCACTCACCTCGGCCTCACTCGCCTACTCATCTTGCTTACCACTGGCCTCTTTTGCTTGCTTGCTTCGCCAATCACCTCTACTCCCTCGCCTCACATGTTCATTTTTATGATTTGTTGCTTTTAGAAAGCATAAACTTTTTGTTATTAACTTCTTACATTATGTATTGGTTTGGTTACTCAATGTTGAATATTTGATGGATATGTAATTTGCTTGTCCTTTTAAGAAATACCAAAAAATGATTGATTGGTCGAGTTAACCCTAGAACCATACCGAACCCATAGGGTCAGTCTGGTTCTCGGTTCCAAACTTAATTGGGCTGGTCCTTGATTCCAACATTATGCGGGTTGGTCCTTGAATTAAGTGCTGACCTGGACCATGCTCACCCCTATTAAATACAAGCTGTCAAAAATTCTGACCCGAAGAAGGAAAAACTGTTGAAAATGTCAGCCGCAAAAATGAAAACCGTGTGTTTCAATGATATTCTACACAAGAAACGTTCTTTCGCCCACCACGATTCACGCCTGCAATGATGCCATTTTTTTTCTGTAATTTGTGGAAAAAGTAAACATTAGCCTAAGTAATGCTGTAGAAAATACAATTTAACGTGATTTTTATTTTGAATTAAAGAAGATGCTCACTCCATTGTTTATCATGACATATGCCGCCGGCTGACATGAACTTGGACATTAGGTCGATTAAAGTTATGTTGGATCATGTGATACAAGAAACATATTATTCCCAGAGGTATTGGGTTCAAAAGAAAAGAACAAATCGACGGCATACACAGTTAAAAAGTTCACCTACTATTCTCAGAGGCGTTGAATGAATTTCTCCGTCGAAACTCATTCCTTTACGATGAGCTGGGATTTGTCATCTTCTATCATTTCATCTATAAATTTTGGTTGTCAATGATAGACCAACTATAACTAAGAGTACTCCATCGTCTTAAGTCAAAAAAATTATCTCCTTCAACATGGCGAAGCTCTTCAAGCGGGCCATTTTCATCGTCCTGATCTGTCTTTATTTTGTCCTCCTCCCTGGTTAGTCTATTTTCCGTAGCATATGAGTGTGTGCATGAAAAGTGCGTATGTTACATGATCTACAACCAAAATTCAATGAAGTAAATAAAGATACTTGGCATTATATAGGATAACGCTAGATGCTTACAGTATTATGTCAACTGTAAACGTATACTAGACTCATAGTACGTGTTAGTAAATAATTTAAGAAGACTGCAGAGAACATGACAATACAAGAATATATGATAGAGTGATTAGTGTTGTTATTATTTTTATAGCTAGGAAGTTGAATTTGTGCTTCATCATAACTCACAAAAGCTGTGGCACTTTGTTTGGCTTGAGCGTTCATTTAGGCCATGCGCAAATGGTGAAAGCAAACATATGTGAGCGACCGAGCAAGACATTTAGCGGAGCTTCTAACAGTGATTGTAACGACCAGTGCCAGAAGTGGGAGGGTGCACTGCACGGGGCCTGTCATTTCGACTGGGGATGGGATTGCTTCTGCTACTTCAATTGCTAGAGAAGAAGAAGATGTTTCCGAAAGTCCTATTGATATGAACGCTTCTATCCTCAGTCAAAAGTTTCAAGTTGTGATATCACTATTAAATAACGAATAATGTCTTGTTGGCTTCTTCCTTGTCGACGTCGTGGTTGTATGAGAGTGTTACCCTCTCTTTGATTGCCTAAACAAGTATGTCGATGTTGTGGGTCTCTTGATGATGGCCATAGACAAATGTTTGTTACTTTCCTTTGAAAAGAATATATCCTTTTATCAGAACTACGGCGAAAACCAACAAATCTTTATTATATACTATGTCGACTAACCTCTTTCTTCTCCAGATTACAGACGGAGAAGGAACATTAGGAAGTGATTTTTCTATTGACATTTATGAGGCGGGTAAATACGTGCGTAATCTAACATTAAAAGGCGAACTACTGTTTTATTCCTTCGGTGTTAATGGTAATTTGAATTCATCAACAAACATTTAATGGAACCCACCATCTGTTTAGTAATTTACGTTCACGAAATAATCATATCATTTTCAAACTTTCTAATAACCGAGAGGCGTAGGCACAGAAACCCATTATGTGGAAGTCTTTTAAAACACTCTACAATCAGTTAAGTTCAAGTCTTTTGGCATGTGCAGGTGGCCCAAGCCAACTAGGCCAACCTTAGGGATTGATAATCAAATTATTTAACTCTGCATAAGTCGTTTCCCTTTTGGCAAAACGTTGAAATTTAAAAATGTTAGGCAAAACCTTCGTTAAGGATATAATCATATTAACTTTATGAACACCGCCTAATCCTCATCACATGCCACATGCTATTCCTGTAAATCTTCATATATTCTTTAGAATTTATTTCAAAAGGAGAAAATAATTGTTGACACTTGAATTTCACCAACGAGTAAGCATACATATATTAAGAAAATCACTTCGGGGCTCGAGATTTCTAACTACAACAAAGTTGGATCCTCAAACAAAAAAAGTTAGTTTATATGATTATGCAATATGATTATGCATATTTTTTGTTTCCTTACTGCATTCCTTCTGCATTTAGAAATTTGAATTGTTATAGGTTATAGATAACTAGTTTCCACCTCATACAAGTCATTCATGCATTCCATAAAAACCAGGAGTGGGATTTGTTGATAACGACGTCGTTCGACCCTTAACCAAAAATATCTTTCTCGCATGAACTCGGATTTGTCTCTCATCTTTGCATACCCTCCCAAATTTCAAAATTCGTTCGACCTTGTGGCCACCCCCTAATCGCCCATTTATTTCCACACCTTTGCACATCATTAAGCCCCTAAACCAGCCGCCATCTAGTCCCAATTGAACTAGAACTAGTGGCCAAATTCCGTGGACTCTGTAAGTAGGAACCAGCTGCAGGACAAAGCTTAAAATGGAAACGAACTCATGTGCACTGCATCTCTTGGCCGTGACTCTCTATGCTACATCAAGGGTAACTTTCAGCTGCAAAGCCATGTGGAGAAGGCATGTCAGAGGTTTGTAGACTTTGCAGCAGCTATAGTGGACCAGTCAATGGATCAGTTGAAAGGAAAGAACCGGCAGAAACTTACATTAGACCGGCAACTGAGCTTCAAGGAAGGAAGACGTAAGCACAGATTTACTAGAGCAGCTTCAGCTGAGTTGATTGAACAACCAATAAGGGAAAGGACCAGCCGAACATCAAAGGATCAATGGACAATGAACTCCAACGTTGAAGAAAACAGAATAAAAAAAACAAAATGGGGGCTCTTCTATTTTTGGGAGAAGGGACCATACGATCTCTCTCTTTCTTTCTCCCTACAAGTCTGGCGGAATGAAGCATGGGGGGAAAGACAGATTTCACACAGAGAGGAACTCCACTTTTTCTTTTTAAAGGAGAAATGGCTCTCCATGATTTTCTTTATATACTATGCCACTTATAACAAATGTACCCTGAACTTTTTTATGATACTAAATACCCCAAACTATTGTCTATTATGACACAAAAAACCTTAAACTTATACTCGCGTAACACATTGACCCAAACTCTCTGGCCGAATGGCATTGTCATCCTTTTCCTTTTTCCTTTTTCCTTTTTTAACCCTTCTTCTCTCTTCCATCAGCCATGGCTGGCGGAGGGAAGCCGATGAGGGCCACCCTCACTGGCATCAGAGTCAGGCGAGGGCAGCCCTCTCCATTGGGGGAGGGCAACCCTCTCTAGTGTCAAGCAAGTAGTCAGGTGAGGGCCGCCCCCACCAGCCTAGGTGAGTGCGACCCTTGCCAAATCTAGTGTCACCCTTGTTGGCTTCCCTCTGCTGGCCATGGCAGAAGAAAGAAAAAAGAAGGGAAAAAAAAGATGAAAATTCCCTTCGGTCAGAGAATTTGGAGTAAATATGTCACAATAAGTTTAGGGTTTTTTGTGACATTTTCCCTTTAAAAATTTGAGGCTGAATTTAAAGTGTGGAATTTTTCGGGAATTTGGCCTATTTGAACGTGGAAATAGATGACAACTATATTGGTCCAAAATTTATCATTCTCCTCTTTTTAATTCTATTAAACATCATTGTCTAATCACAAGAACATTGAAATATTTAAACCCAGAACTCTTTCTTATCCATTTTTCGGCTTTTTCCAATAGAGACATATGCACATGTTTAGTTCAATTCATTTCTGTATGGGGTATGCTCGCCGAAGTTGAAGGTCTTTGGTGACATTTTTAACCGCACGTTAAACTCATGGATACTGTAATTACAAACAATTTCGACGGACTAAGGTATATAACATTGAAAGCTATTGCCACCATTGGGAAGACTGTTTACATTATAAAAGTTCACCTGAAACGCATATTCTCAGTGGTGTTGACTAAAGAAAAAGACAAGTTGACTGCATACACTCTTACGACACTTGAATTTCTCCGTCGAAACTCTTTTCTATATAGTATAAACAAAAATGCATAGGAGGACACGTAGGACGAGCTCTGTTTTGTCATCTTCTACCCTTCCGTCTATAAATTTCTGATGCTCAACCATAGACCAATTATCACTAAGCACGCACCATCGTCTCAAGTCTTAACGTTCCCTCCTTGCAATTACTACTCTCTTCTTTACCATCGCAAAGTCCTTCAGGAGTGCCACTTTCATCTTGCCTATAGGATTTAGAAATGCTTGTTCATCTACCGTGTAGATTCCTAGGGTTAATTTAGTCTTTTTGTTAGTTAACAAAGAAAAAGAATAAAAAAATTGAATTAGAAAGTCTCGTATAAATTGCATTAATTAGGTCAACAAATTTTGTAAAATTTATATCGCATGACATTTAGTAAGTCATACGTCATTTAGGATTAACTTTAATTAGTGTCTCACATGGATAATTCTCAGAATTAATTCCATACCGTGCATTTTAGAACTCCTCGTGCAAGTCATATAATTATGTCATTCCCACGAGTCATTTACTAATTAGTGCATGTACGTAGATTCCTGTCATATAGAATTTTAGAGTACATCCATCCATTATGAATTAAGCGAAGAGGATATAAAAAAAAAAGGATTAGTATTAGTATATATATTGCATTATGTTTGCACTTATTTCTGAGTAATAGTTTGCAGAAATTTCATGACGATGGATAATGATATGCTTGCTTTGCTTGGTGCATTCACATTCTTTAAATTTTCTGCAATCTATTTGTTGCTTTGATTATTGAGTATTATTATCCTGATTGCACGGCCATATGTTTATCCCTTACATGTTAGTGGTATAGAATAAAAATTGACCAAAACTATAAGCAAATACATTTTTGAAATAAGAGAAGAGGGACCAAATGAGCATTTGACAAATCTAGAGTAATCAAGCCCTCAAATCTATAAAATTCTAGTTCACATGGGTGTCTAATTGACCTATAATCACTTAGTGATGACTCCAAAAGACAAGATAAATTGCTTGTTTAAATTAAGTACGAAATTGCAATTGATAGAACTTGGATCGCCCATGCTGAGAATCACACTTAGTAATCCATTAGCTTTCTTTTAGTAATTCACCTATGGGAAGGTCACAATAACTTGACATCCTATCATAATGCGGCATGCTAGCAGTTGAACCATCGACTTCATCTATGGAGCAACAACACGGGTTACCTATAGCAATTGGACCGACTATGGAAGACCCAAGTCATTATCATCGATTAGTGGGGCATCTACTTTATCTAACTGTCACTCAACCTCGTTATGTTATTCTATCCACCTATTTTCCCAATCTATAAAGAATCAAAAGAGCAACAAGGGGAGCCGCTATACAAATTCTTCGATATCTTAAGAAAAACCTAGTACAATGGATTCTATTATCAACCCCAACTTTAATTCACTCGGCTGCCTTTCGTGACTCATATTAGGTGAGTTGCCCGATCAATTCTTGGTTATTTTGTCTTGCTCAATGGTTGTCCCATGTCTTGGAGGACCAAGAAGCATACCTTAGTTTTTAGTGTTGTGCTAAAGCTTAATATCACGTTACGGCAACTGCCACTAGTGAATTGATATGGTTGCGAAACTTCACTTGCCTTCCTTGGGGCATTGCATGATAAACCGATAGGTCTTTAATATGACAAACAAAGCACATCAAGATTGACTATCACTTTATTCCTAAATAGGTACAATTGAACGCCATTAAAACTGAGCATGTACTCACTGGTAGACATTTTTACCAAGACATTGGGTTGAGACCAATATACATTTCTCATTGGCAAGTTGGGCATTGTAACCTATATGTGCCAACTTGAGGGGGGAAAACTATAGAAGATATGCTGAAGATTTATTTTCTATTTGTCTAATGTCTGGTGTTTCTCTTATTATTAGTTAGGATTTACTTTTTTTTTTAGTTAAAATAATATGTGGTTATCTTTTCTAATTAGTTAGAGATATTCGGTAGATGGTTTTTTCTTTTTCTTTTCTAATAAGAAATACCTTGTATAAATATTTTCGGTTCCCTTTTTTTCCGCTTATCTTTCATTGCCATTAACTTCGCACGTTTGCTTCTTGACAGATCCCCAGACCAAGACAAACACCGGAGGCCATTAAGCAAAACCCAAACGGTCTTTTATTTCCATTTTGTTTAACCCAGTCGGTAATATTAACCCTACATTGGAGTAAGTCAATTACAAATGTTGATTGAAAATAAAAGTGCGATGCGAGAATGGGGCAAGTGTTTAAAAAGGAAAATTTTGAAAATCGTCATCAGTCTTGAGAGGTGGAAAAAGGAGGACGAAAATAGGATAAAAAGAGTCGTGGCACAACAAACCAAATACCGCGTGAAAGCAAAGGCAAATGTTGGAGGCAACAGAAAAATGGATGATGAAAATAATGACGATAATCAGTAAAATGAGTGATGAATGATTGAAACAAAAAAAACAAATGATGAAAGAAACGAATGAGATGTACGATGAATACGTCGACGAACGAGGAATAAACAGTGACGATGGAAATCCTGATTTGTGCTGGCTCACCATCTCATGGTCTATATTTTACTCTTAACCGAATTATTTTTAGAAAAAGAAAGAAAAGGTTATTAGACTTGTACGAGTGTTATAGCATTACTTGTGTTTTGATAATGTGATCTATCATTCGATAGAAGTAGCACTTGCTGATTATAACATCTCTTGAAGATTACTAGTTGATTCTGGCAGCTATTAAGGCTGTCATTATAGAGACTAGATATAGCTTGAGAATAAAGCTGAATTAATGTAAATCGCCATGTGTTATTTTCTATCTGCTCATTATTGCTTATAACAGTCTGCCGGAAGCATTTGCATGTTTGATACGTTCAATTTGTTTCTGCAACTGTCAAAGTAAACACTATATTGCAAGCTTCATGAAAGTTTTTAAAGTTTCGATAAGCTCAAGTTTTTTACAGTCGACTCGGACTGAGAGAAACCAAACAAGATGCGGTCGAAGCAAAGTCTGCTTAGTGAACAAACGAACTAGTTTTAGCCAACGGGATACATGAAGGGAATAACCTTGTCCTAGAGCATGAGTGTCGATTGTTGATGGAAGCACGAAGCAGAAGTCCGATACCCTTACACTTGGGGAGATCTCCAAGGAGGAAGCCCAAGTCCGAGCCCATCAATGTATTTAGTTGGACCCATCTCAACTCAAAACTTTAAGCTTGGACCAACTAGTATATATATTAACTACTCCACATTACATCAATTATCCGATGTGGGATTACTTCTCTAACACAACTCACACGCGTATCCTAACAATCTCCCTCTCATGTGTGAGCTCCAGTGTTAGGTCTACTCCCCCTTAAATAAAATATCCCCCTGGCCCAACATCATCCTCACGGACCCATGTTGTTATCCCACAACGCCCACCTACCCAGAAACCATAACCATTGGCTCTAATACCAGTTGATAGAAGTGCGAAGCAGAAGTCACCCCACAACGCCCACCTGCTCGAAAACCATAACCATCGGCTTTGATACCAGTTGATGAAAGCGTGAAGCAGAAGTCCGACGAGCCCGCATTGTTACCCCACAACACCCACCTACCCAGAAACCGTAACCATCGGCTCTGATACTAGTTGATGGAAGCACGCCCACCTGCCCGGAAACCATAACCATCGGCTCTGATACTAGTTGATGGTAGCGCGAAGCAGAAGTCTGGGCAGAAACAGTAGTCCGACGAGCCCGCATTATTACCCCCCACAACACCCACCTACCCGGAAACCGTAACCATCGGCTCTGATACCAGTTGATGGAAAAGCGCATTGTTACCCCACAACACCCACCTACCCGGAAACCGTAACCATCGGCTCTGATACGAATTGATGGAAGTGCAAAGCAAAAGTCCAATACCCTTACATCTGGGGAGATCTCCAAGAGGGAAGCACAAGTCCAAGTCCAAGCCCGTCAATATATCTAGTTGGACCCACCTCAACTCAAAAGCTTAAGCTAGTGAGTTATGGGCCAACTGGTATATATTAACTGCTCCACATCACATCAATTCTCCGATGTGGGACTACTTCTCTAACACAACTCACACATGTACCCTAACAAAATGGGGCTCGGTTTAGCTGAGAAAAGGCATGACTAACGGGCTCTTTGACGGGCTGGAAATAGGCCAGTTATCTAAGTAATGGAGCCGAAAATTTCATATGCAACTATTAAGATTCAAAAAGGAGGAAGATCAACACGACTATGAAGGAGTGAGACCAATACAACCGTCATATCGTGGAGCCATGAGTCTCTGAAGCCACCAGCGATGCAAGCTGAGAAATGGGGGTTACTGCAAATGTCAAGTAGTGGAACGAGGGACTTTGAAGATAACTAATGACGTTGAGCATGAAAGAGTGGAGAAGATAATATAGTCGAGTAATGGAGTTGTCTTAGTGTTGAATAACCATATGTAAATACAAGTTGCTGGATTCTAGAAGTCACATAGGATGTATTTGTTTTCTTTATAAGAGTTATTGACTATCGGTAGTGTAAATACTTGAATTGTAATTTGTACAAATGACCACCCATAAATCAATGAGCACTCAATTGTTCAGCTTTACTTCCAATTTATCTTTGCATTTCAGTACCTTTAATATGGCCGGACATGATTGTCTCCAATTTCAGTACTTTTAATACCTCATCATTTATATTTTTTGTTCAAGAATCCGCACACAGCCTTTATTGATTTACTCATAGATCCGTACATTGACACTGTTCGGCAAGACGGAAACCAAAAAAATTCTAAGAGGCGTTGAGTTAAAAGGTAAAAAACAAGTGGGTGGCATAAACTCATATAAAACTTAAATTTCACCGTCGAAGCTCTTTTTCTATTCAGGAAAAACAAACTATGTATGAGGATGAGCTGGGATTTGTCATCTTCCAACATTTCGCCTATAAGTCTGGTGCTCAACTATAACTAAGAATACACCGTCTCAAGTCTCAAAATTCTCTCCTTGCAAGTACTACTCAGCTTCTTCAACATGGCCAAGTTCTTCAAGCGTGCCACTTTCATCGTCCTGATGTGTCTTTATTTTCTCCTTCTCACTGGTCAGGCCATTTTCAATTGCATTTGAGTGCGTGCATAAAAAGCGCATTTGTTGCATGATCTTCAACTGATATACCAGAAAGAGAATAGATATAATGTTAGAAGCTCTCAGTGTTGTATTGATAGTATATATACGCAGCAGGTATTGAGATTCTCGACTCCATGTGCATGAAGGGCGCGTATCATTCTTTCAGAGAAATATGCACGCGATCATTTACGTGCATAAGAGTATATTCTATTAGTTTTTGCTGGTTATACAATTGCATGTTAGGTAATAATTTAGGAAGGACTACGGAATGTGTGAAAATGCAAGAATATATGATAAAGCTATTATCCCCGTTATTATTTGTTTAGCTAGAAAGTAGAATTTATGCTATATCATGACTCACAAAAGTTGCAATTGTTTGGCTTCTGCATCCATTCATTTAGGCCATGTGCAGATGGCGGAAGGAGTTTTATGCAAGAAGTACAGCCAGACATTTAGTGGGTTTTGTTTGGATAGCGATGCTTGTAACGAGAAGTGCACGGTCTTGGAGGGAGCAGAGAGCGGGGCTTGTCAAAGCGACGGCTTCGGACAAGCTTGCTTCTGCTTCTTCGACTGCTAGAGCAAAAGAAGATAATTCGAAAAGTTCTATCGATATGAACACTTCTGTCCTCAGTTGAAAGCTTCGAGCACTCGGTATCGCTACTAAATAACGAATAATGTCTTGTTGGCGTCTTCCTTGTCGACGTCGGTGTTGTGTGAGAGAGTTAGCCTCTTCTTTGATTGCCCGAACACGTGTCAAGTGTGTGGTTGTATTTCAAGTATGTCAATGTTGGGGGTCTTTTGTCGGCCAAAGATAAAGGTTTGTTACTTTCTTTGTATAAATGCTTCTATTTGAAAAAAAAAAAATCCCTCTATCAGAACTAAGGCAAAAACCAAAATATATATATTATTTATTGTTGCGACCTCCTTGAACGGTGAACCAAATTATATTATTTTATTCCCAATTTTGATTAAATTAAAAAAGAAACACACAAAAAAAGGTGATCGCTAGTAGATGACACTTAGGGCTTGGGCGGTGGCTAGAGACTCTCACCAACCATAGGTGAGGGTTTTCAGGCCCTCCGTCCCCTTGATAGGGTGAGGGCCATGACCCCTGCCTGTGATCAACAAGGATCGTCAACTATTACACAATCATCATCGAACCTTTCCAGAGTTGGTATAGTAGCAGCAGTGATGGCTACACGCCCTCACATGTTATTTTTCCTTTTATGTTCCTTTTATTTAAAAAAATAGCCTTTTATTTGTTTAATCTAATGGTTTTTAACAAAAATTATCCTTTTTAATGTGTTTAATCTAATTCAAGTAAAATATGAAAAATAAAATAATAATAAAAAATGTCATGTATGAAAGAGAAAGTAATAAAAAAATGTCACATCGGTATTTTTTATTAGTCTAGTTAGACGGAGTTAATGGAAATACTTGATTAAACCAACTTAAGAACTTTAAGAATTTGATTGCACTATTTGAAAATTTTATAATTCAATTGCACTTTCGCGATAAATTTTAAAACTTCCAATGCAATCAAAATTATATGGAGACCTACATGCCTATTGGTGAAAAATTTGAAAGGTTTTGAGCATTTTTCATAAAACAATAAAATAGTTTGTGCATGCCCCACACATCAGGAAAAAAAAAAGCAAAATCTACTCAAATTGGTTCTTGGCTCTATTTTAAAAGAGACGCGGGGTTTTTCTTTTCGTACACCAACCCCGTAAATTATCCAGAAAGGGAGACATTAGCATTAAAGTCCCCTGTAGTGGTTTTCAACCTTTTATAGATGCAACCAATCTTTTTATGCCAAGTGCAAATATCGCTGTTCGACCCAAGCAAAAGTGCCGCATGATGACATTCCACGTGTCTATCTTGAGAAACAGGTCAATGCTTTGAATCCTAAGAATTAGGTGGAATTTTCAATCATGTCGTTGTTTTATTGGTGAAACAGTAATTGTCCAATTAGAGTTCCGTTGGTGGCGTACGAAAGGGCAAATTGTAACAAAAGAGAAAAAAAGGTAATGTCCTAACTCCTATGAACGACACCATGGTGGGCGGATTCATCATTCATAATATTCCCTGTACAGTCACCCATTTACTTCAAAAGGTCAATAATATAAAATAGCGGCAGGTGCAACAGGTTTACGCCTTTGTCAGGCAATTGCGATGCTCATGTAAGGAGAAGTTCCCGTGCAGGAGCTTATTTTCCACGTTCATTATAAATTCACTGGCTCCCCTCACTGCAATGCACTCACATTTACCCTTCTCTTGCACCTCCTCCGTTTCTCCAAGTATACATAATTCCAAAAATGCCTATTATTGATCATGATGAATGGAGGAACATGCATGCTATTATTACGTTCATTGTTCAAGCTCTGGCCAACTTCATTGATGTGGAGTACCAAAGGAAGCCCAATTCTCCATTTGAAAGCCATCCCGTCACCATCTTCCCCTCCATTTTCACTCTCCTTCTCTATTGCTCCTCGTCCCTTCCACTTGTTACTCATCTACCAGTCTTTAATATTGGTGCTCGTTCATTTCTCTTTCTCAAGATCATTTCATTTCCCCTCTCTATAGCTTTGCTTACATCGCTTTTGTTTTGAGGCCCTTCCTTCTTTCTCCTCTATCTACCATTGCTAATGCTGATATGTGCAGCTCACTTAAGTAGTCTCTTTCAAAAACTCCTTCATTTGGTAAAGCAAATTATTCTAGTAGTTACATTTGTTCTTTTGCTCGGCCGTCGACATCACAAGGGAAGAACACCCATGCTTCTGCCACATACGATTGCTTATGTGCATTTCTTGTTAGAATTGTAATACTTGCCACTGACAGTATTCAACTAGGTCATTGTTAGAAGCCAGCTGAAGATTCAAAGGAAACAGTAGGCAGGGATTAATGTTACATGTGTGATATGTTTCCTTAGATTTGTATGCTAGCAAAGTGGCTATGAGAATAAGTAAGAGATTTTGTTTGGATCGAAGTATTGAGCATCAATTGTCTTTATTAGGGTTCCTATCAATCCAAGTTTTAGACTACCTCCTTTTTAATTTTTGGAAACCATATATAGTTACTACAGCACGCAGCATCAAGAAGCCAAGTACTTGCAATGCATTATTCATTCAATATTCTTGTTAGTGACAATTATGATATTATTGCTGATTATCTATATCAATCAAGATTGCTCAAATATTTCATTTGATTGTGCATATCTTTATTGATATATATTACTTCAAATAGTTGTCTCATAAATCCTATATATAGACTAATGTAATATGTATTATGATATATCAAAATACACACAAATTCCTCAACTTACTATTTCGCATTAGTACATTTAACGATTCAAATTGCAGTTATCCTTGATATGTCCTTTGGTCGGGAACCACAATTGCTTGACTTCGAGGTAGATCAAACGAAAACAGGGCAATACAACCTTTTGTCCTGCCTGATTAATTGCCAGCACAATGATTAAAACGGAATGAAAGAATGTCTTCTGACAGAGCGAAAGAGAGTTCACATTCTCATGATGTGATTTGTCTCATCTTTGGTGGATACTAGATATACCATCAACATATGGAATTGTCATTTTACCTATACTCTGTTTTAACACCTAAGCACTCTGATTGGGGATACTTTAGATGCACCGGGGATATTTGAGCCCAATACGTGGGGATACTTTAGATGCACCGGGGATATTTGAGCCCAATACATCTCAATCCTTAAATAACGTGGATATAACGTGGGACTGGGACCACCAAAATCAATTTAGAACTTTCCCTCAACTGGAATACTTGGCTGGTCAACCTTGTATTGTGTCCTTTTAGGACGTAGAGGTGATGCACCCAAAATTGCCGCAGATCTCCCATGTTACATCTATCTAAATGGTAAGTAGAAAGAACTGGAACACCCATAAGACAAGGAAACACTGAAAATGCTCAATAATGAGTTTGATATCATTCCTCAACATGGCAACATATAATAAAGCACTAGTTAAGGAAACTGAACTCCAAATTCGCTTGACATAATCTCCTATTGTAAATGACCAACTTTTGGTTATAATCGATAAGAGTAGAGTTTGGTGAACAACATAAGTCATTAATGAAAAAAATAGTCGACAACTTGAAGAGTATCACAACTCACCAAGGAAGTTATTGATAGCAAATATCAATTATCGATGAGAACCCTTACTTGGGATGAAGTCATCCACTTTGACATGTAACTGTGGATTATCAATATTTTCAAATTTGTAACTTCTTTTAGATAAATGTTAGTGGATAACAAGTAACTAGTGGGTGGTTGTAAATAAGTGGTATTGTAAGTTCTTGTAACTGTAAATAGGATTAGGAAGTCACTTGTTCTCGAGATAGGATTAAGAAGTTATCTTTTAAATTCAATAAGCATTTATAACCATCATTTGTAAGCTTTAAATAGTCAAGTTGTACTCTTTGTAAAGACCCCTAATCAATCACAAAGCTCAACCTTCATTGTAAATTCATCTTTATATTTACTTTTTCGCAATTTAAATTTCTAACCGCAATTGCCTCCCGTCTTTGTATTTTTAAATTCCATGTCATACTTTCTTGCCCAAAGTCAACAAAGGACCATTCATATTCTTTATTAATTTACTCATCAGTCCATATATATATTCAAAAGGTATTTCATCATCAATTCAATTTGATGAAACATTTTTTGGATATATTGAAAGGTATTTGATCTCCAATCAATTCCAGTCAAACATTAGCTCCATGCCATCTACAACTTCACTGCAATAGAAATGTAGGTATGCACGTGTATATTTCATGTGTGTGTGTATATATAATACATAAATACACATATATTCATTCTCTATCTGTAGAGGAACTTAGTCATTACAGGTAAAATACCAATCCTTCTCCCGAAGAAGCTTCAATCACTCAAGAAGCTTCCTGTGAGACAAACATGAAAATGAGACATCTTTCGTGGAAGTTGAGTTGCTGCATAACGCTTGCCATTAATAGATATTCAGTAATTCGTTGTAAAATTGATCAAAAACAGACTAGCAAGATCAATTATCTTTCTGATCAAGTTTCAACTCCTTCCGAGTATTTGTACAAGAGTTTCAACTAAAGCCTAAACAACAAGGCCAAAAAAAAATATATTGAAGCCTAAATAGACGAATTAGAATGTGCAAAATGACAATGTGGTTCTATGAATCTTCTGGTAATCAAGCCTCTACACTAGTATTCCTGGGAAATGTAAAAAATCAGACTTTTTAGTTATTAACAACTATGAAAATGATTATAGAGATAAAATTCATAAGAAGTGTTTACTAACACTTCAACGCTAAGTAAATAACTTGATGATAAATAAAGAACCGTTTCATTAAAGATATATGTCACAGTTAAATTTTTAAAAATTTCAAATAATATAATCAAGTGCTATAACTTATAAAAAAATAAGGCAATCAATTACCTTATTGAGTGAGAAACAAATTTGATGTGGCTGTTTTTGATGAGTTTAGGGACAGTTGGCATTAATGCTTGGCCGATGGCACCACATCATATGAAAAATTAAAAAAGGGACCAAAACCTTAAAAAGGGGCAACAAAGAGACTACCGAAGGAGGTTGGGTTGCTGGCCTGCACGTGCCGGTGAGAACCGGCGACCATCACTACGTGCTGCCACCGCACAAGGGCAAGGGCCGGATCTGGAAGACGACGGCAAGTAGGTCTTCTGTCGCAACCCTTCCGGGGGAAATTTGACAAATTGCCAAAGTGGGGCGAATGAACCTTCTTGCCAAAGGCGCTCATGTTTTGAACCATCCCAAATCCTATCGATCACAACTTGATTTTTCTCTTTGCTAACTATGACAAATGTTTTTATAGTATATGTTTGTGTAGCCAAAGAAAAAAGAACTATCGCATACATTTGTCATTTCAAGACTATTAAAATTCAGGTGATATATAAGCGTCCATGACTGATATTTTCATTTCCAAGGCTTATACTGACGACTATCTCACAATGCCAATACATTTAATGTGATATACAATGGGTAAAACAAAAACAAGAAGCATAAAATTGGAAATTTTGGAAGAAAATTGAGTGTCCTTAATTTTATTTTATTTTTAATACAAACTGAAAGCTCAAGTTCTCCCCGGTAATATCGAATGTTTAGGACTGACGAAAATCCGAGAGTTTACAGATGGAAAAGGACCGTGGCGTGTGGAATTACCTCTCATTTCAAGTTCCGATGCTTGGGTTTATATTCCTGTTATTGTAGTTTCCCTTATAAAATTCTCGAAAAAATTAATTAATTAAACTTTGGACTACCACATGACCAAAACGTAAAGAAGGACGGCTATGTGCTCTTCGGTTGTGTGCGCAACTTGAATACGACATCCGTATAGAACCAATCGGCACCAAAATCGAACGTAGCCCTATTCACTACAAGTCCTCAAAAAAGGCCATAAAGAGAAGGTCATCATGAATTCACTTGCTTCCACGAGTACCACGCACCAATGCAGCATAAGATACAATAATGGCAGTCTCCAACGACGGTTTGTTTGATGCCTGGAACTTGAAAATGACCTTTTAATCCATCGATAATGTTTCGGATTTTTGTATAAGTTCGGTATTTTTCCTCCAAAAATAAATGTAGATTATAATTTCACTTCATCAATCTCTACGATGCACTGACGTTCACTCTGCTCTCGCAGCTCCTCCTCCTCCTCCTCTTTCCCCTTCTCCAAATTCATACAAATGCAAAAAAATGCCCACTATTCATCATGATCAATGGGGGAACATGCATGCCACACTAATTTTATCATTCGAGCTCTATTCAACTTCATCATAGTGAAGTATCAAGGGAAGCCCGATTCTCTCTTTGACACTCATCCCATCGCCATCTTCCTCTTCATGTTCTCTCTCCTTCATTATTGTTCCTGGTCCCCTCCACTTGTTGCTCCTCTGCTAACCTTTAATACTGCTTGCAGTGGCTGCACCTTTCACTTCCTCATGATCCTTTCCTTTTCCTTCTCTATAGCTTTGCTTAAGTTACTGTTGTTCCGGAACCTCTCCTTCTGTATCTTGTATCTAAAGTTGCTGATACTTCTTTTTGCCTTTCATTTGCATGATCTTGTTTGAAAATACTTCATCTAGTAAAGCCAAAGAATCAAATAGTCGCATTCATTTGTTTGTGTGCAGTAGAGGTGTCAAAATGGGTCATAAACCCATATTATGACTCACTTTTAGTTAAATTGGTCAAATATGGATTAAGTGAAAGTTGAATATGGGTCAAATATGGGTCAAGTGAAAATTTAATATGAGTCAAATATGAGTTAAGTAAAAGTTAAATATATGTCAAATATGGATTGAGTGAGTTATTTAACATAGAGCTTCGAGTGAGTTTGGGTTTCTCTACAATAATAATGGCTTTTAGCAATACGAGTCGGGTCGGGTATGGGTCGGGTGTGGGCCGGGTCGGGTATGGGTCGGGTGTGGGCCGGGTCGGGTATGGGTCATTAAATTTACATTACATGAATTTGGGTCAAAACGGGTTAAATGGGTCAATATGGGTCGGACTATTTTCGACCCGACCCAAACCCGACCCGACTCACCCATTTGACGGGTCTAGTGTGCAGTCGACCACACAGAGGAAAAGTGCCACTATTTCTATCATGTACCATTGCCAATACTCATTTCACGTTAGATTTGTAGTATCTGCCAATGTCCGACCAATCATTGTTAGTAGCACAAGAAGAAACAAGGAAACATTATGAATAATGCTACATGTATGATTTGTTTACTTAGATTTGTATCCTAAAAGCGTGATTGTAACTTTATAAACAAGATATTTGGTTTGTATCGAAATATCCCACAACGATTGCCTTGACAAGGTTTCATATCCAGGGATAAAGCCCAAACCATCTGCCCCTGGGGGCAAAAATGAAATAACTAGACAATAAAAGCCATAATTAACTTCCTACTCATTTTGAAAAACGATATTACTTAGAATTTTCCAATTGTCTTTGTCGCGTTTCATGTCTTGAGAAAAAAAATGGACTAGGCACGAAAATAAAGAGGGGATTGAATTGATTGTTCAAGGAAACTGGAATCTTTTCATGAAATTATGATGAACAGTGTGTAGAAGGTGCACTAATACTATAGAAACGCGAACACTTCTGCAGAATCGCAATCTTCTATCAAACAGAAATTAAAAAAGTTTAAGGGGTATACGAGATACAATTTGATTTTTGAGGTTTGGCCTACCGCTTGGCCTTTTCCTTCCCAATAGCCTCGACAAGGCTCAAATCCACTGTACCATAAGGGTACGAAATGTCCTGCTTCTACTCGAAACCTCTACAGTTGTTACTACAAAGTCGAGCATATTTTGCAATATTATATCACTCTTTCCATATTACAGATATTCACACCAATTGCAGAGATTTTTAATAAGAGATGACTCTATTTTGCACAAATGGAAAACAAGAGAACTCAACACAAAACAGAGAAAGTTAAAAGTTGTTCGTAAACTTCACAAAGCTTCCCTGACTACTTTGATTTGTTTTTAAAGACCTCCAAGCTTAAAATAGGGAAAGTAACATAAATAGTACATGGAATTTAGCCCAATTTATAATTGTCTTTAAACTTTTAATTTTCAATGTGGTTCCTGAAGTATTCGTATATGTTTATTGTAGTCCTTAGACTATATGAAAATGTTCAATGTCTTCTTTCGGTTAATTCAAGTTAATGGAAGTTAATAATGTAGCTTTGAAGCAATTATGTTGAAAGGTGGACAAAAAAGTTATACGTGGATTATCTACATAAGATATTCATCTCAATTTAGGATATAAAAATCCATATCTTCAAATAACGATGGACATATTAACGCCATAATTTTTTCCCAAAGTACTTGGATAAAAAGAGAGACATGTTGACTCATCATTTTTAAAATTTCAACTCAATATACAACTATTCACGTCATCAAATAATATATGATTTGTTGTTTAAGCAAACGGAATGACTACATTAAACATTTATCGATAGTTCATAAACAACATTGAACGTATTAAAAATTCAAGAATTACATTATATGTTAGGTCAAAATTTATGAATCATTTGTATTATTTTTCCTTAAAATATCAGTTGGAGTCTTTCTCTAGTCAAACGGCCATTGACTTGATCTTCTTTGACCATCAAAATGTCTTTTTCCAGAGAATTGAGGCTATTGCCCAAAGTAGAACACTCTGTTTCTGTAGTTTGTGCGACATCTTTTCTGCTTTCACAATAATGGCAAAACAGGTTTCACTCCAAGCTGTTTTTGGCGGATTCCACCACCTGAGGACGGTTGTAAAACACGAACTAAAGTCCAATTCAAATTGATAAAGAGCTCAGTCTTCCCACCAGCATTGTTATGCATGTAGAACCACATATCCTACTTTTGTAAAATGGTCCTTCCAAGCTTTTCATAAGTCTTTGTTATATGGTCTATTCACATTCTGCAAATAGGTTCTTCCGAGCAAATTGTGGGCCTATATTCTATAAGTTGTTCACATCCTATTAGTCCATCCAAACTTTTAATAAACCTCGTTCCACAGCTTGTTTTCCTTCTACAAAAGTCCTTCCAAAATTGAACATATTTCTCGTCCAATAATTTATTCTTCTGTGGAGCCACGGCCTTTCCATGCTTTTGGATATCTTTTTGTCAGCACTATTAGCATATGGTTTTGGGTATGTAGAAGTTGTTCGTTCTACGTATTCAAGTACCATGGAAAAGAAGGAGATTGTTAAAAAAATATTTACGGAAATTTATAATCAGAGATCACTCTATTTTGCACCAATAAAAAACAAGAGAATTCAGCGCAACTCAAAGTTGTTCATGAACTTCGCAAAGCTTCCCCAACTACTTTGATTTGTTTTTAAGGACCTCCACGCTTCTTCTTCTTTTTTGGTCAAAAGACCTCCAAGCTTCAAAATAGGGAAAATAACACAAATAGTCCATGAACTTAGCCAATGTAAAATTTTGTCTCTAAACTTTTAATTTATTCAATGTGGTCCATAAAATATTCATAATTGTTCAATGTAGTCCTTAGACTATATAAAAATGTTCAATTATGTCCTTCCATTAATTCAAGTTAATGGAATCAACTTTGAATCAATTACGTTTGAACGATGGATAAAAAAAAATTACACATGGATTATCCACATAAGATATTCATCTCAATTCATGATCTAATTATCCACATCACCAAATAATGATGAATATATTAAAGTCGTAATTTTTTCCCTTTCCCAAAGTAGATGAATAAAAAGATAGGCATGTTGAGTTTTTATTTTTAAAAATACAACTCAACATACAATAAATCGCGTCATCAAGTAATATCTAATTTGTTGTTTAAGCAAATAGAAGGACTGCATTGAATATTTATTGAAAGTTTAGAGACCATATTCAATAAATTTAAAGTTTATCGACCACATTGTGCATTGGGCCAAATTCTAAGAGTCATTTGCGTTATTCTCCCTTCAAAATATCTGTTGGGGGGTTTTTGTCTAGTCAAACAGCCATTGATCTAATCTCCTTTGACCATCAAAATGTCTTTCTCCAGATCATTGAGGCTATTTTCCAAATAGAACACATTTTTTTTGTTGCTCGCAAAAGTAGAACACTTGACTTCCGCAATTTGTTTGACATCTTTTCTGCTTTCACAATAATGGCAAATTAGGTTTGATTAACTCCAAGCTGCTTTTGGCGGATTCCAACAGTTGAAGATGGCTCTAAAACACAACTTGAGTCCAATTGAAATTGACGACCAGCATTGCAGTAAATGCAGAACCACATGCACTACTTCTGCAAAATGGTCCTCCCAAGATTTTCACGAATCTTTGTTATATGGTCTAGGTTGTTCCAAGCAAATTGTTGTCCTCTTGTTCTTTAAGTAGTTCACATTCTATTAGTCCGTCCAGATTTAAACAAAGCCTCGTTCCACAGCTTATTCTCCTCCTACAAATGTCTTTCCAAAATTGAACACATTTCTCGTCCAATAGCCATTTCTCCTTCTGTAGAGCCAAAGCCTTTCCATGTTTTAAATATCTTGTCGTCAACACTATTAGCATATGGCTTGGGTGTATATAAGTTGTTCATTCTACATACTCAAATACCTAAGATAGTAAATTTTGATTATTTTGTCATTTTCAAAACATTATAGGAATCTTTCTTAACAATCTATTCCTTTTTTTTCAGTGACAAAACAATCTCTGACCTTCCATTATGTAGATGTATCCACACGCATGCAAATTTTGAAGTGCGTTTGTAAGATAAATGAGATTTAGTATTATGCTTGAATAATATGATTTTAGAGCAAGGCACAAAAAGCAACCGTTACAATATCGAAGATATAAATTTCTCGATGAATGTAACAAGAGCTATTGTTATCACAAAGAATAATATTGACCAATTTGTATGGATTCGTAGGAGATCTTTCATCTACAAGGGTACTTAGTTAATGACGTTCAAAGATGAGACATATTGCATAATTATGTAAGATAACTAAGTTTATGCGTGATCAGTTAGTGAAGTTTTTAAACACAGCTCACTGTCTGGGTGTTTTAAAAGCTCGTGTAACTCGAATGTTTCTGTGCATATTTTTCTGCGAGCCAAGTCCCACTAGGGAGATCCTGAGCAAGCAGATATTTTAACTATGGAAAGCCAATGTCGGTGTCGTTCACTTTGTTCTTGGGCAAAGATTAGTCCGATATCTCCTCTTGCAAGTGTTACCCTTCAATGGCTTTCCCGCTACAAGCCCTAGCAGAATGCAGAAGCAGCTTAAGATTCTCTTCACCACAGTAGCCAATGCAATTTGTGACGGCTTGGGATGAGAATGGCCTGCCCTTGCGATGGTAAAATCTCTGTGTCTTGCATCCTTCGGCAGCTGTAATCCCTCACGAATGTTTTTCCAGCGATGAATATGAACAACTAAAACCCAGAATGCGAATCTGCAGACATCATATACCAAATCTTGTGGTAATGTCGACTAATATCGAAAGATCTCAAGGACAGGAACCTCCCCACAAGTCAAACTAGCGACTGCTTCTTTAAGGGGTTCAAAACAGAGCTGAATAACGTGACTCGAGCTAACGAATTACTGGGAGTCTATAAAAGTCAAAGATCAATTATCGCATAAGCATTATTGTTAACAGAATTCTTCATCACAAATCCAACCTAAATTGAACACAGGATAGATTCTACTATAACACATTTACTCGCCGACTCCTCTGAACATGACACGTGGTAAAGATACAGCCTTTTGTTCCCATGCCAATGACAATTTACAACGGGTGAGATACAAACTAGTGTTCATGTGAAACATCTCCAGATAACCAGTGAAGTAGCAATCGATGAGGTCATTTCAGCCCAGTCACCAAACTTCCCACTCGCAGATTCATGTAGATCCACAGATTCGTGTCGAAATTGGATCTGTTGCATTCAAACGAGAATATGATGGAGTTGGCCACCACCTCCCCAGGAGCTTGGGGCTTGATGCGAGTTCGAGTGTATACTAATATATGAAACATCATGCAAAATTCTTAAACCTGGCCAGTGAAGCTACAAGCTCGGTATTGCCAAATTTTATCTCACTCCCGGTATAAAAGTTCTTGTGTGCGCAACTTCAAACGCATGATGCTGGGTAGTACCCAGATGGACCATTTTCTGCGATTCAAATCAGCGAGACTTCTATCCACAATCATATGGAGAGAGGACAGGCGTTCAACTCCATAACTGCTAATATAGAAGGGCTTTGAAAAAAAAATGCAAAATGACCTTCGAAAGAAGAAGGGCGTAGAGAATTCTGATACGATCCTTCAGTATCTCCCCAACCCACAGATTGGACAACAAAGCACTGGATGAATCCTTGTGTGACTTTCTCTGCCTTAGCAAAACAATCCCGTGACAAAACATAACAGCATTAAGTAAGCTCACTGCCATATAATCTAAAACCTGTACATGAGATGTGATGAACTTCATTTCAGCGGTCTCCACCACAATCTCCAGGAGTATTTCTGTTTCTAATCATGCACACTCCCTGAACAAAAATTTAAAACCTGCTCCAAATTAAACAAACATCATAAATACATTCAGGATACAGAATCTCCATGTTCACTTTATTTGTAAGAACAAAGAGACCAATATATGTCTTACCAGTTTCATAACCATTATTGCACAAGAAGCCTTCCCCAATTCCTTTCTTCAGCCACCTATTAGTTGCTCCAGTCAGAGTCATTTCATAATCCTTCAGTATTCCAGACAACGTAAGTTCCTCTTTTTCTGAACTCACAAGGGTGAAAGCCGTTCATGGCCTTACCCATCAAAGCCATAGCAGCTATGCTTGGAAATTGCTTCTTTTGAAACTCATCGACTGATGCCTTTGTACTATGTGGCTCACAGAGCACCAAATGTTCAGGCTTCTTTTGCAAGGAAGAAGCTCGGTTGCGACACCACCGCTGAATCCAAGGGTGTGAAAGCAATGCATCTCGACTCTTCCCAATAGAACCACTGGAAGATGATCCTCCATGTTTTGCTAACAAAGCAAATTGACCTAACGCCATCTGTTCTTTGCCATGACAATTACCAATGATCTGTTCTGGGTTAGTCATCCTCTGCTTCATAACTTTGCCAACTACAATATTGTCCTTTCCAGAGGAACAAGCATCCCCAACTTTTAGGCTTCCTCCACCATGAGGTAAAGTCTCAGAAGTGCTCATCTTCAATCGTTTCAGCCATCCAGTTCTTTGCTCTGGTTCCCCATGACTGTTGAAGTAAGTCTGGGATTTTGAATCGGTTGTCTGATGGGATTTTGAATCTGTTGCCTGATGGGATTTTGAATCTGTTGCCTGATCAGCATGAGAAAAGAGATGCTCCACGTCCAAACTCTGGGTTTTCGATGTACTTGGCTCCCTCTCATCAGTAGAGCTTGAAAAAGACATAAGTTCAAGATACTTCCGTTTTGGGACTTTTGTCTCAGGCAAATCCCCATTTACTGCTTTACCTCCAGCTTCAGCAACTGAAGTGGCTGCAGCGAGAGAGAGTGATAGCTTTTGGGGCATACCAATGTCCTGCAATGTCAAAGGTGGCCATAACTAAGTGGTAACAGAAACCCTGTAACCTAGGTTGCACCAATCTAATGCTTCAAAAGCATTGCTTCCAGCATACATTAGGAAATACAACAGTATAAGCAAATGAAATTCCAAGCTTTTCTTCAACTTCAAATCCATTGGTCTCTCATGCCTCAAACTCCAAGCATTAAATTAAATAAATTGTCATAACTTATTCGTATGCATGTCTTCCAGTATATCAGCATTATTTTATGTAAGTAGCTGACAGCATGATATCCTAATTAGCTCTTTCCAACAACTTGAAGACCAACTTTGTTGCACCATGCAGCAAAGGCATAATCTTACTTTAGGCATAAGAGATGAATAATGGCTGAATATGTGCAAGGATATTTGCAAGAAAGACTACAGCAACAGTTGTCTCGTAAATGAAAAAACACTTCTACATCAAGAGAGATGCCTCTCATCAGATTAGACCTCCATCGGCACTAAGGAGGGAAAATATTTATAAAAAAAAGAATAATCTATGAAAGGTTAAACTTATCATCAAAGAGAGCACATTTGACAACCATTACCTTGTTCACTGGTGATGAAGCATCTCCTGCAATCAAAAGAGAAGGAAAAAAATTTAGCAACTCGCAAAACAATAGTAAAAATGAAAATGACCACGAGACCTAACTATCAGCAGTAATATTTGGAAATTTATCCTAAAGAAGCATCAGAAGTTAAGCTAAAGGATTGCAGCACCGCCAGAGTAAAAGGACGACCATGGTTCTGGAACGATAGCAGGTGTAGGTACACATACCAGAAAGATGGTTCTCCCTAAAAGCATCCATGTCCATTGTATCAGTTTCTGCAGATGATTCATTCTTTATTGCCATGGCAGAAGTTCTGCCATCTGCAGCATCTTCCTTTTCTTCACTGTCTGTAGAGCTCCATAAAGGTTGAAGCTTCACTCCACGCTGACTACAGAAATTATTTGGAGACAAGCTAAGAATTTCACCAAATGCAAGTGCATTATATTTGGTGGATACTGTCGACTCTCTGATGAATTGACCTCCTTTAGACAAGTCAACACCAAAATTTTCACTGAAGAATAAGTGCTGCGTTGTTTGAGAAATTTTTGGCTGGAATCTCAAAAATCCTTCAGCAGAGTCTGCACTGGTGCGTATTTTCATTGTTTCTACATCAAGAAAAGAATGTCCTGGTCGAGAAGAATATTCCTGGTGTAATTTTTCCAGCTTAGACCCCTCTGGTGGACTACTCTGGCATGGAAAGAACTTATTAGTGAAATGATCTTGAGTTTTCTGGTATTTTTTGCCTACTAAGACTGTTATAGGGTTTTTGCTTGTCATAGGATCATTTAGTAGTGGAGCACCATCACATATTGCAGTCTCAGATATGTGGGAATGCAGCATACACTCATCTTTCTTCTGACCAATATAAAGAGCTGAGCAAGGGTGATAGTCGCGATGGTCATGCTGCAGCTGAGAAAATTGAATGTTTCTGAAGTGTTCTTTGGCCGTCAAATAAGTGCTGGATCTAGTAATATCTTTTTGTCTGTCCAGGGAGGTAACAATAGGAGTTCCCCCAGCTTCTAGTCCTTCTGGAATACCTCGACAGCTAGACGATACATGATTATCATGAAAAGAGCTAGAAACAGCTAGTTTCTTCTTCTCAAGAAAACTATGTGATTTCACTGGCATTCCAGAATTATAGGTTGAACCTCTAAATTCAGAATGGCATTCCCTTGATTGGGTTTCTGCCTCAGGAGGAGCCCAAAAAGATGTTCTCTCTTTTCTATCTAGACATAGAGGAGAAGCATTTGTATCACCATATGGCCTTGATGATTCAGCAAAGAAGTTAGTAGCTTGGTCATTCTTAAGAGTCAAAGAACCATCTCCATTCGCAGACAAAACAAAGGGTTGGGGTGCTAATCTTTCTTCCATGAAATTTTCTGAAATCATCTCTAAATTCTCATTTTGCATTTCAACAGATCCTGATGCTGCTACTTCACAAAATTGTTTGTCAGCTAATTTACACAGACTATCTGGTCCGCTAACATGCCGGTTCCGCTTAACCTCAGGATCATTTTCCACGGATTCACAATTAGCTGATAACTGATTCTGAGGGGATGCAGATTTACACCTTGTTCGTCCCCAGTGAGCCATCCATACAGATTGATGAGAATGCAAAGACTGCTCAGCATGCTTCGGCATGATATTGAAAGTTTATGAAAGCTTCCAGGTCAGATTATACCTCTTCCAGGGGAACCTGGGGGAAGCAAAAACCCATCACACATACAAGCTTTTTATTAAAAAAGCCAAGAGAATGTAATTAGCGTAGAGAAAGACTGATCAGCCTATGCACTCAAGCAACAAAAGATCAAATCAAACTTTTCAAATAGATTAGTTTGAAACTAAATGGAAAGCCAAGAAAGATCAAGGAATGTTATTGTCAACGAACAGGAGTCTGATGGCACTTATTATAGTAGTCCTCCATTGCATGTGTTTCCCCCACCTCTAGCTCTCATGAACCATTTCTCTGATAACATCAGTTGATTTATTAATTGAGAACACAGTGTCATGACAGAACAGAACACCGTTCAACCAAGCCAACATAGCTCCAAAGGAACACATCTCATCTCACCAGTACGGAGAAAATTCAGGATGTTGATGCCAACTAAATTCTGTTCTATGTTCTACTGGTCCCTAGAGCGATGTATCAGACTCGAATTTGTTACACCTCCTCCGAAGAACTTGAATTCAAATTCAGGCAAACGCTATCAGAAACTAAACATTTGCGAGAATCAACCAAGAGGGCTTTTGAACAAAACCATCCCATCTCAGCCGCAACTCAAATAGCATCACACACAAAAGAAGAACAAATTCATCATTTCTCATAAATTTCAACAGACCCATCCTTAATAAACCGAAAATCCCAACAAAAATCCATCTTATCTTAAAGCAAGAGCACAATCGCAGCAACGAGATTCCCTTTTGCGGAACTTTGTTCGTTTTCAAACACGAGAGTCGCAAAATCTAGTCACCTTGCAAACGTCAACAAACCTCGAACTAAAACACCATCGCGGACAGAAACAGCAAGACAAGCTCGGGCCGCTTCGACGCGCGAAAACGAAGAACGTTATCACGACCCAAGAATTCTAGAAAACAAAAAGACAAACAAACAGCAAGCTCCATTTCCACGAAACATGCTCCGACAACTTTCTCGAAAACAATCATCAACTCGCAACGAAGCCGACCACGAAACTCGCAGTTCGAGCGGCGCCAACTCACCGCTAGAGCTCGCACGAGCAGATCCGGCGGAGGAGGCGGGGGCAGCAGCCCATCGACAGCGACGGCTCGCCGCCGTACGTCGCTTCCGCAGGGAAGAGAATTCCTGCGGTCAGGAGAAGCTCCGGCACTGTGCGAAGATGGCGATTCTCGAGTGGAGAGGACGATGACGACGACGATGATGGAAAATCGGAAAATTGTCGCGAATTTATATACTGAAGAAGCAGTAGAAAAAAGGAGAGAATTATTTTTTTTTTCAATTTTTTTTCTTTTTTGGTTCATCACAGCCACGTCCGAATTTTTAAATTAATTCTTTTTCCCCCAGGGGGACCCACAGGCATGCGCTTTTTTTTTATTGGTCGGGCCTTTTTCTCCTGTCTTTTTTATTAGTTTATTATTGTTATTATTATTAGAATCAGTTCGGACAAAGAAAAAGATCTTCGTTTTATTTTTATTTTTGTGTTTAGGAAGGGTCGGCGGCGGATCCTATTTCCTCGGCTGCCTGATTTTTTTTTTTCAGTAATTAATTTTTCCAAGTGCTAAAAGGAAAAAAATTTCATTTTTTCCTAAAGGGATTTGGATTTTTCAATCAACGTGCAATTATATCAGCAATTTTAGGCAATTATTGTTTACCAAACCACATGTCGATTGTCTCGCTACATGTGCTTGCTCATCATGGTCAAATGCCATTGTACCTCATATTTGACTCTAAATGAAATTGATTGAGTCGGACATTGATTGAAATTACTCAAATTGTGCATATTTCATAGCATAAAAGAGGGAATTTATAAACCGCCTTGTAAACAAAATGAGTATTGAATAATTGTCTTATTTTAGTGATCAAATTATTTTATTAATTAATTAAATAATTCATGTGATGGTGTGGAGAGAAAACGTAAAATTGGTTAAAATAAGAGAATCAAACTCCATCGAACTTCTGAGCAAAGCTTAGTTGAAAAATAGCATTTTCTGTGTATTTTTGTTTTTTTAGTGACGATTATGCTCGGTCAATTTCCCCTTATTAGAATACATCTCATCCTTTTTTATATTTTTCCAAAAATAAACTTTTGACATACTGGGAAATTTGCCGATGAGAATAAACAAGTTGAAAATCTCGAGCAACTTACAAACTTCGGTGATTTTGAGGAAGTATACTATCAGTAGGTTAATCTCCAAACAATATAAACATTTATTTATTTATATTGAATACCATAAATAAGATGGTGTTGTGCTTATCAATTAGATGGAATGTGCAGAGAATTTGGTACACATGGGACCCACCAATCAGAAACTTGTAGCTTAGGATATAAAATATAAAATATTATTTCTTGTGAATTGGAATATCCTCCTTGGGAGCAATGTATGATGGGGTCGATCTGATATAATAGATACCCTCCTGTTTAGGACTTTTTCATTATTATTTTTTTATTACTTAACTTTTCGCTTTCTCGGATATCGAAAATATCTAATGCCCTTTTATGATCAACAAAATATCTTCTCCAATTTTATTTTTCCTACCATCATTCCTTCTCTCCTCGCACCCATTACTTTACAGTGTTGATCATTAAAAATTTAAAATATTAATGTAAGTACATTAAAAATTTTAAAACTTGTCATATGAGTTTAATTGAGTCCTAAAAAATTTTAAAGTACATTCAAATTCTAAAACTTATCAAGTTTGTACAATTATATTTTAAAACTTATTAACATATTTTTATCAAGTTAAACGGAATTAATGAAATGACTTATTTATACTAATTTTTCAATTTTTTATACATAATTACACTTTTATAATAATTTTTAAAACTTTTTTGGTACAATTATGTGTGTTGTAATATTTCATTTATGAACTCCCAAAAAAAAAAAAAAGTAGGTTCGTTGTGGACCAAAAATTTGTCCGTGGACAAGGACTAAGAGACAAGAACAAATAGGACCTCTCCTTTTTACTCTAAGTGGAGTTGATAAGCAACATAGTTCTCGAGACATCATGTTCAATTTATAAAGTAATATCTAGGTTTTTATCAGGTGCTTAAAAATCAAATGATCCATTTTATTATCACTAGCAGTATGTCACATCAATTTGTATATCAATTTTATAACTCAAATATTCCATTGCTAGCATTAATTTAGGTTAAAATGGTCTTTTCTTCACAATTATAAAAACATATCAAAATATCCCTAATAAATCGAAATAAGCTATAACTAAATCGAGTCATCTGCAAAAAAATAATCTTAAAATAATGTACTCGAATTTCCACCCTTCTTCCATCTTGAAAATCAAAACTTTGACCATCTTCCATAAAGCTCCAATTTTATTTAATTTTTTGCACATATTGTGGAAAAAGAAATGAGAATTTATTAATAAAGCTCGCAAAATTTCTCGCTTCCAAAGCGGGTACGGGCGGTGACTTGGATCGGACCCGACCCGATTGCGAGGGAAAAGATCGGCTCCGCGGAGAGGACCGTGTCCCCTCGCCCCAACGCACACCCAAGTTCTGGCCATCTTTCGTCCACGTCATTTTTTAAGCGGGATGGAATATCTATCTCAAGCATTTTCAGCCATTATTCGAATTAAATATTTGTTTGATGTGCGGTCTTCCTTCGATTTCTCACTTCCTAAATTGCTAACCGCCTCTAATTTTTTTTATTAACAAAATTAATTTTATGGCGACATTTTAAGTCACTCTAAGAATGACAATTTTGTTTCAAAAATCAATTTTTGATTATTTCTATTTTCCAAATGAATTTCTAAGTAAAAACACATGCTTAATAAATACATAAATTTTTTATTCCCGAAATAAAATTTCATTTGAAAATGATACAAAATTTCTACTCTCAGAATAAAAATTCGTTTAAAATAACATAGAATTTTTACTCGCATAATAGAAATTTGTTTGAGAATGGCACAAAACTTTTCCTCTCGAGCGATGGAGGGAGTCGGCACGGACAACTAGTGGACAAATGGTGAGTGATGAGTAGCGAGCAATGACTAGTGGGCAACCGACTGGATGAAAATAATTTTTCATTTTTATTTCAGAAATAAAAAATAAATACTTTTCATTTTTATTTCAAACTTATTTTTAGAAAAATTTATTTCAAAATAAAAAAATGAAATCACATTACCAAACAGATTTCTATTTCGAAACCTATTCCTAAAAATAAAAAATATAGAGAAATAAAATGATTATTATACGCGTGTCCTTATGAATAGAGAATTTTTTTTTTTGATGAATTTCGAAATTCGAATATATTCGGTTGGCCAAAAGCCAAACTAAGAAGCGTAAAGTGATTGTGGGCATGAGAGTAGCGTAAAGGGATTTGGGTAAATACACGTTGACGAAGAAAGCGATTTTTGCTGTCGAGGATATTTATTATCATAAAGATTTATTCCAACGATCGTTCTCAATGCCCCGTTGGTTTTGGTCCTTATTCACCATTAATGACTTGTTGATTTTCTCATTAAACCTCGAGATAGATATTATCAAAATATACGATATTTCAAAAATCGCTCTCGACACAATTATTAGCGCCGACTGATTCTCGAGTATATCGATTTCCAATTCTAATTCTTAAATGCGTCTCTTCTTGGCAGAGAATCAAGAACCAATCTTAGGGACCAGCCATGTTGGTACCAAATCGATCAAACTTCATTCCGACCCTTGGGTCACGAAATTCCCCTAAAAAAAATCAAAAGCATCTAGATTAGGGAATTAGGAATAGTCGAGGTTAATTATGTGAAAATCTAGAACCCTAATCTCTCAAATTCCGACCCTCGGGTCGCGAAGTCGTCGATCCTCGACAATGAAAATCCTCGAAATCTTAGAAAGCCTATCATGTGGCGTGCATTACTCAATGGAAAACAAAATGCACGAAATAGTTGCCAAAGATAATGTGCAAATAATGGTTGAATTTAGAAGTGCAAAGGTAAAAGACTTGTCTCCGTGAAAAGCGGATGAAGCGGGCTCGCTTGCATTCATGATTAGACCCTTCCTATGTTCTCAGCCTCAAATCCTACAAAGGGTTGGACCCCGTACACGTGGCATCCGTCCTTCCACATTAACAATCAACGTGCCGCGAGTCCTCTCGAGAAAAATATGGACGCCGGTGGTGCATAGCTATCATCGACCCGTGTCATGAATTTGTCAAGTCAAATCCCGCAACTTTCGTACTTAATTGTCGCCATTGAGTTTGGAACCTAACCGGAACCTCCATTTCTTTGTCATAGGAATTTCAAACTTTTCCTTTTTTCCATTCCTAATTTTCATCGCAATCCCTTTTCTCTCCTCCCAACCTCAACCAAAATTTCACGAAAATCGAATTTCATTGAAGTATGCATGTTTGTTTTTTGGGTCAAAAAAACTACTGTTATTTATCATCAATAATTCTTAAACAAAAAGCCCAAAGATGAGACATCAAAACAAAGCAAATCCTATAAAGGTTGAGTGGATTAAGTGAACCAAGAAGATGGAAGAGTATTTAAAATGTTGGGCCTTGACTAACCAATCTACTACTCAATTCTTTGTTCTTCCACAATGGGCCATGGACATCGGTTGATCCATTTCGAAGTATGGGTGATTGTTGAAATCTCTTTTTCTTCTTACTTCTGTTCTTACTATTCGAAGCATGTTCAAAAAGTTAATTATTGAACCGACAAATGATTAGAGTTTTGTGATAATGTCGATTGAGCCAAACTTGGACGACTGAAATTTTATGAAACCTTCTAAGGTCGTAGGATTTGTCAAGAGCTAAAAGAAGAATTTAGACAATCTATCCGGCGTTGGAAGTTTAGCCAACATAAAGTAGGGCGATGATTGAGGCTAATTGAGGTTAGGCCCAATGGATCAATAACTAGTTTTACCGATGCACGTGTTCCCAATGGTCAAAGACATAATCATAAAATCGGCAAAAATGTCCATAAGTTTCCACTGTCGACTATGGACCATGATCCGGACAATGGGCTCGGAAGAGAAACCTTAACAGAGTTTAATGGTCAAAAGGAATTTGCAATCGTTACCAAAATGATATGTGATAAGAAATTTCAAAAGTCATGATGATAAGATAAGCCCATAAAGCTCCAAAGTAGACCAAAAAAAAAAAAAAAAATCAGAAATCAAAGCATGTCATTAGAGTATGGTTGGCAAAAAAAAATCACGAGTTCATCCTTCGAGAATAGATTTGTCACTATATCCAAGCAAAAAGATGGGCAACCGATTATCAAATTACACAACATTATTTAGTTTTATTATTTGTAAATGAAAAGAAAGGTACCCTCTTTAGAGTGAAACATTAGATTTTTTTTTATTGCCTACTGACTAGCTTGTTAATCTTAAAATCGATAAGCACTTCGATATTTAATTTTTTTATTGACTCCTAGAGAGTAGTTCATACTTTAATAGATGATAAAATAGGAATAGTAGATTTACAACGTTCGGTTTTAACCTTCTTCATACTTTAAATATATATATATATATATATATATATATATATATATATATATGGGCCCAAAGGAGGCCATTCAGGGCTGGACATAAAGGTACATCGCGGACAAAATCGAGGGCCCAACTTTTCATTAATGGCCACTCCTGGTCCAAGCGACATCCTCAGAAGAGGACACAATACACATGGAAAGAAAAGGACACTAGTCCAGAAGCTGTCGCCTCCTCGCTGTGACCCACTTTGCATTCATTCACGGTTTTATTCGATTCCGCACTTGTGCCTTCGATATAAATTATCGAGATAAATACATTAAAAATTTTAAAATTTATCATGAAAGTATAATTTAGTAATGAAATTTTTAAATAGTACGATCAAATCATAAAATTTATCGCGAAAGTGCAATCGAGTTTTAAATATTTCAAAAAGTGTTATTAATGAAAAGATTTGATTTGATTAGTTTGATAAATTTTAAGGCTTGATTACACTTTATAATTCGATTGCACTAACAAAATTTAGGACTCTATTGTACTTTTTGAAATTTTTAAAATTAAGTTAAACTTTATTGATAAGTTTGAAGATTTTCAATACACATTTCCCTAAATTGTTCGAGTGGTTGAATGGCTTCCATAATTCATGATATTTTTCGTAGGGATGCATGACAAAATGAACCCAATTTCACCAAAAAGACAATTTTAATAGTGTTTATATTTGTGAATGGTGCTCTGTTTTTTTTTTTTTTTAATTCTAAATAAAGCATACGCCATCGCGGCACGTAGACAAAGATATAGGGCTACACGAGAGACCATCAATGACCCAACTCAACGAGCAATAAGCCGAGGCCCACAGGGTACAAAAATGGTGCTCCTGCAAAACTTATTTTGTAGAACCTACATCTTATTTAAATCAATAGATTATGTCATTTGAGATAAGCAATTTATAGCTTTTCTGAACAAAATTTAAAAAGTAATTTTCAAAATAAATACTATCGTTTTGGAATATATTTGAAGATACTTAAAGCTCAAGACCATATCTTTTATTGATTATCCACAATATATTTGAATTATGGGATAAAGATATGAAAGCTGGAGTTCAACGAACTAAAACTGGATTTATCCTTATCGATATTTTTTAAATATTCTAATGTCAAATTATGTGGCTTTTACTGGATCATGGAGGCTTTAAAATGGCATTCAAGAAGTAAAAACAAGGAAATGAAATATAAATAATTTATTTAAAGAAGCGGGATTTTTTTTACTCTGCTTATTTCTTTCTAAATAGAAAAGGGAATACACAATATATTGTACTTTAAGTGAAATTTGTAATTTATTATTCGCTACGTCTTTATTAGTTGATTTCTATATTCACTGTACTTTAAAAAAAATCAGTACAGTCGTATACGATGGGGACTATAAATGAATCCATTTGATTTTATACTGTTAGCTTAATTAGAGTTAAGATCACAAAAAATTCAAAAGTGGTACATTTGGAATAAACCAAATTGGTACACATGTGACAAATATACCCAAACTAATTTTTTGATCATCAAATACCCAAAACTGATATATTTGTGATAAATTTACATTTTATTAGCTTTCATTAAATTAGATTATTATCACGAAAAACACTAAATTGTAATATCCAACTTGCCAATTTGATTATCAAATTTAATAAAACTAATAAATGGTAAATTTGTCATAAGTATACTAGTTTGAGATTTTTTCCAGTTAAAAAATTAATTTATGATAAATTTATCACAAACGTATTAATATGAGGTTTTCGTGATATTAATCATTTTTTTATTCATTGTACTATTTTTGTAAAAAAAAAATCAGTAATATGATGGGGACTATAAATTAATTCATCTGATTTTATCTTGGTAGCTATACTCCTAATTTATAAATGGATGTTCGTTAATTTTAAATTATGTTTTGTTGGACTAAAATAAACTATGTAATATATATACCTGGAAAATTGAGAGTGGTCCCAAGGTTAAGAGCAAACGTCACACCACCGACGAATTCTGACCTGGCTTACCTACAAGTTGTGGGCCCAGACTTAGTCACTATATTGTCGACAAATTATGGGCTATTAAAATCACTAGGGGTAAAAAAAATTATCTAGGTGCTAGTGTTATTGCCTAAGGGTCTACCATGTTGACTTGGGACCGAGGACTAGATCGATTCCAAAACCAACTTAGGACCAATAGATTTTTTTTTTCATTTTTTTTCATACCTTGAAAAGATAAACATACTATTTCAAATTGCATATTTATCAATAATACGATATTGAATAACCAAACTATGAACACCAAGACATATCAAATATAAATATAATTTAAGGTGACAACAAAAATTTTACACTTGCTAAAAGCAACAAATCATAAAAACAAACATGCAAAGCGAGGCGAGAGAAGAGAGGCAGCAGTGAGGCGAGTGAATGGAGGTGAGCGGTGAGCAAAGCAAGCAGGCAATGGGCGAGTGAGGATGAGGCGAGTGAAGAGATTTTTTTTTTCTCTATCAAATTAGGGTGGGATTTCTTTCTACTTTCTAATTTATAAGGCAAATTGAACTACAAAGAGGAGGCTCTAAGGTTTAGATTAGACATAAAGCATATAATATATAATAATATATCTATATTATATATAATGTATAATATGTATAGGGTCGGTTTGGATTGGACCAATCCTAAATTCCTAAAACGAGGACCAACCCTACACGATGCAAGGTCCAGGGGTCTCAAGAGCAATGATCAATCCAATCCCATTGAAAACCGGACCAAGATTGACTGGGTTGGGCCGGTCTAAGGTCGATCCAAGGTCAGCCCTAAACTGATGCTCACCTCTATTATTGCCTAATGTTTAATAAACCCAATAAGAAAATTATATATGTGTTTAGACATAAGTACATAACATAACATATATAATAACGAAAAAGGAAAAGGAATTTTTTTTTATTACTATCTAATTAACATCCTCATCGATATTTATCGGCAATTTTGCATTATTTATACTTGATTTTCAATTTTCTTTTCAATTCCAAATCAACAAATTCCATTCCAATAGATCTTTCCAAAGGAGCCTATCCCTATCGGACCATGTTTCGGGCGAGTAGGGTTCCATGTTCCTGTTGTCATTCAAGGTGCCGGAACAATCTACATACTAAATAACCCCGATTGGTCTCGCTTTTTTAGGCTTTTGGAAACTTTCCTTGTATTATATAATTGAATCATTGCCTACTTACTTTACTTTATCCGATTCTTCTTATCGATAGCAACCTAACTTTTCACAAGTTCAACACTAACATCATTTTTAAGTAATTTCCTAGTTAAATGAGTTTGGTCAAATTGAAGAAATTATACGATGTCAAATCTACATTTAAGTTAGAATTATTCTATTCAACAATATGCTAAAGAAATAGTGCCAAAAATAAACTCTGCTATTTAAGAATATGGTTGAGTATACTTTCTCTTCATGCATATTTGAAATTCAAACATGAAAAGAGATAGAAATGGGTTTTGTCAAAACTTGTTGGTCTTCTTCCATCTTGTTTCGTGTTATGTCAAAAATTGTGGGCCATCATGCACAATGTGATGTGACACGAAAATATGTGATCGTTACACAAAATTAGTGAATTTAGATTTATATATGTTAGTCATATAGGTGTGCTGATATTTTATGCACTCGAAACGGGTTTTTGTAAATTAACGATGAGGGAGGTTTTGCAATTAGTGTTTGACACTTAAGTTTTACTTTTTCTGTATCTATCATCTATTGTGATTGTACAATTAGTTAATGAACATATCGTATCTACAATATCTCTTATGTATGGAGGGTTTTGAGCATTAAAGATAAGCACACTTAAATTGGGTTTCTTAGTTAATTAAATCTATATATACAAGGATTAATGATGATCACTTTAAATTATTAAATTATATTCTAGAAACCACATTTTAGGTTACATATAAATTCCATTTGTTTCCCTTTTGTAGATTGTAATTTTAATCCTGCAGAGGCTATAAAGGTGACAACAGAAGGAACCCATAACACATCACTTACCACCACAAGATATTGTGTTTTTTTTTTTTTTGAAATAACTATCTTAGTATCTCAATAAAAGAAAATCATGAAATATCTTTTATAATAAAAAAACACGTGTCCTCTCTCCTGCGTGATCAGTTCATTGTCGGTCTTTGTTCGTGCTTTAGACTATGGAAGGGTCCTCCCTGCCCATCCATGATGGATGCTCACACGATGAGTTGGGCCAGTGCTGTCTTTATGGAATAGGAACCTCATTCATCGTGGATGTAATTTTCTCAGAGTAAATTAAATGTAATTTTAGACTAATCTAAATTATCTTTTTATACTAAGGATTAAAGAATTTTGTTGAATTCATTGAGCTAAATGAGCAAGATCAATCAATTTTACTTCACGATTCTTTTATTGTGGATTACCCCTTGGGAATCAAGACACTTGACGAAACATGGATGATTTGTTTTAAGATTTAATTGTACTTTTAGAAAATTTTATAACTTAATTATACTTTTGTGATAAATTTTAAGAATTAATTGCAATTTTTGAAAGTTTTATGACTTAATTGCATTTTTGTGATAAGTTTTAAGGCTTTCAATATAGTTATCCTCATATTTTTATATAACAATTTGTTACAAGGAGATCCTTATTGTTTTCTATATATCAGTTGCTTCTAGATTTATTGACAATGATTTATTTTCACAAAATGATGAAAAATATCTAAGTGTAAACCCGTGCAACACACATGTATGGAAAACTAGTGAAATTAGGAAATTCGAGTTTTACATTAATTGTGTTGTCTTGCTTAGCATGACAGAACGATGATTCGTAAATGAGATCGGTCCATGTCATTCGAAAGTGGCTTGCACAACATATTAGATTAAAGCTACTATAGTATGTTACAAGATGTAAGAACTGTACTTTCGCACTTCAACTTTATCAACGTTAATTCCGTCTCTTTCGAATCGTATACCCGAATGCATTCGCGTCTTTATTTTTCTCAAGTTTTTTCTTTCTTTCTTTGGATTTTGGCTTTGTGCCAAAGGCTAACTTAATTTACTAAGGCAAAAAATATTCAAATCGAACGCTAGTAGATAGTGAAGTGTATTGTGTATTAGGCATTAATGACTTGCGTGAGGGTATCGATAATGAATAGTCTCAGAACACTTTTTAAGTATAATTGATAAAACTTTATTATAGTTCTTAATTAGATATGATATGAGAGATGGTGTGTAGGACTCGTTTTAATTATATACGACACTTGTTAAGTTTACTTAATAAGGAAAAACTCCATTTTTTCCTTGAACAATGTTTAACATAATCATTTAGGTTGCGTTTGATCATTTGGATTTTTCGTTAGCATATGACTATATTTGTTGTAGTTTTCATTACATTAATTACATATAACACGAGAGATGATGTATTGGAAATTCCAATTTTTCCTTGAAGGAGTATTTAATAAAATCTTTCGGACTGCATTTAGTTATCTAGATTTTTAACTAGAATAAGATTAGATATGATATGATATGATTTTGAATAAAGAGATTTTGCTTTGGTGAATCGCACCAATAGAGCTGAATATGTTTACATCCTATTTTGTCTATGTCTAGTAAGAATAACATATTAGTATAAATGAACTTGAAAATGCAAAAATAGATCATTCACTACTAAAGAAACTATAAACACACATAATGGAGATAATATCCACCAATCAATTCATAATTATTATATGATCTAAACCTTAAGTAGCAAAATAGCTCATTGCATCATTCTAAAGTCACATGTTCAATTGTAACAAGAAAAGTAAATGAGCCCAAGCAACATTGACGAGGTGAATTAGTCAGCAAATGTCAAATTTAATAAGGGAGAGAAAACATCATCATTTTTTTTTGTCGATCATATTTTATTCATACTTTAACTCTTATTTTCAGATTTTTACCTTGCCTCCTAGCATGGCATGGGAGTTGAAACTTAAACCTAAAATTAAGTCATCCCCACCCCATCCCTTCTTGAAAAGATGGGAATTCAAACTCTCCATCTCTCCCTTCCCATGTGGAAAGGGTGACCACTGGGATTGGTTTAAACATGATCATTCATTTTCACAATTTTGAATATTATAGTGTTTCGACTCTCTTGCCATTTTCGTGAACCTTCAACGTGAATCATAGAGTTATGGAAGAGAAGGAACTTTGACTCTCTTAATGCTTTTGTGGACTTTTAATGCGAATTAGAGAACTACGAAGGAGAAGGAGTTTCAACACTCACACCATTTTCATAGAGCTTTAATATGAACACAAATCGATAGGAGAACACTAAAAGTGCCAAAGCTTTTATACGGCATTCACTTTAGTGCCTTCACTCACTTGAGTGCCACTTTCGATTTGATCGCCAGAAAAGTTGACATGGCCACCGATGGACAATGTTTTAATATATTTTATATTTCTATTAATTTTTTCAATTTTTTTGAATTTTTTTGCTTTTTTTTTAGGGACCCTCACCCTCAGCCGCGAAAGCCCTAGGCGAGGTCGTCAAAGTTTTGTTGGTGGCTAGCGAAAGGTTGTTGTGACCTTGCTCGTGACTGGCGAGGATTGTAGTGGCCTTACCTAGGGCATTTGTGACCAGTTCTAGGTGAGGGCTGCCTTGCCCTCACTATAGGCATAGGGGAGGTCATCGGGTCCTTCGCCAACGATTGATGAGGGTCCAATGGCCTCGCCTAGGGCTTTCATAGCCGAGGCCGAGGTGGTCCCTACCTTGGGCCTTTGTGGTTGAGGGCGAGGCAGCCCTTGCCCAATTTGGGCGAGGGCTGCCCTAGAGAAAAAAAGAAAAAATTAATAAAATATTAAAATATTGTCCATTAGCGGCCACGTCAACTTTTCCTAAGCCAAATTAGAAGTGGCATTTGAGTGAACATTTTTTTAAACTTGTGACACTCAAGTGAACGAAAAAAAAATTGTATCAAAGTGAGTGTCATAAGAAAATTGTGTCCCAACCTCACAAAAATCACTCGTCATTCTTTGAGAATTAGAATAATGTTTTTCAAGTTTTAATTTATTCATGGAAAATCTAGGTTCTTCTACTTTATTTTTATTTACTTATTTTTTATTAGTTCCCCTCTTTTTTATCTAGTCATTTTTATTTCTTTTTTTTTCCCTTCCATCATTTCTCAATAAAATTTTTATTAAATAGTAAACTACACTAATATGCCTAAAATATGTAATGCATATAAATACTAAATATGTATAGTATATGTTTTAGAATAGAAAGAAATTCAAATATATAAATTAATATATGAATAAATAAAAACAAAAATTTTGGTTGTTTTGAATTTTCTTTTTTATATTAGAAATAAATTGTTATTTATATACAATTATTATTTTAGTTTTATTAATTTAATAAGTTCTATTATTCAGAAAAGATAACTTTTATGTCATAAACATAAGAAATCCCATATACATTTACCCCACATTTTTCACGAGATAATGTTTGGTCAATAGCCCTCTTAATATCCAATCTTAATCATTTCTTAAGTAGAGTTCACACATAAGATATGAAAATTTTTATCATTTCTTGATTTCTATCTTGCCTAGCCTTAGATAACATGCATATTTTTTAAATTAGGTTAATATCACGAAAAATCCCAAATTAATATACTTGTAACAAATTTACTCCAAATTAATTTTTTAACCATAAAAAACTCTAAATTGATACGCCTTTGACAAATTTATCTTAAATTGATATACATATGACATTTGTTAATTTCCGTTAAATTTTACCGTCAAATTACTGAATTGCATTACGTGTGAAAGTTGACTGGTGTATTAGTTTTGGATTTTTTGTGTATTAATTCAATTTAAAAAAGAGTATATTTGTCACAAATGTATCGATTTAGATATTTTGGCAGTCAAAAAATTAATTTAGGATAAAATTGTCACATATATATTGGTTTATGATTTTTTATAGTTATTTAAAATAAATTTATCACATTTATATTTTTAAGGTATTTTATAGTTAAAAATTAATTTAAAATAAATTTATCATAAATATATATTAATTTGAGATTTTTCGTAATATTAATTTTTAAATTTTTTCCGCATAAGAGGAATATCCGCTTGTACGCTTCCAAGAAAGACAAAAAAAAAAGGAAAAGTAGAAGACGAAGCCTATAGGACACATAATAAATAAAAATAGAAAAAAAAAGGAAAAAGAAAGTCATATGAAAATGGCGTGAAAATCTCCCTCTCTCTCTCTTACTCCGTCTGCTTTGGCTTTGTAGATCTGCCCGCTGTCTCCAGGCCTCATCTCGCCATCCTCCTTCGTCTTCGTCCTCCACCTCCCTCCTCCCTCCGGAATCCCTGCAAATCTCCCTTCAACCGACAGTCCCACTCCAGGTCAGCTTCTCTTTCTCAATCCGATTCCCTCTTTCCCTTTCCCTCCCCCCCCAATTTCTTCCGTCAGCGCTGCGTTCCGATCTCGACTCCCTCGTTTCCGTCCCCGGAATCTCTGGCGATTTCCCGTACCGATTCGTGGGGTTGTTCGTTCGCTTCGGATCTTCGAGGGGTGTTTTGGGTTTCCTGGGTTCGCCTCCTCGGACCGATCGGTTCCTCGTTCGTTGCCTCGGACGGACCCAATGTTCGTGTTCGGTGCAATGCCCTAATTGCGCATTGGGATTTCTGAATGGGTCGATTTGTGTCGAGGGCATCGCGCATTTGCCCGCGGTTTCGCCGATTAGGATTTGGGCTAGAGGGGACTGCGGTTTCCGGGTCGTGGGCAGCTGCCAGTTTTTGTCGGAAACCCCAATGTAGGTTTTTCCCGTGTGCTGGGTTGATGGATTTGTGTGGCTGCAGGTCTTGGGTCGGATTCGATGGAGGGAGTCGGAAGCGATGCTGCCTCGGTGGCGGCGCCGATAGATCAGTGGAGGCACGACGTCTGGAGGCTCTACCAGCACTATCTGGATAAGTCCACCCCTCACGCCACCTACCGATGGATCGGGACCCTCGTCCTGGTGGCCATCTACATCATGCGCGTCGTGTACGTTCAGGGGTTTTACATTGTCTCTTATGGTCTGGGGATCTATATACTTAATCTCATGATTGGGTTTCTGTCCCCGCTGGTTGATCCCGAGTTGGAAGCCTCGGATGGGCCGATGTTGCCGACGAAAGGGTCCGACGAGTTCAAGCCATTCATCCGGCGGCTCCCGGAGTTCAAGTTCTGGTAATTGGACATTCTCCTGTTCTTTTTGGCCCATTTGCTGGATCCCTTTTTTTTTCGCTAGGGTTGAATTGTTCATCAGAATTAATGACTCATTCCATACCTGCAGTAAGTTGAAGTTTCTCTGTAGGTTGAAGGTATTTGCAAGTGCTATTCTGGTTGGTTTGCTAGCTTGTAACCCTTAATTGTTAGGTCGCTTATAATTGGCTTGTGGTGTGGTAGTTTATGAAAGATTGAGTCGCTTAGTGGTAGCTCGTGAAAGTGGTCATGTCCAAATAGAGGCCGGCTGCATTGATCTCATGATGCATTGGAGAGTGGACCAGGAAGTTGAAAAGAAAGCAAAATCTACTCAATCTTTTGGTGACCCTTTAAAAGAATTAGTATTGTGATATCCTAGTTAGTTTTTGGTCATTTTCCACAATTTAGTTTAGTTAATGTATGGCTTGAACCCAAATTACTCTGTTAGACGAGTTTCTTGGAAGTGATACACCAAGTTGGTAGTATGTATCCTCTCGCATTGGTTAGATTTATGCTCATGTCTTCTTGCTTTTTAATTTACTTGTCTGAAGATGCTGTCTCCCTTTAGTTTTCTCATTATCAGTGGTACCTAGAATTTAGTCCGATGAAGACAATGGTGTGTTAGATGATGGTTGTTTGAGCTGATATGTGTGACGCTTGGCATGGGAGCTGATTTACATGAATAACGGTATTACTGACAAATCTTTGTCTTGATGCTTAAAGTTGAGCATGGAAGTGTTGTTAACTCTGGAAAAGACATGATTTTAACAAGCAATTCATTCATTTTCTCCAAATTATTTGTGGTTACACTATTTGAATTTTTAAACAAAGATGCTGGAATAAAGTAAAGTTATGATTTAAGAGACATGATAGTCATAAGTTTGTCTGAGTTGCTGCCTCAGGAAGTATGGTGTTTTAAGACTGTTAAACATCAAAGAGAGAGTTGCCTGGTTAATCTGCAGATTGGCTAGTGCAGATTCACCAAGTGAAAAGTTATGGTGTTTTCTCCAGCTATTAAGCTTTTTTCCAATTGGAAAGTGCTTTCCTGGTCATTATGTATGCACTGAGTTGAGTTACTACTTGACTGGTTTCTTTATGTTTTTCAGGCACTCCATAACAAGCGCATTTTTCATAGCATTCCTCATGACCTTCTTCTCCATGTTCGATGTTCCTGTCTTTTGGCCCATATTGCTCTTTTACTGGCTTGTGCTTTTCATCATGACAATGAGACGTCAAATTGCACACATGATCAAATACAAGTATATACCATTCAGCATTGGGAAGCAGGTGAGACCTCTTTGCAGTGTTGGTATATATCTTTCTTTTCAACCATGCAATAGATTAGTTTACAAATGGTTTACAGAAGGGCTATGGCAAAAACTCATTTGGATGCTTGGATCTGGTCCGTTTGTTTAATTATCAATCCTTCATAGTGCTATGCAAACGAATTTGCATCCTAGTTTCTGGTGACCGCAAGTTTTACTACTAGCATAATTGCCTTTCAAGTAATGGCTACCGCGATCATATTTATTTTGCAGAAATACAGTGGTAAGAAATCTTCTGCTAGTTCCAGTGGCTCACGTGGGGATTAAAATGTCGCAGCATAGTATTACAGTTGGGGAATTTTGGACGGAAGATGGTAGAATGGTTGCTATTTGGATATTCATGAAATCTGTTCCTTTTTCTTCTTCACTTCAAGAATCTTGATTGATGTTATATAAATTTGGATATCTAGTTTGGAACGGATAGATCAACTGTACCATGGCCTTTGCAATGTTGGCAGAAAGAGGTGCCTATAGCTACCAAGGGACTTTCACCGTCCCGAGGAGTCTCCTTCTTGGTGCATGATAGATTTTGTCTGCGTTAATGCCGATGCTGTCCTTGTAACCCTACTATTATGTAGTAAGGAAATTTGACTATCAATGATACTGGAAATTTTTTTTGATGTTCATGATCTGCTTCATTGCATTTTTTTCCCATATACTTTTTGGGGCTAAAGCAGGTCATGGCATAATGTTGGCACTTCACACTGCCGTCACTTCAACTTCCATGCATCTATTGACAAGACCTTGTGCTGTTCGGTGCTTATGTGGTGAACCTAGCTTCGATCTAAATCAAGAATGGGAGTTGGAATTAGACACGACCAATGAGTATTCTGATCCAACTGAAATTACTGTACTGGTATCAAGCGGCTGCACTTTTGAATTTCAAAGCCTCGGGGATAGACATAAGACTACAATTTCTCCATAAGACTATCAAGCTGCTGCACTTTTGTATCTATCAAATTAGGGCTGCGTTTTTCTTGATCCTTACAACCATGCTTTTGGTGGGTTACAAATAAGGCACTCCAATGCATGCGAATTAAACTAAAATTAATTGCTGTCGATTTCGTTATTTATAAGTCAAAAGATTGGTTGAGATTGAGGAAAACATGACCCATCAAATTAGGTATCTATCTATTCCATACGTCAGTCGGTGAGATGGGATAGTGAGAGCATGCTTGGATATTGAGAGCATGTTTATCTTTTTGATTTGGGGATTCTGACTTTTAATAACTCGCGCTTTGGCATCAAAAGCTAGTCAAGTATACACAAAAAAGTACGATCAGCAGTGAAAGCTACTGCCTCTAGCTTCTACAAATAATTTTGGTTTTTGAGTGAACACGAATGAATGCGAACATGTATTAAGGTAACCCTCTTTGTTTACGGATGATTATTGAATTCTTTGCCTACATTAAGCGTCAAACATGCCCGAAGCATTCGAAGCCATGCTTGAAGCGATATGCAGGAAAAAAAGCACAAGATAACAAAGCAATTCCCAAGATCTCAACCTGTTCATGACTTGACATGCATCAATTAGGAACAGTGTTGCTTCTGTTCTGCAATCCATTACTAGCAAATTCTTCCAGCATCGGAACATTTTATGTTCTTACTATTTCCTAGACATGGTCAACTTGACTTATTATGCTTTGAACATGCCTGTAATATTTTCCAAGTGATTCAAAAGCAAAAGAGAGGATTAAATTGTACGCTTGTCCAAGATAATATAAATGCTCACAAAAGTCATAAAATAATTCTCTGCAGGTGTGAAATGGCAAGAACCTCTCTACCCTCATGAATTTATCGCAGCTGCCATCTTCACTTAAGTGAAAAATATCATGTTCAGTGTGCTCATGAACAATGGAGCATATTTGAGAAGAAAATTGCGAAGTTAGCCACTTCAGAGAAGCCTGACCATAGACACTACACAAGGGTGTCCAAATACTCACTGATGGTAGTGTACTTCACGTGTGGATACAGTCGCGTCCCCTCCAAACCCCCGGACGACTCTATGTCGAAGTAGGTTTGATCACCCTTTATGAAGACTGAATATATAAAAACAAACGGCATGTTGCCTGGATAAGGGGTCTCTGCATCACAGCAAGCCGCATCACATGTAAAATTATTCAGGAAGAAGTAGCTTTAGTAAGAGTTAAATGGCCCAAAAATGTCTAGAAAGAAAAGCAACCTTCCTTATATTTAAGCAGTCCAGAAACGAAAATGACTTCCTTGGTAACAAATGTACCATTACCTCGTTAACATTAGTCCTTTGTCTTTCCTCTTCTTTTTTTCTAGTTTTACAGCTTTAAGTTGGGCAAAGTTTTCTCGAGAATGGCATTTACCTTAGACCGCTCTTGTCTAACACCACTAATTCTCACTGTCTTACATATGCCTGCTTTCATGGATTGGATTGGACTTGATCCTAAAGAAAATCACCTTAATTTGGACATACCGTCCTTTGCCCATGACATCTTCTGTACCGTCCAATATGTGATTCCTAAAGTCTTATCACCTGAAGCTGTTCCAGTGCCAATTAACCAGGGAGCCTATTCTACTTGGGTGCACTTAATCCCAAGCCTTTGCTAAGATTGGGCAACCTTGTCTCAGAATGTTTGGCATGAAGCAAGTGCTTAGCGTTGACTATGGGAGTCAAGTATCCTACGATACAACTATCACAGAGTAAAAACACAGAATTGATGGCATTTAATTTGCAGCACACATAGACAGCGTGTTTATAAGTTTCTACCAAAAAGAATTATTGTTTCTTCCTTGTGTGCCTCTTTGTTTGTACTCTCTCGTTCTCCAGCAGCAACAGTATTCCAAACTCTTAATGAAACGTTTTCTGCACTACTAGTAACCATGCTTCACTCGTAACAAAGTCATACATAAGTTCCACTGTACATAATATGAGAAGTACCTCTGATTTTATGTAGAAGCTCTTCTTCTGACACGTACATCTTCTGGAGCTTCTTTTTGATTTTGGTCTCCCAAATATCAGCTAGCTCATTCATTGAGTAGACGTTGCCTGGGGGCCTCAAGTACAAAACCTTATTCAGTGTCAGCGGATCGTCCAATGTACTTATGGTGAATGCTGCAACATCACATTCCTTCACGAAGACGCCTGCAAAGTAGTGTATGCTCTTCAAATTTTAAGCTCTAATAAACGACACAAATTGCCAAAATAAGCTAGTTGAAAGCAACTCAAGAATGAACCTTTTATGTTTCCATCTCCATAAATTTTAATCTCATCCCTTGGAGGTGCCTTGAGCTCTGGTTGAACCAGGGATGGAAGTAAATAGCTCATGTAAAAGTTGCACGATACAAAGGTATAAGGAATGCCTTCAGCCTCCACTAGACGCCTTATTTCGGCTTTCCTCGAGTAGAAGTTGTAGTCCATGCCAGATATCTGAACCTTGTCTGGGTCCAAACCAAATTCCGAAGGAATAAACCTCTGCAAGAAGAGAATTAAGCTTTCTTCATTTCACATTAAGAAAAGTTTCAGCATTTTGCATTCAACTTCTCCTCTCAACAATGTACAACAATGCATTCTTTGGCATTAAACATTACTGCCGAAAGAAGGATGCAGTGCCACATTTAACTTCCCAGTAGAGCCCCTCATATTTCATCCAGTGTCACTACCTACTAGTTAGTCAGAAACTACATGCTTTTGTGGGTCGAATGTCAGAAACTACATTGCCTTTCCATGTTTGCATCATAATCTGCATTGTTTCTATTCAATAATATCTCCAATTTCGGGATCAAAACAAGAACTTAATCTAAGGCTGACTTTGAGACATACTACACCGTTTTTTTCACTCATTAGTCAGAATCAGCACATGTTATCAGGTCGCCTTGGGCTAGCTTATGATATTTGTTTAATACAGAATGTCACTACATAAGATCTTAATAAATGTTCCAGTGTTACCAAGCGACATTATCACAAACAGTAAAACTACTTGAAAGTCAAACCCACCTAAAGATGAAAGGAAAAAAGAAAAAAGATCGAAGGGATTAAAAGAAAAGATGTTACATTGATAGAGCCAGCTTTCTTGATGGCCTGAATCAGTAGTTTCTGATCCAGGACCTGCGTGGAGTTCACAGCACAAATCACAACATCCACTTTCTTGAGTGCTTCAATGAGGCTCTCCTCATCTTGCAACGAACCCTGAAACACCCAATGAGAGGAAAATCAAGAAAAGACCAGGCAAAGCAAATACAACAGAGATCAAGGAGTGCATACCTTGAGGAGGGTAACACCGGCATCAGAGAGAGAGTGGAGCTTGGCCTGCTTGTTGGGGTCGGCGAAAGCAGAGTCTCTCACGAGCGCGAATGTCGGGTGCGAGAAGTTGAGGCTGGCTTTGGCCAATTCGTGGCCCAAGTTCCCGGTCGCTCCGACGATCAAGACTCTGCTTTTCTTGCTCTCCATTTCAGGCTCCCGAGCAAACCCCACCAAGATTCACGTCTTCGCTGGCGGGGGAAGTGTCGCACCCTCACTCCACACCATTATGCTCTACAGTGGCTGTCCACTGGTCAGAATCAAGAGTCTCGTTTGCTCGGAGAAACGTTCGTCTCGTCGTCCCCTCCAACCAGCTCTTTTCCTTGATAACTTGAGCTCGAGACTTTTCCCAATTCGAATCTCACTGCGTCCGTCGGTTTCGGAGGTGTCCGGCACGATCCAACGGCGGTCGTGCGCCGAGCTCGCGTGAAAGCTCTATGCGCCGGGCGCGTACGAGATCGTACGAATTCAAGATAGGATAGTACCAACTCGAAAGGGAGAGGGTGAAATTGGTGCTTTTGCTCTATCTTTTAGAGAAAGGGAAACGGTCACTGACCGTTGGAGTTTTAGCCCAGAGGAACGGTACAAAAACTGGGCCACTCTCGAGAGATCAGCATCACGAGAGAGATGACCATGGCCATTAGGCAACATGAGGTTTCTGCATTATTGTCCTCCCGAGTCCTTTCCCTCCAAACCCAGCAAGTTTCGAAAAGTTGGCTCCAAACTCGCGCCATCGTTTGCTCCAGAGGCCTAGATGGTCCGTGGGTTAACGGGGTATTTCGTGAAACTGAGGTTTACCTACTTATATGATGGACTATTCTATGGTTTAACAGAATCCTTCGTGAAACTGAGATATACCCACTTAAGACGGGACTTTTAAGTTTGCTCTAGAGGCTCGGATGATTCTTGGGTTAACAGAGCATTTCATGAAACCAAGATTTATGGACTTTTAGGCTCCATTTGGTAACGTTTCTATTCCTCTATTTTTTTGTTATTTTGTTCCTGGAATAAAAAAGAACAGAAATACATTTGATAACGCCAATTGATTTTTCTATTTCTAGGAATGAGAAGTTGTTCATAGGAATAGATTTGGAGTAGAAATGAGAAGTAGAAAAAAAATATTCTTATTCCTGAGAACAATCTTGGAGACTACTCACTACCTATTGCACGTTGCCACATGCCCACGGCCTGCCGCTGCCATCGCCGGTCGCTGGACACCGATTGCCACCATCTGTTGCTGGCCGCCCCGCCAGTCGCGGCCTCTTGCCGTCGTCCTTCGCCCTGCGGCCGGCAATTGGCGGTGGTGGCGACTGGCGGGTAGACCCGTCAAATGGGTGGGTCGGGTCGGGTTTGGGTCGGGTCGAAAATGGTCCGATCTATCTTGACCCATTTAACCCGTTTTGACCCAAATTCATGTAATGTAAATCTAATGACCCATACCCAACCCGACCCACACCCGACCCATACCCAACCCGACCTGTATTGCTAAAAGCCATTATTATTGTAGAGAAACCCAAACTCACTCGAAACTCTATGTTAAATGATTTACTCAATCCATATTTGACATAGATTTAACTTTTACTTAACTCATATTTGACCAATATTTAATTTTCACTTGACCCATATTTGACCCATATTCAACTTTCACTTGACCTATATATGACCCATATTTAGCTTTCACTTGGCCCATATTTGACCCATTTAATTAAAAGTGAGTCATAATATGGGTTTATGACCCATTTTGACACATCTACTGGCGGGCGAGGGCCGTGATTGGTAGTGGTGGGGTGGGGATGGCAACCGACAGTGGGCGGTGGCCAACGGCGTTGAACGTCAGTTGGCATCCGTCGGTCATCGGTCACTGACGGCCGCCGCCCACAGATTGATGGCCGGCCGATTGGCGTCCGTCGATCGCTGGTCGTTGACAGCCGTCGCCCGTTGGTCACTGGTCGCTGATAGCCGCCGCCCATCGGCCGTTGGTCGCCGCCCATCGGCCGTTGGTCGTCGGTCGCTGGCCGTCGGTCATCGGTCGTCGGCTGCCGGCCGCTACCCTCGGTCGCCGTCCACACCCCACCACCGCCGATCACGGCCCCCACTCGCCGGTCTCCGCTGTTGTCGGGAAAGAAAGAAATAAAAAAAATTTGTTGTTACCAAATACATTTCTATTCTTTTTCTATTCCGAGAATAAGAAATTTTTGTAGTTACCAAACGCCCTATTTTACTCAGAAATTGTTCTAGGAAGCAGAAATAGAAAATAACTATTTCTCAAAAGAAACTGTTACCAGAAGTAAAAATATTACCAAATGCATCCTTAGCTAACGTATGCATGGATTAATAGCTTGACTACTGTCACTACCTATTTCTTTAGGGCCAAATTGTGGTCTTTATATATAATTTAGATGTGCCCAAGAAGATAGTCCCTGAAAAGACCCAGATGGGGACCTGCAGAAACAGCAGGGAGGGACAGACCTGACGTGTTGGCTCTTTCTTTTCGGCCCAACCGATGCTCATTAGGCTTTCGACCCTTGGTTGATATATTCAGGGACGGGCTTGGGGTAAGAGCACCTAGGCCAGATGTCGGCTTCGGCATGGTCTGATTGTCAAGCGGAGACTTGTTCCCAACTGAACCTAACTAGACTCACCCATTTTATAGTTGTGGTAGTAGCTATATCCCCTCATGTAGGTAAGTCGACTATACATATCAGAGCAGAAATATGAATATCAAGCAATTTTCCGTCATTAGAGTTACATGCTTTGGACTCTCCTTTGGATGTCCCAATTATATTGCGGTTGGGTTGTTATATGGATTAGTTATATTCAATAAATGGATCATAAATGGGTTTATAATAAAATTATCAAAATAATATGAATGTTAAATTGGTTCATAATTTATTTAGACCAACCCCATATTTATGACTCTATCTCTCCCTCAATATTACATTCACACATCAATTTGGGTGTGAGTTTTCCTAAATTTGGTGAAATTCAAAAGTATTTTAGCAATATGAATTGCGTTGTGTATGTGTTGGAAAGTTATTAGAATTATATTGTATGAAAATGGGTTAAAATTGATCAATTTGGATCGAACCATTTTCGACTCGATCAAAAATCAATCCAACCCACCCATTTAACAAGTATACTAGAAGCCAAAACTCAATCTGAAAAGTTTCTTATAGCTTCATGTTGTATAATTAGGCATGTAATCGAAGCACCAACTATGATGGTCACGAGCACCCTTATTGAAGTGTTACAATCAATGATCAAAGAGTTACCGCATAATCTAAAATTCTCTTTTGTCTCAGTAACTGGAGAACTCAGCATCCGCAGAAACATAATACATGAATCAAACACTCTTCTTTCCCGTTCTGTGAGAAAGTATCAATATAAAGAGTTGCGCAAATTCATACAAATGCTATGGATAATGTAGTATGCTGCGAATGTATCGAATTACACCATTTGAATGTAATTTGAGGAGAGTGATGATTACTTTCTTAATTTCTTCCCAAAGTTCTCCATATTTATGGCCAATATTGAAATTCTCCAAGTGCGTCTCAACATTCTCAGAGATATTTTATAGATCAAACATGGCGAAAATATGGATAGAAGGAAGGGAGATGTAAAAGCATTTCATATTACCGAATGAATTCTATGAGTTTTGATTGATAAGATGTCAATGGACTAGTTAGTTTGGACCTCGACTAATACCCGACCCGATCCGATCAGGACATGAGGAGGGGTTTGTGTGTGTGACCTGACCTTCGTAGAACCCAAACCGAGAACAACGTGATCATGGAAATGCGATTACTTAGGTAAAGCATCAGGAAAGATAAAAATGAAAGCAAAAAAAAAGAAAAAAGAAGACAAATTAAAAGCAAAAAAAGTAATGACATTAAAGGAATAAGGATGGGCATTCTTAGGTACGGGAGATGTAATGAGAAGGCGAGAGAATCATGGCTTTTGAATTGGAAAGGAGTCAGGTCTAATATTGCTTGTGAAGAGAGAGGTGGGTTAGATAATGTTTTTTTTTTGGGTCGAAGGGTTAGAAAAAGTTTATTTAGAGTTTAGAGTAAAATAAGCGATTATTACTTCGTAAAAATCTTATTATTGCCATTTAAGACACATAAATACTCTATTGCTATTTAGGCACCGTTTTGGAAACTGAACATGAAAGGAAAATTATTCTTTATATTAATTACCATTTACTACCTTTACAATTCATTTTAGACCTTAAAAGCGATAAATATTCACATGAATGCATCTGTTTCTTTCTTCCTTCCAGTTTGACGCAAAATATTTTCCACATGTGTCTTGATTCTTGCCTGGCTAGAAGAAGTCCGAGTATGGCATGATGCTTGCCAATTTCGGCTGGGGAAAGAGAAATGGCCGAATATAGGTGTCAAATTTTTTTTTAAAACCAAATTACTATTGGTAAGCAACTTAAATAATAGTAGATTATGCAAAATTTGACAAATAAGAAAACCACAAGTGCCGTAACTACACCCACAATTCACATACGGATTTGGCTAGAAAAATGATTGTGTGACAATTTTTGATCTATTGTGACACTAATAGTCTATTTTAGATCACAAAAAATCGAATGACAAATAATTATAAATTATTATAGGGCTTACTTTTTCTAGAATTTGTGGTTTATAATAAGCTATTATTCTCACGGTAACCTACCGTTATTCTAGTAAAGCCCATTTGGTTACCCACAAATGAACTACTAATCGATAGGGTCTCATTGGTAAGTGCTACAAAGTCTTGTACATTGAACCCATGGTTATGGACCCTAATCCATTAGAGCATGGAACATTTTATTTTCCACTTGAAATCCCCTAGGAACCTGCTATTATGTTAGCAAAGCCCATTTGGCTACCCACAAATGAACAGCTTCATGATAAAGAAACAAGCTCCACAATCATCACATATGTTGAATCTGTCAGGACCTGAGGGCTACCATTGTATAATATTATCCGCTTTAAATCTTCGGCCCTCACGACTTTAAAACATTGTAATATTATCTGCTTTGAGCCTTTGGCCCTTATGCCTTTAAAACGCGTTACACTAGAGCACCTAAGCCTTATAAGCTAGCCTATGACTCCCCCTTAAGCGATGTGGGATAGAGACATGTGCTTAGCCTCGCTCACTTTTGGGTCAAAGATGCCCGCCGGCGTAGCCTCCCCTACCATCTTAGCCATGTTGCCCACTTTTAGGGTTTGGGTTGTGACATTCTTCCCCCTTTGGGCATAACGATTTCATTGTGGCCCCACATGCTGCGAGAGTCAGCTCTAATATCATTTGTAAGGACCTGGGGTTACTATTGTGTAATATTGTCCGCTTTGGGACTTTGGCCCTTATGGCTTTAAAATGCGTTACACAAAGTAAGAAATCCAAGCCTTATAAACCAGCACAAAATTCCCCTCAAAGTAATGTGGGACGAAGACATGCGTTTAGCCTTGCCCACTTTTGGGTCACATATGCCCGTCGGCGTAGCCTCCCTTGCTATCCCGGCCACATTGCCCATCCTTAGGGTCTGTGTCGTCACATTTTAGAACCGACTCTCGCAACATGTGGAGCTACAACAGGGACATTGTGTCCAAAAGGGGGGAGTATGTGACAACCTATACCTTAAGAATAGGTAGCGTGGCCAAGATGTCAGGGAAGGCTGTGCCAATAGGCATCTTTGACCAAAAAGTGGGCGAAGTTAAGCACATGTCTCTATCCCACAACGCTTAGAGGGGAAGTATTGGACTAGGTTATAAGGCTTGGGTTTTCTACTATGTGTAATGCATTTTAAAGCCATGAGGGCTGAAGGCCCAAAGTGGAAAATACTACACAGTGTTCGCTCATGGGTCCTTACAAAATCGATGATGGTAGAGTCGTTGAAAGAGGTGATGAACTTCCCCTATCAATTTCATCGCAAATTGAGTAATTTTTTGAGGTGGATAGAGAGAAGCACATGCTAGAAACTAAATGCCGTCATGCTAATGATGGCAATGCGGGTCCACAAGTTATTCACGGCAGAGAGGAATTCGTAGCCCACATAATCGAACGCGGGCGCTTCGAGTAGAGAATCCAATAAGAGTTGCACATGCTTAAACAATCGTCCTCTTCAAAATCGAAATCCTGACCACGAGCTCTTTAAGCCTGAGCTCGTGATTGGTTGATCGATCCCTGAGCCGCTTCAAATAAAAAATGAGGAGACGCAGTTGCCTGGGAACTCATCTTTTTCGTCCTCTTTGATTAATGTTTCAACAATACTTCATTTCTCTGAATGATTCTTGACTTGCAAATTGGGGCTAGGGTTTCAACAAAAGCTACTAGCACCAATTCGTCAATTTGCGGCAAGAATAAATAGTCAACGGCATCGTTTCTGCACTCTTTTGCTAATTAGATTTCTCCGGTGAATCATGTCAACTGATTTATAATAAATTAATGCCATGCTAGATTTACCAGCAAGGGAATTCATTGATAGCACTTATGTGAACGATTTTTAAAAGTTGTGGCACTCAAGTGAGTGTCGTAAAGGTTATGACATTTAAAGTGTTCTAATCCCCAAATTTGTTGGTTACCAAATCAAATAAAAGTTGGCGATCACTCCATTAAGGTTGGTAAGATCCAAAAAGAGTTAGTAAATTTAATATTTAGTAAGTAAAGCAAATATAAGTTGATAAGTCAATGGCATAGTTGGTGAATAAAATAAAAAAAAGATGTTGGAAGGTAAATTCAATAAGAGAGTTGGTAACTTGAAACTAGAATTTAATCGAAAAAATATTGGTAATCACTCATATAGATATTAGTGAATACATGTAACAATTGATAAATTTAACACATTTGCCAAAAAAGACAGATTCAATTTAGTACAAGATAAGAAAAGTTGATCATTCGTAAATCGTGAAAATGAGCTAGTAATTTCATAAAAGTGTAATGATACATACTAACAAGTAGGGGTGTCAAAAAAACACATCCAACCCGACCCGAACATGACCCGAACACGACCCGAACACGAAATAAGTATGGTATATGTTTTGGGTCTTAATATTGTTTGGGTAACAATTATACATGTTTTGGGTCAAGTTAGGGTTGGAACATTGTTCTGACCCAAACACATTAAAAGTTTCAACCCAAACACATTTATCCAAGCTATTTCCTCTATAACTCTTTCTACTCACAATTCATACAACACGTCTCATCTCTCTCCCTCTCCCCCCTCTCTCTCTCCCCATCTTTCATATGATTTGCTTCTTTTTCGCGGCTGACGCAAAACTTTAGAGGATGAAGTATTATCTGTCTGCGAAGATGTTTACAGACGAGTTAGACAAGGCCTCGGGGCGTCACGTAAAAGCATTTCGAATTCATTTCGTCATATTTTTATTAAAAAATTATCTGTATGCGAAGATATTCACGGACGAGTTGGATGAGGCCTCGCGACATCACGTAAGAATATTTCGAATTTCCTTTATCATATTTTTTTATTAAAAAATTATCTGTCTGCGGAGATATTCATGGACGAGTTGGACGAGGTCTCGCGACGTCACGTAAGAATATTTCGAATTTCCTTTGTCATATTTTTTGTTAAAAAATTATCTGTCTGCGGAGATGTTCACAGACGAATTGAATGAAGCTTCGCGGTGTCACGGTTCATGGACGGGTTGGACGAGGTTTCGTGGCGTCACGTATGAGCATTTCTAATTCCCTTTGTAATATTTTTTAATAAAAAACCCGAAACCCGACCCGAACCAACCTGAACCGACCCATTTTTTTTGCTTCATGTTTTATACATTTCGGTTCGGGTCGGTTTGGGTCAAATGACATGACCCTTATTGTTCGGGTCGGGTCAAGTAACATCAAGACCCGACCTGACCCGACCCGTTGACACCCCTACTAACAAGTACGTGAGAATAAGGTAATTGGAGATTATAGGGAAAATTACTAGATAAATCTTAAACTTATTATATAGTGGCTAATTTAGTTATAAACATTACAATTTGGCCAATTTAGTCCTAAGTTGTTTAATTATTTCCCATTGTAGTCATTTAAAAAAAAAAAAATTGGTTGGAAGTACTGACGTGGACATTGTCCATTCTAGATGGTAAGCTACCATAGATAATTATTGCATTTTTAAAAAAAAAAAAAACTTATGAATTTATTTTTATTATTATTATTTTCCATCTTTGGTTTAGGTGAGGGCTGCGATGCCCTCGCCCAGACCAGGTGAGGGTGGTTGGCCAGAGTTGGAAAAAGAAAGAAAGAAAGAAAAGAAATGGAAAAAGAAAAGAAGAAAAATAAAAGCAAAACAAAAGAAAATAGAAGATAAAAAACAAATAAAAAATTTACAAAATTTACAAAATTGCAAAATTGTTAATATTAGCATTGGTCTTGCCATGTAGGATGACTAGATTTTTCATGTTAGCATTTTTTTTACTAAAATTAATCGGAAGGACTATATTAAGAAATTGCCAAAATATTTAATACTAAATTGAGAAATTTGAAAAGTTTAGAACTAAATTAACTATCGTACAGTAATTTAGAAATTTTTTGGTAATTTTCCTTATAATAGTACCAGCAATTCTTTGCCCTATTAACTCTTTCAGAAATTTAATGGAAAAAATTCATATATTTGGGAACGTAACTGTAGAAATGTTCCTCGTACTTCGGTTTCATAATAGACCTAAAAAGGGGCATGTAGTAAAGCGACTTTTCAATTTATTGCATTATCACCAAGTCAAAACACACACCATATAACAAATCTCTACCAGTCAAGATCGTTAATATAATTCAAGTCAATTGCTATTAATCATGGCTTATTTTCAAAGGCAGACATCTGTAGTAACCCTCATATTTCAAATTCTCATATGACTTCTTCCCAAAGTGTCGTTATCTATATCGGCTATAATGAAATTATATGTAACACAAGTTCTCAAGTGAAATTTCCAAACACATGGAAGGACTTCCAACTACACTAGAGGTAGAGATTGTGGCATGTAATCTTTCCTAGTTGTTAGATTTGGTCATGTGGAGACGATCTAAGACCTTTTCGATGTATTTTTAACTTAATTCTAGAAACTAAGGCAGGAAACGACAACTAAATAATAGTCGTGCATATTATATGATAAAAAATCAAGGCCCTTAAACAAAAAAAAGAAGAAGTTCAAGGGCAAACCGTAATGGCATGGGTCTAGCATACATAAGATGCCAAAGTCTTGATTAATCCGAAAAAAAGGGCAATAACGGGTTGGTATTAAATAATGTTGAGACATGCATTTTGAGCTAGTTCGTGAAGTCGCTAGTGGAAGTTGATACTCGCTAGCCCATCAAAGGGTTTTTGCATAAATCATTAAAAAGCCTATTCCAAAGTCATCGATATATTATAGTCTTTATGTTTTGGGAGTGATTAATTCTCGAGAGTTCATCCTTGAAATTTAGAATGTATTCTGTCAAGATTTGTAAAAACTAAGAACCAACTTAAAACCAAACCGACGGCTGGTTTAGGATCAACTCAATAACTAGTCAAGAATTTTTTTTTTTTTTTTTTTTGCATTTCATTTTGTTATTTATAAAATATGTATTGTATCAAATATGAATACAATTTTGTTTGCTTGAGGATAATGAGTAAAATATATTCAATTTTAACAAATGTTTTATGTTTTTAAAAATGAATAAAAGAATTTACTTAGAGTTAGGGATAAATCGGTTCAAAATTAGTTCGGTTCAAGGTTTTAAGATAGAACGGGTCCATTCAGGGTGTTGAATAGGAAGCCAAACCAGTCAAGATCAATTCCTAATTTTCGATGTTGAGAATTGAACTGGTCTCCTTGTGAATTAAGCTGAGTAAGGTTACTATTTCGGATTGAATTGGCCCGGTTGCCCACTTCTAGTTTATTTCACTTTTGTAGTATCGCGAGAGCCGATCCTAAGGTGACAATTGTGAACGTTACTTGCAATGGAGAAATGTACCGTGAGAACGATTCCGATCCCGACTATAGAATCAGTTCTTGGAGAGTTGTGGACGACGACATTACGAATATTACTTCTCAATGGCCACGCGCTTTGCAGTGGGGTATTCTTGCCTACGGATTGCGCAACATGCCTGGATTATTTTGTCCAACTTTAGGATTGTTGAATGAGGTACAAGAAACATCCCTTCTCATAGTAAATATTTGTCGTGTCTCCCTACGAAAACAAAATTTCTTGAAAAATATATACATGTTTGTATTTGTTGTGCTCTCCTAAAATTTGACTCGTCCGATTAAGTTAATATCTCAACAACAAAAATAAAGGTTGATTTATTCTTATTATCATACCAAAAAGTCTATATAAGTGAAATCTTAAATCTTGCCATAAAGAATGTGAATAAATCGTTTGATTAACGTTATTATTCTATTGCATAGGAATCATCATGCACCAACTTAAAATGACAAGAATTTCTCCACTATCTTATAGCGTCAACTGGTTCCAGCATACTAGTAGGAAAGATGGGTAACAATTTTGCTTAAGATCTTCTAGTGTGATATTTCTATTTATTCTTGCCTTAAGAGTTTTTTTATATACAAAATATAATATATAGAAATGACAACATTTAAGACACTTCTTTTTCCCCCTAGTTCAATGACCGAAATACCCCCTCTTTCTTCCCGATTTTTTTTAGAGAAAATTCCAAATGAGGGCTCGAGGTATCCTAATTTTATCAAATAAAGGGCATAAAGTACCATTATTTTCTCAATTAAGGGTCTGATGTGATTAGGCTAATAAAAGATGCAGTTAAAGAAATTAGGAAAGTAAAACTCATCAATTGTCAAATAGTGCGGAACTGAATTGCACATCCAACTACTCTCCGATAGTTTGCCAACAATTCAATTCATCTTGGGCCGGGCCGACGCTCCATGGACCGTGCAGCAGATAGTAGAGGACTGCCGTGTGCTTCTTCAAGAAATGCGACAAGTTGGGCTGCAATATATTCCTTGGGACCAAAATCACGCAACTGATTGGGTCGCATGAGCCCACAATGCTAACACTCTCCCATCCAACTAGATTGCACCATCACCACAATCATTGCAGCTTATTTTATGCTCATAACTTAGATTATCATGTAACTCTTCTTTTACGGACCACGCAATCATTGCAGCTTATTTTATGCTCATAACTTAGATTATCATGTAACCCTTCTCAAACAGACCACTAATGAAAAATCCATATTTCCGACCAAAAAAAAAATTATCAAATAGAGTTTGCTAGTGCAGCGACATCTGATGCTGTGCTGGCAAGACATTGTCCACAAGAGGACGTTTCGGGTAAAACACTAATAGAGACCGTACATTTTTGGGTCTCACATGTCTCGCAACCCAATCCTTAAAAACACAGTTATAAAAAAGAGCCTGCACGGAGAGAGAGAGACAGAAGACAGAGAGAGAGAGAGAGAGAGAGAGAGAATGGAGGAGCAGTGTTAAAGAAGTGGAGGGGGTGACCATGAGCAACAAGCAAGTGATCCTGAGAGACTACGTGAATGGGTTTCCGAGAGAAGATAACATGGAAGTGAGAAGGAAGGAGATGAAGCTCAGAGTTCCTCAAGGATCGAACGCCGTGGTGGTGAAGAATCTCTACCTGTCCTGCGATCCTTACATGCGCCTCCTCATGACGCCCAACCTCCTCAGCAGATTGCTCCCTTCTTACGCTCTTGACTCTGTAAGCGAGCTCAGTCTTACACTCTCTGGCTGAGGAAAACCTAATCAAAGAGAAACATACTATAAAAGAATCATTGATCTTACTCTGAACTCCACATTTTTGCGCTAATCAACAAGAGCTAAGCATGTCCAACTACAACAGATTAGCGAGTCCATAAAACTGTAAAAAAGCGGTGAGCACCTAAAATGGTTTTGCAGTTCATGTAGAAAATAAAGCCAACACTCGAACATATTCATAGTTCGTTTGGGATGATGTTTGAATGCAGCCTATAACTGGGTCTGGCGTGGCCAAAATTGTGGACTCGGGCAACCCAGCATTCGAAGTGGGCGATTTAGTTTATGGCATGACAGGATGGGAAGAGTACAGCCTTATCACCAATCCTCAAGGCCTCTTCAAAATCCAGCACACGGATGTGCCTCTCTCTTACTACACGGGCATTCTTGGTTATACGTTTGTTAATTCGAATCTCTATTTATGTTTGTTGGTAAGAATCATGCAAATCAATTGTGCATCAATCAGCTGATTGCGTTGTGCATCTCTTTATTAGGTATGCCGGGGCTGACCGCCTATGCCGGCTTCTATGAATTGTGTTCCCCTAAGAAGGGAGAGTATGTCTTCGTATCGGCGGCCGCCGGTGCTGTTGGACAGCTCGTGGGACAGTTTGCAAAGTTGATGGGATGTTATGTTGTCGGTAGTGCTGGAAGCAAAGAGAAGGTTCGCGATTTTATCATGTTTCAAACTGTTAATGGGCCTCACGAGTTTGGCAGGACTAATCTAAGAATTCATTAAAAGCTGTCTTGTATTCTTTACTTCCAAGCTATAGAGGTGAGTCTCGCTATAAGCATTTTCTGTATTTCTCACTCATACTGCTTTCTTTCTGGCCCCACAAAAAGGTCGATTTGTTGAAGAGCAAGTTTGGTTTCGACAACGCATTCAACTACAAAGAGGAACACGATCTCAATGCAGCTTTGAAGAGGTTAGCAGGCATGAGACATGTCCAAAAACCTTAATGCAGAATCAACATGTGTTTTCATTGGTGGCTTGATTCCCTAAATGTCCAAACACTTTTGTGCAGAAACATGTCCTTAATAGCTAAGATCTGACATTAAGGTTGTTGAAAGTAGCTGCAATATAAAGAGAACATAGATCAGATTACAGAGTTGCCCTGACAATTTGTATATCTAAACCTCTTGGCAGATATTTTCCTCAAGGTATTGATATCTATTTTGAGAACGTCGGAGGGAAAACTCTTGATGCGGTGCTCCTCAACATGAGAGTTCGGGGCCGGATAGCGGTTTGTGGTATGGTATCGCAGTACAACCTTGACCCGCCCGATGGTGTCACCAACTTGATGCATATAGTTTACGGCAGAGTCCGGATTGAGGGATTTGTGGTTTCAGATTACGTCGACCAGTACTCCAAGTTCCTGGACTTTATGCTGCCACACATCAGGGAAGGGAAGATAGTGTACATCGAAGACATTGCCGAGGGCCTTGAGAATGGACCATCTGCTTTGGTTGGACTCTTCGGCGGCCGCAATGTTGGAAAGCAAGTAGTACTAGTAGCAAGAGAATGAGGAAGAAAACTTTGTGTGTGACCTATTCCATACAATGGGATTAGGGTGAGGTTATTACCATTTATTCTAAAAAAGTTAAGCTGTTAAATGAAGTTGCGGTTTAATATTTAAATATTCTACCATTCTACCTTATGCTTAGTTTGGTCATTTTGCTTAGTACTAAAGTGTGGAAACATTTCATTGTGGAGACAACTTTGAAGACAATATAATAAATTTAAAGGGTTAGGCTTTTCTTTACACTTATAAATTGATCACCATCTCCTTCCACAACCGATGTGGAATGACCTCAACAATCTCTATCTTACATATTGGGCTTTGGTTTGGAGCAACAACAGCCCATATCTCTTGTGTAACTATTAGTGTTTAGAATTGTTAGTAACCTAGTCTTTGATGATATTATATGAGATTTTGTGAGATCACTATTAATTGACCTAAATGACTTAAACTATTAGATGGTGTGATTCAATATATAAATATTCTATCAATTAGGTCATGGACCAGCATTGCTCTGTACATTGATTGATTGTCTCCATGGCGTCATTATTGTATCGAGTCTATAAGATAGGAGGTTTTATCTTAGTCTCAGAGGTTGCTCCTTTCCTCTCTATTATCATTTATGTTAACATTGATCTTGTGAATGACACACAAATTTGGCTCATAACAACTTTTTGGCTCCGTTCATTTTGCGTAAAATTCACATTTTAACAAATATTTTTCTAAAAACAAGCATTCATATTTCTTACAAAAATAAATGCAACATATGAAAAATATTTTCATCATTTACAGAAATGTTGAGCATAAATCATTTTACAAATCATTTATTTTTTGCGAATAAATGAAACCTCACTTACCATTGTTAAATAGATATAAATCACTAGTTCACTCAAAATTAGAAGAGAGGAACAGCAAAATTTGAGCCCTTGTTCTTTGCGCGGGCTCAGCGACCGTTGGATCGGTTCCTGGGGAGCCGATCTCATCCGTCGGGCTTGGGTGAATCTCATCTAACCATGGTTAGGGACCGAAGGCCTGCACCCGAGCATCATTCGGACGGGAGGGGCACCCCTCTCTTTGAAATATGCTGAGCGCGGGGGGCTGGTTCGTGAAATTGAGCTGCTGTCGAGGGTAGTTTTGTCATCTCGAATGATTAATGACGTCATCCCTCCGTGGGAATGAGGGAATGAAGGAGTAAATATTACGATAAAGCCTATGCTTGGTAACATTAAAGAGATTGAAAAACGCAGCATGTTAAAAAACAATAAAAAAAAACAATAACTTCTTCCTAACTTGTGATTGTAAATTAGAAAAAATTATCTTTAAATTGAAATTAAATAAAAAAAAGTCAAGTAACTGATAACATATCTGATTTACAATATTTAAATTGAACGAAATCCTTTTTTTCTGTGCAATTTATTCGTTTAATGTAATGAGATAAATATTATGTTATACTTATTCTCTAAGCATTGAGAAATATTTATAAGTTAAAGATCCTGAAGGCAAAGAGCTGAATGAAATACAAATGGATGTACATATTGGAGGTAGATGGCTGGTCCTTATCAAGAACTATACAAGGACTATGGAGTCAAGGCGGAGGAGCTCTGACCACTCTGAAGAGGACAGCATCGACATTAACAGCAAATAAGGTGTCTCGATATGAAGTCCACCGATCTTGAAAAGAGGATGTGCTCTTGGCATGCATTCGAAAGGCGACGTAACAACGGTCATCTCGTCTCCAATGACTTCTTGACATTGGTAAGGTTGCGCGACGGTGACGGCGTTTCGGGATAGCGAAAGGAAAGTCGATAAGAGTACATACAAGGCATAGGGATTCCTTGGGTCACCCCAAAGTCAAGAAAGAACTCGCCGCTGTACGGCAGGTCCCTAGAGGTAAGAGTGCGCCTTCCATAGGCTTCCATTTTCTGGGTATCTTTCGGAATCAGACTCTGGAAAGCGATCGGAAAATAGGGTATAAACCAGAAGAGAGAACAGGATCAAGGGCTATAAGGACCGGGGGAATTTGAGTGCAGGTCATACCATCGTTGAGTAATCTCGGGAGGGGTATCGAAAAGGTTTGGATAATACAGTTTGACCCAAGCCTGTAGGGGCCAAAGAGGCCCGAAAAAGAGCTCGAGATATCCAGCGGCGAGTGAAGTGTAAAGATCAGTGATAGACCTGTACAGCGCGACAAGTATCATCTTGCCGAGAGGTTGGTCCTCCTCGAGAGTTGAGTGCATAAGCGAGAGCACCAAATTCCTTGGATATAAGATTTAAAGGACTACGAAACGAAATATACGGAGAGAGCTAGTAGAGAAGGAAAGCTGGGTGATCTTCTCGAGTAATGTCATTGTTACTGTACTTGCAACGCCTCACAAAAGCTTCAAGATAAAAATTTGATAGGTTCAAGCGATGGAACATGCGAGTCTCACTAAAGTACAAGTGAGTTGTTGGTAGTTTGTTTGTAAAATAAATTAAGAGGTGCCTCGTCCCACATTGAAAATATGTGAGTGCGCACATGGACGAGATTTGGCACTAATCAATAATCATTAATTTTTATTTATTGAAAAAATTCGGATTTATTTTTATAAAAAATTAACCATAATGTCATATTGAAATAATGCGACTATTCATGAAAAAGTTATGGTTATTTATTATTTATTTATTTATTTCAAATTTTATTTTTCTTCCAACGGTTATCTTAGAGTTTGTATCTATTCAAATATAACTTCTTAATCCTTGAAATGTTGTGTCTGTTCGGATGTAATTTCTTTTGAAGGGATATCTTTATTAATTTTTTGCAACCTTTCACGAAGAGTTACCTATGTTTCTATATATATGTCAGTTTTGAAAAATCATAAAATTATCACAATTATTATTATTTTTCGAGTCATTTTTCAAAATTGCAGCCAATTGTTTCCTAGAGAGACCTTGGAGATATACTAGAATTGCTATCCAGTATTCTCATTTGAGGCTTTGTTGTATTTTGGAGGAAATTTGCCGATGACCATTAGCAACTTTGTGGGGGCAAATAAATCATTAAATAAAGTAATATCACGCCTCAAAATCCGATTTGATTACTTTATTGGACTTCATTGTTCTACCTAAATACAAAAACGATTTTTTTCCAACATGAGTGACCCATCATTGTACGGTACGATGCCAGTACAGAGTGATAGACATTGGATTGGCCGAAAGAAAAAAGCAATGGGTGCAAGAAGACCAAAAGAACAGGGGCTGGCAAGCATGTCAAAATCTATGGAAAAAGGAACACAGCAGAGTTCAAGAGCTCGATGAATTTGGAGTCTTTACCAGATAGGATCCAAATTTGGTTTGAAATGACAATACCATGTGAGGAACCGGTGGTCAAAGGCTGGTAGATAGGTAAACCTTTCATCTGTGGGAAGCCATTGCCAGTTTATTAGACTCCCTTGTTCAAACATAAGACGTTCCTGAAAGCGTCGTGGAAAACACTCGTTGAAGTATGTAGCGGGGGGAAGATATTTGAAGTAAGGACCCACTATGAGTTCAGCAGACCTGGAATGCTCTTCATCGGCAGGGTCAAATATCAAGTCTACTTTGGATGAAGAGCTTGCCTATCTTCTAAATACGGCACAAAGCAAGGAGTGGGCCAATGAAAGTGCTGGAGTGGTAAATGTCCTCGTTGGAAGCCCTGGTGCGTGGAGTCATAATTGTGATGGATGATGACGGGGTGTGAGAAGTATTGGAAAGAAGAAAAAGTATAAGAAAGATTGGTGGCAATAAATAGAGGAAGATCATCACAAAGGAACCGCCAAAAAGGAAGCTAAGGAGATGCAAAGAGAGGAAGCCCAGAAGAATGTGGGAAATTGTAGCAGTTTCAATAGCATCAATGGACATGAAGGAAAGAATGAAATGTCGCGTGGAAAATATTTATTAGCAAGTACAGATTGAAAATTAGAATTTGAAAGCGTAGGCAAGTTTCTTAATTCTCTGATATACTCATAATTAGGGGATATGTGAACAAGACAGAGAGAAATTGCAATGACTAGGTGATCAAGCAATAATATTTTGTAACATCCTGGGTACGCCACTGTATATATATTGTCCGTTTTGGGTTGAGGTCCGCATGGTTTTGTTCCTCTGGGCTTTATACAGAAAATGCGTATGTACAAGTAGAGAACCCATATTCTTATAAACTAGTCTAGGATTCCCTCCCTAGGCAATGTGAGACAAGAGACATGTCCCTCCCTCCCCTATGCACATCCGAGGACCGAGGTGCAGACGCACCACTATCCCTCCTCCCCGCGCACTATCGCTTGGGCCGTCACATCTTTAAACATCAATGATTACAAGGAAGAGAAATATCTTGACTACAAATCGGAAGGAAATAAACTCTTTGTTGAGGGTTAAGTTCTCAGGCAAGAGGTTAAATTTGATGATGCTCTAGCAATCCAATGCTGCAACATTACCCTTTGCTTCTTAGAAGTGTTCCTTCGCTTTTGTGGCTTTGACATCGAGAAGACGCCAAGTCTCGATCATATCAAGCTGATAGGACACAAGCTTGCAACACGCTTCAACAAGTTATGCTTCAAGATTTGTGACATATTGAATTTTAACTCATTTTGTGATATATAGAATGGTTATTTTATCAATGCACTATTAGTTACATTTACTCTGAACTAGTCATTCATGAATTAACTAACTATTTGGAAAAGTAATTAAAGATCGATACACGTACAACTAATTAATTCAATCAAGAATAGGTCGCTTAATTATAAGGATCAAAGAGAGATGATACCACGTTGTTGCAAGCCAATTAACAAATAGAAATAAATCGATTCGATAGAAGTACGAGGTTGAATTGTGGGTGATTTCACATGACTTTGATACTAACTATAAACGACGTTAAGCCAATTTCCTTTTGGCTTTGTACTTAGGTTGAATAATCAACCTTTCATGATTTACATGACAATCGAAGATTGCATTGATTTGAATAGACATGATCATGAATTAAAAAGCTATCAACTACGAGTCAAACGTGCGAAAACTTCTAAACGCCGTCCAAAAGATAGGTTGTACTAAAGTCGCAATTGATCAATTTTAACTATGAACTTCAATCCGATTTCGGGTATCAAACTTTTAGGGACATTGAGACTAAAGTATTGAATGTTGTTTCATTGATTCTTAAATTTATTGATAATCCCAAATTTTATTAGAAAATGATTTAATGGATCGAAAATTGGAGCCCATAAGGAAGTGGACTAATCGAAGGCCCAATGGGCCTTGTGTCTTTGAGCTCGGCATAGTGGGCCCAACCTAAGCCCACCAAGCCCAAGAGGGCTCAAGCAAGCCCATAAGCCCATTTTAAGCCCATTAGCATTTTCAAGCCCATGTTTCCACAATTTGAGCCCAAACCAATTTTATTCAAGCTCATATACATGTATAGTACGGTATACTATACTTTATGAAATTACCAAAACCAAAAGAGAAAGATGCGACGCGAGAGTTCACGAATGATCGATCGACAATATGAGAGCTTCCACATAATTTATACAAAAGAAATTTCTTTAGAAACTAGACATTTGCTAAGGGAGTTAATTTTTCTCTCTCTCTCTCCCCCCTCACTTCCCCCCGATGTCCGACCTCTCCTTCTCCTTACTCTCTCTTTTTTTTTCTTCTCATTCTTCTTCATTTTTCCTCTTGTTCTTGCTTTTGCTATCCCCCTTGCTGACCGAACCACCACCATCCACCACCTAAGCTGTTGTGTCATTGTCACCGCCACTTGGAGCCACCGTGGGGAACCGCCCGCTCTTCCCTCTCTCTCGGCTCATCACCATTGAACACCACCACAACTAGGACCCATTTCTGCTAGTGTCCCCATGCCATTTCCGGTGGTAGCTGCGTGAAGTCTTCACTGCCGTTGTCACGCTCATCCTGTCGGAATTGTCGCCGGGTGTGTTTACTTTGTAATATGTTGATTAGTCCGTTAAACTTGCTTAGAGTTAGTTTATATTGTAGTTAATCTTGACTAGGAGGTTAGTTAGGATTAACTATGGTTGAACTATAATTAGTTAAAGTAACCATGGTTGATAGGCGGTTAATTAATTAACTATGGTTAATAGGCGATTAGGTTAATTAACTATGATTAGTGAGGTTTAGTTAATTATCATAGTTAATTAACCATGACTTTTATGTGATTAAGTTTAGTTGAATATGGTTAAGGTTAATTAATTTTATTAACCATGATTAATTATAATTAATTATGTTTTAGGTTAATTAATTATAATTAAGGCGATAAGCTATCGCAATATGCAATTGGAAAATGTGAAAGCCATCATCAAAAGAATGATAAGTTATTGGAAAATAAAATGATAAGCTATCACCAAAGAGGTTATAAGCTATCGAGATTTATTGATAAGCTATTGCAAGTTAAGCGATAAGTTATTGAGAAATAATAGGCTATCACCATGGGGCGATAAGTGCTATTTGTTACATTAATTATGTTTCAGTTATATGATGTTTTCTTGCACGTGTCATGCTGTTTAATGCTTTCGTCTTAAAAAATGGTTGCTTCATGTAAAACCCAGTGTAGTAATTTTTATAAGGGTTTATATGGACATATAAAAGGAAAACCTTGAAGTGTCAAGTGTATATGTCGAATTTTGTAATTTAAATTAGGCCAATGTATTTCAAAAGTAAGGCATGCAAAGTTTGACAGGTTTTTAATAATTATGTGACAATGTGCGAATATTTTTATGCATTTTACATGAAAAATATGCAGTGGTTTATTATGTTGAGCACATACCACATTTGCATTAGTTAATGCATAAAAATGAATTGTTGATTGATGTGGTGTGCTCATGTGGTCATTTAAAGTAACCTGTCACCCTAGCGGGAGTTTGGGGGACGAAATCGATTTATCGGAATCTCCAATGGGAGTCCGATTTTGTGTTGCTATTGAGGCCGGACCGATGCTCTTTAGGAATGCCATCTGGGCAGGAGTTCTAGATGTAGCTGTGCCGAATGGGACGAGACAATGCCTAGCTAAACTAGAAGACATCGACGAGAGTTCAGTTGTGGTCCTTTGGTGGGCATAATAATTAGAACACGTGTGAATGTAGGGTGCATGGAAAATATACTATTATGTGTTTTGATTATGCATATGTATGTTTGCACTGATTATGGCACACATGAATTTATACCGTGCAGGGTATGGCTGTGGCAAAATAAGGTTGCTTACGAGTTGATTTAACTATTGGTTGGTTGTTGTGACTACCTGTTTGCACTAATAATGGTGTGTGTGATGGCAAGGTAAGGATGTTTATACCATATAGGATATGTGCAATGGCAAAGTAATGATGCTTGCAAGTCAAATTGACTATTGAGTATTTGTTATAGGTTTTACCGATGAGATCACTATTGATCTGCCATCGGTATATGGTTGCATGTTTAGGAACCTCGAGGCGAGTTGATATCCTAACCAAGGCTTAAGACTATAACTCATTGAGATATATATCTCGCCTGTTGTTATTAACCATTTTTCAAGTCCGTAGTAATGGCATCCCTATTGCCATGGATTTGGTAGTGATGGAGCATATCATTGAGGGTAACATGATCGTGTGCTTGATGATTGGAGGAAGTAAATTAATCATGCCTAGTGTTTTTGGATGACTATTGAGGAAGCTGCCCGACTAAATGGCTTGTGTATAAACTTCCTAGGGTTAATTAATATAAAAATAAAAATGAAGTTGCAGCTATTGTTATTGGTCTTTCTATTATCCTTGTTATGGTTGATTGGCTGGGTATTTGGTTTGTCACTTTTGTATGCGTATTAATTAAAAGATAAAAAGAATGGTCGGCAATGTGTCCCGATATGTTGCATTCAATTGACTAAAGTGAGAAGGGATTGTCGTATGCTCGACGGTCGGGGCGTGACAAGATCAGCAACATCCTTCATCAAACGAGCTTCAATGTCAACCATGGCTACATATGATTGTAGGAGATGATCAACTAGGGCCTTTTGCTTCTCAACCTTGTTGAGGAATGCTTGGGATTTCCGTTTTGATATAACGAGGGATAGAAGTTGGTCACAACTCTTTTTGATAGTTTCCAAACCAAAGAGGAAAAGGGGAAAGTATTCTTCCTAGCTAGCTTGAAAGTCTTGATGCTTGGCAAAGATTAGGTCATCATAGAATAATTGGATGAATGTCATGGCCTTTACCTAGAGTTAAGGATCTACAAGTAGAGTTGTAAGGCCGCTCTAAGATATTTGAGAAATTTTTGGCACTTCTCTTTTGCAATGAGTTTAGAGAGTTTCTTTGAGTTGAATTTGAAAGGAGTGATAGACGGTGTTGGCATAATATTGTGAAGTGCTTGTTTGATACACTCGATAGTTGTAGGAAGAGGCAAAGAGACCTTGCTTGGGTTGAGTGTGGTAATCGATCCGACAACAAAGGGAACGTGCTCGTGGTAGGAATCTAGAAAGAACGGTGATCAGAATTAACCTAATAGTAGGAATAGAGTTTGCACAAGAGTAACAAAATTCTAGCTGAAGATGATGAAGGAGTAGTTGAGGGATCATCAAGAGAAAAGAATGCCTTTAAAATCACTAGAGCCTATGGCAAGAGAGCAAGGTCTCACATCGAGGATAAATCATGCTCTTGCTCATTGTTGGCAAGAGAAGTGGAGATGACCACAAGTCCTTGAGGAGGGTTAAATTTAGGTGGAGATACAACTAGCCCCAAAGATGGAGATGCATCCACATCAAAAAGGACGCTTGGCAAAGATGGAAAGTGAAGGTAATTCACTCATCCTCTTAGGTGATGAGCTAGCAGCCCAGACATGAGTTGTTAGATGAGCTAGAAAGCAAGTTGTTAGATGAGCTAGCAAGGAAGGTGTTTTCAAAACTTTAGGAACAAATTTGGTTAAATGCATGCATCCTAGTCAACTGAATAAATGTATGTTTGGAAGCTTTTGAGGACAAGACATGAGAGGTCAGGATAAATGAGATCAAGATTATAATAACACATAGGACACAAGTAGTTGGAGTCAAAGCCCTTTTCAACGCTTTATGAGGTGAAGAAGTGAGTGTTCCTGATGAAGGCTCAGCAGCCTCAAGGAAAGGATTTGTAGGAGTGACCTTACCTAGTATGGTATTGGAATTGTCAATGAAATGGCAATTGTGGTAAGTCTTCCACAAAGCAATAAAGCTCTTGAGAAACCTAGAGCTGGGGTGAATGGCTTGACCATGTGACCTTGGAGAATTTTGTTGGTAATCAAATGGGTAACAAATGAAAGGGTAGACGTTTTGGTGACTACAAACTAATGCTTCTTATCGAAAGAAAAATGTATGGAGGAAGGAGCAAAATTGGGATGCCTTGAGATAGCCCGAGTTGTCAAGCATAGTATTGTAGAGAGTATACCTCAATTCTAGACTTCAATTCCCCTTTGAAAGACAATTTCAATGCCAGGTTAAATGCAACCAACATAGGAGCCAAAACTTTTAAGTGTCATTGGATTGAGGGAAGGCAAAAACATCATGAAATTAAGAACATGTAAATGCGCATAAATCATTGGTGTTCAAGGAAACATTGTAAAACCAATGAAGGAAGTGTTGGAAAACTATAGATCCTTTAAGGATAAGTTGGAGACAAAAAAAACTTGGCAATTGAGCCCCTTTATGCTAAAAAAATATGGGTTGGCCTTGTATCTTGAAGGAAGTGAGATCTTGGAGTTGGCAAATAAGGACAAAAATACAATATGATCCAGGCTCAAAGAATCTAGAAAGGGCCATAAAAGACTCTACATGTAGATTGACCCATGGAAACATAAGCAAAGCCAAATCTCGATAAAGGATGGCTAGGGCAAGGCGACCCATTGCAAATGCTTGCCGTTGGAGAGATAAAAGGCTAACCCTCTCGGTTCCGTGACCACTTGAAGCAACGGATGAAAAAATACTAACTTGGACAATTGGTAGAAGAGGAAAGCCACATGTTCTTCATCTTTGACAACCCCATTCCAATGGGCATAAGTGTTTGGGAAATGAGTGTAGAAGAGATCAGTGCCTTTTTCAAAATAAGGGCATTTTGAAGAATCAACATCGCTAGGATCGTTTCCCTATGGACTCAATCTAGTGATAGCATAAACATCCAACAGAGTTACCGTCATAGGGCTATACTAGAGAAATAAATAGTTGACAAAAGGCAAGCAAAAGCTCACAAAGCTTCCCAATAGTTTATAGTGAAGCTTCCAATCAAAGGTAAAGTATTCAAGAGCCTTGTCAATTTTAGCCTTGCACCATACCTGGTGTTTGGCATATTTGAGCTCAATGTACCAATCAAAGAAGACACGATCAAAAGGGTAGAAAGATTTGAGCCTCTAGGACATTGAAATCCAATTGTATTCCACGATGTGCTCTCTTTGGAACAAGAGAGGTTCTTCCATGTACCAAGGAAAGCAATCAGTAAGAAAAAGAGGAGGATTTGGTGTTCAAAGGCATGGCCCAAGAACTATTTCATTGCTTGCTCCTTGGGGGAGTTTTGCAATGACAAGTAGACATTATTTGCATACTTGAGCGACTGAAGTTGGGTCAAGTGAGCCAAGACATCAGTAGGGTTGTATGAGGAAGACATGGTAGGACCAAAAAAGATGTGAGACACTGATGAAGACAAGGAAGAAGGTTAAAAATCAAATCTTGGGAATACTTGTCAATGATGTCAGGCGAAAGATATGCTTGTGAAGAAGACGATGTTGTGGGGAATTTGAAAAGGATTGGGATTCAAAACCTAAAAGATATCAAACTACAAACAAGGGATTAAAAGCCAAAATGACTTCTCATGGAAGCCCAAGTGATGGATGTTAGTGGGTACAATCATTAAGTCGAGTTGAAAGAAAGGGGACATGTGTTGGTGGAAAAATTGGCTTATTGAGCTCCAGACTGAAATTAGATCCATTGGGCGTCCATGAGGAAACAGGCAGACAATGGGCAAGGAGAAAACCAAATAAGGGGGTGCCGAGAGGCTCCATATTGATAACCACTTGAGAAAGATGATGAGCATGGAGACAGTTCCAAAGAATCGATGTCGACATTGACATGGATAAGATAATACAATTATCAGTGTGGTATCGAAATTTCTAGAGGAATTTTAAATTGAAATGATAACTGCCAAGAAACGGTTATTTGTAACAATCTACTATAAATAACTGAAGAGGCACAATTGTAAGGAACCTTTTGACAATCAGACAATAAAAATAACAACTATATTTCATTTATCCTTTTATTGCACTCTTTACATTTATTGCACATTTACTCTCCCATTTATCCTTTACTTTGTTGCATGTAGTGTAGTATCAATCGCTTCCTTTTTGAAACAACTCAAAACCCGGTTTAAACAATAAAACCAAAGCTTTGCACCTTTGGTAAAAGATGTTTGTTGAGGAAATCCCTTTCTTGGTGAGTAGTAGCAAAGGCTAGTAGATGAGCAATAAGTGGAAGGAACAAGGAGCAATATAGAAGGAGAGTGAAGATGGTGATAACTTGGCTATCAAATGGAGAATTGGGCTTTTCTCGAAACTACACTACAATAAAGTTGACCAAAATTGGAATGATGAAGGTGAGATTATGGTGTGGATGTTCCTGTGTTGATCACGCTCGATACTATGCATTTTGAATTTTTATGTTCGGGAAAGAGGAAGAGGAGAAGGATGTGCAATAGCAGAGAAAGCAATAGTGCATTGGAGAAATGAAGCAAGTGTATTTACAAAGAACATTTAGTTTTATTCTAAAATGGAGCAATGTTCTTTTATAGAATAACAAATGATGTGTTGAACTTGAAACTAGTATTTGCCATTAGGGGAATTGCTCAAGAGCAAATATGAAACCAAATATGTTGTAAGTAGCCGAATTCAATAATTGCTTAATGATGCCACTATTTTGACATTGTTTGGAATAAGGCACTATATGTGTCATAACTTTTGTATTTGCTCACTTGAGTGTCATAATTTCTAAAAAAATGTCCACTTGAATGTCATAACTCTCAATTGACTATTTCAATGCTATAACTTTTTTATAACTTCACCCAAGTGTTAGAAATCTAACGATTGTGGCACTTGTAATTGATTGAAAAGTTGTATATCACTCAAATGATTAAAAAATAAAAAAGTTATGACTCGGGTGAACTCCATACATAAACCATAGCACTCAAGTGATAAAAAAAGAAGTTATTGCACTTAAGCGAGCACTGTATGAAAGTTACGGCACTTATGATGTCCTTTTTTCAACATTGTTTTCTATGACATATTTATGGACATGTTAAACCTATGATTTTTCAGAAATTTGTAAGTCCAAAAAGTTTATGCACTTTCCAAATGTATATTTTTTTACCAAAGACTAAATGCCTATTATAAACATGACTTACATATTACATGAATAAATGTGACTAAAAACTTGATGACCCTTATATGATATATAAATCAGAGTTCCTATGAATTTGCAATATATTTATTTTGAGTGAGATGAACTATGTACAAACACACAACATATCCAAATGTTCTCACAAATAAATGCTGTTAAACGATCATCGGAAAAACCACTTACAACATGATAGGCCGTACATACATATTATATTGAAGAATTATAAGAAAAAAATCATTCATCGTAAATGAATATTATAAAATCAATAAAATCTAAATGTTAGCTAATAAGAAAATTCATCGTTACAAAATCATTGTATATGAAGAAGTTTTAATATAATACGCATGTTTTTTATTTCATAAATAAACATGGCTAAATGCATAATTACTGATGACTCTTATCATCAAATGTACAATTAGAGATAACTCTAATGAGATAATATCTTAATACTGATAATAACAAATAACATATCAAAAAACACCTAAATTAATGTTAGTGGCCTTGTTACCTCAAAATTTTTAATTATTCTGATATAATTAATATAAAAGATAATTCTTATCACTTTATAAAAAATGATAATAAACTTTGAATTAAGGACCACAGTAAGTTTTTCCAATGAACTTCTGAAGGAGTTTCGATACTATATTAATTTTAATTAGTCTTGTAGACATTTTCACAATAAAGTATACTAAGTCTTAAAGAAATTATCGGGATAAAAATGAAATCCAGAAAGATATGATTCTAAAGTATCAATAAAAATGTTTTCCATCATCGCAAAAAAATAATAGCACAATGATGTGATTAAAATGTATATTCCGTTCTTGGCTGAAAATGAGAAGAGGCTAGGATTGTCTTCGAACTTGGCCACCTTCTAGCCATGGTGTGGTTTGTCATATTTAGCGATGAAAAGCCACATGGGTGAGATGTTCATATTTAGATACTCCACCGCGAACGGTCGTGATCAATGCGCCCATCAACAAATCGACGATCACGATCAATATAAAAAAAGGTTGCCGATGAGATTCAAAAAGGTTATAAAAGGAAAATACAATAAAATAAATATTAGATTGTCATCTAATCCACCTCGCAATATTTGCTAATATTTACTAGGACTTCATACAATTAATTTTTCATTATAGGTGTTGATTTGCTAAGAAATATCAGATAAATGGTATGTGTTTTGAATTATTGAAGAAAAAATAAAGCAATTTCGATAAGCTTTAAGACAATACTAACCAACATTTAGTGTCCAATAATTAACTTGAAGTATTAACGTATGCAATATAAATTTAAACCAACATCGTCCTATAAAAATTGTAGTTCTACAATCAAGCAACCCATGTACTTTTTGCTAGTGTAGGTAACCTGTTAATGCAACATCCACATCAATTCTACTGATTTCGATTTGCGATGTCTAATACACACAATCAGAGAGCAAAATTACATAGCCATCATCTGACCCAAATAGTGACAAATCTATTTTCGTTTATGATACATCTTCAAGTATGCTAAGATCCAAATCAGAGACCTATGCAGTATGAGTATACTAGTTAGAGGGCATTAAGACATTGAAATACAGCACTTGTAATTTGACCAAACAAGAGAACGCCATAAATGGATGAGATTCAATTAAAGAAACCTCTCCTGAGGGGAGTAGATTTTCTTGCCAGCCAGTCTTGTCCTCCAATTAAGGCCTTCGACAAATAAGGAGCTGCTTCGCTGTCTGATAAGCTTCTTGACCAGTCAACTCTCTCCGACCTGTTAGCTCCCGGACCATAACACTTGTATTCTCCATAGTACACAGAACTGCAGTGTAACAGTCACCCATCAACAACAAGGAGGTAATTAGACATGTGAAAATGAATCAGGGGCTGGAAGAAAGTGCTAAATTGTGAAATTTAAAACATTTCTGTTGGATTTTTCCGCTGTCAATCAAGCCAAACGAAAACATGGCATGCATATTGTGCAAAGACGGAATCATCCATGTTGCCGAGCACAGTTTGCTTATGTGAGAGAAAAGGCCCTCGTTTCCAAGGACCAGCTTTCACAAAAACCCAACGAGGTTTGTCATTCGCCGCCGGAATTATCTGCATATGTCGACAAGCGATATAACTGCTCTCCTGCTGTCGATCCCTCAGCATACCAGACATTGAAATCCCGGCAGACATCGAATTTTCCTACTATTACCAAGACCCCTAATTCAATTAATTTAGGTTATATGACATCAAAATCACAACCCAGCAATTTCATAATATGCACTCAAAAGGGGTATGTACATGTAGAAGTAAGAATAGGAACCTGTGCCTTTTCTGGTTATCCCAATCCTCCCAGCCTTGGGGCAATATCTCAGAGGACAAGTAAGAGAGGGCAAACACAACCCTTGAATATTCACCCCATGGCCTTCCCAGAAAGGCACCCTTCTCCGCTGTGATCTTGCATCCCAGGAACACATAGCCAGTGTTATCTGTCCCCGATTGCCTGTGCTGTGCTGTGATCGCCCCGTTCTCGTTCTCTTTTGAAATCGAGTGCACATGGCATTTCTATGTGACCAACCACGTGAACATCCATCATCAATTTCAAATCCGTGCATTGGCATGCTAGTGATTAGTAACTGCGCTTAATTAATTTGCACTCACTTCGAATAATGAAGCTGCGTCCCCGCAGATGAAGTCGGTCCCGCCCTCAATGTAGCAATTCTTGTAGTAGTGTCGCCCGGTGTCGTCCAGGAGAGTGTCCTGGTAAGACAGGATCTTGCACCTGTAGAATGCCACCTGGTCTCCAGCCACTCTCAGCGCAACTGCTCTTTGTTCCCCCCAAACGTGTTCTGTATGGGTCGACAAATTCATGAGCCTAACTTGAACAGAGTTTATTTGTTGCGAGAAATGATCGGACATTCACTTTTTGTTGCGTGTTTGAAATTCACAAATCGCATTGAATGGTGGTAATAATGTGCATTCACTGATTAAATTACAAAATATTATAACAATGAAGCTAATATCAAATCGATGTCTCTGTCAAATTTTTAAAGCCTTAAGTAGAAATGTATAGATGTAGATGTACCTGAATGGTGAGATCTGTTCCAACAAAATCAGAAGCCAAGATCGAAACCGTGGGGGAGTAGAATATATCTCCGCTGTCGCTCCATGTGATAATGGTATTCGAAGCTTTCGTACCACTTAATGTAATGTATGGCCTGTTCACTGGCACGAGTATCTTCTCTCTGCAGCATCGTACTTGTGAAGATGAACTTTAAGAATCCGATTAAATGAGAAACTTTTAACTGTGTCAAGAAACTCCCATTAAGTACAATTTTTCCATTCGACCAAAAAGATATAGAAATCTTTTCATCTGGTTGAAAATATAGAATAGTTCGTCTGTGATCTTGCCCGTAGAGATGAACGTTCGTTGTTACCTGAATCTCAAACTCAACATGCTTTTAACTCTTTCATTTACCCTTCATTTATGCATGATATGTTGAAACACATATGAGGTATCTCAGTGTATAATGTTGAAAAGAGCCTCAAGATTAGATTATGCGATAAATTATTTCCTCTTTGTTCGATATTTCTAATTTGGCTAACCGTATAATAGTAGTATAAAATTCATTAGGTGGAAAGGACTATCTAAACTACTTTAGCATTAATTTTTTCCATCCATGAGGTGGGCAAATTGTCATTTTTTCCATTGATAGATGCTAAAACTACGATCAGATAAGGGATGAGTACGAGATTCACATTAACATGAGAAAGCGTGAATGTCACAGAAATACTAATACGGATAACTCCTAAGGCAAGCATTGAACTAACCTGTATGTCCCGGGCTTGATCGTTATGAAGACCTGTCGATTGTTGTGGGGAGGAATGGCATTGATCGCGTCCTGTATCCTCCAAAATCTCCGTTCCCTGACTGGTCCACCACTATATGAGTTGCTTCATCGGCTCTAGATATCGACGGACAGAGAAGGATTACTAACCCCGCGAACACAACCGTGAAACCTCCACACATCTTCATTTTCTGGGTAAGCTGCAATCCCTCCGGCAGTCTAGGCGTGGTGATAGAGAGAGCTGAAGAAATCGTGGTGGGGTTTTATATTAAACCAACCGCTTGGAAATTTGAAACCTGGTGGACCAAACTTGCGTCATATGATCGTGTTGCAAATGACAATTTCCTGCCCACCAAAGTCAACCGAATAGGTGACCCGTTCCACAGAGAGAGAGAGAGAGAGAGAGAGAGAGAGAGAGAGGTAGATTGTTCAGTGCATGAACGGAGAGGACATGCAGCAATGCCCGGGAGAGGAAGTTCGAGCGGTTTAACTTCTAGCGACCTTTCTACTACCATCTATCTCGATTGCGATTTGCATGCATGCGTTACCACGTTCGACGTTACTAACTTAATGCGAGGTTTTGCTGCTTTGATTGATCACCACCAGTTTTTTTGGGGTTACGTAAAGGTTAATGATTGCTCTATCCACCAAACCATCTGTTCGGAATCGCTTTCAAGCTGTTCATCGTGCGGATTGGTTCGGTAGCGAAGAAGCTGTAGAGTTGCGTGAGTCTGGGGACGGAAGTTTCAGTTCCACTATAGATACACATGCATCACGTGATTGGCTTATTCAATTACTTAGCATGATGCATATTGTTGATCGTTTATTAAACATGTTATAGCTAGTAAGATAAATAAATTTTAGTATCCTTACCTTTCTCAGCCTACAACCGAGAAGTGCCAAAATTGTCAATTCTCATGAGTTACTACAGTTGCCAAAAATGGAGTTTCCGTCCTTCGAGAATAGGGCTTGTCTAGGAGCGGAATGGAATTGTGATAATTCATCTTAGTTATTGTGGTGCATGTTAGAGAGATTATGTACGATCTCCTATGGGACTAATTGATTTAGCAATTAAGGAACGATTCATGCATGTAGATGAGGCGGAAGACACTGGTTGAATAAATGTTGCCCAAGTGGGATAACGTTGAAAATTCCTAGAAATGTGGGCTGATATGATTCACATAAATTAGTATTTTAGACCGTGAAAAAAGTTCTATTATAAAGTGAATGAAATAAACAAACAAAATACGGTTTATCCATCAAGGCCATCTAAGGAATGAGAAGGAGAGGAAGACCTATTCGCAACTTCATATCCATGTCAATTAGTTAAAACATGGTGATTGGCTGAATCGGGTGTTTGATTTTGATCTAGACTTAGGTATTCTAAATTCGATGTACGGATCTTACATAGTGGATCTCAACATAGGGTTCCCCTATGCTACAAAGCATAAATAATTAGTCTCAAATCTAGGCTACCCACCTCGGTTGTCTTAAATCTGATCTGATCCGATCCTTGACGTTGGAGGGTACTGCCTATAAATCCAAAACGTAGATTGGTTTCCTTGTCATCAATAAACCATTCTTTATATGTATAGCGATCACCTCCGGATGGAGGTGAAGTCAGACATTCTACCGGAAGTACACTAGGACGATCAGAAGGAGCACGCATTATAGTGTCTTTTAAAAACGCAATTGCGTGTTGGCAGAAGCCAAGAAGCATGCGACTTGGTAGAGGAGCGTTGGGGCAAGAAGTCAAAAGGAGAGGTGTCCTGGCTTGAATGTTTTGCCCCCACAAAAGGGTTGGTTGCTCGGTTGTTGTCCAAAGAAGCGGAAGACCAGGATCCATTAAAACCGGCGGCTCGATGATAAACAAAGTGTTTTTTTCACACAAGCAAGACGTCGCGATTGCGTAATTTGTTTCATAAGCGAGATCTACCCACCAATAAACAAACGCTCTCCAACGCAAACAGATTATCCAAAGGACGGGAATCTAATTATCGAGATTATCATGTTTGAGAAGATATATTTAAATTTAGAAGTGGATTATTTTTCATGTGACATTCCTTAAAAATAGGATGTTGTAAGTCACTTTAAAAAATTATTTACACTAGATTTGAATGGAATACTCGGATTTTGTCTCTGTTTGTGTTGGCATGAGTCTATCCTACAATTCATGAATTAAGAATCCTCAAAATAAGTTATGTTTTTGACAGAAATTGAGCCTATCGAATGTTGCTTGATAATCGAGTTTTTACTCGACTTTCTCATCACAATTGCAGTCCCAACGCAAATAGATTACCCAAAGGAGGGAATCTAATTATTGAGATTATCATATTTGAGAAGACATATTTAAATTTAGAATTGGATTATTTTTCATGTGACGTTCCTTAAAAATGGGATGATGTAAGTCACTTTAAATTTTTTTTACACTAGATTTGAATGGAATACTCGGCTTTTGTCTCTATTTGTGTTGGCATAAGTCTATCCTACGATTCATGAATTAAGAATCCTCAAAATAAGTGTTGTTTTTGACAGAAATAAAACCTATCGAATGTTGCTTGATAATCAAGTTGTTACTTGACTTTCTCATCACAATCGTAGTCCCAATGCAAACAGATTACCCAAAGGACGGGACTCTAATTATCGAGATTATCATGTTTGAGAAGACATATTTAAATTTAGAATTGGATTATTTTTCATGTGACGTTCCTTAAAAATGGGATGTTGTAAGTAAGTCACTTTAAAAAAAATTTTTTTACACTAGATTTGAATGGAATACTCGGCTTTTGTCTCTGTTTGTTGGCATGAGTCTATCCTACGATTCATGAATTAAGAATCCTCAAAATAAGTTATGTTTTTGACATAAATTAAGCCTATCGAATGTTGCTTGATAACCGAGTTTTTACTCGACTTTCTCATTACAATCGCAGTCCCAATGCAAACAGATTACCCAAAGGATGGGAATCTAATTATTGAGATTATCATGTTTGAGAAGACATATTTAACTTTAGAATTGGATTATTTTTCATGTGATGTTCCTTAAAAATGGGATGTTGTAAGTCAGTTTAAAAAAAATTTACACCAGATTTGAATGGATTACTCGGATTTTGTCTCTATTTGTGTTGGCATGAGTCTATCCTACAATTCATGAATTAAGAATCCTCAAAATAAGTCATGTTTTTGACAGAAATAAAGCCTATCGAATGTTGCTTGATAATCGAGTTGTTACTCGACTTTCTCATCACAATCGTAGTCCCAATGCAAATAGATTACCAAAGGACGGGAATCTAATTATCGAGATTATCATGTTTGAGAAGACATTTAAATTTAGAATTGGATTATTTTTCATGTGACGTTCCTTAAAAATGGGATGTTGTAAGTCAATTTAAATTTTTTTTGACACCAGATTTGAATGGAATACTTGGCTTTTGTCTCTATTTGTGTTGGCATGAGTCTATCCTACAATTCATGAATTAAGAATCCTCAAAATAAGTTCTGTTTTTGGACAAAAATTAAGTGTTAATGACAGAAATTAGGCCTATCGAATGTTGCTTAATAATCGAGTTTTTACTCGACTTTCTCATCACAATCGCGGTCAGAGAGAGAGAGAGAGAGAGAGAGAGAGAGAGGCGCGACAGCAATAGCTTGTGGTAACAATGGTCGGGTGGCGAGGATCAGACGGCGGATCAGTTGTGTGGTCTAAGCTAGGTAGGGAACAAGAACATAGAAGAAAAAGAAGAAAATAATGTGTCTCGAGTGATTTAAGTGTTTAAATGGAAGTGAAATGTCCTCTCCTTAAGTTTTAATAATTCAAGGACCCCTATCCTAAAATTTTTGGTCATCCAAACTATTGAAAAAAGATAATCATTTCATGGAATGTGATTTTTGTAATAATTATCAACTTATAGATTTGTTGTCAATGGAACCAAACGAGATCTTCATGCTTAAGTCAAACACGAGAACCATAAAAAGATTTAACGAGCCTAATTTGTTCACTTTTCCAAGTAGATAAAGTCGCCATTCTTGTGAGATTTGTCCACCAATCGACATGGCCTCGAATTTCAAAAATAATTTAATAAAAGTAGGGTACATACTACTAAATCTAGGGAGACTCACATGGCATCCACATGGGTTTCCATTTATAAATGGCTCCTATTTATTTTAGTGTATATAATAGATTAATTCAATGATTGCTCCCAAATTCCCAATTGGAGATGGGAGAGGCAGGTGATGGGCCAGAGGGAATGGTCATTTGATTTATGCTCTACGTGCACTGATAAGATTGACAATCAAGCCTGGTTCGTGATATTCCTTTGAATTGTTATCGAGATTGAGGTCCAGGAGTACTCATTTGCTCAGCTGGGCCCTAAATTCTTGATTCCTTCATGTTGGGCCGATTCAAAAATAAAATTTTCAAATTTTCCAATTTGGTCAGCCTTCAACTTGAAAAAAACAGAATTATGCAATCCGTCAATTTAACTGCAATATTTACGAGTGACGATTAGAGTTGACAAGGAGACAACATAAATAAAATCAAATTAGGGCTTGGCTTTTTCGAAATTAAGGCGCTGTAATTCATGAAAGAGGGACAACGGGAAGGAAAATCTTGATCTCGTAGTAAAGCCACTATTCCAACTTCTACTATTTCATATTGATATAAAATGCCAAAACTGTGGAAGTAGGTTAGACCCGATATTGGATAGGACATTTTGTTGGGTTCATTTAGGTGTGCCCAAGCCCAACAAGGCCTAGATCACAAGTGAGTGGGTCTAGGCAAGCAATTTCTTTCTTGGGCTCAAGCCATCTCATAGAAGCCCGCTTGGGCCCACTAAAGCCCATTCCCTTTTTAAGGACAATTTAGTATTTTTAAAACCATGGTCAGCTTGGGCAAAGACTTTTAAACTCCATAGGCAACAAGCTTGCTTATTGATCAAATCCTAAAACTTACAAAAAGTGCAATCAAGTCCTAAAACTTATCAAATATGTGCAATTGAGTCCTAAAATTAACATTGTCAATTTGATTAACGGAAAATGCTGACGTGACATTTTAATTATTTTTTTATTTGTCACGTGGCATTTTTAAAGTATTTTTATTTTCCACATGGCATTTTTTTTATTCAATTCTTTTTAAATTAGATTAAAAAAATAAATTTTATTAAAAAACAAAACTGGAAAAAAAAGAAGAATGGTGGGGTGCTTTCGGTTCTTCAACCGTTGCTGCTCACATCGGAAGGGCCGGGGCTAGCGACCATCGCCTAACGAGGGGGGGGGGTCCTTGTCAGCCTCGAGGGCTGGTGACCCTTATGGTGAGCGCAAGGGTGCCCAGATCTAGGCACACCGGCCCTCACAAGGGGCCAGCGACCATCGCCCCACCCCCTCAGGTAAGGCCTCGCTTGGGGCCTACGAGGCCTCACCCGGGGGGCGGGCGATGGTCGCCAGCCCCCAGTGAGGGCCAACATGCCTAGATCTGGATGCCCTCATGCTTGCCGCAAGGGTCACCGACCCTCACCTGGGCCTAGGCGAGGGCCTGCCACCCTTGCCCAAGGTCGTCGACGTCGGCTCTTCTAACGATGGGTGACAGCATCAACTGAAGCCCCTGCTCTTCTCCCTCTATTTTTTCTTTCAATTATTGTTTTTTAATAAAATTTTAGGTTTTCTTTTCCAGTTTTTTAATCTAATTAAAATAAGATTGAATAAAATAACAATTAAATACTGATGTGGCATTAAAAAATAATTTAAAAATGCCACGTCAACCTTTTCCGTTAGTAAATTTGACGGCGTTAACTTTAAGACTCAATTGCATCAATTTGACAAGTTTTAGACTTGATTAAACTTTTTGTAAGTTTTAGAACTTAATTGCACTTTCGTGACAAGTTTTAGGATTTCTAGTGAACGTATTCCTAGATTAATTCAATGATTGCTCCCAAATACCCATTTGGAGATGGGAGAGGCAGGTGATGCATGCTCGAGGGCCAGAGGGAATGGTCTTTTGATTTATGCTCTATGTGCACTGATAAGGTCGATAATTAAGCTTGGTTCGTGGTATTCCTTTGAATTTTATCAAGATTGAGGCCTGGGAGTACTCATTTGCTTAGTTGGGCCCTAAATTCTTGATTCCTTCATGTTGGGCCGATTTAATAATAAAGTTTTCAAATTTTTCCAATTTCAACTCGAAAAAAAAAATTATGCAATCTGTTGCAATTTAACTGCAATATGTACGAGTGATTATTAGAATTGACAAGGAGACAATATAAAGAAAATAAAATTAGGGCTAGGCTTTTTCGAAATTAATGGCGTTGTAATTCATGAATTTTTTTTTTTGTCAAATAATTGAGAATTGTTGAAAGAGGGGGCATTGGGAAGGAAAATCTTGATCTCGTGGTAAAGCCACTATTCTAACTACTACTATTTCATATTGATATTAAATGCCAAAACTTTGGAAGTAGATTAGACCTGATCTTGGACAGGATGTTTTGTGGGGCTCATTTAGTTGTGCCCAAGCCCAAAAAGGCTTAGAGCACAAGTGAGTGGGTCTAGGCAAGCAATTTCTTTCTTGGGCTCAAGCCATCCTATAGAAGCCCGTTTGGGCCCACCGAAGCCCATTCCCCTTTTAAGGACAATTTTGTATTTGTTCAACCATGGTCAGCTTGGGCAAAGACTTTTAAACTCCATAGGCAACAGGCCCGCTTATTAATGAAGTCCAAAGCAATCCGGCGATCTTGAAAAATGAAATATCCAAAATGAAATTTACGTGAAAAGAGAAGTATTTTCGGTACTTTTATCAGAATTAATAAATGAGAAAAAGGAAGAAAGGATATTGGAAAATTGTCTATCATTTATTTATTTCGTAAAAAATGAATGATTTGAAAAATATTTTCTTAAAAATAGTCAATTGTATCTCTTGAAATAATTAGTCAGCATATTTTTTTATTGTTGATAATAATTTATATATAATTATTTTTATGGATGATGAAAATATTTTTTTCTTTATTTATTTCGGTAAATGATACAAACGATCATTTTTAAAAAATGTATTTTTTTAATTATCTATTTTTGGTGAAACAAAAAGTGATGATGATACCCTTGGGATGAATAGGCATATGCTATCCTTGATCTTACAATATCGATAATCTAAGTAAGTCACCGTACAAATTACACTTTGATCCCCCCTAAGTTTTGGGTGTTTAATTTGGCTCACTTGCCAATTCCAATCTATAGACCATTAATTCTCCGTAGCTATTTGAGCTATTTTAGCCAAATTCTGTCCAAAACTTGATGAAAAAAGGCTGAAGTTCTAGGTCCACTTTTTGTTGGCGGTAACTAATGCTAAGTCACGTGATATTTCTTTGGCAATGATTTAAGTACTTCCATCATATGTTCATTCAAAACTTAGTGCGTGTTTATTTTGGGGAAAATTTCATGATAATGAACAATACTTTTTGAGAAATGTTTTCTCTTATCTAGGTTAAGGAATTCATTTTCATAATTTTAAGCATGCATATTTTCTTTAATTGTAAATGGTTTTCCATTGATTGATTATTTTTAGCAAACCAAATGCGCAAAAATCTATATTATTAATTCATGGGAATTTTTTCATTCAAACAAACATACCCTTAATAGAAATGCTCAATCTACACTGATTAACATAATGACTGACATATGAATTCGTGAAAAACCAAATTCACAATCTTATTAAGAGTAATTCCTCTGCATATGCAACGTTAACATTTTTATCTTCAATTGCAGCCAATCAACCCTATGCGGATCTATAGGAACATTTGTAGCATTACACTTAGGAAAAAAAGCCGGCCATATAGGAACGAAAAATTTAACAATCCGTGTGGACAAGAGCTTTTCCTTTAGGTTTGTGAAGATACAAATGCTCAATCATCGTCCGATAATATTACAAACATATAAGGACCAATATCATCAACAGAAAACATTATGTGTGGACTAAAATCGATCAATGCCAAAAGTACAAGGATCAAAAGCATGATTTTTCCTTTTAAGAGCGCATTCATTTAGTGGAAAATGTAAAATTTAATAAAAATTTTAAAAATGATTTCATTGTATCACTCACTAAATTGAATAAATGAAAGGTATATTTATTGTTCACAAAAATATATAAACATAAATTGTTCACAAAAATATATAAATATAAATTATTGTCAATAATAAAAAAATATTTTATTTTTCATGGATTAATTATTTTATTTAAACAATATCAGTGATTATTTTTAAGAAAATATTTTTATATATATATATATATTTAGAATCATTCATTATTCATAAAACGAATGGAACATAAAAGGATCTAACAAATTATAACGTAAGCAGGCGTAAAGTGTCGGTGTTGACTTGGTAGAAGGAGAGGACCGGTGGACAACAAATTAAATGGGGGTAAATTTGGACACATCAAATAGTACGGGACTGAAAATATAATATTTTCTCTTCGCGAGGATGGGGAGGCAATTCTCAACAAAATCAGGGACTGCCCCCTGAAAACCAGCTTCGTCCTTCCGCTCTGTGGCTATATAAAGACGAGGAAGGCGAAACCCAGAACGAAACCCTAATACGGCGACTCAGCAGTCGGGAGCCAGACAGGCAAGAGGCAAGAGGTGTGCGTTCATTAGCCCTTCGTTCGTTCGTTCATTCCGTCTTCGTGTGCGTTTGATTTGATTTGGGGAAGAGGAGGTGCGATGAGGATGAGATTTTACATATGATCTCGTTAATCTGATGGTTCTTCTGTGAGGACAATCTCTCTATCCATTCATTCATTTCTGAGCACCTTCATCTTCTTCCAATGGTTTTTAACTGGTATTTGCTGTTTCTTTTTTCCTTTTCCTTTTCGGATTTGGTTGTTGGTTCTCGCACATTTTCCAGATTCTCGTTTGTCTCCAGTTTTCAAGATAATTCCAAGATTGTACAGCTAGAGTTTTGATTTACTAATTTCTTGGTTGAAAAAAATCGATTTGATTAGTTAGGGATGATCGGTTCATTCCTGTTTCTATACTGGAATCCAAATCAGAAATACCAGTTTCCTGTTTTTGGAACCATGAACCGATGTCACTTGGAACCGGACCGGTACTGGTCTCCGAGTGGGCCAATGTTCTCATGATATGCCTCCATATCAAGATCTTGCATTTTTGGCCTTGCATTTTTGGGCATTAGACGTTTTTGGTCTTTATGTAAGGACTTTTGGTAAGTTTCTAGCACTTGAGGCTGAGGGCGGAGACTTAGTGCTTTAAAATAGCGAATCTCTGGTTTCATTCTCTGTTTTAAGCATAATTCGAAGCGTAAAAATTGTCTTTTGTTGTGGTATCATTCTTTTTACTCTGTTGCAAGACTTTGATCACCGGATTGGTCCATAGCTTAGAGTTTCTGTTTTTACTGATTTTTAAGATATACAGAATTTTTTTTTAAAAATGGGTCTGGCCCAAATGATCTGAATGTGCAGATTCTCACATGGAATTGGACCATAACTTTGGAAATGGAAACCGAATCTGTGTCTCTAGTTTAGCCCAGAATCGGGTGGTTCTTGATCCGGCAGATTACTTTAGCTCACCCATTTAGTGTAGGTATAGGTGGCATTTGGCCCGAATATTTGACTCATATAAGGGGAGCCAAGAATTAAGCTTTTAATGAAAAAAAGAAGATACCTTATTTTGACATTTGTGCATTGGACAATCGTGCGTGGACTGTTTTGTTTCTTTCATTAACGTTTGTAAATATTAAGTTTCTACATAAAGCTCCGAGAAAGAAAGCATTCTAATAAGAGGTTTTCCTTTATTTCTACATTTGTGCTTTTACTCTATATTTCCCAAGTTTATGTAAAAAAATTTTCAACATTTGGTGTTGATACAAAGATCAACTCCTAATTAAAAATTCAAATTGTAATTCTTAAGATTGAGTTAACAACCCACTAAATTAATCTCCATCGTATATATTTTTAGTTTGTTTGTTTTTGATTATCTTTTATTTTGTTTATGATTCTTTAAAAGGACACATGTGCTTGTGTGTATATTGTACGATAAATGAAAATTATCCTTTTGACTTTGCAATTCATCATTTTTATTTGATATTCGAGCCATTCAAAATAGTCACAGATACTAAACAGGAAAGTTATTGACCTCAACCCCGCATATGTTCTTTGGAATCATCACGACCAGCTTCTTTGTCAAGTTATTTTCACATTAATCTCTAAAGTTGTAATTATGCTTGTGTCACGGGCCAATCGTTTGGGATCGTGATCGTGCGGCGACTTAGCTATTTCTGATCGCTTAGGATTGTTGGAACCTAAGCCAAGCATTCTTTGGATTAATCAGATCGTAGAGAGAAGTTAGATTACTAAATAGTTGGATGGATACAAATGAGGGGGAGGACACCCCTTCTTATATTTGAGGCTTTCAGATTATAACTATTGATCAAGTTTCGATCCGGCGAACAAGATCGCATCGCCTCACCTATCACCTATCGGCATTTATGCCGAGAAAATTCTAGACCACGGCACAATTATGAGATCGCTCATCCTTAATAATGTTCCAGAAGCACTTGGATCGTTTGATGGGTGTTTTGGTCGTTTTTTCTCGATCACGAACGCTCCATTGACCATGGAAACCTACATATTCTTCCCCACTCATTCGAGCGATGTTCTTGACGCTCACAACATGGGGAGAGTTCTTCTTGGCATGGGCTTTTTCTTGCTTCTTCCTATTCCACTTGGCCCTAACCGACTTGAATGGTACCTCAAACGGCTTCTCAAACGATTGGTTGGATGGCTACACGATCGGTTGGACGCACGATCCTTTCTTCGACTCGGGCATGGCACATAGCACGTACTCCACTTTGGGGAAGAGGGTTTCAATCGACATGTCATGAGTTGGTGCAGGTCTCAACTCTACCTTCGGCTTCTCGGTTGGTTGTGTCCTCGGTTGTTGATTGGCCATGCGCTTAGCTGCCGTCAAGCTTTTGTCGAGGAGATAAATCGTAGTAATCGTCTCGGTGTTCATCACCCCTTTGAGCATTAGCACCATGGACAGACACTTCGGATCAAGCACCATGATGCACTTGGACTCCATGTTGATCATGGCTCTCGCTCGGTCGAAGAATTGCATACCTAGGATGAGGTTGTAGTCGTCGAGCGGGACTACTTTGAACAGGAACTTACCTTTCCATCAGCCAATTTGGACTTCAACCTCTGGGGTTGTGCCTCTACTCGCAAGGTCTTCCGAGTTGACAGTCTTGAATCGCTTTCCGTTCGGCATCACTTCCAAACCGAACTTTTTTGCTACCTCGGTTGTCATGAATACATTGGAAGCACCCATATCAACCAAGGCATAAAGGGTAATGCCACATACCTCGAGCTCGACGAAGTACGTGTCCATTTGTTCCTTCTTCTTAGGCGGTGGTTGGGTTTGCATAGAGTTGGGCATCATCTCACCAAGTCGGACTTCGCACTTCTCTTCTTGGAGTCGTTCCTCTTCTTCCACGGAGAGGATGGCGTTAACTCGATGCTTTTGAGGATGCTTTTGCGTCCAATGATTCCCTTTGCAAATGAAGCAAGGAGCGGGTGAAGGTTGATCATACTTACTTGTGTAGTTCGCTTGCAATCAGCCTCCTTGGACAGGTTGCTTAGATGAGCCTTCTCCCCAAGTTTTCATTCGGCCACCTTGATCCTTGGGGCCACGGGAGTTGTCCCCACCTTCATCCTCGGCGGACCAATTCGACCTCCAATCCCTAGATCAATGCTTCGTTGGATCGAACTTATTGAGGTTGATGAGTGATTCAGCAACAGTTAAGGCCCTCAAAAGACTTCTCACATCTCGACGCATTAGCTCTTGCTTTGCCCATGGCTTGAGTCCATCCAAGAATGCTTCGAAAACCTTTTTTTTTTTTAAATCTTCTCCAAGATTGTAGATTTGGAGCTTGAGTTCGGTGAATTCTTTCACGTACTCTTGAACCGTACCTCATTGCTCGAGGCGATGGAGCTTGCTACGGGCTTCTTGTTGAGCAAACTCGAGGGAAGAAGTACTCCCGAAACTCCTTCACAAAGTCATCTCACGTCTCCACAGGATGGGCACCGCGCTTGGTCTCATTATACTTATTGCGCCACCAAAGCATTGTAGTATCGGTAAGGAATATAGCAGTGGTTCGTACCTTGACATTCTCGTGTTGGATGTTGGCGGCTTCGAAGTACTACTTCATGCTCCATACAAAGTTGTCCACCTCTTTAGCAGATCGATCACCCTTAAACTCCTTGGGTTTCGACACCTCTATCTTGGGCACCGCTTGGGTAGGTATCGCTCTATTCGTGATGCTCAGTTTGCACAAGGCGAGCTCCGTCTTGAGTTCTTGGATCTCCACCTTCATGGTTTCGACCTCGTCTCGTCGAGGATTCTCCTCTTCAAATGCTTGGACTCATTCCCTCAAGTCTTCAATTGAGGATTCAAGGGTATTGTCCTTGGTTTGGAGAGGGACCGTCGCATCGTTGATGGCATCCGTGAAGTCCTTGTGAAGAGAGCCTTCAACCTCCATGATCCAGTCTTGAACATCATTGAGTCCGTCTATGAGTTCAAACACAGCACTTCGCATCCTCGCGAACTTCTTATCGAGCACGACAACGGCTTTCGACGAGGTTCCTCTTTTTTGCTTTGGCCACAAGTCTCCCTGACTTGAGCAACTTCTCTATCCACAATAGCTTCTTGGCTCAACATTCTCTCGAACAGTTGGTGCTCCTCGGATCTCTCTTCTTTGCTCTGATACCACTTGTCATGGGCCGATCGTTTGAGATCGTGACCGTGCAACAACTTAGGTTATTTTGGATCGCTTGGGATCGTCAGGGCCTAAGCTAAGCCTTCTTCGGATCGATTGATCACTCAACTCACCCGAATCATAGAGAGAGAAACTAGAGAGAAGCTCTGAATGAAAGAAAGGAACTTAGATTACTAAATGGTTGGATGGATACAAATGAGAAGGAGTGCATCCCTTTTTTATACTTGAGGCCCTCATATTACAACCATTGATCGAGTTTTGATCCGGCGGACAAGATCACACTACCCCACCTACCACCTACCGGAATTTATGTTGAGAAAATTCTAGACCACGGCATAATTATAGGATTGCCCATTTCTGAGAATGTTCCGGAAGCACTTAGATCCTTCAATGGGCGTTTTGGTCGTTCTTCCTCGATCACGAACGCTCCATTGACCATGGAAACGTCTGCTCCATGACACTTGTCTCTACTGTTAAAAAATGTAGGAAGCAAGGCGCATCCTGGAAAATCTATATGCCAATCGTTCCCGTGCTCTTGGTGATGACTTTCAAGGAACAACTACAATTGTCCGTCGGTGACTTGAAATCTATTTCTGAATTTGTTCACGGCCTCAATTCGATTATTGATGAGCTCACACTTATTAACAACTTAGGGTCGATTGAGGATTTCACCTTGCATCAATAGTCAATAATCTGAGTTTCACGCGATATTGGCGACCATTTGCACTCGCAACACCGCTTTGACCTTTGAAGAGTTCCATACGAATTAGTTGTTTATAAAGAATTCCTCAAGCGGGAGAACACCACCACCGATCTTCACGTTCTGAAGGCCAATCGAACATGGAGGTCCTCCCATTCCAAAAAAGTGGTCAAACTCCACCAAGCAATGACCTCAAACAGCAGCCACAATGGCAAATTCTCGTTTGAATTAACCGACCTATCATCATGGTGGTGTCTAGAGTCAAAGATGTTGGAAAATATCCTATGAGATTTTGATGATCACTAAACTATCCTTATTACTAATAGTTACCATGATGAATGCTAATAGTGAAACAAGTTATCATTATCAATCATCATTACGATAAGTGCGTTGAAAGTCTTAAAACTTATAATAAAAGTGCAATCGAGTCCTAAAACTTGATTTGACCAATTTGACAAATTTTTTGACTTAATCATATCTTTTCATAGTTTTATGACTTGATTGCACTTTCGTGATAAGTTTTATGAATCAATTGTACTTTCGTGACAAGTTTTGGAACTCAATTGCACTTTCGTAACAAGTTTTAGAACTCAATTGCACTTTTTAAAATTTTTAGGACCCGATTACACTTTTATTACAAGTTTTATAACTTAATTGCGTTTTCGTAATAAGTTTTAGAATTTCTAATGTACTTATCTCATAATCATTTATATCAGTAGACGAGATATCCTTTATAGCAAGATACACACTAAAAGAAGACCGTTGCTAGTTCAGAATCAAGCTATTGAAACTCTAAATTTTGGAGCAGAAAAACTAGGTGAGGTAGTAGACAAGCAATTGACAATTCTTAAAGATAAGATAGGAGTTAGTAACCATTTTCGGAAATCTGCTCAAATCATTGAAGTGACTATAGAAACAATCCCAATGATTGCCATGGTCTCTTAAATGGCTAGCCATCTGTAACTGAAGGTCTCCAATAGATCCATTGAAGACCTCAGTGCAAAAGATGAGAATGGACAATCAAGGTACAAAAGGTGAGAGTGGAAAAACATGATCACAAAATTAAAATTATCAAGCGTTGGAACTGAAGAAAAGCCATCTACTACCATGAGTGTGACAAATGATGTACTTGATTTTCATCTTCCTCCTCGTGATAAGAAATACATCTAATTGTTGAAATCATTATGCGAGAATCAAAGATGAGAATGGAAACATATATTCGGTGAAGTGCATTTATTGTGGATCTATGTATAAATACCATGTTGCTAATGGTACTTCCACAATAAGGAAGCATTTGACAATGTGTAAGAAGTTTCTTCACAACGTAGAGACAAAAATTCTTTGTACCACGTCATGTAGACATGGCTGGCAGGGAGGGGGAGATTCTAGTACTAATATTGTCTTATAGACATGGACATTTAATAAAAAAACATGCTAGGTAAATGCTTACTCTGTCATCATGGTTGATGAATAACCTTTTTCTATGGTTGAGCATGTTGAATTTTGTAAGTTTATCCTTGAGTTATAATCTCTCTTTAAACATTATCATGTTTTACAGTAGTTAGAGATTGCATAAAGTTGTATTTCTATGAAAGAACTTGTTTGAAGACTTACTTTGATAAGATTAATCATAGGATTGCACTCATGACTGATACATGAAGTTCCATTCAAAACTTGAATTATTTGTGTCTTACTACACATTTTATTGATGAAAATTGAAAGTTGCATAAAAATAAATCAATTTTGTAATGATATATAGTCACAAGAGTAGGGAGATTGTAAAAATGATGGAGAAATGCATTTGCTAGTGGGTAAGAGAAAAACAGGTGTCTATAATCACCATGGATAATGTTAGATTGAATGATATTGCAATTAGTTATTTGAAGGAAAAATTTTGAAGAGAAAGGTTATTGAACTTTTTTTTTTCCAATCGGTAAAAAGGTTATTGATTTTAGATGGCAGTGTTTTACACATGAGGTGCATGGCTCATCTCTTAAACTTGATTGTGAATTACGTTATGTGACTATTGTATGTATCTAAAATGCGATTAGGTATGCAAGAAGTTCTCTCATATGAGTTAAATATTTCGATCTTGCATTGAAAGTAAAATGATCACTTACAAGGATTCGATTATTTTTGAATTACCACTAGATGGAACTCCACTTACCTCATGTTAGATACCACTATAAAGTTCAGAAAAGCTTTTGAAAAGATAGAAGGAAACAATTAATCTTTTGCAGGTGAGCTTAACTATGATTTTCCTAAAGATGATGATTGGGATAATGCTATTATTCTTTTAGAATTTTTAAAATTGTTTTATGATGTCACCAATCTGATATGGGGGAGTTCATATGTGACATCAAATAATAATTTTGATGGAATGATTCTTTTGTATAAATATTTAAAAGATGCAACGGATGCTTTGGATCCTAAGCTTCAAGCTATGGATACAAAAATAAAAGAAAAATTTGACAAATATTTTGAAAGTTCGGATAAAGTGAATATGATGGTGTTGATTGCAATTATGTTGGATCATAAAGCCAAATTGAAATATGTGCATTTCTTGTATGAACAAATTTTTGATGATGAATTGAAAATTAATGAGATTCATTATTAGGTGGAGGATACATTGGAGCATTTGTATGAATTTTATGAACAATATTCTCTTGCTTCAAGTGATTGAAATTTTAGCGTTCAAAGTTTGAGGGTTAATAGTAATGGTTCTAATACCAATATAGGTGGCAGCAAAGGTAACAAAATGAAGAAGTATGGCATTCAAGCGTGGCAGAGAATCTTTGTGCACTTGAATCAAAAAGTGTGCAATGATAACAAATCTAAGTTTGACTAATATCTTGAAGATAAAAATGAAAATATTCTTGATCTTAACATTTTGATGTGGTGGAAGATTAGTGTTTCAAAATATAAAATCTTATTTTTAATGGCTCGAGATGTTTTGTTTATTCCTGTAATTACTATTGCTTCAAAGTCAACTTTTAGAACATTGAGTCATTTGCTTGATGGTTTTTATAGTTCCTTGACTCCCAAGTAGTGGAAGCTTTGATTTGCATTCAAGATTAGTTGAGAGTTGTTCATGTGCCAATTAATATTGAAAAGTGCATAAAAAATGTAGAAAAAATTGAGTTTGGTAAGTGATGTTTATATGTATGTATATTGTAATTCCTTTTATATAATGAGAGAATGTTTTATTTAATCATTTTTTTTAGATATGAATTGTCTTAAGAGGGGATTATCATTGGTTAATAGAGTTTACCATTTGAAATGAAAAGAATATATGTGGTAAGGGTTTTTAATAAATATTTTAATTTATTTAATAGTAATTTAAAATTTAAAATTATTATTTAGTGATAAACTATGATTGTTGTTTATTTTAATTTCAAGTAGTTAGAATATGGAACATATTTTCATGGATGATCAAGAACTAAAGTTCTATAATTTAGGTTTTATGTTACATGTATTGAAATTTTTGTTATTTATTTTATTTTATTTGTTCATCTCTTATAAATTGTTTCTATTGACTAATGATAAATTTTAATTTTTGTTATTATGTTCATTTTCATTTTGTTTAATTGAAAATGAAGAGAGAGAACTTGTTAGACCTCGAAATCGATCCTGAAACCTATGACGGAGTAGGTTCTAGTTTCGAGGTTTTGATGGGTGGGTTTTAAATTCCATATTCCAATGGGTAGGTTTCAAATTCCAAAAAATAAAAATCCTGCACTAGCAAATAGATTTCAAGTTCCAAGTGGAACCTATAAGAAACCTGAAATCGTTCACTCCTAATTAAAAATCCCTTTAGTAAAAAGATTATCACAATTTATTTCAACGGTCGAGGTGAATTCACACTAGTTGATCCTTTTTTCTCCAATCATGGTATCACAAACTTAGAATCTTGGGTATTTATGTTTTCCATAATTGGACTTTCCGTTCGTCATAAACTTGCCCCAAAGTCTTGTTCTAGCGTGTTTGTTGAGTACTTTACTTCATATAATTCGTACGAATGTTTCGACCTGAGTTCAAGCAGAAATTTTTTCTCGAGGATATCGTTTTGGATGAAGCTCAATTTTCTGTTGCCTCTCTTACGTATCCTTCGTCTAGTAGCACCGAATCACTTATAACTAATTGGGTACCATTTGATACTCCTCCTACAATCACTCCATCTGGCCATACGCCACTCACCCATAGAGCTGTCACTTCTTCACGAGAGCAAAGAGGAATCGCCCCCACCTCACTAACTCAATTTCCATCTTCATCATCTACCCCACCTAATGCCCGACTCCCACTCCCTTAAACTCAAGCTCCACCACCACTACCACCTTTACCAAGTCGCTTCTCACCCCCATGTGAACCCCTTTCTCGAACAATATCTCCAAACCAAAACAAATCCATTACACCACCAAATATATCATTTCCCCACCCTTAAAGCCCGCATGTTTCACGAAGCCATGAAACATCCCGAGTGTTGACAAATCATGTCAGAGGGGTTCACTCCTCTTGTCGATTCCCTTCTAATTCAACATGGCATAATCTTCATCATATGTCGATGCACATATTAGCATGTTGTTCAAGTGGTCCTCAGTGGCGATGATCAAAGCTTCTGGAACACCATGACACGTCGTGATATTGTATTTGATGGACCTTTCCACCCTATCTATGGTCATATCCATTTATGAGGTCATTTCCTTCCTTTTTGAATTGGTTATTTTCTTTAGTCAAATGTAATTCGATTCCCTTCACCTCCATAATTTTTCTTTAGCGTTCCTAAATTACGACATGAAACTGGTTTCTTAAATAACCAATTCCATTTTTTAAAGCCCATCCGATGGTCCTCTTTCTTTCTAAATTAGTCCAAATAAATCCGTGCAAATTGCCGGACCGCTCTAAAAAAATTCAGCTGGGGTATCATAAAATTTCCAATAGAAAAACTAAAATGAATACTCTATCGTTGATTTTAGCTTTGATGACTATTCAAATCTCACCCAAATTAGTAATCTATCCAAGCTCATGTTAAATTTTCCTTTCAAAATTAATTTTTCATATAATTAACGAGAAGGGTCGATTCTAATTCATGCATAGGGAAGTGGGAAAGCAACGAAACTTCGTCATAACGTGACTCAATCACATGATTGTATTTTACAAAACTTTATACGTATCTCGCGACTGTCATCATAAATGCTGCCGAATTCGACGATGTAACGAGTGATTGCGCGTTGCGCCCGCGCGCGTCACATGGACAACCGTCGACGGAAGAAAAAAGGCAGGAGGAGGAGGAGAAGAGTCGAGAGAGAAAAGCAAGGCCGTGGTGAACAATTGGAACACGCAAGAGGAAGGCTGTCCTCATGTGCCGTTTCCTAAAATAAGGACCAATCTTCGATCAAGACAGGACACCGTGCGAGTAGGACCGGTGCCTGGAACAGAACCTTGATAAATCCGAAGGAGTCCCTATCGAGAGAAGGGGAAAGAGAGAGAGAGAGAGAGAGAGAGAGAGAGAGAGAGAGAGATATGGAGACGTTGGAGGAGGAGGAGGAGGAGTACAACTGGAAGGAGGTGAAGCTGCCCAGCCTGGTCCCGGTGGTGGGGGAGGCGGACCCACCGGAGCTGGAGAGGGAGACGGGGGAGAGGAGGAGGGGCAGGGAGGTGCTGGTCGCCGTGGATCACGGGCCGAACAGCAAGCACGCCTTCGACTGGGCCCTCATCCACTTCTGCCGCCTCGCCGACACCCTCCACCTCGTCCACGCCGTCTCCAGTGAGTCCCCTGCCCTCTGTGGCCATAGAGAAAACGGTAGATTACGAAAGCTGAAACACGAAAATATTAAGTTACACAAATTATTGTATCATTGCTGGTATTTAAATATAATTCAATTACATATGGTTCACTCACAGTAGTAAATCAATTGTCTCCTTTGAGGGTAGCTTCTCTACTCTTTTATGGGAAAAAGAGTTCGGATATGCATGAGGTTTGTATGTCGCCTGCTGCCTTGGCTGCTGAATCTGCTCTGATTCCTCAGCAAACTTAAGGAAGAGGTTGCCCTGCTTTGTCAATGAAGTTGGTCTTGGAGTGCCTTCATAAATCACCTGTGGGTTCCGGGCAACAGAGAGCTGCATGATTTAGCTATTTCTCTTGATGTTTATATCGAGATATGGAGAATAAAAGATGATATGAGGTCGAGACTCGTTGCTTGTAAATCTGTTAGGGCTAAAAATTCTTGGTTGCCATGGTAAACCTTGTGAGATTTGAGATTCGCATTGGCAGATGTAAATTGTTTTCCCGATTGAGCAGCATAATAATGGGTTTGTATGAAGATTTAGTCTTCTGCTGTATTGGTTTTGTTCAGTAAATTTCTGAATCATCATAAAAAGTATGATAATTAATTCATAAGATAACTGTCCATCACAAGGATTTATGGTGGCAGGATCATCAGAAAGAATGCTGTTCGGAAATGTTACATGCTGCACAATTTGTTAAGTTATGTATTTGGAGGAGGAAAATATGAAATTGGTGACAACTGCTGATGTTTAATTGGGATTGTTCTGGTTCCTAAGGTCATTCTTGATCCGGATAAAATAAACCCAGGCAAAAGCTACTGGCTGAGGAAAAAAGTTGAAGCCAATGATCTTCTAGTGGAATTGAACTGAGAACTTGATGGTCATATTCTTCTTTGTCCTGTCCAATCTAAAGGATCGTATTTGGCACCAAGTTAATAGTAGGATTCTAGATCTCTTTTAATTTAAGTCATCAAAAAAGCAAGGTAGATAACAATCTGACAGTTCAGTAAGCGGTTTGTAATTCATATCAATTCATGTAAAGGCTATAATACTTGAAACTTTGTTAAACACGTTAGATGATTAGATACCACATGTAAGTTCATGTCAATTTGTGGACTTTAGTGTTCTGTATAGTGTTATATCTTGTCTCTGAATTTCAAGGTCTTGTCTTGTTGTGTGACCTGTTGCGTCCAGTTATGCAAATCCTGAATGGAGATACTTGGTGTAGGTGTAAACAATGAGGTCATTCATGAACAGAGCGAGATACTGATGGAGAAGCTAGCCATCGAGGCTTTTCAGGTTGCCATGGTCAGTGACTTGTCATTCTCCTGTCCTCTATTTTCCTTACTCCAAAATAAATTCTGGTCACGTGGATCATATTTCAACATCATGAAATCATTCAAGGATTGTTAATTTTTTTGAATTTAAGTTTAGCTTTAACTATAGCTTTAAGGTTTCATCATGGAATGTTGGAAATTGGACCAACCTCATTGTCTTGCCTGCCACCTACCTTAGTTTGATTTATCTCCCAAAATGTGTGAAAATCATCAAAAGTTCTTGCACACCGTTGGTCCACGCAGGACTTCTGAATCTGCATGTTTTCTGTTGATCTTGCCTCTCTTTACAGGGGAAAATGATTGCATAGACTTGTTCTTTGGGCTCTCTGGTGAACCATGTGTGGTCTGCTCGGGTCTACACTTTTTTGACATATGACTGGCTGACATCGTGCAGTAGAATTAGTTAGGCGATAATTTCCTGTGGTCCTGGTAAGCTAAGGATTACAAAATCCTGATCGGTTTAGGCTTTTTGGGTTTGGACTGCTATTTATTGAATCGTTCTATACAAAAACTGCTTGAGAAACAGAAGATATTTCCTGTTCAATTCAGCATAGGTATTCTCGTCACACTCACCTAATTATTGACCCGGAGACAAGAAAAAATTAAAAATATGAATGTGCTGGTCTCTATAAAGATGAAGAAAAGACCACTGCAGTGGTCTTCTAAGTATTGGTTTCAGTAATGAGCTAACAATAGACTTTGTCTGAGGTATCATTGCATAAATTATCAATTCTTTGTTTTTCTGATGTAATCATTACACTAATAATACATCCTATGACAATGCCGCATTTGGAACCTAAACGATGACCCTTACTTTGTCTTGCCAATGCATTTTGATGTTTGACTAAAATGATCTCGGTGAAGCAACTGTTTTCTCTCTTGTTTAGAACTTCAATGATGGCAATTATTCTACCTATCCTTGAATTTTGTCAGTCAAAATAAAAATCATCTTGGTGATTAGTTGCTTCTTTCTAATTTTTGGGCATGGGGGACTTCAACTGGATGTCGGTCTATTCTTGAAAGGCAGCTGCTAATAAATTATGTCCATATCTGATGGTCTTAATCGAGCGGTAAATGTAATCTGTGCAAAAGGGCACCTAAATTTTTCTTTGTTCAGGTGAGGACTGTTGCTAGGATTGTGGAAGGCGATCCAGGAAAGGTCATTTGCAGAGAGGCAAAAAGATTGAAACCTGCAGCTGTTGTAATGGGGACGAGAGGAAGAAACATTATTCAAAGGTCCATCCCGGTCCTCAAAGTTCAATCCCATTTTCTCTTGATATATCCTAAACTTACCTATTTTGCAGTGTACTTCAAGGTAGTGTCAGTGAGTATTGCTTCCATAACTGCAAATGGGCACCTGTTATCATAGTTCCAGGCAAAGGTACTACCTCTTTCTTTTTGGCTAATATGAGCAGATCTTTCTGACACTAATATGATTTTAGTGAGTTCTTACATATGCATGAAGTTGAACTGGCAAGCTATTATCATCTCTTTGCAGAAGCTGGGGATGAGTCGTTGGTATAGTCGAACTCGAAAAGCTGTTGGTGCATAGATGTTGTCCATCCAGGAAAAATATCGGATTCCTTGTCTTAGAAAAGGGTACTTTGGTGATGTAGTAGGTCTTTATCGTTACTGATTGCGTGAATTGTACAAGATACGGAAATCCAGAGCCCCTTTGTTCGTTTGCACTCGCTTTGTCGTGATTGAAAAGGCTGTTGTTTGAGAGCAGTAGATATGATGCTTTCATAGAAATTTTGTCTCTCGAACGAGGCTGATTCAGAGATTTCTGATAACCCCAAGACAACAGAGACATCAATGCAAAAGAAAACTCAGCGCTTTCGTTAGAAAGTTCGAATCATTTTGGCGTTGGTTCTGAAGATCATGTGAGCTCTTTTCCTTGAATGTGGTCCTTCAAAAGAAACAAACGACTCTCAAATTGGCATGACATGTTTGTTCCATAATTCTTGTCTGTGTCTGAGCTGAGAAAGAATGTTTGTTCTCCTATTTACTTTCTAGGATTCCCCAAGACAGAAGAAAAGACAGAAAACCTGAGAGGCCCAAAAGAGAAAAAGAAAATTGCTCCCAACATAATCTTGAATGGGTGCTCTAAATCTACGCATATCATCTTGGAGAATCTGATTTCCTTGGATTTTGCTTTTATTCCTTGGAGGTGCACTATGTCAAATTGTAGAGAGAGAGAGAGAGAGAGAATCTGAGAATGTTGTGGGGAATGGGATTAATCAGAACTGAATTGGTTCGTCGAAAGAGGGGAGGCAAAGCTAAACCTCTCACCATCCATTTGAGAGCAAAACAGTATCAAAGATATCTTTCCCAGTGGATAAGGACATCTTCTGTATGTATGGCTTGGAAATGGAGGAAAAAATAAGGCTCTTCTTATCTCAAAGAACAGAAAAGTGCACTAAGATGGAGGCAATCCAACTGGTCCCAACACTTCTGTTTTTCTAGATATGTGCAATGTATGAACTCCTCATCGTGCCCGCAAATCGCTTTCGATACATACTAAAAGGTCCTAGAATATTCATTGGATTAGGGCATACTTGTTATCTGTTAATCTATTAAATTACTACTTTCATTTTGACGTACCAAAATTTTCAATAATGTATGAGCAACCCATCGCCTTCTTGCTCTGGTGGAATTGGCATAGCCTGATATCACCGAGCGCATTTATGTCTAATATGTCGCAATATTCTGCCCTGAAATAGGCTTAAGCAATTTCCAGGTTGATAATCAGATTTTGGACCTTTGAGAGTCGGACCAGTAGTCGGTCTCTTAGAACATCGGGCGGTTGATATTATTTCTCTGTCCAGAATTTGTATGGAGGATGAATTCAATCAATTTCATATGGAAATACATCATTTTTTGTCTTCACATTAAAACCAAGAACAACTTTGGTAGGTCTTTGTCATATAGAGAAGGGCAACAGCTACCAAAAAGCTTAAATTATGCCTATTGTGATACATTAACTCTAAATTATTTTCCCGCAACACCAAATATGCAAAATTTATATCTGTGTAACACATTTATTCTTTGTCAAAATTTTGTTAATGAAAATTGTTAAAAATCTACCTAAATGGATGCCATAAAGCAAATAGTATTGATTTGGCACCCATATGCCTTAAGTATAATAAAAATGACGTGGTTTTGAGTTTGGCCAAAAAGTGGTCTAACGAAATTTTGATAGGGTAAATATCTTACATAGGTATAAGTTTGAAATTTTTTAATGTTACAAGAAAAAGTTTAGGGAAAATATTTTGTAGTAGATATACTTTGGAATTTTTGAAGTTATAAAAAATTCATGGAAAATGTGTAACATATTTTAAAAAAAAAAATTTTTTTTGTAGCTTTTGCCCTATAAAGAATTAGCATGTTGGCCAGAACAAGTACTGTTTATGCTCTCTCAAATACCATATGAGAATTTCCTGTGTATTTGTGGTATAATTGTATTTTAGGTGAGGACACACATAAATGAATATTAGGTTTATGTCATATAATATGATTAGCTAGACAGCTGAGAATCAAGGACATTCAACACATCAGTAGTGTGATATGTTTCTCCTGACAAGTAGTGGCATCTTCTCTTTTTATACATTGCTTTCACTTTGTTGGATAACCATCGGAGTCCCCATCAGTCAGTTCCATTTGTTCCATGAGGGAAGCAGAGAAGGTCCACCGGCTTAACTCATGTCCTCTTCCCTTAAACTAGAAGAGTTGCAATTGCCTGTCAATTTTGTCCCAGCAACAGAGCAAACTTGCTTCCTACAGGCATCCTAACCTATTGCCTGAACAATCCCCATAGATTTATGCACAAATTATTGAAACGGTGTTGGTCAAGTCAAAATTCCAGCATCTTCTCATGTACTATTTTATATTCCTTGCAATATTTTCTCCCCGTAGCTTTGGATATCCGAATTTCTTTTTGGCTCTGACTGATCCTACAAACGCACACAACATTGCTTTGTTCATATACATCGATAGTGCTTCTCTCATAGAGTATGCCCGATGGCAATAGCCCCCAAGAATGAACCCTTTTGATGTATTCGAATCAAATGCTTAATCGCACACTCTATAATCGTCATGATTTTCCCCTCATTATTATTTTTATTATAATTATTTTCAGTTTCTTCGTTGTGGCTGTGGGTACTTGTATCAATAATGCTAGGCCTGACTGTTGCAGACACTGTATAATGGCCCCGGGGCTTATATGATAAACATATAAAAGAGACGTCTAGCCATTGCAGGGTTCAGAAAAAGCTGTAACAGCATAAGATTGGGACAAGACAGGGCAATCCCTCATTTCCTTTTCCAATTTCATCCAAATTGGAGTCCCCACCAAGCCTTTTTTTTTTCATGATTTTCTTTTTCTCCAAATTGGAGCCCCCACCAAGCCTTTTTTTTCCCCCACTTTTTTTTCACGATTTTCTTTTTCTCTTTGAACTTTGCCTCCAAAAAGCACCAGTTCCTTTCTTGGTCCCTCTGTTCCATCACCATCCAACTTTTCCAAGAATCTTTAATGAAAGTTACTCTCTTTTAACGTGCCTTACAGAGAGCAAAGAGCATATGTCAAGGTCACAGCAAGAACAGCAGGGAGATGGAGCTCAAATGGGTATCTATGATTCTCATTTATACTTTGAGCAAATATAGTATGATTACAGATAAAATATATATGCTATATACTTGAGAAATAGAGAAAAGAATTTTGGGTCAGAGCATCTTTGGAATAAGAATTTCTTTTTTGTTTTACGAATGGTGTCATCAGGCATCCCACCTCCATCTTTTAGATTACTGGGCTCGAGTGAACCTGCAAAAAAGTTTGACATTAGCCAATTAGATACCACCAACTCATTAAGTAGCTTAATAATGGCACACAACTTCATTTTAGATCTATAGAGAGAGGATCTGCTAATGCACATTCTCTTCTTTTCAAACCAAGAATCATTCAAATCTAACCAAAGCAGGGTAATTAAGATATGTGGGTCTCGTTGTCATCCTTATCATTGGTAGTTAGACGTGCTTTTCTTTCGCTGTCTAAATGACTCAATAAAGGCCCTCAACCAGACAAAGATAGATTAGGACATTTCACCACTACTTACCTGTAAATTGCACGGGCAAAATTAGCACTTCTTCGTTGCTATGATTCCATACTAAATGTGCTGTTCATCAAAGTTCCAATCAGAGGACGGCTGAAGTGGCTGCACAGCAATGAACAAGAAACTAAAAGTAAAAAGGCATGTAGAGAAATTTCACAAAGAGAAGGAGCAACTGGGAAAAAGGGTTAGCTGGATTACATCGAAGGAAGACGGGTCGAAAAATGTCTCGGCCATCGCCATGGGAGGGCTAATCGTTCTTTGAACATTGGCGTTGGGAATAACCTCGGACTCTGGACATGAAACCACTTGATGTGCTGGATCGAACTGGAGATAGGCAGCAGCATTAATCATCTCTGCTGGTATATCAATTGCGGGGAAGCTGGCTTTGCAGTTGGAAAGCATCTGTTGCTATCAATGTTTAACAACAGAGAAACATCAGAAAACCGGAATTTTTCACATTTCTTGATCTGTCTATTTTAGCATCAACATAATGCTCTCTTTCGTCCAATGACCAAATTTGAAAGCATATATATCTGATTAGATGTTCTTTCAGTGGCTCAAAAAATTACCTCTTGTGCAAATAAGTTTTCCATGTTGAAGTCAATTCTTGGATTCACAGCAGCTAATCTCATGGACAAGAACTGTGAAATGTCACAGCAAAAACAAACCCAGTTGAGCACACTCGAGAGAGATCAAATCTTTGTTGAGGTAGCAAACAGAGAACAATCTCAGCTCGATACATAAAAAACGCAAGCTTTCATCTTTTACCTCGACTTGTCGTTGAAGAGATTGGACATAGGTGATGATTTCCTCGAGCATTCCCGCCTTCCCAGTTATCTTATTGCACCCTGGTACTAAATCCTGAAGGTACTTCATCCTTTCACTGATCTTTTCCCTCCTCGCCTAATTTGAACAGACATGGACAGAGCAAGCAATGAATAACATGTAATTGCACAAGGAATAGATGAATCAGAAACCTTCCATGCTCACACCATTCTTCTGATCATCTGAACACAAGAATGAAATTAGATCGAGGCTATCACGACTCACTCTCTCAGCCAAGCTGTGGCTATCCGTGGCTTGACCTCGGCGAGCTCGGACATGGATATAATCCAGCTTTTGGACCTCTGAAACTCTCGAATTTTCCTTTGAAGTGCTAGCACAAGTTTCTCTGTTGTTGGTGGTGTTGTTGCTGCTCTTGTCATTAGTTTGTTCTGTTATCTTTGACTCCCCCTCTTCTGCGGATCCTTTGGATTTCTTGCCTTTGAGATCATCCTCGACCTACAGACAGGCGATATAATTATATTCCTCGGAATTAATTCACTATGAAATACCTACATTTTTTTTTAATTTACATAAAATAAAGTAATAATTGCATTGAAAAAGAAGAGGACCGAAAATGCAAGAAAATTCTTCAGCCGAAGAAGACCAACCTTTGTGCTCTTTCCTTTGTCATATTTCCTCTTCTTGGAGCTATCCTTCCTAGCTTGGGAGCCAACCTTCTCCGACGAGGCAAGCTCACCACAGCCGGCATCCGCCGCCGCCGCCGCCTGCGGCGGCGGAGGGCAGCTGGAAGTCCGAGAAATAGAGCCGTTCATCTCCGGACCGTTCCGACCCTATACCCGCAAGCCCCGAAACCCAGGCCCGGAATTTCATACCCGCCGACCTCGGCGGACCCGTCTTGAGAACCCGGGTCGGCCTTCAGATGGTGGTTCAGGGTCACGACATCGCCGGGCACCGAGTCGCCGCCGCATCCCATCATCATCACGAACCCATCGCCGTACCCGGCGGCGAACTCGCCGGCGCCGAAAAAACCCTTCTGCACCAGCTGCTGCTGCTGCTCGTGGAGCCACTGGAAGCGACCGCGCTGCCTCTCCAGCACCGTCATGTCGGAGCATTCCCCGGCGACGGCCAGGTTCGCCGGCGGCGGGTTCAGGTGGCGGAGCATCTCCGGCAGAAGAGCTAGATTCATCCTGCAGCCGGTACCCAACAAAGAACGAAGGAAACACTCTCTGGCGTCCTGCAGGTGAGGACAGCAACAGTGGACAGACGTGGTCGCTGCTTCGGAAGAGTAGCGCTCTGCTGTCACTTTCTGGCGCAACCCACCTAGCAACTAGCAAGCATCGGACGCTAGAGAGAGAGAGAGAGAGAGAGAAAGAAAGAGAAAGAACGAGAAAGAGGGGGTATGGAGGAATAACGAGATGGAGGGTCTGGCGGTCTATATAAAGGCCAGCGAATGGATGAGGAGGGCTGGGCCGGAGAAAGTGAAGTGCTAACGCCGGAATCTGAGAATAGTAACGCAACGAGAAAGATGAGGAGGAGGAGGAGGAGTGGGCATTGCCATGCATCGTGTTCGACGTTATATGCACTTTTACATTCGTATGGATGGTGGCCATGGATGGATGGATGGATGGATGGATGGTGAAGCAGGTGGAGAGGCGTGGGCGGTGGGCCTCCCCTCACTGACACGACCGCTCCCCATGTGGTCGTGTCCGGGCCACGGCAGAACGGGGGAGGTGCGTGCACGGGGGGACGGAGCGGGACCGACTCGTTTCATTCGTGTCGGGCCCCCCCTCCCCCTCCCTGCGGCAGGATGGAGGAGAACGCCGTTGATGAAAACGGCGATGCGGGGAAACGGGACTGACCCATTTCATCCCGTCAAACCCCCCCGGTCCACATATCCGTGGGACACCACGGGAAGGGGATGCCGTTTTTTCGGATGGTGCGAGAGTTGTTGATTGTTTCGTGAGCTTTCGAATAATTGAGTCTCCGCTTTTGTGCCTCTTGATTATGGAAAAATAAAATTGGGCGATAATGACGTACCGAGTCCATCACATGTGCTAGGCCGATCTTTTTGACCCGGAAGTTTTTTTTTTCCTCTTGTGATCTTGTTCTAAAATTTGTTTTGATCTACAACTTTAGTGTCATTCCCTTTGCTCATTAGTTATCGTCCTTAAAAAATAATGAGATGTCGTCGCACCAATTAATTATGTGAAGTTTCGATTGGTCAGGCTGAAATGAATTTAATTCGAGAGACCCAAATTCAAGTAGTTCCTTTTCAAGAGACTTTCATCTCAACAATGATAAAGGGGTGAAGAATCAAGATGAAATGGATCTTAGCTCAAACCCTAGTCAAGCATTGGATCTCTCGTGCCCGAAAAGTTACATCGATTGGAAAAAGATCCAAACCGTCCATTCTCGCTCAAGAGGTGAAGATCTCGCCTTAGCAACAATTTTCCAGGCGATCTTCCTCAGGACTCGTGAACGGGAGGATGGCCGCACATGCCCGTGGGCAAAGTAGCGTTTAATGCCATTGCAGGAAAATATATATATAAAATAAATTAAAAACGAAAAGCAACTTCGGAATGGGCTGATTGGGGCCGGTATGATGGCAGGGAAGCTCGGTTCCTGCTCTGTCAAAAAGGCCTCGGACCGCACATGGGGTCCGTCACACGTGGCAGCTCGCCCGGCTGCCATGTCAGATGGTGAGGTGCGATGACGTGTGCGAACGGCTTCTGGTCTCGGATTATTAGTGTGCCTAGGAAGATGGTGCCGGCAGAACAGGTACGGGGAGGAAAACACCTCTCCTGAGAAAAAAATATATATATATATATATATATATATATATATATATATATAAAATGGATATACTAGATGAGTATACTAAAAATATTAAAACTTGATATAATCTAAAACTTTCAATACGTACAATCAAATATTCAAACTTTGATGCAATTGAATCCTTTTATTAATTTTGTTCAATTTGGCAAAAGAAAAATGCTGACAAATTTGATGACTTGATGGCATCAACTTGACAAGTCGTATAATTTGATTATATCAATTTGACAAGTTTTTAGACTTAATTATACTATTGAAAATATTACAAGTTTTGTGCAAAAAATTATTCCGATTGTTTTGAAGTGGAGGAGTGCAACACTAATTTTGATTAAAAACTCAAGACCTATTAAGAGTTATGAGCTCATAGCAAAACAAAGTTGAGGTTAATTTTACCGATCTATTCTCTTCCATGAGTGTTTCCACCTACGAAGGCCGCCAGTGATAATTTCTCTAGTGTTTATACTCAATTTGACTGTGTTCCCTATTTTGACATGTCGATATCCGTAATTTTCATACCTTTTGTTTTAAATTGTATATTTTTTCTTTTTCAATCAAATGAAAATATCCCATATTTTACATTTAGAATTCAGATGAAACAATTTTAACAATTTTATCATGTCCAATTAAAAACTTATTTTAGAAGATGAAATCTACGTGAGCATTCGAGTTTGAAAACGTGATTAATGATGTGGAGATATGCCTGCGCTCTGATTTCTGCGAGTACGTACTTGCGCAGTTGAATAGGGTGATGTACTATTTAATGATCTGTGTTTATTTTCGATGTGGACGAGAGCTATGCTATTGGTTGGCCTACTTAAATAGGGGCATTTTCGTCATTTCGGGCATATAGTAAAGTTTTTTTTTTTTTTTTGGGTCGAAGCATATAGTAAAGGTTAAAAGCTGAAAATAATTATAGTGAATATAGCTATATAGCCATTGAAAATATTTCGAAAAATCATGACATACAGATAATAATATCCTAGAGAAAAATATGAAAAATTTCAGAATTAATTTAGCATAATATTAACTTATAAAAACATATTTTTGTAAATTTTTAGAATTTGATTTTGGCATCAGAACGTGGAAATTATTCATGAATGGCCTAACTTAAAGTCAACAAAATAACGACATTTTAATGTAATTTTCTACTAATTATACTATTATGATGACACTAATTTTACTTGGGGTGTAGAACCCGCGCTTGACGGCCCACTAGTTCTCTTCAATTCGTACATGCTTGAGATCATTAGATTTTCCATACTTCAATTTCTATGGAGTCTTATAACAAAATAAGAAAGATCAAGTTAGTCACTTGATTTTGAGAACCTAATAAGGAAGAGAGAGTTTTAGAGTTTAATTACCTTGTGAAAAATGAGCAAATGAAACCCTCAATGATAGAGAAATTTCTAGTGTGAAGGGGAATCTTGCTCAAGGTTACAATGGCCTTGCCAGCTTAAATTGCACCGACCTAGCACTATGCCATGCAACGTGGCAGTTGCAAGTTGGCCGGTGCCAAATGGTGGTGTTCCACCTCTTTCTTCTTTGCAAAATTTTGTTAAATGATACGTATATCGTTTTACCCAAATTTTGACAATGCATCACTTTTCCATTTGATGTTTTATTGACTTGACTTTTGCGAGCACAAAAAGCTAGTGACCCTAACTTTTTGAACACGCTATTCGATTTTTGAAAAAAGTATGAGGATGGTGGATTTATTGGATTGATTGAACAAATGATTGGAATAAAACGTTGTGATATCATCATTTTTAAAAATCTGATTATTGTTATTTTTGCAATGTCAAAAAACTTAGACTTGATCTTAAGGTGAAATAAGTTAGTGTAACAGGTTATAGAATTTAGAACACCTCACGATGGGATGGTCAAATGTAAGAAAATTGAATATCGTGAGAAAGCTCATGATGAGAACGATTTGATTGTACCCTTCCATCAAACTTTCGAAAAAGCAATATTTTGAAACGACTTTTGTTAAATTTTAGGTAAAAAATTAGGTTTCCTCTATATGGCCTACCTGTTGAAAGGGACAATGAGTGATGTGTAGGGATGATAAGCATTGTGGAGTACATTGTTGGAATATCTCTCTTAGAGATATACTTAATATGGTCCGGTTGCCCTGACTTCAGGATTAATAACTCTTTATCAAGAAGGATTGAGCATTGTGATAATTGATCTTCAAACGCCTCCTTCAAGAAGTCATTGATAAGGTTGTATAATTCTATGCTATTTTTGATGGAAGAAGCAATTCCAATTTTACTTGTAAAAAAAGTGATTGGGGGGTCCTTAGTTTAATTAATAAGTATGCCTATCATAAAATTTTAATTTTTTTTTTTGAAGTTCCTAAAGTATAGATTAGAAATCACCAAACCCCATCTCAACTATATTAGATTAAGTAATAAGTTTGTTTGCACTTGTTTCAATCAAAGGCATCCATCTGAGGTGATTTATAGATGCATATTTCTAGTCTTACTTTTCAACTATGGCCGGAAGTCATAATCCTTTAGAAAAATAACCAAATTAGTCTTAACCTATATGTATGTTAATTTAGTTCTAAACGTTTCAATTTTATCAATCTAGTTCTAAACATTTGATAGTCATTCTAATCAATTTTTGCTGAAAAATAACTAACACGGCAGTCCGGTCAATGATAGTCATCTTACATGGCAATTCGTCATGTCGGTAATTTTTGTCGCATCGATTAGCAACCGAATAATAGATTTATGATTGATTATGTAATTTCTATGTATCAATTTCATTGTTTCTATATAATATGATTTTGTTTTACCTACATAGATGTATGGCTTTCAAATATCTCCGTGGATAGCTTACAGAAACGGAGTTTTCGATTCTTAACACCTTCCGGCGATTCTTTTCTATTATTGGGGGAAATAATTGAAGCTTAGAGTGAAGCCAAACCCCTAAATGTGATATAAGTTGGGTGATGGGATGTTCGTGGTCCCATCGTTTCGATTGGTGGAAACCTTTGGGTCCCTCATTTGATGAATCTTCTCGAAGAACTTGTGTGTAATGAAATGATGTTTCCTTGCCTTTTTGACTGCAATGTCTGAGAGAATGAGGACTTCTTTGAATGTGTGTTTTTTATTTATTTATAAGAATTAAATAATTAACCTGTGTTTATCACAATATTAATCTTTAGCCAAGGTCTGCATTGATCGATAAACTCTGTATTATTGGGAAAAAAAGAAATCACAAATTAATGTTCAAAGTGCTTAACCTAAAGTCAGTGGTTCAACTATTGCATTTGAATTTGGTTTTCACCTAAAATCATAGCACTAAATCTCACATAGTATCAGAACATAAGGACCATATATGTATTTGCCTCCTCAATGAAATATTTCCTCACTTAATACTAGATAAAAATGCCATATTAAGTGTAAGAGTAAGAGGGAATAATAAAATATTTAAATATTAAATCATACTTTCATTTATCAATAAAAATTTTAAAATAATTAGTGGTGATATTATAAAATCTCACAGTGCCGATAGCCAAAGTCCCGGCTCAAATCAAAAGATTGAATTTGGTGAGCAAAATTCTCATCTTTTTGATAAAATGAATGATGGGTATGTGCTCTCTGACCAAAAAATAAAATAAAAAATGATGGGTCAGAAAAGACAAAGCTCATGCCAAGGTAGTGGCCGAAAGGGAACTAAACCAGCCAAAGCGAACCCTTCATGCCCATGAAATGACACCGAACTTCACAAAGAGAACCATTTCAGGAGATATTATTTGCCAGAGCCCCTCACCGCCACGAAAATTGGACAGGAAAACCATCGACCCTTTTCTTATTTTTCGCCTATGAAACATATTGAATCGAGAAAGAAAAATCATTATCCCCAAAGATTTTCCCGGCATCTTGACCCGACAAATAAACAGGAAATCTTTGCATGAATGGACACATGGTCTTGTTTGTGCACTGAATGTCGTAATAGAATTAGCTTTCTTGGGCCTCACCCCCCTCCCTTTCTTTTTAAAAAGATGGCATTTTCAAGTGGGCCACTTGACAAATGCACTTTCCCTTGGTGATAGTATTTTGCTTCGAGGGGCTTATATAAAAGAGGTAAACATGTATATTCAGATGCGTACGTATACGTAATATAAGAAATTCCGTGTATTATTTCCTCGTGCCGGAATGATATAAGAAAGATGCGGATGTATAGACTCTAAAACTCCATGTAAAGTATGGGATCACATTGCCAATAAGTCTGAAGATATATCTCACATAATCATTCCATCTAATTTAAAAATTTAAATTTATAGGTGGAGAAAGATTATACAAAAATGTGGAATACGTTGATACTTCCTCCACATACTTAAAATTAATTTGGAGTTAAACCCCGCGCTAATACTATGTTAGATTATCTGATAGGTGAAAGGAAATTATATGAATATAAAATCGATTGAATTCTTGAAGATAAGGGGCGTGGTATATTTTAAAACATACAATGATATGTCCGAGAAATTTGATAATTTTTTTTTACCAAATAAAAGAAAACGAACTCAAAAGAAAAGGTGATTGCTAGTTCAAGTTTCACCAAACGAGGGCCCTCCCCTCCTCCCACCTCTCTCTCTCTCTCTCTCTCGTTGGGTGAACTAAACACATGATCATGTACCACAAGATGAGGCAAGTGGGATCCTCTTGTCATCTTCTTCCATCACTTTCTATTGAGGTCTACATCAACATATCACATTACCTTGTTGCCCTACAGCCTCTTCGGTACACATTCTCGATGCGAAAAACCTAAGAAAATAATATGTTGAGCCACAAGTTTCCGGAATTCCTTTGGAATTGACTTAAAAACTCGAGAAAGAAATACTTATATCTGGCCTAGATGTGGGATTCAGATCTGGTTTTCACTATACATACAAGAAATTTAATGGGTTATCTATGGGCACACAAGAAATTGCCGGTCATTGATCAAAGAGAAGATTGTTGATCCGGTTAAGGCGGTCTGGAGCAATTGATGGACAATTTGTCACATGCACTCGGTCATTGGCTGTGCCATATCATGAATATATAGCGTCAATGGATAAGCACAGAGCCAGTTGCCCAAATAGTAGGCAAACGCTTTGAATAGTTATGGATAACATGTATAAATAAAAAGTCTGAACTGAGGCAGCACATAAACTCTTAAAGAATAATATTTCAAGTTTCTATCAATGTAATTTTTTTTTCAGTATTTCAAGCAATTTATTTCAAGTTTATTTACTTTTGTCAATCGAATACTTGCTGTTATTCCTTTAGTACAATTTTTGTTGTCATCAATAAGTTCATTTATCAGTATTTCGAATCTAATCATCAAGTTTTGTCCCTTTCTTGATGCACAATGATCTGTCCATTCAAGCGCAAGGATTGTGATCTTTAGTCAAAATCGCTGATCAGTCGAAGCACAGTAATTCCTGTTGTTCAGTCAACGATCCTAAGGAAATGATTTTGGAGCGAAACATCTTTTATCATGCCTGAGGGACGACAGAAGGAAAGGTGTTTTCTTTCACTTGTTGCTTGTGAAATGAATTTGTGAAGTCGATATCTGTCGGGAGTCAATCCTAACTACCAATGCCAAGCAGAAGTTAGAAATCATCCTGCTTTTGGCAAAGATCTGAGCATGATACCGATGATAAAAATACCAGTCAAATATTTGTGTGGCTGATCGAATGGAAGATGATGTGTCAAAGACAACAGTATGACTAGGATGAATATAAGAGAAGAAATTAGTCAATGAATTTTTGAGACGCAATGTTTGGATTTGAAATTTTCAATTTACGTCGTAAAGTTGATTATCAATGAATCTATTGAAAATGGTGAAACTTACTCCATCAATCTTGAACCTATCATATGTCTACCAATTTAATCTTAAAATTTTTAACTTGGCTAATGTAATGTTGAATCTTTGTGCAAATTCTAATGTAGTGCTTTTGGGCATTGCCACATGAAATCGCTAAAGTTGTGATCCACAAGTTGTCCACATCAACATCCCATGTAAGATGGCTAATGATGACTGGATGCCACATTAACTATTTTTAGTGGTAATTGGTTGGCAGGATTACAATAAAATTTCACATAAAGATTTAGGATTACATTGGCAAAATTGAAAACTTTAAGACTAAATTGATATTATATAATAGAATTATGACCAATTGGGTAATTATCCTATTGAAAACATCATAAGTGAAAAAATGGATTGTTTATCAAGGCCTATTGTCACGCCTTGGCTCTCGAGCATGCGATAACTCCTATTTTTCTTTAGTCATTTAACTGCGATGTCCCAGGATACGTCATCAACTCATTCTTTTTATCTTACGATTAAACACATGAGGAAGAAATTCATAATCACCCAGTCAATCACAATAATAGGGATAGTATAAATACAACAACGAACATTTCCAAAACACAACCTTTATTTATTTACTAGTTAACTTTAGGAAGTTTATATGTACAAGCCCTTGTGATGGGTAACTTCCTATTGAACCAATAAAAACTAGTAGGGGGCTAGGATTAACTTAAACTCCTCTAACGTGAGGGCTTCTACAAAAGGTGTTGCACCCCATACTCAATCAATGTGTTATCCCTTGAGCCCTTGAAAGAGACCTCGAAGGTATCTTTCGAGATCCACCCTACAATATGGGGTCAAAAAGCCAAAATAAATGATTTTAGCCCTTATAAAAAGAAAACTGATTCTTGAATCCCTTTCACGCTCATGTCACGTCGAGGTACTGCAGAAGAAAAAACTGCAAAATCCGATCCAATTTATCGTAATCGATTAGTTAACATGTTGGTTAACCGTATTCTGAAACACAAAAAAAAAAAAAAATCATTGGCTTATCAAATTATCTATCGAGCCATGAAAAAGATTCAACAAAAGACAGAAACAAATCCACTATCCGTTTTACGTCAAGCAATACGTGGAGTAACTCCCGATATAGCAGTAAAAGCAAGACGTGTAGGCGGATCGACTCATCAAGTTCCCATTGAAATAGGATCCACACAAGGAAAAGCACTTGCCATTCGTTGGTTATTAGGAGCATCCCGAAAACGTCCGGGTCGAAATATGGCTTTCAAATTAAGTTCCGAATTAGTGGATGCTGCCAAAGGGAGTGGCGATGCCATACGCAAAAAGGAAGAGACTCATAGAATGGCTTTGCGTATGAATGATCTTCACGTAGAAAAAGTGAATTAATCCTAGAAAGAGCAAGCTATCATGATTTGACGGCTTACCAAATTCATGCATCAATGTAGATAACTATCTGCGGAAAGAATTGGACGCATATAGCTAATTATTATGGTTTCTTACGCGTGATTTCGGATCAGAGAAAAATACATTTGTTTATAGGCACATGGTAAGAAATAAGTCGGCAACCTTGTCCTGTTGTCGGCATGAGTTTTGCAGGCATTGCCGCTAGTTGTCTATTACATAAGACAAAGATTATCCATGTAATCTTTACCAAAAAAAAGATTATCCATGTAATCGTCTTTTAAAAGTTCAATCCATGTTGTTGTTTTTTTGATGATACTCGATATTGGCAACGATTTTGTCACATCGGCCTTTAATAACCAAGTGACGGAGCTAGAATTTAACTTGAAGTGGGCAAAAGTCATTAGCGAAATATGGAGTTAAAAGTCATAGACGAATTGTATATGAATTATTAATATTTCAAAAATATTCACAGTTCAATTTGCAATTTTGTTCTCAAAATTTTCTATAAGAGTTTTAATTAAGTAATTTGACAAGATAAATATTTGTTTCCTTGATGCCTATCTGTCAGTCATACAACAATTTAAAAATCTCTCAACAAAAAAATAAAATAAAATAAAACTTCTCCACTAAAACATTCAATTAATGTCGCTTTCATCCGTAGTTCAATGGTAATTTTTAGGACAGAAAATTACAAAAGGCGCATGGATAATGTCAATAAAAAATCAGAATATCTAAAAAAATAAAAGCAATGAGAATAGAAAGGTGAATAAAACTTTCAATAAATCAGAATTTCGGTGACTAATTTTTTTGTTTGTTTGATGATGGGGAAGCCTACTTTAAGTTACTCTATCCAGAACCCATGAATTAGTTCGCACTTGATGGTGTATGGAATCGAATCTATGTTGTGTGCTTCATTCACATATAAGTCACATCCTTAATCCTTAAATTCAACCTCATATGGTTGTTCACAGGGTGAGTTATGAATGTGATTTTTCAAATGACGTCTGTTTTGTTTGATTGATGATAAATCGGGTGCACCTTTGAAATCTCACGTAAGAATGATCAATTCTTTTTTTTTTTTTTTTTTTGCTTATTAAGTGGGTGTCCTTGTGGATGTAAGTAAGTCCTTAAACTGCTTTCTCTAAACATAAAACACTAAGAGAATATTTCCTTCCCTTGGAGAAAAAAAGATACAAAGGAAAAATGAGGATTGAGGCATGTGAATATTAATATGTTAAAATAAAGAATAAAATCCCGTTAGTCCACAAATGATATATATCCATTGGAGGGCCCTTTGCCGAAGTTTTCAGACTCTTGCTTTGTGATGAGCCGGACGTTGAAACATCCAAGGACCTCTATATTCATCAAGCTTTTAAGTAATATCACATCTACAGTTGGAGGTACAATTAAAGTTAAAAAAAGTAATAATGCTTTGTTGATAGTACTTCAATCTTGTCTCTGGTTTTTTTTTTTGGTCGAACAATCTTGTCCCTGGTTGAGACTTCTGAGTTCTAGTCGTTCTTCAGTGGCGCAATTTTAATTTTTTTTTCCTGACGATATAGCGACATGATGTTGAGTCGTTTTCTATCGTTGTTAACCTTTTGGAGCTGTCTATCCTTATGCAGTTATCACGATACCAAAATATCACATGGCGTTTGACCCCTAAAAGCAGGGAGGATGCAAACGAGTATATACCCCATTTGAGCCGTTCGCATGTGTCAAACTCTCTTGGGAAATTGTTTATAAAACGATGTAGCAAATATCAAGCGATTATTCAAATTAGTAAACACATTTAACCACCCAATAAAAATTTGTCACATCATTTAGTACACATTTAGCACGCGAGTCTTAATATCTCTAGGCTATTCAAATATTATAATACTAATTTAATTTATCCAAAAATTTATGCACCTTCTTTCACCCTCCCTCTTCGAGCTTTGTGAAGAAGCCCACCAAGAACCTTGACCCATGAATGTATGTCCAAACCCATGAATATATGTGTACTTTAAGGATATTGTAATAGCTAATTTAGAAATAGGTATTTTCAAAATACCCCTCTTTTTCTTTTTCTTTTTCCATCTCAATGCATCAATGATTGGATAATATTAACTATGCAAAGAAATTAATTATATATCAGATATATTTATGATATCAATAGCTATGCCGAATATATAGTTGCACATTATGATATTATGATTAAAAATGTTATAATCACAGTGGTAAATTACATATAAATACAATGGTTATAATTCATAGATGATTGAATAATATGTTAAATCATAATATTTTAGAATTTTAATATTACTCATGACATGTTAGAAAAACATAGTATTTTACATAAAATTTTTGAATCATATCTTGGCCACATAAGAACTATTTTTATCAATTGTAGTTACATACTTAGTGTAATTCCATAATTGCATACAAGTTTACCTTGTTAAGTTTCACGATACCTTAACTAGTTATTTGAATATGTTATGTAATTATGTGTTTAGTTTAATTAAAGCAAATAGTACTTGTTTGCTTTCCTGCCAAATATTAACTAAGTTTTGAAAAATATGGAAAAAATTCTATCTACACTTTCATGTCTTACATTTTGTGAAATGAGTGACTCACGAGATTTTGATTACACAAAAAGTAAATGTCAATCCAAATGACCGTTCATCATTTTACAAATACCATTCCAATTAATATTATTTGCCATTAATTGAACTATTATTAGTATATTATATGGACAATAAAGAACCTTAGTTATCTACATTTGATATGATCATATACTAGTCCTTGTATAACAAATAAGGCAATTTCCAATTGTTTAATTATTCACAAACCAATGATAATAATAAGATACTAATTAGATGATGAGGGCTTTTTGTTAGTTCCTACTCCCTCGCTATTAATTGTGGAATAGGACAAGTAATAGCTTTCACTATTTAAATAAAATAGCTTAATACAGTTCCATCTTATTACATGCTAATATCTATCTATTAGCCATGACAGCTTATAACTAAACATTTTGTTAACGTAGCTCTTGTATCGAGTACAATTTTTGCAGTTCTAGAATTTCTCGTCATTTTTGAGTTAAAATGACTAAAAGACTAGATTTATATGCAATCTCCCAAGTATTACTCAAGTTTTACATCAGAATTTTTTTTTTTAAAATTATATGTCCTTCACATGATTTTTTGGTAATAAATTTTTAAGAAAATTTTTGGGCTTCAAGGGATGGGGGTCATCACTAACCTCTACTATAACACGTGACTATCCTTTAAGGATTATCGTAAAGATTTCAAATTCTTAATGGAATTTTCGATTTGAGTCGAATAAAAACCGGTATAATCAATAATCCAAAAGCTTGTCGCCTCAACTTCACCGTGCTGCTTGCTTCAGTATTTCTCAATGCTTTTATATTTCACGACTTGTCAGGCAATCTTGTAGATAAAATAATAATTAAAAGATCCGTCTTTTGGCATCTTACATGCAGAGTCGGGTCTCCCATAATCATGCATGCAATCACTTGGATATTTCTGACAAATTGAACTCCGAAATGGCCGACTCCAGCCAAAGTAATATACTAGATAATGCATTAGAAAAATAAGAAAATGTCCCAAGAGGGAATGGGTATAGAGGCATTGGGGTGGGGTTCCTCTCTCTCTCTCTCTCTCTCTCCAAAAATACTAGGGTTTGAATCTAGGAATCCCAACATCGAATCTGGTGCTATCTTTGGTTTGCCACTTGACCCATGACTCAAGCCACTCTTTATTAGCCCCAACTTTATCCATTTCACAGACAGGATAAGAGGACCTAGGATATAGGAGATCGATCGTATATTCCACAATACCAAACTCATTAAGAAATGGGGGGACTCGTGCATGTAGGGTCTCTCAGTCCACTTCAGTCGATATCCCTAGAAACTGAATTTTTATATTCAAGTCTTTGCAGTTTATGGAGAAACATTTGACTGGCCTTTCAGTGGAATCAGAGAGCTCCAAACATTTTACCAATGTGTGGAGAAGTTATAATGGGCCTTTAGTCCAATAGATTTGTCAATTGCTTTCAAACAATAAAATGACTGAATTAAGTTTCATACATTTTTGTTATATTGTGTGATAGACAGTATCCCACTATATTATTCAAAGAACGGATCTATATTTTTTATTGTTATTTTTATATTTTAGAGTCATTGGGCTTAGTGGTAAGGAGCGAAGGGAAAACCGATGGATTGAGAGTCCGGGTCACTTGGGTTCATACGAGATTAAAAAAAAATGTTGTCCATATAATTTTTATTTTTCACGTTTTGCTTTATCAAAATTTTTACACTTTCCCTTGTAACCGGCAACGATTGACGTAGAATTTTAATATTTTTTGTTCTCTATATATATTACTGTCGGTAAGGGAAGGGGAAAAGATAAATGTTTTGCTTAAATTGTTAGCTTTTGGGGTGGAGTAGAAATTTTTTACATATTTCATAATAAAGATTTTTTTGTGCCATAATTATATTATTGTATTTCATCATCTATTGATATATACCACATGTGTGGTATTAGTTGAAAAATTTGAAATAAAAATAATTAATTATTGTGGTAACCTATGCTAGCGGGAAAATTACCAAAACAATCTTAAACCTGTTTTTACCGATTCAGTTCTAAACTTATTTTTTTGGACAATTAAGTTCTAAATCTTTTGCAATTGTATTAATTTAGTTCATTTTGTCAAATTTTATCGGCCAAAGACTGACGTGGACACTGGTGGATAATTTTTTAATAATATTTTTATTTTTTCGATTTTTTTATTAATTTTTTCATTTTTTTCTTTCTTTTTTCTCTTCTTCCCTCCTCCCTCCTCTTGCTCTGGTGATTGGCTAGAGGGGAGGGCTAGCCATCGGCCTGAGGTGGCTGGCTAGTGGTGATCTCACCTCACTGTCATTTGGCGAGGGTGAGCCATTGGATTTGGTGAGGGCCTGCCTTGCCAGTGGATGGGTGAGGTTGACCTTACCCTTCCCTCTCACCGATGGTCGGAGCAATAGGAAGAAGGAAGGAGGGGGGCGGGCAAAAAAATGAGAGAAAAAATAAAAAAGAATAAAAAATTTGAAAAAAAAAAATATTATTAAAAGAATATCCATCAGTGCCAACCGGTGTCCGTGTTAGCACTAGCTGGCTAAATTTGGCTAGATGGATTGAATTGACATAATTGCGAAATGTTTAAGACTTAATTGACCAAAAAAATAAGTTTATAATTGAATTTGCAAATGTATAATAGATTTAAAACTTTTTTGGTAATTTTCCCCTATGTTAGTATTTCCATGTTCTCAAGGTTGAAAGTTGATATTTAATTCCTATTATACAAATTAAAAATTAATCAAGCATTACTTATATATCCATGTAATTGATTAAATCGTATCCAATGATAACACAAGTAATATATTCAATCAAATTACAAAATATTTACATTTCGCTAATGATGCAACGTGTGTCATATTAGTTAAAAAGTAGGGTTAAATACTCAATTTCATTTGCATACTATGCGGTAGCATCAAATAATTGTTTGTGATGACAAGCATAATTCATTAACGTTGCTCACGCAATAAAAATTTGATACTATTTTTCTTCCCGTCCAAAGAGAACTTTATAGCGCAGTGAAATCAATGGCGACAAAATTATCCAATTTTGCGTAAACCAATAGTGACTAGAATATATATACACTTAAGGTGTCAAATTAAATAGTTTGTTGCCTTAAATTGTAGTATCCGTAAATAGTAGTCAATAGCGATGAAACTTTCTTTTGTGGCCTTAGGGCTGATCAAAATCAACAAATTCTCAGGTATGTGCCTTTGGGTTGATCAAAGGCGGCAAATTCTTAAAGACTTGTGGTCTCAGGGTCGATCAAAGATGATCAAATACTAAGTTTGCTGCCTTAGGTCATAACTAAAGACAACAAAAAAAATCATGTATTTGTCTATATAGGTCTACCCTACGGTGATGAAGTTTTATTTTTGTTCCCATAGATTCGAAGTTTTCCTGCTTCAATAGTGACAAAGTTTCAATTTTGTCACTTAGACCTAAGCCTAAGGCGGCAAAGCTATGATTGTATCTCTTTAGGTCTTAACTTAAGTCGAGAAAATTTCGCAATGGTCAATGTAGGTTCAAATTTTCCCAACTTTGATTGAATTAATGGCGACAAAAAATTGAACTACGTCATTTAAGTTTGGCTAAAGGTGACAAACTCACCTTAGGATATAATCTGAGCCAACAAGCTTAAGAATTTGTTGCTTTTAGCCTTGAAGATAAATTACAATCGAACCAAACTTCTTGAATACAATCCCGTTGAGATATATGGCCTTTGGAGGGCACTGTGATTCCATTTGATTCAAACGATTGTCCTCCTCTGGTGCCTCTCTGCCCGATACCTGATTATGGGCTCTGAGTCTTAAGAGGCCACCTAGGCCTGGCAATGCTAAATAGACTCGAAGACCGATTCAGATGGAATGGCCCAGGCATTAGTCATAAAGCTCGACCCAATAAGGCCAGCCATGTCCCACCAACTCGAAAAAATACTGTATTACTCTTATTTGATACCGGATCTCGACAACGAGTTAGGCCTAACTCGAGAGTTTGGGATTGCCCACTGTTCATCTCAGCTCAACCCAAAATAGCTGAGTTCAATATTTATGTCGTAGAGAAAATAGGATGCATGACGATGATAAGACTGGAATAAACGTAATTAAAAGCACCAATAATTGGTAATTAGAGGTAATCTCCCTGATCAGTAGATTATCTGAAATATTAGATATTAGGTACGTGTCTTTCTCAGAGTATCATCAGCAACATTCAGTCCGAGGTTAGTAGATTATCCGTAATGTCAGATAAAATTAAATGCACATAAATATTCATTGTCATTACTCATAAGGAAAAGACAATTTTAGATGTTTAGTGATACAGCTAAATTCAATGCTTTGGCGCAAGAAATACTCTACTCTAGGATGCACATACTACAGAATATAGGTGTCATTTAGAAGATTCATGATGGATGACTACTAGGACGTGAAGATTCTGAAATTCAATATAAGATAAATATCTCAGCAACAGATAAAGGAATTGAAGGTAAGCTCACTCGCTACACCGAGCCTATTATATGATTTTATATATCGGATACTCAAAAAGTGCAACCATTAGCCGTCAACAAGACTATCTGTTTGTTGAAGATGGGCTTTTCAGGAACTTCTGTTTTGGAAACAATGTAATATCCAATTATATTTTCTCTGGGATGCAAAATATTTTTCTTCTCACCATCTCTACAGTGTATGAGACAAATGGATGTATTTTGATATGGGCCGTATTCTATGCTTTCGATTTTACATATGTATTTTTTAAGTCAATCCCACGAGCCTCTCATCCAAGGCCCACCTAATGGCATCCAAGTTGAGAGTGGACGATACATTAAACTGTGAAAGATTACCCTGCCATATAAGTTCATACAGATTGGAGATCCATGGGAGATCGTAGAACCCATGTGAGCTCACACCTTCAATAACTTCAGCTCGTAAAAGAGGTGAGATTGATGGCGGGTTGGCAACTGTGGTGGCTTGGTTCGACTTGAGGACTTTGGTCTGATTGTATAATGTATAAGCCGCTAGAGCCTTTGGTACTACGACTAAAGTGTGTAACAGGAGTTAGATGGGTGATCTTAATAGAGGAGTTCTGTTTCCTCCTCCCACCATCCATGTATATAATGCTATTGATCAGAAGAAAACTACTACGTTGTCAGAGTTGATACTTGATAAATATAAATTGTGAGCACCAGTGTGTGTGAGAGAGGATTAGAGTGGCGCGATACACCTCCAGTTGAAATCAAGATTGCTTTTTGAATGATGGACCATAATCTCTAATGAATCAACAGGAAAACAAATCAGATGCATCGCTAGATTTATTCATAGAGGAAAAGTCACCTGAGGTTTTGCCACATGATGGGAGCTTTTGCATAAAAAGAGAGGTAATGCGGGGTCTAATTGCGAGGCTAATTATCGAGATTGAAGATTACCTTACACAGTGAGAGCAACGAGAACTTCTAGCTAAGAGGAAAGCCTGTTACGGAAATTTGATGAATCAACAGGCACAAGGTCGCCCGTGCACCATTAAGCTTTTGGTGAAAGTCCCAAGCGGCGGTGGGTAGGGAACCAACAAGCACAACGGTGAGACAAGGGTTGCCGGAGGTTAAGTCTCTGGATAGGACCATAAGATGCTAACGATCACAGATGCGGGGACACCAGAGCAGTGGAGGTCTGCCGGAGTTGCTGGCGCAGCACAGACTCCCTAAAAACCTCCAAAATTTCCAAGCATGTGTGAGATCCGACCAAGAAATTGACATAGTGACGATGGCTCAAAATGGCACAGGCCGGAGGAGATCGCTGCTTCGATGGAGGGAGCGAACAGTGCCATTGGTGCGTGGAAGTTGATGTACTCGTCGAGATTACTGCTGGTCATGGGCAAAGGCACTGGGAAACTTAGAAGAAGTGGTGATGCCATCGGAAGCTAGTTGGACGGCTGCTGAGGTGACTATAGCGCTAAAACGACCTCAGGGAAAACCACAGGGGTCCGAGCTAGTGCAGTGGTGTGTAGTGGCGGCTCCGAGCAGGGAAGCTTTGACGGATGCGAGGACGTGGTGGCGCGAAGGCCGTAGCAGTGTCACGAGGAAGCCAACGAGCTGGTCTTTGCTTCTACGATCGTGTCTCTTCTCCCGGTTTGAGTACAACCCAAGCCGTGGTGCTCATTTATAGGAAATTGCTAGTGTTGCTGGGCGAGTTAAGATGTGTTTAGCAACGATTCTACCCTTGGGAATAATTTCTGAGTATTTAAGATGTTTGATAAACTATTTAAAATTTTTATTCTGGGAACAGAAATGCGTTTGGTAAATTTTTTTGACATTTTGATTCTTTTAATTTTTAATACTTTTTGTTATAATTTTCTTTTTTTTTTTTCTACCCTTCTTCCTCTTGGTTGCCGCCATTGATGGTGGCCGGTGAGCGGCCGGGAGAGGTCTGGCGAGCTTGCTTGAGGCTCGCCCAGGCGGCGCAAGGTTGGGCCTTGCCCAGGCCTGATGAGGTCGAGCCTCCCCGATGACTGGGTGAGGCTCGCCTCCCCAGATCTAGCAGAGGCTCGGCCTCGCATAGCTGGGCGAGTTTGAGTCTCACCGGTGGCGACCGGGCAAGGTAGATCTGTGAGGCCAAGCCTCGCTGGTAGCCAGCAAAGCTATGGCGAGTAGGGGTGAGCATGGTCCGAGTTGGGCCGGTCCACCCCCTGACCCTAGGACCAACCCGCACAGTGTTGATCCTTAATTTTTGGGACCGAGGACCGACCCTATTGAGCCTAGGACCGAGGACCGGACCGACCCAATGGGCTCGGTCCGGTTCCAGGGTTAACCCGGGACCAACCGTTAATTTTTTTTCATTTTTTTGTATTTCTGAAAAATTAAATTCAAATTATATATTTATCGATACTATGATTTTAACTAAACTATAAATACGAATACATATTCAACAAATCTAAAATAAGGTAACAATAAAAATTTTACTTGCTAAAAGCAAAAAACCATAAAAACAATTAAGATTGCTTATAGAGCCGTAAGACGAGCATTGCTCACGACCGAAAAGAATTTCTAATTAGGGCTTTATTTCCTTAAGATTTACTCAAAACGAGCAAGGTTAGCGAATAGAGGTAAGCGGCACAAGCGTCAAGTGACAAGTGGGGTGACCATGGCAAGTGGGGTGAGCATGGCAAGTGGGGTGAATGTCAAGTGGTGAGCGACTAAAAGCGAGCGAGGTGAGTGTCAAGTGGTGAGCGAGGCAAGATTGCTCACGAGTGAAGTTGTTTCTTTCCATTTTACTTGGCAAATTGAATACTAAGAGGATAAAGTAGAAAGAAGGGAGCAAGAGTAATGGAGGAGGACGCCATTTGAATTAGGGTTTATTCTTTAGAATAAATAAAAATATATTATATATAATATAATATATAAGGCCAGGGTTGGTCCGGGTTGGACCAACCCGAAACTCCTAGGACCGAGGACCAACCCCGCACGCATGCGGGTCCAGGGAATCTCGGGACCAAGGACCGACCCAATCCCCTTAGGAACCGGACCGGGACCGGCGGGGTTGGGCGGAGTCCATGGTCCTGGCCCCGGGGTCAACCCTGGACCGATGCTCACCCCTACTGGCGAGGCTTGGCGAGCTTGCCAAACCTCGCCCAATCGCTCGCTGGTGGCGCCTAGGAGCAATGATGGGGTGGGAGGAGGAAGAGGAAGAAGAAAAAGAAAGGGAAGGGAAAAAAGGGGAAAAGAGAAAAGAGAGAGAAAACAAACCGATTCTCAAAATTGTTCCTAGGAGCAAGAAGTAATTTTTTTTTGCTTCTTGATTCTACTCCAAATCTATTCCCCGGAACAAATTTGTTCCTAGGAACAAAAAATTTACCAAATGCATTTATGTTCCAAATTTGCTCTCGGGAACAAAAGAACAGAATTAGTTGTTCTCGGGAGCGTTACCAAATAGGCCCTTAGACTACCGGACTTGTCGGCAAAGATTGCTAGGAAGTGGGGCATGGTAATGGGGGCAATAGGCAGCTGGCCAGGGATGATGACGAGGCCGAGGCGTTTGGGTAGCAGAGAAGGACAAGAGCTTTGTGTTATGTAGCAAAGAATATGTTGGGAACACTGAAAAAATAACGTCTGAAGACCGTGGGACAAAGACACCATCAAGGAAGTGCTAGAAAAGGACCGACCAAAAAAGACAAAACTGAAAGAGAAACGTGAGGTCTTCCCAATCCTTTTTTTTTTTTTTGTCCTTTCTCTTGAAATGGATTTGAAGTCCCAAAATTTATTATGAAAATGTAATTCAGTTTTATATCTTTCAAAAAATGTAATAAAGTTCTTAAACTTATTACAAAAATGTAATTGAGTTGTAAAACTTTAAAAAATACAATGAAATCCTGAAACTTATTGATATCTTTTGTCAAGTTGGAAGGAGTTAATGCAAATACTTATTTGCACCAACTTGATAAGTCTTAGGATTTGGTTGCATTTTTTGAAAGTTTCAAGGCTAGATGCACTTCCTCGACAAGTTATTGGATTTGATTACACATTTTGAAAATTTTAGTACTCAATTACACAATAAATTTCAAGCTTTCTAGTAAACTTATCACTAGGCCTAATACATGAAAAACTCCAACTTAAACTTCTATCCCAATTCTAGCTTTTGTCTCATAAAATCCTCAAATTTAAGGTTCAGTCCCAATTCTAGCCAATTTTTTTTTTGTCCCATAAAAAACCCTTTGTGACACCTAGATTTGCACTAGTTAAATCTTGTACTTTAGAGACTAAGTTGTTATGGTATTTTGGAAAAGCAAACTTGTCAAAATGATGTTCAAAAAATTGTTGAGAAAAAAAAGTAATAATTAAACATTTTTCTTGGCTGTACAAGTGAATATTGCTGTTGAAGGATTGCTATAGTCAATTTCAAGAATTCCTCTCGTAGAGGAATGAGCCAAAATCCATTTATATAAGCCTAGCCCTTTTCATTTCTTTGGTGTGGCTAAGAGGAAAAAAAAGAAAAGAAATTCGAGGGATAGCTATAGAGCAAATTTTCCCTCATGTAGATGCCGGGTGGAAATGCAAAGGGCTACCACTGTTCTTACTTTCTTTTCCTTAAACGTTTCAGTAGCCCCAACCTTTTCTCTCTCTTCCTTTACCCAATTCCCCTTGCAGAACCACCCTCGCACCTCTTCACCATCTTTGATCAGTTGTGATCGGAGGGGACCCTAGAGAAGACCGACGTTGAAGACCCGTTGCTAGTGTCGGCTAACCCCCTTCGACCATCCCAAGAGTGGGAGGAGGCCATTGAAGCTAATTGCACCATCTAAAAGCCCTGTCCTCTGGTTTCATGCTCGCCCACAATATCCAACTAGGCAAGTAAACCCACTGTCTGATTTTCATGAGTGGTGTGAATTTAGGGCGATATAGGAACAATTGAGGCCGAATGCAAATTTGCATGTGGCTAGGTTTCGCTGGTTTGAAGTTAGTAACGAAGTCAGGCGTCGGAAGGATTTGCACCGGATGCCTCGACGCGTGCAAGTGAAATCTTAAGGAATGAAATGGAGTTTAGGGGAATGTTGAGGGATTGAATAAAATTTTGTTGAGTGTGAGAATGGGGGGACAGAAAGTTGGGTCTTGGGAACTAGTTTTCGAAGACGGTAAAGTGTTAGGAGTGGAATGGTAGTGAAGATTGGGTTATTGGTGAGTTTGCTGGTGCGACAGGGAACTTGAATGCACTAGAGGTGGTTTGTTTTGGACAAATTAGGGATTATGAGGAGTTCCGGAGTGAGCCAGAGGTTACATGCCGTTGACCAAGGGGGAGGATCAAAGCTACTATGTGAGATTTGGTTGTGAGAATCATAGACTCGACTATAAATAGGGGTTATTAAGGTAGAAGTGAGATGCATATCAGACCAAAACAAAAATGGGAGGGCTTGAGTGATGATTGGGGTAAACGTTCAATAGGAGTGGGCTAATATTTGTCTACAAAAGGGGTGAGAAAAAGGGGGTATAAAGAGAAGACACTTGGATGGGGTTTGTGGCCAAAGGATCGTGAATGGTGTAAAAAGAGTAGAAGCGTATATTTAGAAATCATGTTAACCCTAGAACAATTGAAATAGACCATCAAGTTGCGTGTTAGGCAAATGATTGGATGCACTGGGGGTTAGTAAAGAATTCACTTGGGCTTGCTAACTTGACCAGAACCTCTATAGGTTTGATATCCTAGGAAACAAAAATAAATTATCATGTGCAAATTGGAGTATTGAATTGTTGCAATAGAATAAGATGTTTATGATCGTGCTATCAATTGATAAGGCGATAAGGGCCCTAAGTGTCGAGATGCCCGGAGAGGGATGAAATTGTGTGTTTGTAGACTCTCCAGAGGACTGAGGAGGGTTAACTAACTCCTCAAGGGACTTCACAATGCCAAGTTGGGTGCGAAGGGTGCAGTGCGGGTCATCGGCTCCCCCCGAGTGATAGTTGCAGTAGGATTGAATAGATGGGTCAATTGGATAGTGTCCTACTAGTGGAAATCATTCTTATAGTTCCTTGACCTGGCAATAGAATTATCTTCAGATAAATTATATAGTTTTATGACCGAACCTTGTAGCTGAGGCATTTATATATAGTTTTATTGGTTCGTAGCCAAATCTTGTACTTAGACAATTGGTTTGCTTGTTGAGTTTTAAACTCACTCTTGGTTGTCGTGATTTTTTCAAATTAGAAGGTGTCCTCTACTTCTCTAGTCGCCACTTTGTTGATCCACTATGGGGCTTCGGCCGACTTTGTATTGCGTCAGGAGGAAATTCATGACCAGCACTTTTCGGGGGTGACCTTTGTGAGGTTTGTGTCTTGTCTCACCATAGACATCGGCGCCTCGACCATGCTAGCCTTTTTGGCCTTTGTAGCCCCTTATGCACAAGTGAATGGCCGGCTAATGGGACCATTGCCGCTGTTTGATGATGGCTTGTTCTTGGTTGGAAGCCCGACGAGTTAGGCGGGAGCTATAGGAGGCACTGGGTTTTGGTTTTTGAAGAGCGGCTTGACATAGGAGAGGGTGGATAGATAACTAGGGATGGGATCCCTACTATTTGTACTCGTGTTTTTTTGTACAAATTCTTCCATAGATTTCTCTCTCTACTAACTTGTAATATGTGACTAGCCTACTAATGAAAGGAGCCATTGTTTTGCTTACTTCACATATTAGAATTGAGTGGATTTGTGATATGAGTTGTGTTAAGTTGTGAACTTAAAATAAAAGGAATGTAAGGCCTTGGTTATCGGACACGGACATTATCGGATATGGGTGCCACATTTGGTGGTATTAGGGCTAAGACTTGTTGGAGTGATAGGTGTAAGGGATTTGGATGGACTGTAGTGTACCTAAGTGTTTAGATTATCTACTAACGAACATAACTGTCACTTGTAACCTATGTAAGTTATTGGTAGGGGTGACAAGTTTTGCGGTTGGTGTGGTTTGAGTAACGTGGAGATATTATGTTACTTTTAATTATCAGCATTAATTTCTAACTTCCGATGTGGGTAATGTGCAGAAAGTTTAGGAAAAAATGGTGTGATTAAGAAGCTCATCTCTACCTTGAAGAGAAGTGGCTGCATTGGGGATAGGGCCAAGGATGGAGGATGTGATGCAAGCTTTGATTACCTTAGGAAATTTGTTGGAGAGATAGGTTCAATTACCCCCACAATAGCCACCCCCGCCATCACCTCAATAGTGACCTCTAGTGGAGCATCGGACTCAAGGACTAATGGAACAATTCCTAAAGTTGAAGCTGCCCAATTTCTTGGGAGTAGGACGTCCCAAGAGGTGGAGTAGTGGGTTGATAGTATGGAAACCATTTTTAAGCTGTTAGGTTGTGATGACCAGGATAGAATAACGTTTGCAGAATACTAGTTTGAAGGGAATGCCATATATTGGTGGAGGGCGTTGAAGGATACCATATTTCCAATATGTACAAAAATGGTATGGGATGAGTTTGTGAAGGCTTTTTACAAAAAAATATTTTTCCGAATGCATGAAGGATCGAAAAATTACTGAATTTGTCTAGTTAAGTCGGGAGGAATTGACTATGGATCAATATGAGGTGAAATTTTCAGAACTTTCTAGATATGCTCCTAAGTTGGTTTAAGATCCCGAGGATAAAGCAAAGAGATTTCTAAAGGGCCTAAAAATAGATATTAGGAAGCAATTGGTGCCTTTAGGTATAAGAGACTATAATGAAGTGTATGCTTGAGCCTAATAGGTCGAGCAAGAGCTCATCGGGGAGTAGATAGAGGACAAGGAAAAGGTTAGATCAGGACCGCAAAAAGCTGCGAAGGATGTGCATAGCGGCAAATGACCCTTTTCTTCTTGAGATGCGCCTTGGAGTTCCAAAAAGATGCTCGATTTTGGAAGTTTTGGAGGGATAAGTAAGGGACAATACATGAGTCGGGCTATACCCCAAAGCGATCTATGTCGATGATGCAACGGGGGACATGGGCTAGGACCTTACCTTGATTCCCTGAGATGTTTTAGGTGTGGGTAAAAGGGCCATTTCAAAAGAGACTGTCCACAAGAGAGACAACAGGCTAACAATGATCAAGCACCTCAGATGCAGCAATGCTTAGGGGGGTGCCCTCATTTGGAAAGACACAAAGATTTGCAACTGTAGGGAAGGTGTATGCAGTGACTCAAGAGGAAGCGGAAGCTTCCAAGACCGTTATTGCAGGTATGATTTCGTTAAATGATAAGAAGGCATATGCATTGTTTGATCTTGGCGCGACCCATTCTTTTATTTTTGAAAGGTATAGACGGTTGTATAACTTAGAAGTGACACCCCTCTCAATAACTCTCAGTGTTTCCACACCATTTATGGGTGAAGTAGTGTCTACATTTGTTTGTTTGAATTGCCAAATTTCGATAGGAGGAAGGAGACATTTGATTGACTTAGCATAAATAGTTATGCACGGCTATGATACTATTATAGGCATGGATTGACTATGTAAGTAGCGAGCCAATATGGATTGTTATAAGAAAATGGTACAATTAAGTCCCTTTGATAAACCCGATTATGAGTTCTATGGGAGCGAGATGACCCTCTCTACGACCTTTATTTTGGCAGTGGAAGCACACAGACTTCTAGATAGGGGATGTTAGGGATATGTAGCAGTGATTAAGGACTAGAGAAAGAAGGAGGTGAAGCTGGGGAAATTTGTTTAATACAAGAATTTCCTGATGTATTTCCTGAGGAATTACCTAGGTTACCACCACAGTAGGAGGTTGAGTTCGCTATTGAACTACTCTTGAGAATAGAACCAACATCAAAAGTTCCAGATTGGATGTCTTTAATGGAGCTGAAGGAATTGAAAATCCAGCTGCAAGAATAATTTGATAAGGGATTTATAAGACCGAGTGTATCCCTATGGGGGCACCAATCTTGTTTGTGAGGAAATAAGACGGATCAATGTGTCTTTGCATTTATTATAGACAATTGAACCAAGTCACGGTTAAGAATAAATACCTTTTACCCAGGATCGATGATTTATTCGATCAATTAGCTGGCAATTTATTCTTTTCAATAATTGATTTGAGGTCTAGATACCATCAATTAAGGGTTAAGGAGGAAGACATTCCCAAGACGGCCTTAAGGACTCGATATGGACATTATGAATTTTTTGTTATGTTCTTTGGTCTGACTAATGTGCCTGCTGCCTTCATGGATTTGATGAATAGGATATTCATATCCTATTTGGATTAGTTTGTAATCATTTTCATCAATGATATTTTGGTATATTTGAAAGGGCTAGAAGAGCATAAGGAACATTTGAGGATTGTATTGTAGACTCTTAGAGAACACAAATTTTACGCTAAATTTAGTAAATGTGAATTTTGGTTAAACTAGGTAGTATTTTTGGGTCATGTGGTGTTTGGAAAATGGTTGTCGGTGGACTCGACAAAGATTGAGGCCATAATTAAATGGCCAAGACCCATTTTGCAAGGTATTATCAAAGGTTCATAGAAGGATTTTCACGACTTGCAGGCTCCTTGATTCACTTGACTAAGAAAATGTGGGACTTGAATAGAATGATGAAAGTGAACAAAGTTTCCAGGAGCTTAATAAAAGGTTGACCTTGGCACCAATTCTAACTATACCTTTAGAGTTTGGTGAATTCACAATATATAGTGATGCCTCTTACCACAGACTTGGTTGCGTCTTAATGTAGCATGGAAATGTGATAGCTTATGCTTCAAGACAACTAAGACCTTATGAAAGGAATTACCTTATGCATGACTTAGAGTTGGCATCAATTATTCTCGCGTTGAAAATCTAGAGGCATTATTTATATGGGGATAAATTTGAAATTTATACCGATCATAAGAGTTTGAGATATTTATTCTCACAAAAAGAGTTAAATGTGAGGCAGAGAAGGTGGATGGAGTTATTAAAGGATTATGATTGCGAAATGGTATACCACCTAGGGAAAGCCAATAAAGTGGCAGGCGCCCTTAGTCATAAATTAACTGTGAGTATAGCCAGTTTGAGGTTGAATGAGTGGAATATTTTAAAAACCATTTTCGACTCTGAGTTTACATTAGAACTGAATCACCTTTTAGGTGTGTTGGCAACCTTGAGGATAGAGCCATAGGTAGTCCAAAGGATATGGACCCTTCAGTAGTCGGACCCCAAAAGTTTTAAAAATTTGCAAGGAGGCACAAGTTGGTAAGAGAACAAAAATTCAAATATATTAGGATGGGATTGTTAGGTACCAAGGACACCTTTGTGTGCCTAAGAATGAAGAAATCATAAAAGAGATATTATCAGAGGCACATAAAAGCACTTATAGCATCCTTCTAGGAAGTTTGAAATTATTGAAACCCGTGGACATTCATAAGTGGAAGTGGGAACATATCATTGTGGATTTTGTACAAGGATTCTCGAGAACCTCTAGGGGACATGATTTGATAAAGGTAGTAGTCAATTGCCTAACTAAGTATGTGCACTTCATGGCAATCCGACAAAATTATTCAATAGACTAGTATGTGGAGATGTACGTGGGACAAGTTGTCTATCTATATGGAGTTCTTGTGACTATCATGTTTGATCGGGATCTGAGGTTTACATCAAAATTTTAGCAAAACTTACAAGTTGCCTTAATGACCAAACTCCATTTCAATACAACTTTCCATCCTCAAACAAACGGACAATCAAACAGGGTTATCCAAACATTAGAAGACATGTTGAGAGCCTATATATTGGATTTTAAAGGAAACTAGGATGACAAATTGCATTTGGCAGAATTTGCGTACAATAATAGTTTCCAACAAAGTATTAGAGCTACCCCATTTGAGGCACTATATGGAAGAGCTTGTAGGACTCCGGTGTGTTGGAATGAGGTAGGTGAATGAAAATTAATTGCGCTTGAATTAGTCCAAGTTACTACAGGCGCTATAAGGATTATTAGCGATTGGCTACGGACATCACAGAGTTGACAAAAGAGTTATGTAGACAAACGTAGGAGACCTTTGGAATTTGATGTGTGAGACAAAGTTTTCTTAAAAGTCTCATTGGTTAAAGGCATGTCGAGATTTGGTAAAAAGGGCAAATTAAGCCTGTGGTTCATTGGACCTTTTGAGATACTTGACAAGGTTGGAGAAGTAGCCTACAAATTGGCATTACCATCAAAATTAGCAGGCATACATAACACATTTCATGTTTCAATGTTAAGAAAATATCATCTTGACCCTATCCACGTGTTGGACTAAAAGAACATCAACGTGGACCAAAATGTAAACTATATGGAGGAGCATGTATAGATTTTAGGCAGAAGGGAGCAAGTATTGAGGAAGAAAGTAATCCCACTAGATAAGGTGTCATGGTGACATCATGATCTCGAAGAAGCAACATGGGAAAGTGAAGAAGAAATCTGACAGCGATACCCCCATTTATTTAGTTGAGATTCAATTTCGAGGATGAAATTTTCTAAGAGGGGGAGATTTGTGATAGCTAGATCTACACCAGTCAAATCTTGTACCTTAGAGACCGAGTTGTTATGATATTTTGGATTAGCAAACTTGTCAAAATGATGTTGATAAAATGATGTTGAGAAAAAAAAAGTAATAATCAAATTTTTTTCTTGGTTGTACGAGTGAATATTGCTGTGAAGGATTGCTATAGTCAATTTCAAGAATTCCTTCCATAGAGGAATGGGCCAAAATCCATTTATATAAGCCTAGTCCTTTTTATTTCTTTGGTGTGACTAAGAGAAAAAAGAAAAGAAAATCGAGGGATAGCTGCAGAGTAAATTTTCCCCATGTAGATGCTAGGTGGAAACGCAAAGGGTGACCGCTGTTCTTACTTTCTTTTCTTTAAACGTTTCAATTGCCCCAACCTTTTTTCTCTCTTCCTTCTCCCGATTCCCTTTGTAGAACCACCCCCACACCTCTTCCCTATCTTTGATCAACTATGACTAGAGGCAACCCTAGAGAAAACCAACACTAGAGACCCATTGCTGGCGCCAACTAACTCTTCCAACCATCCCAGGAGCGAGAGGAGACCATCGAAGCTAGTTGTGCCATCTGAAAGGCCCGTATGCCGGTTTCGTGCTCGCCCGCATTACTTAACAAGGCAAGTAAGCCCATTGTCTGATTTTCATGGGCGGTGTGAATTTAGGGCGATCTAGGAACAGTTGAGGCTAGATGTAGATTTGCATGTGGCTAGGGTTCACTGGTTTAGGGCTAGCAAGGAAGTCAAGCGTCAAAAGGATTTGCACCGAATGCCCCGGCACATGCAAGTGAAATCATGAGGAATGAAATGGAGTCAAGGGAATGCTGAGGGATTGAAAGAAATTTTGTTGAGCATGAGAATAGAGGGGAGAGAAAGTCGGATCTTGGGAACTAGTTTTCAATGATGGTAGAGTATCGGGGGTGGAATGGTAGCGAAGAGTGGGCTATTGTGTTTGCTGGTGTGATGGGGATCCTCAAGGAACTAGAGGTGGTTTGTTTAGGACAAATCGAGGATCATGAGGAGTTTTGAAGTGAGCCTGAGGTTATGCGCCGTTGATTGGGGGGGGGGATCAAAGCTACTAGGTGAGATTTGGTTGTGAGAATCACAGATTTGACTATGAATGGGGGTTATTAAGTGATGATTGGGGTAAAAGTTCAGTAGAAGTGGGCTGATATTTGGCTAAAAAGGGGTGAGAAAAAGGGGGGATAAAGAGAAGATGTTGGGATGGTGTTTTGGGCTACAATAAAGGAAAACCTAAAGCCGAAGGATTTTGAATGTGGCAAAAAGAGTAGAAGTGTGTAATTGGAAATTACGTTAACCTTAGAACAATTGAAATGACTATCAGGTCACGTTTTAGGTGAATGATTGGATGCACTAGGGGTCGATAAAAAATTCGCTTGGGCCCGCTAACTTGACAAGAATCACCATAGGTTTGATATCCTAGGAAATGAAATTGAATTGTCATGTGCAAATTGGATTATTGAATTGCTGCAACAGGATAAGGATATTCATGATCATGCCATTGACTGATAAGGTGATGGGGGCCCCGGGTGTCAAGATGCTTGGAGAAGGATGAAATTGTGTGTTTGCGGAGTCTCCAGAGGACTAAGGAGGGTTGAATAACTCCCTGAGGGACCTCGCAATACCAGGTTGGGTATGAGGGGTGTCGGGTGGGGCGTCAGCTTCGCTTAGGTTATTATTGCAGCAGGACTAAATAGATGGGTTGATTGGATAATGTCCTACTAGTGGAAATCATTTTTAAAGTTCCTTGACCTAGTAATAGAATTGTCTTCAGATATATTATATAGTTTTATGATTGAACCTTGTAGATGAGGCATTTACATATAGTTTTATTGTTGCGTAGCCAAACTATGTATTCGGACAACTAGTCTGCTTGCTAAGTTTTAAACTCACTCTTGGTTGTCGTGATTTTTTTTTCAAATTAGAAGATGCCCTTTGCTCTTCAGCTACCACTTCATTGATCCACTATGGGGCTCCAACCAACTTTGTATGGCATCGTGAGGAAATCCATGACCGGCACTTTAGGGGGTGACCTTTGTGAGGTTCGTGTCTTGCCTCACCATAGACATCGGTGCTCTGACCAGGCTGGCCTTGATGGGTTTTGTGGCCTTGTATGCTTGAGTGAATGGCCGGCTAATGGGATCCCTATCGCTGTCTGATGATGGCTCGGACTAGGGTGGAAGCCTGATGAGCTAGGTGGGAGCTAGAGGAGGCACTAAGTTTTGGTTTCTCAAGAATTGCTTGACATTGGAGAGGGTGAGTAGATTGACTAGAGACGGGATCCCTACTGTTTGTACCTGTTTATTTTTTTTGTACAAATTCCTCCCTAGATTTCCCACTCTACTAACTCATAATATGTGACTTGCCTACTAATGAACTTCGCATATTAGAATTGAGTGGATTTGTGATATGAGCTATATTTAGTTGTAAACTTAATAAAAAAAGAATGTATGGTCCTAGTTATCGAAGATAGACATTATCAGGTATGGACACCACACCCTAAATTTTAGGCATTGTCTTAATTCTACCATATATATTTTTGTTCTATCAAAAAGCCACAATTATAGGTCTTGTCCTAATTTTCCCCTAGAACTTTTGTAGCTTCATAAAAACCACAAAATGTTGCTTGAGTAATTTGCCCCCATTAACCCATACAAAATTTCTCTTTGACAATAGAGAGAGAAAACTCTTAAGCATGAGAAGTTTGAGCATCCCGGGTGTGAGCTCTTTGACCACGAGAAAAGGAACATTCCCAAACATGAGAGATTGAAAACCGAGTTCAAAATTACGAAGGGTAATTTTGACAGGGAGTTAATGTCACGCCCCGAGCCCCGAGCACGCGACAACCCCCTTCTCTTGGTCGATTGAAAGTGACGTCCTAGGACTCGTCGACGACCATTCATTTTAATCTTTTGTTATGCACAAGCGGAAGACGAACCATCCCCAGTCCAACAAACAAACAATCAATCAATTAGGGATAGAGGGATGAACAGCAAGAACAACCATTACTACTCATTTATACAAATTACTAGATTAACCAACGGAGAATCGTTTTCCGATTTACAAGCCCGACAATAGGGGCCGATCCATCCTCTAAGCCAAACCAAAAAGGAACTAGGCTAGGCTAATCCAGCTGTACAAAATGAACCCTCGGGTTCAGCACCACGGTCACTCGGACTCATCGGACTCGACTCCGTCAGGTCGATCACTGGTAAAGCGGGGGCAGGATTCTCCACTGTGGGTGCGCCATTCTAAAGGCCTGAAAAGGGTTAACCACGACGGGTTGAGATAAAATCTCAGCGAGTTCTTCCCTTAAGCCCCGGTTAGTACACCGACTCAACTTGGGGTATCTCTCTAGAACCACCCTTCACTCAACCCAACCACAAACAACCAGCAATCAACAATCAAACCACAGACAAGGTCAACCAACAAACAAAAGTCGGTTCGCATGCAACCTTACCCGGTATGCCATACCCTGCACGTTAAACCTCATTCAATGCAAGCAATGCAACCAACAATTGAATAGTCGGTTCGCCTGCAACCTTACCCGGTATGCCATATCCTGCACGTTATAAGTCAGCACAATACACACAATACACATGGCCGTTAGATGATGCAGTTCATCAATCACATGCGAGTCGCGTCACAAGCGATCTCACCTGGCCATTGCCACACCCTACACGTTATCAATTCATGCGTGCGTGCCATAAATGATGCGATCATCTCATGCATAATCGGAACCAATGATGCCGTGTTTTCTCATGCACTCTCGCATCCACACGTGTTCCGATTATTACTGCCCCACAGGGCTACAACCAAGGCGCAACGGCGCTACGGCGCTCTTCCTCCGTAGAGGCGCAATCGTGCCCTTCCGTGCCCAAAAGACGTCAAGGGATACTCTCCTAAGACCGCATGCCCACAGAACGTCAAGGGATACTCTCCCGAGATGGCGGTTTCAATTGAGTGATAATGCAAGCAAACCATCACAATCCACTTATTATCTTTGAGCATTAGCCAATGCACACATGCTTACATATGAAACCTCAAATCATTTCTAACAAAAGCGGTCCATTTCCGATGTCCCTCGGACAAATCACTTTCTTTCTCATAAAAGCGGTCTATTTCTAGTGTCCCTTGGACAAATCACTTTCTTTCTCATAAAGGCGGTCCATTTCTGGTGTCCCTCGAACAATTCATCTTTTTCCAATTTTTATGAAAATTACACAATTCATACGGATGCTCATACAATTACACATTCAATTCACTCCATAAAATCAATACACATGAAATTGCGCAATTTAATTTTCGGATGAACAGTAATTTCCGAATTTAATAAATAAATAATTAAATTCAGAAATTAAAAATAATTAAATAAATAAATTCCGAAAATTAAATAATTATTTAATTAAATGCAGAAATTAATTTAATCAATAAATTAATCAATTAATCACATTAATCAAGCAATTAAGGAAAAGCATGATTAATTAGCACAAAACACACAATTAGGCCTAATTAAGCACAAATAAGCAAGATTAAGCTAAGCTAATCTTAATCCACTATCTAACCACCTATCTTAGGGCTAATGCACTTAATTAAACACTTTAATCAGCCCTTAGCACTAATTAACCCAACCCTAAGCAAGTTTAGGCACTAAATAGGGTTTAGGAGCTAAACTCACCCGTTAAGTGGGCCGGCGACACGGACTCGGCGGCGGCGACGAACCCGACACCCGGGGACCTCTACCACAGTGATCCAAGGTGGTCCCGGGGTTGGAATAGCAGCAACAAACTCGGAATACCCACTGCAACACTGAAAACTGCACTGCACAGGAGGAAAGTGGATGACCGGAGGAAAACAGGCTGCTCGGGGCTCCGGCGAGCGGCGGGCCTGTGGCCGGCGGCACCCAGGGGTCGAGGGGGAACTATTTGTGGCTGGTATGGGTGGTGATTTGGCTGGAATGGGAGAAAAACAGGGGAAAAGGCGGAACAAAGCAGGGATAGGCGGAACAGTGACGGTCCGGTAACATCCGGCTTCCGGCCACCGTACGGATTGTCCGGAGACTCCTCCCGACAATCGGCCAACGCTATCTAAACTAAATTTCTCTTCCAAACACAACGGCGGGTGGCACGAGACGAGATTCCAACGGGAAGGCAATGAACAACTCGATTTTCGGTGAAATGTCAGAATTGAAAAACTGAAGGAAGGAAGGGAAGCAAGGGGAAGAGGGCTGCGATTTTTGGAGCTGAAGAGGGGAGAGAGAGAGTGAAGTGAGGGCTTTTAGAAGACCCTTTCAATGCCATTAAATGCCTTCTACACTCCCCCAAGCAAGTGACATAATCTTCTCTCTCTTCCTTTGACTTTTCTTCAAAATATCCAAGGGTATTTTGGTCATTTCCACCTTGCACATTTCCCAATGCGCCCCTTGGGCTGAAAGTGAAAGGTGGGCCTAGGAAACAGGCCGGAAAATGAATAGGAACGTGCTCGGGAATTTGTCGGGCTCGAATCGGCTCAGGTTTAGACAACGGCTCGGAAGGGTAAATGCTCGGTTTGGACCAACGGGCTCGTTTGCTTGTCTCGATCTTCCACGGTGGCCATCCCACCTTGGGCATGTGGCTCACACTACTTTTCCTCGGCCCACGCCCTTGTAGGCTCGGTTTCTCGGTCCAAAATCCCTTTCCCAAAAACTCGGCTCAACCGACACTGTCGACTGTCAAGAAAGCATCGTCCAAAAGTCCATCCCAGACGTTCCCGAAAATTCGAAGTCCAATATTGGGTTCTCATACCTTGTCAATTTCGCCCCAAATGCCATTTTGGTACTACTCAGACTGATAGACGGCTTCGAGGACTCACGCGTAACTGACTCGTGCCCGTTCACGTTCAAGACTTCTCGACACATGGATGTCCTTGACTACATGAAATTGCGAAGGATCGATTCTTATTTCAAAGTACACGATTATTAAGGATCGGCATAGGGTCGTTCGCGGGTTCGATAACAGTAGACGGAATCACCTGTTGTTTCATTATTTTTGTCTGCGAATTGACTTCTAGTCATCCTTGAAATCGGCCTGCATGACTACAGGATCGTCCTTACGCAAGTCTCACGGGTAAGTCGTTTTCCTCGGTCAAGTTCTTTAGTCGCACGAGTTTTGTCCTCACTAGCCTTTCCCCTCAAGGTCAGTATCTCATGAGTGATCAGTTCCGAGTGATATCAACCAATAATGCATTGGCGAAGTTAACGTTCAATCCTCCCTCAGAGGGCTCGAATTTCAGGACGTTATAGTTAATGGAGGCAAATTTGGGATTCAAGTAAAAGATGGTGATCTTTTATGAAACAAAAAAATGGAGTGAAATTGAAACTGGAGTTTTTTTATGAGACAAAAAAAGTTTAAGGTAGAATTGGTACTGAAACTAAAGTTGAAAATTTTTTATGAGACAAAAAAAGTTTAGGGTAGAATTGAGACTCGATCTAAAGTTAGGAGTTTTTTATGGGACCAAAAAAGAGTTTATGGTAAAATTGGGGTTTAGACCTAAAGTTAAAGGTTTTTCATGAGACAAAAAGTAGAATTAGGACAAAAGATAAAGTTGAATGTTTTTAGGATATTAGGCCCTTATCCCTATAACAAATGACTTCCACTTATAATTGGTATGTCTAAAGCTGTGCTCCTTTGATTGGAGGTATTGCCGAATCCTAGTCCCGATTGTTACCGTGGATTAGTGCTTCAAATTTCACATTTCCTCGCAAACGCTTGGTTGCCTTCTTTCCCATTTTGCCGTCCAAATTCATTCATCCTTATTTACTATTCCTCGGCCAGCTCATCCTATGAGTATTAATTTCTTGATTCTTCCCCTTGGAATCGTCACTCGGGCCATTATCCATTATTCTCATTGATCTTTATTGCCCCAGATTTCGATTTGGCTCCTATTCCTTTGTTTTTTTTCCTTTTTTAAAGAAATCTCCAAAATTTGTTTCTTTCTCACAGGCCACTCATAAAATCTTGAATAAAGAGCAATTTATCCTCAACATTCAATTCCCACCGGTTGGATTTACGATGATAATTGGGTGAGATGAATGAACCTGGTCCGTCTTTACCGAATTGGACCAACTTTCCCGCTCTTCCCTTGAAGATTACATTCTTTATATGACAAGGAACTAGATGGAAATAATCTTTCAATGAGTCCACATCTAATCCAATTTTGAGCGCCAAACTTTAAAAGTGAGCTAAATCGGTCTGCTGATTATCATTCATTTTGCCCCCTACGATATGCTTGATGCAGTGATGGGGAGTGTTTTAATGCCTATAGTAAATTTTAGGCAACAAAATGACTATATTGTAGCAAAAATTTAGGTGTCGATAATGAAAAAGAAATATTATAAACCAAGGATATAAAAATAAGCTCTTTGGAGCATCTTATTGAGATAAGCAGTCCAAACATGCTATTTCTTGAATTATCTGTAAGTCAATATCTTATTTTTTGAACTTCAAAATAAACAAAAGAATCTCGTCTTTTCAGGAAGGCATGTTATATGATCTCCTCTTTGTGTCATTTCAAAGTTTATCTCGATCAACGCTTAATTAAGTTCATATCGTCATTTGAACCTTAGGACACATCAACATGTTTATCCCAAGTCATCATAATGCATGGCAAGAGGTACATGAAGATTATATGCATCGACCTTATAGTACACTCATTGAACCAATTAGCTGACATTGAAATGGAGTTTAGTGCAAAGTATATGATGGAAAAATGGATTTTCAAGTTCTACAATATTTTGCTTGTTCTATAGGGCTAATATGAACGGTAGATCATGTTTTTATAACTAAAATTTGGACTCTTTTGTAACATAATTTAGATGATGACATATATCAAGCATACTGTTCCTTGGGTTCGAGTACATTGCTCATTTAGATGAAAAATTATTGCATATATCCGATGGAAGCAATTCATGCCCGCTTGAACTCTTACTTTTGTTTCAAATTGATTCACATGGGTATTAGGTGGTTTCTTTTATTGTAAGCCACAATGAACATTCACCAAAACTTGAAAAAGGAAGTCATGTATAATTTCAATTTCTTATATTCTGAATTAATCAGAAATATCTATGGGACTTCTAAGAACGTAATTAGTAAAGGATCCATGTTTGATTCTGTTGATTAGAGAAAAGACGTCATAAAAGTATGTTGTCATTGCTTTGGAGTCATGTCATGATCGCATGATTAAATTGACCATCGCTCGAGATTCATATCACAAATTTCATTAGCAGCATAAACAAAAATTAGAGCCAATTGTATAAGAAGTTTGGGAATATTATACGAAAAAAAAGAATGATGTTTCAGGCAACAAAAATTTATTTATCATAGATGAAAAAATTAAGGGAAGCTCACTCCCTTCGTTGAGCTATAATACAGTTTTCCATGTGATACTTGAAAGTAGAACTATTCACCCTAAAGCAGGCCCAAGTTGTCTTTCTCTATTTATCTGTTGAACATAGAGTTTGCTTTGCAAATTTGGCTTTCAAGGGACAACATAGAACCTGCACAAAGATCAATAACCTTCTGAGGGTTGCAAACCACCCGACTTGGTTGATAGAATGAAGTTGTAGTCAAATGAATAGCTTATTTTGGTAGATCATTGATCCGAATCTTCAAAGATAGAAGCATGATGATGCATCAACAGGTTTCTTGAGGAAAAGATATAAAAGTCGATGAAACAACTTCATCTTTTGTTTATAGAGAGGGTCATATATTAGGAGAGGGGAAATATTGTGGCTCTAGAGAAATAAGATATTGATTCATGGAATATCAAAATATGAGAGCTGTATAAATAGGCAAAGAATTTGCTTTTCTCATTATTGGTGGATACACTTGCATATTTTGCACTCGATACATTTCCATATCAAGAAATATGATAGAAGGTAGGTTAGGTAGGAATTGCATAATCCACTTGTGCACATCCTTTTGGTCATGAATTGACTTGTAAGGAAAATCAATACGATGAACCTCAGATGATCTATGATTTCGCTTGATTAAAATTGTGGACGTGACAATTTGACTTTCCATATTGTCGGCACGTGCTTAAACTTGGGAGTGCTATATGTAGCTAAAAGTTGTTAGACTAAATTGAAAATATCCCAAAAGTTTACGGAGGACATCGAATAAATTAAAAGTTTAATGATGGACTTGTACATTGGGCAAATATTTAAGGACCACAATGCAATCGGACAGAAAACTTCATGAGCTATTTGTATTATTTTCTCCTAAATAAAGGCATTACCGTTTTAGGCAAATGTTATTTACAAGAGATATATTTTATAGGAATTTCATTTTCCGTTTCACTGAAAGGCTTATGATAGGATGAAGACGATTGTGTTAAGCTCATAGGTACAACAAATATTAACAAATTAATCGTAATTAGCTCGCTAACCATGGAGCTTGCTGGAATGGATTTGTCAAAATATACATGCTGGCGTGACTGGCGTCCTAGGTTTTTTGTGCTGGCGATTGCATGAATGCCTCGTCCCTGTAACAGTTCTTACTTTAAGTAAACTTTATCAACATGTTAAGATTATTGAAAAACATTTTATAATTTAGCGTTCTTTGTAAGATTTTTTTTATGCTGAGAGTATATGCATGGCAACTAAACAAGTTGATAGAGTTGGATTGAGATCGCAACTACAAGTTTTGATGGATCATCCTAAAGATCAATAATATTAGTGTACTCGGTGAGAGCAACGTGAACTCCTAGCTAGGAGGAAAGCCTGTTACGGAAATTTGACGAATCAACAGGCACAAGGTCGCCCGTGCACCATTAAGCTTTTGGTGAAAGTCCCAAGCGGCGGTGGGTAGGGAACCAACAAGCACAACGGTGAGACAAGGGTTGCCGGAGGTTAAGTCTCTGGATAGGGACTATAAGATGCTAACGATCACAGATGCGGGGACACCAGAGCAGTGGAGGTCTGCCGGAGTTGCTGGCGCAGCACAGACTCCCTAAAAACCTCTAAAAATTCTAAGCATGCGTGAGATCTGACCAAGAAATTACCGTTGCAACGATGGCTCAAAATGACACAGGCCGGAGGAGATCGCTGCTTCAATGGAGGGAGCGAACAGTGCCATCAGTGTGTGGAAGTTGATGTACTCGTCGAGATTACTGCTGGTCATGGGCTAAGGCACTGGGAAACTTAGAAGAAGTGGTGATGCCATCGGAAGCTAGTTGGACGGCTGCTGAGGTGACTATAGCGTTAAAACGACTTCAGGGAAAACCACAGGGGTCCGAGCTAGTGCAGTGGTGTGTAGTGGCGGCTCAAAGCAGGGAAGCTTTGACGGATGCGAGGACGTGGTGGCGCGAAGGCCGTAGCAGTGTCACGAGGAAGCCAACGAGCTGGTCTTTGCTTCTATGATCCTGTCTCTTCTCCCAGTTCAAGTACAACCTAAGCCGTGGTGCTCATTTATAGGAAATTGCTAGTGTTGCTGGGCGAGTTAGACTACCAGACTTGTCGGCAATGATTGCTGGGAAGCAGGGCACGGCAACGGGAGCAGCAGGCAGCCGGCCAGGGATGATGACGAGGCTGAGGCGTTTGGGCAGCAGCGAAGGACAAGAGCTTCGTGTTATGTAGCAAAGAATATGCTGGGCACACTGGAAAAAATAACGTCTGAAGACCGTGGGACAAAGACACCGTCAAGGCAGTGCTAGAAAAGGACCGACCAAAAAAGACAAAACTGAAAGAGAAACGTGAGGTCTTCCCAATTCTTTTTTTGTCCTTTCTCTTGAAATGGATTTGAAGTCCCAAAATTTATTATGAAAATGTAATTGAGTTTTATATCTTTCAAAAAATATAATAAAGTTCTAAAACTTATCACAAAAATGTAATTGAGTCGTAAAACTTTAAAAAATGCAATGAAATTCTGAAACTTATTGATATCTTTTGTCATGTTGGAAGGAGTTAATGCAAAGACTTATTTGCACCAACTTGATAAGTTTCAGGATTTGGTTGCATTTTTTGAAAGTTTCAAGGTTAGATTGCACTTCCTCGACAAGTTATAGGATTTGATTACACATTTTGAAAATTTTGGTACTCAATTACACAATAAATTTTAAGCTTTCCAATAAACTTATCCCTAGGCCTAATACCTAAAAACTCCAATTTTAACTTCTGTCCCATTCTTCCTTTTGTCTCATAAAAACCTCCAATTTAAGTTTAGTCCCAAAAAAAACCCTTTGTGACACCTAGATTTGTGCTAGTTAAATCTTGTACTTTAGAGACTAAGTTGTTACAATATTTTGGAAAAGCAAACCCATCAAAATGACGTTGAAAAAATTGTTGAGAAAAAAAGTAATAATTAAGGCTTCGTTTGTTTCACGGAAAATAACTTATAGGAAAATGTTTTCTGAATTTGCCGACATTGTTTCACGGAAAATAAATTCATTGGGGAAAACATTTTCCATGAACGAAAAAAAAGTCTTCTAAAGTGAGGGAAAATGTTTTCCACTTTTCAAGTTGGGGAAAACATTTTTCATTCTCACTCTCTCCCATCTCACACCCCCTATTAGTCCTCACTTCTTTCTTTTAATTTTTAAATCAAATTTTTTAATTTTTTTCATAAATTCAAATTTTTTAATAAAATCGATTTTTTTCTTTTTTTTTCTTTCTTCCTTTTTGTTGTTTTTCTTTTTTTCGGCTGGTCGCCAGCCACGGCAATGGTCGACGACCCGACAACAAGCGAGTCAAGCTTGCCAATTGGTGACGCTTGAGCGTTGCCAGAGGCGGCGAGGCTCGGGCCTCCCGGATTAGCGATGCCTGAGCGTCACTAGACTCGACGAGGCTAGAGTGTCACTGATCTGCAAGGCCCGAGCCTCGCCACTGTCTGGCGAGGCCCGAGCCTTGCCGCCTTGAGCTCGCCTTATTGGTGAGCTGATTGGGCAAGCTCGAGGCGTAGCTGGCCGCCGGCTGGCGACTAGCCAAGGAAGGAGAGAACACAAAAAAAAAGAAAAAAATAAATTTATAATCAATTTTTAAAATAATAAATAACGGTTTTAAAAAATAAAATAATAAAAAATCTATTGAAAAGAGTTTATAAAGTATAATATTTTTCCAAGTGAACAACGAAAAATATTTGCCAATTCAAAATCAAGTTTCACCAGAATACCGAAAAATAATTACTTTTTCCAGGAAAATAACTTCTTGAAAAATATTTTCCAGAAAAGTAACATTTTCCGTGAAACGAACGGAGCCTAAATATTTTTCTTGGCTGTACAAGTGAATATTGCCATTGAAGGATTGCAATAGTAAATTTCAAGAATTCCTCCCGTAGAGGAATGGGCCAAAATTGATTTATATAAGCCTAGCCCTTTTCATTTCTTTGGTGTGGCTAAGAGGGACAAAAAAACGAAAATCGAGGGACAGCTGCAGAGCAAATTTTCCCCACGTAGATGCAAGGTGGAAATGCAAAGGGCTACCGCTGTTCTTACTTTCTTTTCCTTAAACGTTTCAGTAGCCCCAACCTTTTCTCTCTCTTCCTTTACCCAATTCCCCTTGCAGAACCACCCTCACACCTCTTCGCCATCTTTGATCAGCTGTGATCAGAGGGGACCCTAGAGAAGACAGATGTCAAAGAACCGTTGCTAGCGTTGGCTAACCCCCTTCGACCATCCCAAGAGTGGGAGGAGGTCATTGAAGCTAGTTGTACCATCTAAAAGCCCCATCCGCCGGTTTCATGCTCGCCCATAATACCCAACTAGGCAAGTAAACCCATTGTATGATTTTCATGGGTGGTGTGAATTTTGGGCAATCTAGGAACAGTTGAGGCCGAATGCAAATTTGCATCTAGCTGGGTTTCGTTGATTTGAAGTTAGTAATGAAGTCAGGCGTCGGAAGGATTTGCATCGGATGCCTCGACGTATGCAAGTGAAATCTTAAGGAATGAAATGGAGTTTAGGGGAAAGATGAGGGATTGAATAAAATTTTGTTGAGTGTGAGAACGGGGGGATATAAAGTCGGGTCTCAAGAACTAGTTTTTGAAGACGGTAAAGCGTAAAGAGTGGAATGGTAGTGAAGAGTGGGCTGTTGGTGAGTTTGCTAGTGCGACGGGGATCTTGAATGCACTAGAGGTGGTTTGTCATGCCCTGACCCTCGAGCACGCGGCAACCCCTATTCTCTTGCGGTCATTTGATTTGCAACTCCCCAAGATCCGTCGCCGACCGTTATTTTTATCTTTTAATTAAACGCACGTGGAAGCGAATTACAATCCTTAGTCAATTACAAAAGTAGGGATAGCAGGAAAACCCAACAAGAACACATTCAAAAGTATTACTTTATTTATCTACTGATTAACCCTAGGAAGTTTATAAGTACAAGCCTTTACTACGGGCATCATCCTATCGAGCCAATGAAACAATAAGCTAGGGTTAATCTACTCCCTTAAAAAATGGCCAAGAGCCGTTACACGCATCGATTCTCCATCCTACGGACTTGAAAATGGTTATTCAATAACCAGTGAGATAAAATCTCAGTAAGTCAAAATCCTAAGCCTCGGTTAGGAATTTCGCTCGCCTTGAGGGTAGTCTAATCATGCAACCTAGTTCCGGCAAACAAGACATACCACATCTCAAGCAGCATTATCAGACGACAGTTCAATAAGCAGATGCAAACACATGCGACCCTACCTGGCCTTGGCATATGCAACTTGTAGAAATTATCAATCACCTCATAACAATAATAAGAGTCATGCAAATAATCAGAGCATAGCACAACTTTCTCATATCTCAATGCCCACACGTGCTTCGATTATTACAACCCACTAGGTCATGGCACAACTTTATGGTTGGCGGTCAACTGGTCGTAGACCAGGCATTGTCCTCCCTCATAAGGCACGACGGTGTCATGGGTTCTCCCCCATCGACGGCATTCCCTATGGAGCATAGGGCTCTCTCACTGCCGCAGCTCCACATCTGACCACTGTCAGGCGACCCAATGGTCACGGCACAACCCCAATGGGGATTGGCGGTCATCTGGTTCAACCGAGCTATCAACTTTAATCTGACCATACAACACATCAACAAACAGTTCATTCTTGTCTTTGCTTTTGCTTGGTCGTGAATGCAACATAATTTATGCTCATGCGACATGCTATTGTAGTTGACATATGTATAATGAAATGCAATAGTGTCTGGCAGTCACGTACAGCAGCAGCATTCGAATCACTCACGAAAGTTGCAACAATCAACAGTTCAAGTCACAGTCTATTAATCAATTCCAAAAAATCAACATCACGATACTTGCACACTTTTCCAAATAATCACGTACTTCAATAATTACCGGTACCCAACCACGTGTCTCAATATTTAATAATAAATAAACATGTGTCCTCATGACGACGACAATCAACTATTCCCAACAATACTCAATTATTCCAAAATAAGTATAAACTATAGTTATACTTAAAGATAGTCATTTAAGAGAAGCATATAATACTATAGTCGATTGTTCCGATAAAATAATTTAAGTCCCACAAAATACTTATAATTATTTTCCAATCCCATAATTAATTATCCAACCCAAATAATTTCATTTAATAAAAATCTTCTTTAATAAACCAATGTCATTTCATAATGTAGTATATAAATACAATTGACATTAGAAAATTAGACCATAGTAATTTTCCCACAAAATTACTCAATTAAAATCATTTCCCTAAATAATCACAATTAATTATTTTCCCCAAAAATAATTAATTTCAGAAATGAATAGTAATAACAATATTAATAATTCGAAATTAAAAAAAATAAATAATTAATTAATTCCGAAAATAATAAATAATTATTATTAATTCCAAAAATAATAATAATATTTATTAATACTAACCATGGTTACTATTCTAACCCAACTACGGTTAACTAACCCAACCACGGTTACTTTAATCTAATCTCAGTTACTTTAATCTAACCGCGATTACTTTATTCTAACCATGATTAACACTAAGCAAGATTAATCAATACTATTATATTTCTAATTAACCATCATTCAAAGCATTAATCAAAGATTAAACTAATTAAACTACTCCTAAGCAAGATTAACCCCTAACTAAGGGATTAGGAAATCGACTCATGGTTTAGCGATTCCGACGACATGGGCGCGACGGCGGTGGCGAGGGTGACGCGCGGCTACGTCCTAAACATTGAGACAAGCGGCAACAGAAATGGGTCTCGGCGACGGGGTGGTTTCGATCCAGTGAGAAAGAACGGTGACGGACGCGGCTCACGGACCGGCGATGCCGGGATGCGGCTTGGACTCTCTGGCGGCGTGTGGCGACTCCGGCATGCGGCAAGGGTGGCTGATTTGGGGGCAACACAGCAGCACAGCTGCTGTTTTGAGAGGAAAACCAGAAAAGAACACAAGAGGGAAAGGAGAAAGACAAAAGGGAAAAGTGGGGTGGCTGGTGGTGGACGTGAGGAAGAGATGAGGGGAAGAAAAAGTCAACAAGGGGGGGAATAGAAGGAAACGCGTAGAGGTAGTCGGGAGGAGAGAGAAAAAGATAAAGATAAAGATAAAGAAAAATAAAATACTAGACAAGCTTCTAGAAAGGGCAATTCGGTCTTTTTGCCCCTGAAGCACAAATTCCCAAATATTTGGCTCCAAAACTCGGCTCGTGGAATCCTTTTCCGATAATTTCGGGCTTACTGATAAATTCGAGAATCAATGAGGTAACGTCCAATATTTTAGTCTCGATATCCCTAAAAGTTCGATACTCGATACCGGATTGAAATTTGTGGTTAAAATCAATCAATCGCGACTTTCGTACGACCTAACTTTCGGGCGGCGTTTAGGGGTTCTCACGTGTTTGACTCGTGGTTGGTAGCTTTTCAATCCAAGATCGTGCATATTCAAATCAGGGCGATCCTCGATTGTCATGTAATCACGAGGGGTTAATTGCACACACTGAGTACAAGGCCAAAAGGAAATCGGTTTAATGTCGTTTGCAATTAATATCGAAGTCGTGCGGAATCACCTACAATCAGACCTCGTACTTTTACCGAATCGATTTATTTCCGTTCGCTAATTGACCTACAACAGTGTGGTATTATTCCTCTTTGATCCTCGTCTGAGCACCTCAAAGTGCAAACTTTCTCTAGCTCGTCAATCCATGAGCTCATTTCCACGGGGTCACTTATTGACACTTGAAATCTAATTCACCGAATTTCCATCAAATCACTGTCCGAATTTCACAAGCCACCAATTTTCCTTTCAACATTCTTTTCAAGTCCATTTGATACCTAGTCCAAAATATCACCTCAACCACTTGAAAATTTATGCAGGCCAAATGTCATTTATCGCACTAAAAGCTTTCGAGTACTTTTTCAAATCCTTTCTAATACCTCGAGAAGAAAATCATCGATAATGCTATTTCACCATTTATCCACCTAACATCAAGGGATAATTAATTATTAATCCACCGAAGACAAAAATCCATTCCTCAATTCCCAATGTTAATTATCTCTCAAAATAATCCACCTTAGGTAAATTCATATCTTAATCGAATCTAAGACCTCCGAGCAATAAATCATCCACCATAAATTTTATTAAAGATTATCACCATTTGATCTCTTATGATCCCATACCTACAACTCCTCAAATCATCAAGATAAAACTTATCCGACTTCCATTAAATCTAATGACATTAATTGTTGTGACGTGTAAGCAACCAATTTTTCTTGTTGCCTTACCACGCAGTCAAATCCCTTATATGACACCTTACTATAAATCTCGTAATCTCCGACACAAGACTAAATCCTCAAAACCGGTGTGGTAATGAACTTATACTTAAGCTCTTAAACATTATGCTTGCACTTATCCGTCCATTCAAATTCTTACGTCCTTTGTTAACATTTGCATCAAAGGCATAGCTATCGTAGAGAACCTTTCTACGAATCATCTATAATAATCTGTTCAACTTAGAAAATTTCGAACCTCTGTCACTGTCATAAGTCTTAGCCAAATCATGATTGCCTTGATCTTAGCAGATCTATAGAAATTCCTCTATCCAAAATCACTCGATAACAAAAGCAACATGAGTAAACCCAAGCGTCATGGGCTCTCCCCCATCGATGGCATTCCCTATGGAGCATAGGGCTCGCTCGCTGCCGCAGCACTGCATCTGACCACTGTCAAGCGACCCAATGGTCATGGCACAACCCCAATGGGGATTGGTGGTCATCTGGTTCAATCGGGCTATCAACTTTAATCTGACCATACAACACATCAACAAACAGTTCATTCTTGTCTTTGCTTTTGCTTGGTCGTGAATGCAACATAATTTATGCTCACGCAACATGATATTGCAGTTGACACACGTATAATGAAATGCAGTAGTGTCCGGCAATCACGTACAACAGCAGCATTCCAATCACTCACGAAAGTTGTAACAATCCACAGTTCAAGTCACAGTCTATTAATCAATTCCAAAAAATCAACATCACTATACTTGCACACTTTTCCAAATGAATAGTAATAACAATATTAATAATTCGAAATTATAAAATAATTTAATAATTAATTAATTAATTCAGAAAATAATAAATAAATAATTGATTCCGAAAATAACAATAATATTTATTAATACTAACCATGGTTACTATTCTAACCCAACTGCAGTTAATTAACCCAACTACAGTTAATTAACCCAACCACAGTTACTCTAATCTAACTGCATTTACTTTAATCTAATCACGGTTACTTTATTCTAACCATGATTAATCAATAATATTATATTGCTAATTAACCATTGTCCAAAGCATTAATAAAAGATTTAACTAATTAAACTACTCTTAAGCAAGATTAACCCCTAGCTAAGGGATTAGGAAATTGACTCACGGTTTAGCGATTCCGACGACACGGGCGTGATGGCGGTGGCGAGGGTGACGCGCGGCTATGTCTGAAACATGACAAGCAGTGATGAAAATGGGTCTCAGCGACGGGGTGGTTCCGATTCAGTGAGAAAGAACGGCGATGGACACGGCTCATGGATCGGCGATGCTAGCATGTGGCTTGGACTATCCGGCGGCGTGTGGCAGCTCCGGTGTGTGGCAGCTCTGTCATACGGCAAGGGTGGCTGATTTGGGGGCAACACAGTAGCACAGTTGCTGTTTTGGGAGGAAAACCAGAAAAGAACACAAGAGGGAAAGGAGAAAGACAAAAGGGAAAAGTGGGGTGGTTGGTGGTGGACGTGAGGAAGAGATGAGGTGGAAAAGAAAGTCAACGAGGGGGGGAAGGAAGAAGGAAACGTGTAGAGGAAGTTGGGAGGAGAGAGTAAAAGATAAAGATAAAGATAAAGAAAATACTAGACAAGCTTCTAGAAAGGGCAATTCGGTCTTTTTGCCCCTGAAGCACAAATTCCCAAATATTTGGCTCCAAGACTCGGCTTGTTGAATCCTTTTCCGATAATTTCAGGCTTATCGATAAATTTGAGAATCAATGAGGCAACGTCCAATATTTTAGTCTCAACATCCCTAAAAGTTCGATACCCGATACAGGATTGAAATTCGTGGTTAAAATCAATCAATCGCGACTTTAGTACGACCTAACTTTCGGGTGGCGTTTAGAGGTTCTCATGCGTTTGACCCGTGGTTGATAGCTTTTCAATCCACGATCGTGCATATTCAAATCAGGGTGATCCTTGATTGTCATGTAATCATGAGGGGTTAATTCCTCACACTGAGTACAGGGCCAAAAGGAAATCGGTTTAACGTCGTTTGCAATTAATATCAAAGTCGTGCGGAATCACCCGCAATCCGACCTCGTACTTTTGCCGAATCGATTTATTTATGTTCGCTAATTGGCCTACAACAGTGTGGTATTATTCCTCTTTGATCCTTATGGTCGAGTGGTCTACCCCTGATTAAATTCACTAGTCGTATGCGTACCGATCCTTAATTGCCTTGCCGAATAGTCAGTTAACTCGTGAGGGGCCAACTCAGAGTAAACGTAACTAACAGTGCATTGATAAAATAACCATTTCATCTATCTCGGAATGGGTCAAAATTCAGGATGTTACATGGTTTGTTTAGGACAAATAAGGGATTATGAGGAGTTCCAAAGTGAGCCCAAGGTTACATGATGTTGATTGGGGGAGGGGGGGATCAAAGCTACTAGGTGAGATTTGGTTGTGAGAATCATAGACTCAGCTATGGATAGGGGTTATTAAGGTAGAAGTGGGATGCATATTAGACCAAAACAGAAATGGGAGGGCTTGAGTGATGATTGGGGTAAATGTTCAATAGGAGTGGGCTAATATTTGGCTACAAAAGGGGTGAGAAAAAGGGGTATAAAGAGAAGACACTTGGATGGGGTTTGTGGCTAAAGGATCGTGAATGGTGCAAAAAGAGTAGAAGCGTATAGTTAGAAATCATGTTAATTCTAGAACAATTGAAATAGACCATCAAGCTGTGTGTTAGGTAAATGATTGGATGTAATGGGGGTTAGTAAAGAATTCACTTGGGCTTGCTAACTTGACCGGAACCTCTGTAAGTTCAATATCCTAGGAAACAAAACTAAATTATATTGTGCAAATTAGAGTATTGAATTGCTACAACAGAATAAGATGTTTATGATCGTGCCATCAAACGATAAGGCGATGGGGGCCCTAAGTGTCGAGATGCCTGGAGAGGGATGAAATTGTGTATTTGCGGACTCTCCAGAGGATTGAGGAGGGTTAAATAACTCCTTAGGGGACTTCATGATGCCAGGTTGTGTGTGAAGGGTGCAGGGCGAGGTGTCAGCTCCCCCTGGGTGATAGTTGCAGTAGGATTGAATAGATGGGTCGATTGGATAGTGTCCTACTAGTGAACATCATTCTTATAGTTCCTTGACCCGGTAATAGAATTGTCTTCAGATAAATTATATAGTTTTATGACCGAACCTTGTAGCTGAGGCATTTATATATAGTTTTATTGGTTTGTAGCCAAATCATGTACTCAGACAATTGGTTTGCTTGTTGAGTTTTAAACTCACTCTTGGTTATCGTGATTATTTTCAAATTAGAAGGTGTCCTCTGCTTCTCTAGTTGCCACTTTGTCGATCCACTATGGGGCTTCGGCTAACTTTGTATTGCTTTGTGAGGAAATTCATGATTGGCACTTTTTGGGGGTGACCTTTATGAGGTTTGTGTCTTGCCTTACCATAGACATCGGTGCTTCGATTGCGCTGGCCTTTTTGGCCTTTGTAGCCCCTTATGCACGAGTGAATGGCTAGCTAATAGGACCCTTGCCGCTATATGATGATGGCCTGTTCTTGGGTGGAAGCTCGATGAGCTAGGCGGGAGCTATAGGAGGCATCGGGTTTTGGTTTTTGAAGAGCGGCTCGACATAGGAGAGGGTGGATAGATAACTAGGCTCGACATATGAGCTACATTAAGTTGTGAACTTAAAAAAAAAAAGGAATGTAAGGTCTTGGTTATCGAAGATAGACATTACCGGATATGGGTGCCACATTTGGTGGTATTAGGGCTAAGACTTGTTGGAGTGATAGGGTGTAAGGGATTTAGATGGACTGTAGTGTACCTGAGTGTTTAGATTATCTACTAATGAACATAATTGTCACGTATAACCTATGTCAATTATTGGTAGGGGCGACAAGTTTTGCGGTTGGTGTGGTTTGAGTAACGTGGGGATATTATGTTACTTTTAATTAACAGCACTAATTTCAAACTTTTGATGTGGGTAATGTGCATAAGTTTAGGAGAAAAATAGTGTGATCAAGAAGCTCATCTTTGCCTTGAAGAGAAGTGGCTACATTGGGGACAAGGCCAAGGATGGAGGATGTGATGCGAGCCCTGATTACCTTAGGAAATTTGTTGGAGAGATAGGTTCAATTACCCCCACAATAGCCACCCTCACCATCGCCTCAATAGCGACCTCTAGTGGAGCATTGGACTCAAGGACTAGTGGAACAGTTCCTAAAGTTGAAGCTGCCTAATTTCTTGGGAATAGGACGTCCTGAAGAGGCGGAGCAGTGGATTGATAGTATGGAAAGAATTTTAAGCTGTTAGGTTGTGATGACTAGGATAGAATAACATTTGCAGAATACTAGTTTGAACAGAATACCATATATTGGTGGAGGGCGTTGAAGGATACCATATTTCCAATACGTACAAAAATGGTATGGGATGAGTTTGTGAAGGCTTTTTTACAAGAAACATTTTTCTGAATGCATGAAGGATCGAAAAATATTGAATTTGTCTAGTTAAGTCAGGAGGAATTGATTGTGGATCAATATGAGGTGAAATTTTCAGAACTTTCAAGATATGCTCCTAAGTTGGTTTAAGATCCCGAGGATAAAGCAAAGAGATTTTTGAAGAGCCTAAAGACAGATATTAGGAAGCAATTGGTGCCTTTAGGTATAAGAGACTATAATGAAGTGTATGCTTGAGCCTAATAGGTTGAGCAAGAGCTCATTAGGGAGTAGAAAGAGGACAACGGAAAGGTCAGATCAAGACCGCAAAAAGCTACGAAGGATGTGCATAGCGGCAAACGATGCTTTTCTCGAGATGCGCCCTAGAGTTCCAGGAAGAGGCCTGATTTTGGAAGTTCTGGAGGGATAAATAAGGGACAATATGTGAGTTGGGCTATATACCCCAAAGCGATCTGTGTCGATGATGCAATAGGGGACATAGGCTTGGACCTTGCCTTGATTCCTTGGGATGTTTTACGTGTGGTAAAAGGGCCATTTCAAAAGAGACTATCCACAAGGGAGACAACAGGCTAACAACGATCAAGCGCCGCAGACACACCAATGCTTTAGGGGGTGCCCTCATTTGGAAAGACACAAAGATTTGCAACTGTAGGGAAGGTGTATGCGGTGACTCAAGAGGAATCGGAAGCTTCCAAGACCATTATTTTAGGTATGATTTCTTTAAACAATAAGAAGGCATATGCATTGTTTGATCTTGGCACGACCCATTCTTTTATTTTTGAAAGGTATATACGGTTGTATAACTTAGAAGTGACACCCCTCTCAATAACTCTCAGTGTTTCCATGCTATTGATGGATGAAGTAGTGTCTACATTTATTTGTTTGAATTGCCAAATTTCGATAGGAGGAAGGAGACATTCAATTGACTTAGTAGAGATAGTTATGCATGGCTATGATACTATTATAGGCATGGATTGGCTGTGTAAGCAGTGAGCCAATATGGATTGTTATAGGAAAATGATCCAATTTAGTCCCTCTGATAAACCTTATTATGAGTTCTATGGGAACGAGATGACCCCCTCTACAACCTTTATTTTGGCAGTGGAAGCACACAGACTTCTAGATAGGGGATGTTAGGGATATGTAGTAGTGATTAAGGACTAGAGAAAGAAGGAGGTGAAGCTAGAGGATATTTGTGTAATACAAGAATTTCCTAATATATTTCCTGAGGAATTACTTGGGTTACCACCAAAGTGGGAGGTTGAGTTTGCTATTGAACTACTCTCGAGAACAAAACCAATATCAATAGTTCTAGATTTGATGTCTTTGATGGAGCTAAAGGAATTGAAAATCTAGCTACAAGAATTATTGGATAAGGGATTTATAAGACTGAGCGTATCCCTATGGGGGCACCAGTCTTGTTTGTGAGGAAAAAAGACGGATCAATGCGTCTTTGCATTTATTATAGACAATTGAACCAAATCACAATTAAGAATAAATACCTTTTACTAAGGATCAATGATTTATTCGATCAATTAGCTGGCAATTTATTCTTTTCAATAATTGATTTGAGGTCTAGATACCATCAATTAAGGGTTAAGGAGGAAGACATTCCCAAGACGGCCTTTAGGACTCGATAAGGACATTATGAATTTTTAGTTATGTCCTTTGGTCTGACTAATGCACCTACTGCCTTCATGGATTTGATGAATGGGATATTCATATCATATTTGGATAAGTTTGTAATCATTTTCATCAATGATATTTGGTATATTTGAAAGGGCTAGAAGAGCATAAGGAACATTTGAGGATAGTATTGCAGACTCTTAGAGAACACAAATTTTATGCTAAATTTAGTAAATGTGAATTTTGGTTAAACTAGGTAGTATTTTTGGGTCATGTGGTGTTTGGAAAAGGGTTGTCGGTGGACTCGACAATGATTGAGGCCATAACTAAATGGCCAAGACCCATTGCATTGACGGAAGTTTGGAGCTTTCTAGGGCTTGTAGGGTATTATCGAAGGTTCATATAAGGATTTCTACGACTTGCAATAAAGCGACAAATGCCCTTAGTCGTAAGTCAGCTATGAGTATGGCCAGTTTTAGGTTGAAAGAGTGGAATCTTTTAAAAACCATTTCCAACTTTACGTTAGAACTGAATCGCCTTTTAGGTGTGTTGGCAACCTTGAGGATAGAGCCACAGGTGGTCTAAAGGATATGGACCCTATAGCAGTTGGACCCCAAAAATTTTAAAAATTCGCAAGGAGGCACAAGTTGGTGAGAGAATAAAATTTCAAATATGTTAGGATGGGATTGTCAAGTACCAAGGATGCCTTTGTGTGCCTAAGAATGAAGAAATTATAAAAAAAGATATTATCAAAGGCATATAAAAACACTTATATCATCCATCTAGGAAGTATTAAATTATTGAAACCCCTGGGCATTCCTAAGTGGAAGTGGGAACATATCATTATGGATTTTTGACAAGGATTCTTAAGAACTTCTAGGGGACATGATTCAATATGGGTAGTAGTTGATCGCCTAACTAAGTCTGCACACTTCATGGCAATCCGACAAAATTATTCAATGGACTAGTATGCAAAGATGTACGTGGGACAAGTTGTCTATCTATATGGAGTTCCTATGACTATTACGTCTGATCGGGATCTGAGGTTTACGTTAAAATTTTAGCAAAACTTACAAGTTGCCTTAGGGACCAAACTCCATTTCAATACAGCTTTCATCCTCAAACTAACGGACAATCAAAAAGGGTTATCCAAATATTAGAAGACATGTTGAGAGCCTATATATTGGATTTTAAAGGAAACTGGGATGACAAATTGCATTTGGCAGAATTTGCGTACAATAATAGTTTCCAACAAAGTATTAGAGCTACCCCATTTGAGAAACTATATGGAAGAGCTTGTAGGACTCTGGTGTGTTGGAATGAGGAAGGTGAACGAAAATTAATTGCACCTGAATTAGTCCAAGTTACTACAGATGCTATAAGGATTATTAGAGATTGGCTACGGACATCACAGAGTTGACAGAAGAGTTATGCAGACAAACGTAGGAGACCTTTGGAATTTGACGTGTGAGACAAAGTTTTCTTAAAAGTCTCACTAGTTAAAGGCATGTCGAGATTTGGTAAAAAGGGCAAATTAAGCCTATGATTCATTGAACCTTTTGAGATACTTGACAGGGTTGGAGAAGTAGCCTACAAATTGGCATTACCATCAAATTAGAGGGCATACATAACATATTTCATGTTTCAATGTTAAGAAAATATCATCTTGACCCTACCCATGTGTTGGACTACAAGACCATCAAGGTGGACCAAAATGTGAATTATACGGAAGAGCATGTACAAATTTTAGGCAGAAGAGAGCAAGTATTGAGGACGAAAGTAATCCCGCTAGATAAGGTGTCATAGCGACATCATGATCTCGTAGAAGCAACATGGGAAAGTGAAGAAGAAATCCGATAGTGATAAGCCCCATTTATGTAGTTGAGATTCAATTTCGAGGATGAAATTTTCTAAGAGGGGGAGATTTGTGACACCTAGATTTGCGGTAGTTAAATCATGTACTTTAGAGACCGAGTTGTTATGATATTTTGGAAAAGCAAACTTGTCAAAATGATGTTGGTAAAATGATGTTGAGAAAAAAAAAGTAATAATCAAAATTTTTTCTTGGCTGTATGAGTGAATATTGCCGTGAAGGATTGCTATAGTCAATTTCAAGAATTCCTTCCATAGAGGAATGGGCGAAAATCCATTTATATAAGCCTAGTCCTTTTGATTTCTTTGGTGTGACTAAGAGAAAAAAGAAAAGAAAAGAAAATCGAGGGATAGCTGCTGAGTAAATTTTCCCCATGTAGATGCTAGGTGGAAACACAAAAGGCTACCATCGTTCTTACATTCTTTTCTTTAAACGTTTCAATAGCCCTAACATTTCTCTCTCTCTTCCTTCTCTCGATTCCCTTTGTAGAACCACCCCCACACCTCTTCCCTATCTTTGATCAATTGTGACTAGAGGCAACCCCAGAGAAAACCAATGCCAGAGACTCGTTGCTGGTGCTAGTTAACCCCTCCAACCATACCAGGAGCGAGAGGAGACCATCAAAGCCAGTCGCACCATCTGAAAGGCCCATCTGCTGATTTCGTGCTCACCCGCATTACTCGACCAAGCAATTAAACCCATTGTCTGATTTTCATGAGCGATGTGAATTTAGGGCAATATAGGAATAGTTGAAGCTGGACGTAGATTTGCATGTGGGTAGGGTTTGCTGGTTTGGGGCTAGCAAGGAAGTCGGGCGTCAAAAGGATTTGCACTAAATGCCCCAGCGCATGCAAGTGAAATCATGAGGAATGAAATGGAGTTTAGGGGAATGCTGAGGGATTGGATGAAATTTTATTGAGCGTGAGAATAGAGATGACAGAAAGTCGAATCTTGGGAACTGGTTTTCGATGAAGGTAGAGCATCGGGGGTGGAATGGTAGCAAGAGTGGGCTACTGTGAGTTTGCTGGTGCAATGGGGATCCTCAATGCACTAGAGGTGGTTTGTTTAGGATAAATCAAGGATCATGAGGAGTTTTGAAGTGAGCCCGAGTTTACGTGCCGTTGATTGAGGGGGGGGATCAAAGCTACCGGTGAGATTTGGTTGTGAGAATCACATATTCGACTCTGAATGGGGGTTATTAAGTGATGATTGGGGTAAAAGTTCAGTAGAAGTGGGTTGATATTTGGCTACAAAAGGGGTGAGAAAAAGGGGATAAAGAGAAGACGTTGGGATGGTGTTTTGGGTTATAATAAAGGAAAACCTAAAGCCGAAGGATCGTGAATGTCGCAAAAAGAGTAGAAGTGTGTAAAATAAAATTACGTTAACCCTAGAACAATTGAAATGGACTATCAGGCCGCATATTAGGTGAATGATTGGATGCACTAGGGGTCGGTAAAGAATTCACTTGGACTCGCTTACTTGACCGGAATCGTTGTAATTTGATATCCTAGGAAAAGAAATTGAATTGTTATGTGCAAATTGGATTATTGAATTGCTGCAACAGGATAAGGATATTCATAATAATGCCATTGATTGATAAGGCGATGGGGGCCCCGGGTGTCAGGATGCCTGGAGAAGGATGAAATTGTGTGTTTGCAGACTCTCCAAAGGACTAAGGAGGTTTGAATAACTCCTTGGGGGACCTTGCGATACCAGATTGGGCACAAGGGGTGCAGGGCGAGGCATCAACTTTGCCTAGGTGATTGTTTTAGTAGGACTGAATATATGGGTTGATTGGATAGTGTCCTACTAGTGGAAATCATTTTTATAGTTCCTTGACCTAGTAATAGAATTGTCTTCAGATATATTATATAGTTTTATGACCGAACCTCGTAGCTGAGGCATTTACATATAGTTTTATTGGTTTGTAGCCAAACCATGTACTCGGACAACTAGTTTGCTTGCTGAGTTTTAAACTCACTCTTGGTTGTTGTGATTTTTTTTTTAAAAAAAATTAGAAGATGTCCTTTTCTCCTCTAGCTACCACTTTCATCGATCCACTATGGGGCTCTAGCTGACTTTGTATGGCATTATGATTGGCACTTTGGGGGGTGACCTTTGTGAGGTTCGTTTCTTGCCTCACCACAGACATCAGCGCTCTGATCGGGTTGGCCTTATTGGCCTTTGTGGCCCTGTATGCTCGAGTGAATGGCCAACTAATGGGACCCCTGCTACTGTCTGATGATGGCTTGGACTAGGGTGGAAGCTCGACGAGCTAGGCGGGAGCTAGAGAAGGCACCAGGTTTTGGTTTCTGTCGAACTGCTCGACATAGGAGAGGCTGGATAGATGACTAGAGACGAGATCCCTACTGTTTGTACCTGTCGTATTTTTTTGTAAAAATTCCTCCCTAGATTTCCCTCTCTACTAACTCGTAATATGTGACCAACCTACTAATGAAGGAGCGGCTGTTTTGTTTACTTCGTATATTAGAATTGAGTGGATTTTTGATATGAGCTACGTTTAGTTGTAAACTTCAAAAAAGAAAAGAATTTATGGTGCTAGTTTTCGAAGATAAACATTATCAGGTATGGGCGCCACACCCTAAGTTTTAGGTGTTGTCTTAATTCTACCATATATGTTTTTGTTCTATCAAAAAGCCACAATTATAGGTCTTGTCCTAATTTTACCCTAGAACTTTTGTAGCCTCATAAAAACCACAAAATATTACTTGAGTTACAAATTTGCCCCCATTAACTCTCCATCCAAAATTTCTCTTTGACAACAGAGAGAGAGAGAGAGAGAAAACTCTCAAGCATGAGAAGTTCGAGCGTCCCGAGCGTGAGCTCTCTGACCATGAGAAATGGAACATTCCCAAACATGAGAGATTGAAAACCAAGCTCAAAATTACAAAGGGCAATTTTGACAGGGAGTTAATGGAGGCAGATTTGGGATTCAAGTAAAAGATGGTGATCTTTTATGAAACAAAAAAATGGAGTGAAATTGAAACTAGAGTTTTTTTATGAGACAAAAAAGTTTAGGGTAGAATTAAGACTCGATCTAAAGTTAGGAGGTTTTTATGGGACAAAAGAAAATTTATGGTAAAATTGGGGTTTAGACCTAAAGTTAAAGGTTTTTCATAAGACAAAAAGTAGAATTAGGACAAAAGATAAAGTCGAATGTTTTTAGGATATTAGGCCCTTGTCCCTATAACAAATGACTTCCGCTTATAATTGGTATGTCTAAAGCTGTGCTCCTTTGATTGGAGGTATTGCCAAATCCTAGTCCCGATTGTTACCGTGGATCAGTGCTTCAAATTTCACATTTCCTCACAATCGCTTGGTTGCCTTCTTTCCCATTTTGCCGTCCAAATTCATTCATCCTTATTTACAATTCCTCGGCCAGCTCATCCTATGAGTATTAATTTCTTGATTCTTCCCCTTCGAATCATCACTCGGGCCATTATCCGTTATTCTCATTGATCTTTATTGCCCCATATTTCGATTAGGCTCCTATTCCTTTGTTTTGTTTTTTCCCCTTTTTTAAAGAAATCTCCAGAATTTGTTTCTTGCTCACCGCCCACTCATAAAATCTTGAATAAAGAGCAATTTATCCTCAACATTTAATTCCCACCGCTTGAATTTAAGATGATAATTGGGTGAGATGAATAAACCTGGTCCGTCTTTACCGAATTGGACCAACTTTCCCGCTCTTCCCTTGAAGATTACATTCTTTATATGACAAGGAACAAGATGGAAATAATCTTTCAATGAGTCCACATCTAATCCAATTTTGAGCGCCAAACCTTAAACGTGAGCTAAGTCGGTCAGCTGATTATCATTCATTTTGCCCCCTACAATATGCTTGATGCAGTGATGGAGAGTGTTTTAATGCCTATGGAAAATTTTAGGCAACAAAATGACTATATTGTAGCAAAAATTTAGGTGTCGATAATGAAAAAAAATTAGTATAAACCAAGGATATAAAAATAAGCTCTTTGGAGCATCTTATTGAGATAAGCAGTCCAAGCATGCTATTTCTTGAATTATCTGTAAGTCAATATCCTATTTTTTGAACTTCAAAATAAACAAAAGAATCTCGTCTTTCCAGGAAGGCATGTTGTATGATCTCTTTGTGTCATTTCAAAGTTTATCTCAATCAACGCTTAATTAAGTTCATATCTTCATTTGAACCTTAGGACACATCAACATGTTTATCCCAAGTCATCATAATGCATGGCGAGAGGTACATGAAGATTATATGCATCGACCTTATAGTACACTCATTGAACCAATTGGCTGACATTGAAATGGAGTTAGTGCAAAGTATATGATGGAAAAATGGATGTTTCAAGTTCTACAATATTTTGCTTGTTCTATAGGGCTAATATGAACGGTAGATCATGTTTTTATAACTAAAATTTGGACTCTTTTTGTAACATAATTTAGATGATGACCGATATCAAGCATACTATTCCTTGAGTTCGAGTACATTGCACATTCAGATGAAAAATTATTGCATATATTCAATGGAAGCAATTCACGCTCGCTTGTACTCTTACTTTTGTTTCGAAAACTAGAAAAAGGAAGTCACGTATAATTTCAATTTCTTATATTCTGAATTAATCAGAAATATCTATGGGACTTCTGAGAACTTAATTAGTGAAGGATCCATTTTGGATTTTATTGATTAGAGAAAAGACGTAATAAAAGTATACCAAGCTTGTCATTGCTATGGAGTCATGTCACGATCGCACAGTTAAATTGACCATGGCTCGAGATTCATATCACATATATCATTAGCGACATAAAAAAAAATTAGAACCAATTGTATAAGAAGTTTGGGAATATTATATGAAAAAAAAAATGTTTCAAGTAACAAAAATTCATTTATCATAGATGAAAAAATAAAGGGAAGCTCACTCCCTTCGTTGAGCTATTATACAGTTTTCCATGTGATACTTGAAAGTAGAACTATTCACCCTAAAGCAGGCCCCAACTTGTCTTCCTCTATTTGTTTGTTGAACACAGAGTTTGCTTTGCAAATTTGGGTTTCAAGGGACAACATAGAACTTGCACAAAGATCAATCGGCTTCCGAGGGTTGCAAACCACCCGACTTGGTTGATAATATGAAGATGAAGTCAAACAAATAACTTATTTTGGTAGATCATTGATCCGAATCTTCAAAGCTAGAAGCATGATGATGCATCAACATGTTTCTTGAGGAAAAGATATAAATGTCGACGGAACAACTTCATCTTTTGTTGATAAAGAGGGTCATATATTAGGAGAGGGGTAAGATTGTGGCTCAAGAGAAATAAGATTTTGATGAATGGAGTATCAAAAGAGGAGAGCTGTATAAATAGGCAAAGAATATGCTATTCTCATTATTGGTGGATACACTTGCATATTTTGCACTCGATACATTTCCATATCAAGAAATATGATAGAAGGTAGGTTAGGTAGGAATTGCATAATCCAGCTGTGCACATCCTTTGGTCATGAATTGACTTGTAATGAAAATCAATACGGCGAACCTCAGATTATCTATGATTTCGCTTGATTAAAATTGTTGATGCGACAATTTGACTTTCAATGTCGTTGGCAGGTGCTTAAACTTGGGAGTCCTATATGTAGCTAAAAGTTGTTAGACTAAATTGAAAATGTCCCAAAAGTTCACGAAGGACGTCGAATAAATTACAAGTTTAAGGATGAACTCGTACATTGGGCAATTATTTAAGGACCACATTGCAAATTGGACAGAAAACATCATGAGCTATTTGTATTATTTTCTCCTAAATAAAAGCATCACCGTTTTAGGCGGATGTTATTTACGAGAGATATATTTTACAGGAATCTCATTTTCCATTTTACTGAAAGGCTTATGATAGAATGGAGACGATTGTGTTAAGCTCATAAGTACAACAAATATTAACAAATTAATTGAAATTCTCTCGCTAGCTATGGAGCTTGCTGGAATGGAGTCGTCAAAATAGATACGCTGGCGTGACTGGCGTCCTAGGTTTTTCGTGCTGGCGGTTGCATGAATGCCTCATTCCAGTAACAGTTCTTACTTTAAGTCAACTTTATCAACATGTGAAGATTATTGAAAGGCATTGTATAATTTAACATTCCTTGTGAGATTTTTTTTTATTCTGAGAGGCAACTAAACAAGTTGATAGAGTTGGATTGAGATCGCAACTACAAGTTTTGATGGATCATCCTAAAGATCAATAATATTAATGTACTCGGTGATTTGAATATATAGTTAACTTTAATCTAACTCTTGGCAACAAAAGAGCATACACATATGTTGATCAAAATTACAAAATCATTAATATTGATACTTGATTAGTTTAGATTGTGTGCGCAAGGATGTATGTGAAAGAGGATTGGAGTGTAGCCATACACCTCCAAAGATTGGTTTTCCAATGAATCGACCAGGAAACGAACTAGATGCATTCCCAGATTTTTCCATAGAGGAAAAAACTCTTGGGCTGCATTTGATTATCTAGATTTTTGTTCAGGATATGACTAGAAATGATGGATTAGGAAATCTAGAGATTTTACTATATCTTATTTACTATTTAATAAATCGCAGTTATGAGTCGGATAATGTCATATCTTATCTTGTTCATTTTTTTTGTCTGAACGACATATCAATGTAAATAATCTAAAAATTGCACAAATGGATATGGCGGGAATCTATTACGATACTTTTGCCTACTTATTTTTATTTGTTTATTTATTATTTTTCCCTCTATTTTATTTATCTTTCCCCCTCCATCATTCTCTAATAAAATTTTATTAAATGCTGAACTATACTAATATACCTAAAAACCTAAAATATCTAAAATATGTAATTAATATAAATTTAAATTTAAATTTTGAATTTGTATCGTAAGGTATAAGGAAATTCGAATATATAAATAAAAATTGTTGTTATTTTCAATTCTTTTATAATAGAATTAAATTATTGTTCTGATATTATTAATTAAAGAAGTTTGTTATTTTAGAAAAATACTTTTATTTTATAGATATTAAATATTATATCCACCTTTATCCCACTTCCCTATGCGTAATTTTATTGGGCATATAATAGGAGTTAGAAGGGTGATCGTGATAGAGGAGTTCTGTTTCCCCCTCCCACCATCCACATACATAACGCTACTGATCAGAAGAAAATTACTACGTTGTCAAAACTGATACATGATAAGTACAAATTGTGCGCACCGAAGTATGTGAGAGAATTTTGGAGTGGTGCCATACACCTTCAGTTGAAATCAAGATTGCTTTTAGAATGATGGTCCATAATCTCTAATGAAGTAACAGAAAAACAAATTAGATGCATCGCTAGATTTTGCCACAGAGGAAAAGTCTCTTGAGGTTTTGCCGCGTGATGAGAGAGTTAGCATAAGAAGAGAGGTAATGCGGGGTCTAATTGGGAGGCTAACTATCGAGATTGAAGATTACCTTACACAGTGAGAGCAACGAGAACTCCCAGCTAAGAGGAAAGCCTGTTATGGAAATTAGATGAATCAACAGGCACAAGGTCGCCCGTGCACCATTAAGCTGTTGGTGAAAGTCCCAAGCGGCGGTGGTAGGGAACCAACAAGCACAAGTCGGAGGTTAAGTCTCTGGATACGGACTAGAAGATGCTGACGATCACAGATGCGGGGACACCGGAGCAGTGGGGGATTGCCGCAGTTGCTGGCACAGCACAGTCTCACTATAAACCTTTAAAAATTCTAAGAACGCGTGAGATTCGACCAAGAACTTGCCGTTACGACGGTGGCTCAAAATGGCCTAGGCCGGAAGTTGGGAAAAGCTGCAAAATACAGTGGAGATTGTTGCTTCGATGGAGGGAGGGAACAGTGCCATTGGTGCGTGGAAGTTGATGTATTCGTGGAGATTGCTGCTGGTCATGGGCAGAGGCACTGGGAAACTTAGAAGAAGTGGTGATGCCTTCGGAAGCCAGTCGAACGGCTGCCAAGGTGACTATAGTGCTAAAAGGACCTCAGGGAAAACCACTGGGGACCGAGTTGGTGCAATGGCGCGTAGTGGCAGCTCCGAGCAGGGATGCTTTGACGGAGGCGAGGACGTGGTGGCACGAAGGCAGCAGCAGTGTCACGAGGAAGCCAACGAGCTGGCCTTCGCTTCTATGATCGCGTCTCTTCTTTCAGTTCGAGTACAGTCCAAGCCGTGGTGCTCATTTATAGGAAATTGCTGGTGTTGCTGGGCAAGTGAGGCTATCGGACTTGTCGGCAATGATTACTGGGAAGCGGGGCACGGCAACCAGAGCAGCAGGCAGCCGGGCAGGGACGATGACGAGGCTGAGGCATTTGGGCAGCAGCGAAGGACAAGAGCTTCGTGTTATGCAGCGAGAATTTGCTGGGCATGTCAAAAAATGTAACGTCTAAAGACTGTGGGACAAAGATACTATCAAGGAAGTGCTAGAGAAGGACCGACCGAAAAAGACAAAACTGAAAGAGAAAAGTCAGGTCTTCCCAATTCTTTTTTTTTTTGTCCCTTTTCTTAAAATGACTAAGTCCCAAAACTTGTTATGAAAATGTCATTGAGTTCTCTTTCAAAGAGTGCAATTAAGTCCTAAAATTATCACAAAAGTGCAATTGAGTCATAAAATTTAAATAATGCAATCAAATTATGAAACTTGTTAACATTTTCTGTTTGTTAAGTTGGAAAGAGTTAATGGAAAGACTTATTTGCACCAACTTAAGAAGTCTTAGGACCTGATTGCATTTTTTGAAAGTGTTAGGATTAAATTGCACTTCCTCAAAAAGTTGTAGGATTTGATTACAATTTTTAAAAGTTTCATTACTCAATTACACAATAAATTTTAAGCTTTCCAGTACACTTATCTCTAGGCCCAATATTTTGAAAAACCTTCAACTTTAACTTTTGTCCCAATCTACCTTTCGTCTCATAAAAAAACCTGCAATTTAACATCTAGGCCCAATTTTATCCTAGATTTTTCTGTAAAAAAAAAAACCATTAATTTTATGTTCTATCCCAATTCTACCATAAACTGTTTTTTTGTTCTATAAAAAACCCACAATTTTAGGTCTTGTCCCAATTTTACCCTAGAACTTTTGTAATCTTATAAAAAACCACAAACTTTTACTTTAGTTACAAATTTGCCTCCATTAACCCTCCATCCAAGATTTCTCTTTGACAATATAGAGATAGAAAACTCTTAAGCACAAGAAGTTTGAGTGTCCCAAGCGTAAGCTCTTTGATCACAAGAAATGGAGGTAGATTTGGGACTCAAACACAAGAGATTGAAGACTGGGCTCAAAATTACAAAGGGCAATTTGGACAGAGGGTTAATGGAAGTAGATTTGGGACTCAAGTAATAGATGGTGATATTTTATATGACAAAAAAATTGAGTGAAAATGAAACAAAATTTGTTTTACTATACAAAAAAAGTTTAGGGTAAAATTGAGACTCGATCTAAAGTTAGGAGTTTTTTATGGGACAAAAGAAAATTTATAATAGAATTGGGGCTTAGATCTAAAGTTGAATGTTTTTAGGATATTAGGCCCTCATCCCTATAACAAATGACTTCCGCTTATAATTGGTATGTATAAAGCTGTTCTCCTTTGATTGGAGGTATTGCTGAATCCTAGTCCCGATTGTTACCGTGGATTAGTGCTTCAAATTTCACCTTTCCTCGCAATCGCTTGGCTGCCTTCTTTCCCATTTTGCCGTCCAAATTCATTCATCCTTATTTACAATTCCGCGGCCAGCTCATCCTATGAGTATTAATTTCTTGATTCTTCCCCTTGGAATCATCACTCCGGCCATTATCCATTATCCTCATTGATCTTTATTGCCCCAGATTTCGATTTGTCTCCCATTCCTTCGTTTTTTCTTTTCTTTCTTTAAGAACTCTCCAGAATTTGTTTCTTGCTCATGGCCCACTCATAAAATATTGAATAAAGAGAAATTTATCCTCAACATTTAATTCCCAACGCTTGAATTTACGATGATAATTGGGTGAGATGAATGAACCTGGTCCATCTTTACCGAATTGGACCAACTTTCCCACTCTTCCCTTGAAGATTACATTCTTTATTTTACAAGGAACAAGATGGAAATAATCTTTCAATGAGTCCACATCTAATACAATTTTGAGTGCCAAACTTTAAACGTGAGCTAAATCGGTCTGCTGATTATCATTCATTTTGCCCCCTACAATATGCTTGATGCAGTGATGCAGAGTGTTTTAATGCCTATCGTAAATTTTAGGCAACAAAATGACTATATTGTAGCAAAAATTTAGGTGTCGATAATGAAAAAAATTAGGAGAAACCAAGGATATAAAAATAAGCTCTTTGGAGCATCTTATTGAGATAAGCAGTCCAAGCATGCTATTTCTTGAATTACCTGTAAGTCAATATCATATTTTTTGAACTTCAAAATAAACAAAAGAATCTCGTCTTTCCAGGAAGGCATGTTATATGATCTCCTCTTTGTGTCATTTCAAAATTTATCTCGATCAACACTTAATTAAGTTCATAACTTCATTTGAGCCTTAGGACACATCAACATGTTTATCCCAAGTCATCATAATGCATGGCGAGAGGTACATGAAGATTATATGCATCGACCTTATAGTACACTCATTGAACCGATTAGCAAACATTGAAATGGAGTTAGTGCAAAGTATATGATGGACAAATGGATGTTTCAAGTTTTACAATATTGTGCTTGTTCTATAGGGCTAATATGAACGGTAGATCATGTTTTTATAACTAATATTTGGACTCTTTTTGTAACATAATTTAGATGATGACAGATATCAAGCATACTGTTCGTTGAGTTCGAGTACATTGCTCATTCAGATGAAAAATATTGCATATATCCGAAGGAAGCAATTCACGTCCGCTTGAACTCTTACTTTTGTTTCGAATTGATACACATGGGTAATAGGTGGTTTCCTTTATTGTAAGCCACAATGAACATTCACCAAAACTAGAAAAAGGAAGTCACATATAATTTCAATTTCTTATATTATGAATTGATCTGAAATATCTATGGGACTTCTAAGAACGTAATTAGCAAAGGATCCATGTTGGATTCTGTTGATTAGAGAAAAGACGTCATAAAAGTATGCAAAGCTTGTCATTGCTTTGGAGTCATGTCACGATCACACGATTAAAGTGACCATCGCTCGAGATTCATATCACATATTCCATTAGCGACATGAAAAAAAAAAATAAAAATAGAACCAATTGTATAAGAAGTATGGGAATATTATATGAAAAAAAAGAATGTTGTTTCGGGCAACAAAAATTTATTTATCAAAGATGAAAATATTAAGGGAAGCTCACTCCCTTCATCGAGCTATTATACAGTTTTCCATGTGATACTTGAAAGTAGAACTATTCACCCTAAAACAGGCCCCAAGTTGTCTTCCTCTAATTGTCTGATGAACACAGAATTTGCTTTGCAAATTTGGGTTCCAAGGGACCACAAAGAACCTGCACAAAGCTCAATCATGTTCCCGAGGGTAACAAACCACCCGACTTGGTTGATAAAATGAAGCTTAAGTCAAACAAATTGCTTATTTTGGTAGATCATTGATCCAAATCTTCAAAGCTAGAAGCATGTTGCTGCATCAACAGGTTTCTTGAGGAAAAGATATAAAAGTCGACGGAACAACTTCATCTTTTGTTGATAGAGAGGGTCATATATTAGGAGAGAGGTAGGATTGTGGCTCAAGAGAAATAAGATATTGATCCATGGAGTATCAAAAGATGAGAGCTGTATAAATAGGCAAAGAATTTGCTATTCTCATTATTGGTGGATACACTTGCATATTTTGCACTCGATATATTTCCATATCAAGAAATATGATAGAAGGTAGGTTAGGTAAGAATTCCATAATCCAGCTGTGCACATCCTTTGGTCATGAATTGACTTGTAAGGAAAATCAAGACGGCGAACCTCAAATTGTCTATGATTTTGCTCGATTAAAATTGTGAATGCAACAATTTGACTTTCAATGTCGTTGGCACATGCTTAAACTTGGGAAAGTTATATGTAGCTAAAAGTTGTTAGACTAAATTGAAAATATCTCAAAAGTTCAAGGATGATATTGAATAAATTAAAAGTTTAAGGATGAACTTTTACATTGGGCAAATATTTAAGGACCACATTGCAAATCGTACAGAAAAATTCATGAGCTATTTGTATTATTTTCTCCTAAATAAAGGCATCACCGTTTTAGGCATATGTTATTTACAAGAGTTATATATTACAGGAATTTCATTTTCCGTTTTACTGAAAGGCTTATGATAGGATGAAGACGATTGTGTTAAGCTCATAAGTACAACAAATATTAACAAATTAATCGTAATTAGCTCGCTAACTATGGAGCTAGCCGGAACGGAGTCATCAAAATAGACACGCTGGCGTGACTGGCGTCCTAGGTTTTTTGTGCTGGCAATTGCATGAATGCCTCATCCTTGTAAGAGTTCTTACTTAAGTAAACTTTATCAACATATGAAGATTATTGAAAAACATTGTATAATTTAGCTTTACTTGTAAGATTTTTTTTTTATGATGAGAGTATATACGAGGCAACTAAACAAGTTGATAGAGTTGGATTGAGATCGCAGCTACAAGTTTTGATGGATCATCCTAAAGATCAATAATATAGTGTACTCGGTGATTTGAATATATAGTTAACTTTAATCTAACTCTTGGCAACAAAAGAGCATACACGTATGTTGATCAAAATTACAAAATCATTAATATTGATACTTGATTAGTTTAGATTGTGTGCGCAAGGATGTATGCGAAAGGGGGTTGGAGTGTCGCAATACACCTCCAAAGATTTGTTTTTAAATTAATCGACCAGAAAACAAACTAGATGCATTCCCAGATTTTGCCATAGAGGAAAAGACTCTTGGGCTGCATTTGATTATCTAGATTTTTAGTCAGGATATGACTAGAAATGATGGATTAGGAAATCTAGAGATTTTACTATATCCTATTTACTATTTAATAAATTGCAGTAATGAGTTGGATGATATCATATCTTATCTTGTTCATTTTTTTGTATGAATGACATATTAGTGTAAATAGTCTAAATATTGCACAAATGGATATGGTAGGAATCTATTACGATACTTTTGCCTACTTATTTTTATTTGTTTATTTATCTTCCCCCCTCCATCATTCCCTAAAAACCTAAAATATCTCAAATATGTAATCAATATAAATTTATATTTATATTTTGAATTTGTGTCATAAGATATAAGGAAATTCGAATACATAAATAAAAGTAGGAATAAATAAAAAATTGTTGTTATTTTCAATTCTTTTATAATAGAATTAAATTATTGTTCTAATATTATTAATTAAAGAAGTTTGTTATTTTAGAAAAACACTTTTATTTTATAGATATTAAAAATTCTATCCAGCTTTATCCCACTTCTCCATGTGTAATTTTTTTTTTTTTGGTTTGAAATGTAAGTATCATTTATAAGATGACGTACAATAGCTTAGGGGCATTCCCCATCATTATAAAAGATAACTAAGAACTCAAAAAAATGGAGTGAGGGATTCTCCATATAGTAGCCAAAATTACATTTGTTTTGGAAACGTCTACAGTTACGTTCCATCTAAATGCAGTAAATGGTTGCTAAAAAAGTTACTTTGAGAAGTCTTGCCACCAAATCCCTGCCTTTGGTAGCCCTGATCATCCATTGGATTTCATCATTCCATCCTCCATGTGTAATTTTATTTGGGCGTGTAATAGGAGTTAGAAGGGTGATCGTGATAGAGGAGTTCTGTTTCCTCCTCCCACCATCCACATACATAATGCTACTGATCAGAAGAAAATTGCTACATCGTCAAAATTGATACTTGATAAGTACAAATTGTGCGCCCTAATGTATGTGAGAGAATTTTGGAGTGGTGCCATACACCTTCAGTAGAAATCAAGATTGCTTTTTGAATGATGGTCCATCATCTCTAATGAATCAACAGAAAAACAAATTAGATGCATCGCTAGATTTTGCCATAGAGGAAAAGTCTCTTGAGGTTTTGCCACGTGATGGGAGAGTTAGCATAAGAAGAGAGGTAATGCGGGGTCTAATTGCGAGGCTAACTATCGAGATTGAAGATTACCTTACACAGTGAGAGCAACGAGAACTCCCAGCTAAGAGGAAAGCCTGTTACGGAAACTAGATGAATCAACAGGCACAAGGTCGCCCGTGCACCATTAAGCTGTTGGTGAAAGTCCCAAGCGGCGGTGGTAGGGAACCAACAAGCACAAGTCGGAGGTTAAGTCTCTGGATAGGGACTACAAGATGCTGACGATCACAGATGCGGGGACACCGGAGCAGTGGGGGTTTGCCGGAGTTGCTGGCGCAGCACAGACTCACTATAAACCTTTAAAAATTCCAAGAATGCGTGAGATCCGACCAAGAATTTGCCGTTACGACGGTGGCTCAAAATGGCGTAGGCCGGATGTTGGTAAAAGCTGCAAAATACAGTGGAGATTGCTGCTTCGATGGAGGGAGGGAACAGTGCCATTGGTGTGTGCAAGTTGATGTATTCGTCGAGATTGCTGCTAGTCATGGGCAGAGGCACTGGGAAACTTAGAAGAAGTGGTGATGCCTTCGGAAGCCAGTCGAACGGCTGCCGAGGTGACTATAGTGCTAAAACGACCTCAGGGAAAACCACTGGGGACCGAGTTGGTGCAATGGCGCGTTGTGGCAGCTCAGAGCAGGGATGCTTTGACGGAGGCGAGGACGTGGTGGCATGAAGGCAGCAGCAGTGTCACGAGGAAGCCAACGAGCTGGCCTTCGCTTCTATGATCGCGTATCTTCTTTCAGTTCGAGTACAGTCCAAGCCGCGGTGCTCATTTATAGGAAATTGCTGGTGTTGCTGGGCAAGTTAGGCTATCGGAGTTGTCGGCAATGATTGCTGGGAAGTGGGGCACGGCAACGAGAGCAGCAGGCAGCCGAGCAGGGACGATGACGAGGCTGATGAGTTCGGGCAGCAGCGAAGGACAAGAGCTTCGTGTTATGCAGCGAGAATTTGCTGGGCATGTCAAAAAATGTGACGTCTAAAGACCGTGGGACAGAGATTCTATCAAGGAAGTGCCAGAGATGGACCGACCCAAAAAGACAACTGAAAGAGAAAAGTCAGGTCTTCCCAATTTTTTTTTTGTCCTTTTTCTTAAAATGATCAAGTCCCAAAACTTGTTATGAAAATGTCATTGAGTTCTACATCATTCAAAAAGTGCAATTAAGTTCTAAAATTATCACAAAAGTGCAATTGAGTCATAAAAGTTTAAAAAATGCAATCAAATTATGAATCTTGTTAACATTTTATGTTTGTTAAGTTGGAAAGAGTTAATGAAAAGACTTATTTGCACCAACTTAACAAGTCTCAGGACCTGATTGCATTTTTTGAAATTGTTAGGACTAAATTGCACTTCCTCAGAAAGTTGTAAATTTGATTACACTTTTTAAAAGTTTCAGTACTAAATTACACAATAAAATTTAAGCTTTCCAATACACTTATCTCTAGGCCCAATATTTTGAAAAACCTCCAACTTTAACTTTTGTCCCAATCTACATTTCGTCTCATAAAAAACCTCTAATTTAACATCCAAGCCAAATTTTATCCTAGACTTTTTTGTAAAAAAAGAAACACATTAATTTTAGATTCTGTCCCAATTCTACCATAAACTTTTTTTTTGTTCTATAAAAAACCCATAATTTTAGGTCTTGTCCCAATTTTACCCTAGAACTTTTGTAGTCTTATAAAAAACCACAAACTTTTAGTTTAGTCACAAATTTGCCTCCATTAGCCCTCCATCCAAGATTTCTCTTTGACAATAGAGAGGTAGAAAACTCTTAAGCACGAGCAGTTCGAGCGTCCCGAGCGCAAGCTCTCTGATCACAAGAAATGGAGGTAGATTTGGGACTCAAACACGATATTGAAGACCGGGTTCAAAATTACGAAGGGCAATTTGGACAAAGAGTTAATGGAGGTAGATTTGGGACTCAAGTAATAGATGGTGATCTTTTATATGACAAAAAAATTAAGTGAAATTGAAACAAAAGTTTTTACGAGACAAAAAAAGTTTATGGTAGAATTGAGACTCAATCTAAAGTTAAGAGTTTTTTATGGGACAAAAGAAAATTTATAATAGAATTGGGGCTTAGATCTAAAGTTGAAGGTTTTTCATGAGACAAAAGATAGAATTAGGACAAAAGCTAAAGTTGAATGTTTTTAGGATATTAGGCCCTCATCCCTATAACAAATGACTTCCACTTATAATTGGTATGCCTAAAGCTGTTCTCCTTTGATTGGAGGTATTGTTGAATCCTAGTCCTGATTGTTAGGGGTGTGCAACTGAACCGGGTTTACTCGGAACCCGGACCGGACCACTTGAAAAACAGGGTCGGGAACCGGTTCCCGGTTAAACCGGTGCGAGTACAGGTTCCAATTTTTGGGAATCGGTTGAAACCGGTCCGGGAACAGGGTCTAAGCAAAGACCCACCCAGAACTGAGCCGGTTTTGTAATCGGTTTTTACCCTATTAAAAAAAAATTTCTCTCTCTTTATAATGCTTTTGAGTTTCTTTGTCTTCGAAGAAATGTTAAAAAAAGAAAGATTCTCTCTGAATTAAGTTAACAGAGAATTGTTTTGAAAGAATTATTAAAAAGAATTGTTTTCATGAATTATTTTTCTTTTTAATGGTCCCACTTTCAACTATTACTATAGTCGTGGGACAAATGCTACTAACTATTATAGCACTAATTCTCAGTCCAACTCAAGAAATATGTCATCTTAATAAGAGCTCCGTCACATATACATAATTAAGCACATTAGGTCATATTAGAAGTATTTGTGGGAATACGACTAATATTATATCCATATTTGTTGCTAATGCTTATGAATTCTTAGGACTTTTGCTTTGTCTTATAATGGTAGGAGAATTACGTTGTTGTTTTTTTGCTAATTAATGTAAAATTTGAAGCCGTATAGAATATTGAACGGTTGCAAAATAGGTTCAAATGAAAATAGGGTTGACCCTATTCCAGGATCGGAAAAACAGGGTTGGGTCCAAACCAGGGTCCAATAAAAACAGGGTAGAGTATAGGGTCCAGAAAAGATGAACCGGTTATAATAGGGTCAGGTACAAGGTCTAGGTCTGGACCCTACCCATCTTGGACCCGATCACCCCTACCGATTGTTACCGTAGATTAATGCTTCAAATTTCACCTTTCCTCGCAATCGCTTGGTTGCCTTCTTTCCCATTTTGCCGTCCAAATTCATTCATCCTTATCTACAATTCCACGGCCAGCTCATCCTATGAGTATTAATTTCTCGATTCTTCCCCTTGGAATCATCACTCCGGCCATTATCCATTATTCTCGTTGATCGTTACTGCCCCAGATTTCGATTTGGCTCCCATTCCTTCGTTTTTTTAAGAACTCTCCAGAATTTGTTTCTTGCTCACGGCCCACTCATAAAATCTTGAATAAAGAGCAATTTATCCTCAACATTTAATTCCCACCGCTTGAATTTACGATGATAATTGGGTGAGATGAATGAACCTGGTCCATCTTTACCGAATTGGACCAACTTTCCCACTCTTCCCTTGAAGATTTCATTCTTTATTTGACAAGGAACAAGATGGAAATAATCTTTGAATGAGTCCACATCTAATCCAATTTTGAGCGCCAAACTTTAAACGTGAGCGAAATCGGTCTGCTGATTATCATTCATTTTGCCCCCTACAATATGCTTGATGCAGTGATGCAGAGTGTTTTAATGCCTATCGTAAATTTTAGGCAACAAAATGACTATATTGTAGCAAAAATTTAGGTGTCGATAATGAAAAAAAATTAGTAGAAACCAAGGATATAAAAGTAAGCTCTTTGGAGCATCTTATTGAGATAAGCAGTCCAAGCATGCTATTTCTTGAATTATCTGTAGGTCAATATCCTATTTTTTGAACTTCAAAATAAACAAAAGAATCTCGTCTTTCCAGGAAGGCATGTTATATGATCTCCTCTTTGTGTCATTTCAAAGTTTATCTTGATCAACGCTTAATTAAGTTCATAACTTCATTTGAGCCTTAGGACACATCAACATGTTTATCCCAAGTCATCATAATGCATGGCGAGAGGTACATGAAGATTATATGCATCGACCTTATAGTACACTCATTGAACCGATTAGCAAACATTGAAATGGAGTTAGTGCAAAGTATATGATGGACAAATGGATGTTTCAAGTTTTACAATATTGTGCTTGTTCTATAGGGCTAATATGAACGGTAGATCATGTTTTTATAACTAATATTTGGACTCTTTTTGTAACATAATTTAGATGATGACAGATATCAAGCATACTGTTCGTTGAGTTCGAGTACATTGCTCATTCAGATGAAAAATTATTGCATATATCCGAAGGAAGCAATTCACGTCCGCTTGAACTCTTACTTTTGTTTCGAATTGATACACATGGGTAATAGGTGGTTTCCTTTATTGTAAGCCACAATGAACATTCACCAAAACTAGAAAAAGGAAGTCACATATAATTTCAATTTCTTATATTATGAATTGATCAGAAATATCTATGGGACTTCTAAGAACGTAATTAGCAAAGGATCCATGTTGGATTCTGTTGATTAGAGAAAAGACGTCATAAAAGTATGCAAAGCTTGTCATTGCTTCGGAGTCATGTCACGATCGCACGATTAAATTGACCATCGCTCGAGATTCATATCACATATTCCATTAGCGACATGAAAAAAAATAAAAATAGAACCAATTGTATAAGAAGTATGGGAATATTATATGAAAAAAAAGAATGTTGTTTCGGGCAACAAAAATTTATTTATCAAAGATGAAAATATTAAGGGAAGCTCACTCCCTTCATCGAGCTATTATACAGTTTTCCATGTGATACTTGAAAGTAGAACTATTCACCCTAAAGCAGGCCCCAAGTTGTCTTCCTCTAATTGTCTGATGAACACAGAGTTTGCTTTGCAAATTTGGGTTCCAAGGGACCACAAAGAACCTGCACAAAGATCAATCACGTTCCCGAGGGTAACAAACCACCCGACTTGGTTGATAAAATGAAGATTAAGTCAAACAAATTGCTTATTTTGGTAGATCATTGATCCGAATCTTCAAAACTAGAAGCATGTTGATGCATCAACAGGTTTCTTGAGGAAAAGATATAAAAGTCGACGGAACAACTTCTTCTTTTGTTGATAGAGAGGGTCATATATTAGGAGTGAGGTAGGATTGTGGCTCAAGAGAAATAAGATATTGATCCATGGAGTATCAAAAGATGAGAGCTGAATAAATAGGCAAAGAATTTGCTATTCTCATTATTGGTGGATACACTTGCATATTTTGCACTCGATACATTTCCATATCAAGAAATATGATAGAAGGTAGGTTAGGTAAGAATTGCATAATCCAGCTGTGCACATCCTTTGGTCATGAATTGACTTGTAAGGAACATCAATACGGCGAGCCTTAGATTGTCTATGATTTCGCTCGATTAAAATTGTGGATGCGACAATTTGACTTTCAATGTCGTTGGCACATGCTTAAACTTGGGAAAACTATATGTAGCTAAAAGTTGTTAGACTAAATTGAAAATATCTCAAAAGTTCAAGGATGATATTGAATAAATTAAAAGTTTAAGGATGAACTTTTACATTGGGCAAATATTTAAGGACCACATTGCAAATCGTACAGAAAAATTCATGACGTATTTGTGTCATTTTCTCCTATAGGAAAGCATCACCGTTTTAGGCGGATGTTATTTACAAGAGATATATTTTACAAGAATCTCATTTTCCGTTTTAGTGTGACGCTTATGATAGGATGGAGACGATTGTGTTAAGCTCATAAGTACCATAAATATTAACAAATTAATCGTAATTAGCTCGCTAACTATGGAGCTAGCCGGAATGGAGTCGTCAAAATAGACACGTTGGCGTGACTGGCGTCCTAGGTTTTTTGTGCTGGCGATTGCTGAATGCCTCATCCCTGTAAGAGTTTACTTAAGTAAACTTTATCAACATGTGAAGATTATTGAAAAAATTGTATAATTTAGCTTTCCTTGTAAGATTTTTTTTTATGCTGAGAGTATATACAAGGCAACTAAACAAGTTGATAGAGTTGGATTGAGATCACAACTACAAGTTTTGATGGATCATCCTAAAGATCAATAATATAGTGTACTCGGTGATTTGAATATATAGTTAACTTTAATCTAACTCTTGGCAACAAAAGAGCATACACGTTTGTTGATCAAAATTACAAAATCATTAATATTGATACTTGATTAGTTTAGATTGTGTGCGCAAGGATGTATGCGAAAGGGGGTTGGAGTGTAGCAATACACCTCCAAAGATTGGTTTTTAAATGAATCAACCAGAAAACAAACTAGATGCATTCCCAGATTTTGCCATAGAGGAAAAGACTGTTGGGCTGCATTTGATTGTCTAGATTTTTAGTTAGGATATGACTAGAAATGATGGATTAGGAAATTTAGAGATTTTACTATATCCTATTTACTATTTAATAAATCACAGTAATGAGTTGGATAATTTCATATCTTATCTTGTTCATTTTTTGGTATGAACGACATATTAGTGTAAAAATCTAAAAATTGCACAAATGGATATGGTAGGAATCTATTTCGATACTTTTGCCTACTTATTTTTATTTGTTTATTTTTTATTTTTTCCACTATTTTATTTATCTTCCCCCTCCATCGTTCTCTAATAAAATTTTGTTAAATACTGAACTATACTAATATACCTAAAAACGTAAAATATCTAAAATATGCAGTGGTCCGAGCAGGGATGCTTTGATGGATCATCCTAAAGATCAATAATATTAGTGTACTCGGTGAGAGCAACGCGAACTCCTAGCTAAGAGGAAAGCCTGTTACGGAAACTTGATGAATCAACAATCACAAGGTCGCCCGTGCACCATTATGCTTTTAGTGAAAGTCCCAAGCGGTGGTGGGTAGGGAACCAACAAGCACAACGGTGAGACAAGGGTTGCTGGGCATGTCGAAATATGGAACGTCTAAAGACCGTGGGACAAAGATACCATCAAAGGAAGAGCTAGAGAAGGACTGACCGAAAAAGACAGAACTGAAAGGGAAAAGTCAGGTCTTACCAATTATTTTTTTTGTCCTTTTTCTTAAATTGACTAAATCCCAAAACTTGTTACGAAAATGTCATTGGATTCTACATATTTCAAAAAGTGCAATTAAATCCAAAAATTATCACAAAAGTGCAATTGAGTCATAAAATTTTTAAAAAATGCAATCAAATTTTGAAACTTGTTAACATTTTCTATTTGTTAAGTTGAAAGAGTTAATGAAAAGACTTATTTGCACCAACTTAAGAAATCTTATGACCTAATTGCACTTTTTGAAAGTGTTAAGACTAAATTGCACTTCCTCAAAAAGTTATAGAATTTGATTACACTTTTTAAAAATTTCAATACTCAATTATACAATGAATTTTAAGCTTTCCAAGTACACTTATTTATCCCTAGGCCCAATATCTTGAAAAACCTCCGACTTTAACTTTCGTCCCAATCTACCTTTCATCTCATAGAAAACCTCCAATTTAAGATCCAGGCCCAATTTTATCCTAGACTTTTTTGTCCCAAAAAAACCCTTAATTTTAGGTTCTGTCCCAATTCTATCATAAACTTGTTTTTGTTCCATAACAAACCCACAATTTTAGGTCTTGTTCCAATTTTACACTAGAACTTTTGCACTCTTATAAAAAAAACCACGAACTTTTACTTCAGTTAACCTACCTTCTATCATATTTCACCTTTCCACGCAATCGCTTGGTTGCCTTCTTACCCATTTTTCCGTCCAAATTCATTCATCCTATTTACAATTCCGCAGCCAGCTCATCCTATGAGTATTAATTTCTTGATTCTTCCCCTTGGAATCATCACTCGGGCCATTATCCATTATTCTCATTGATCTTTGTTGCCGCAGATTTCGATTTGGTTCCCATTCCTTTGTTTCCCCCCCTTTTTTTTTGGGAACTCTCCTAAATTTGTTTATTGCTCACAGCCCACTCATAAAATCTTGAGTAAAAAGCAATTTATCCTCAACATTTAATTCCCACCGCTTGGATTTACGATGATAATGTGGGTGAGATGAATGAACCTGGTCCCTCTTTACCGAATTGGACCAACTTTCCCACTCTTCCCTTGAAGATTACATTCTTTATATGACAAGGAATAATATGGAAATAATGTTTCTATGTGTCCACATATAATCCAATTTTGAGCGCAAAACTTTAAACGTGAGCTCAATCGGTCAACTGATTATCATTCATTTTGCCCCCTAAATATGCTTGATGCAGTGATGGAGAGTGTTTTAATGCCTATTGTAAATTTTATGCAGCAAAATGACTATATATGGTAGCAAAAATTAGGTGTTGATAATGAAAAAAATTAGTATAAACCAAGGATATAAAAATAAGATCTTTGGAGCATTTTATTGAGATACGCAGTCCAAGCACGCTATTTCGTGAATTATCTGTAAGTCAATATTATATTTTTTGAACTCCAAAAAACAAAAGAATCTCGTCTTTCCAAGAAAACATGTTATATGATCTCCTCTTTGCGTCATTTCAAAGTTTATCTCGATCAACGCAAGATCATATCTTCATTTGAATCTTAGGACACATCAACATGTTTATCTCGAGTTATCATAATGCATGGCGAGAGGTACATGAAGATCTTGTCAAAAAAAGAAAAAAGGGTACATGAAGATTATATGCATCAACCTTATAGTACACTCATTGAACCAATTAGCAGACATCAAAACGGAGTTAGTGCAAAGTATATGATGGAAAAATGGATGTTTGATGTTTCAAGTTCTATAATATTTCGCTTACTCTATAGGGCTAATATGAACGTTAGATCATGTTTTTATATCTAAAATTTGGACTCTCTTTGTAACATAATATAGATGATGACAGATATCAAGCATACTGTCCTTTGAGTTCGAGTTTTTGCTCATTCAGACGAAAAATTATTGCATATCTCCGATGGAAGCAGGTCGTGCCCGCTTGAACTCTTACTTTTGTTTCGACTTCATACACATGGGTAATAGGTGGTTTCTTTTATTGTAAACCACAGTTAACATTTATCAAAACTAGAAAAAGGAAGTCACGTATAATTTCAATTTCTTATATTCTGAATTAATTAGAAATATCTATGGGACTTCAAAGAATGTAATTAGTAAAGGATCCACGTTGGATTCCGTTAATTAGAGAAAAGTACGTCATAAAAGTATGCCGACCTTGTCATTGCATTGGAGTCATGTCACTATTGCATGATTATATTGACCGTCGCTCGAGATTCATATCACATATTTCATTAGCGACATAGAAAATTTTTTTAGAACCAATTGTATAAGAGGTTTGCGAATAATATAGGAAAAAACGATGTTTTGGGAAATAAAAAATTATTTCTCTGTGATGAAAAAAATTAAGGAAAAGCTCACTCCCTCCATTGAGCTATTATACAATTTTCCATGTGACGATTGAAAGTATATATGAAGTCTTGAAATTTGAGCCATTTGAGGGAAAAATGAATATGAGTTTCGTCTATGCATTGTTGGTTGATCTCATCCGGAATTGATCACTTCCGAGATACTAACCTTGAGGGGAAAGGTTAATGAGGACAGAACTCGTGCGACTAAAGAACTTGATATGGGAAAACAACTTGACCGTGAGACTTGCATGAGGACGGTTATGTAGATATGTAGGTTGATTTCAGGGAATTCGTGGACATAACATAATGGAACAACGGGTGATTCCATTTACTATTATTGAGCTCACGAACGACCCTATGTCGATTCTCAATAATCATATAAAAATCCATCCTTTGCAATTTCATATAGTTAAGAACGTTCATGTGTCAAGATGTCTTGAACGTGGTGTGGCACGAGTTGGTTACGTGTGAATCCTCGAAGTCGTCTATTAGTCTGAGACATACCAAAATGGCATTCGGGCAAAATTGACAAGGCATGGGAATCCATTATTGGACTTCAAATTTTCGGGAATGTCTAGGACGGACTTTTGGACAATACTTCTTTGACAATCAATAGTGCTAGTTAAGCCGAGTATTTGGAAAAAGGGATTTATGGACTGAGGAAACGAGCTTACGACGACGTGGGCCGAGTAAGACCAATGTGGGCCTTATGCCCAAGGTGGGATAGTCACCATGGTAGACTTGAGACAAGCAAGTGAGCCCGTTGAACTCAACCGACCAATTTACCCTTTTGAGCCCATTTTTTAACTTTAAGCCATTTCGAGCCCATTCCTATTCACTTCCAAGCTCGTTTCTTAGGCCCGCCCTTCACTTTCAACCTAAGGGCAGATTGAAAAATGTGCAAGGTAGAAATGACCATTTTGCCCCTATATATTATGAGGAAAAGACAAAAGAAGAGAGAGAAGATGATGTCATGTTGTATGGAGAGTTGAAGCAAGCATTGAATGGCCTTAATGAGGAGTTTAGCCATCCCTCACTTCACTCTCTCTCCTCTCTTTTGGCCCTTTAAACCGAACACTCTCTCTCCCTTATTTCCCTTCCCTTCATTCTTCTTCTCCTTTAGACCCTCCTCCAAAAACTTGAGTTGTTCGTTGCTTTTCCGTGCTGATCACCGCCTGTGCCACCTACCACCATGCTTGGGAGGTCCAAACCATATTCCCCACGGTGGCCATTCATCGGATGGAGCCGTTAGTCGAAAGTCACTGCCTCCATGTCTGCCTGTCCTTGCACTACTTCGCCTATTTCAGCCATTTTCCTTCTGTTCCGACCCAACCACTGCCCAACCCAGCCATCGACCAGTCCCCCTCGACCCCTAGGTGCCGCCAATCGCCGGCCAGCCCACCTAGCTCCTTTCTCGCTTGTGCAGTTTAGTTTTCCAGTGTTGTAGTGTGAGGCAGAGTTTGTTGTTGTTGTTTCAGCCTTGGGATCGCCTTGGATCGCTGTGGTCAGAGTCCCTATGCGTCACCTTCGTCATTGCCGCCGTGTCTATGTCTCTAGCCCGCTTAATCGGTGAGTTTAGCCTTAATCTCTTGTTAGTGCCTAAACTTGCTTAGAGTTGGTTTAGTTAGTGTTAATTCCGGTTTATGAGGTTTAATTAAATTGTATTATCCTAAGATATGTGGTGAGATAGATGGTTAAGATTATTTTAACTTAATCTTGCTATATGTTGCTTAATTGTGGTTTGTGTTTAAGTAAGCATGTTTAGCCTTAATGAAGTGATTTGTTGTTTTTAATTAATGTTTTTTATGATTTTTGAATTTAATTTATTAATTATTAAATTCTGGATTTTACTGTTCACATTGCATTGTTCACAAATTACAGTTTATGTGCACTGTTCAAGCGGTACCGTTCACACCGCTGTTCACATCCGCATGAATCGTATGATTTTTACAAAAAAAAAGGGGAAAATAATTCCGAGGGACACGGAAATTGACCGCTTTTATGAGAAAATGATTTAGGATCGTATATGCAAGCATGTGTTCATTGGCTAATGTTCAAAGATAAAAAGTGGATTGTGATGGTATGCTTGCATGATCACTAAGTTGAACACATTGCCCCAGACGTAGTTCAGGGGGTGATAGTCCGATTTATCAGAAACCTAGTGGGAGTCCGGATGCTGAATTGCGGTAGAGGCCGAGCTCATGCTCTTTAAGGAATGTTGTCTTTGGAGAGAACCCTCAACGTCGCCGTGCCTCACGGGGGAGGGCGATGTCTGGCTTTGCTAGTAGACACCGACGAGGGTTCAGTTGTACCTTTGAGGGGCAGTAATAATCGGAACATGTGTGGTTGCAAGAGCATATGAGAAACATTGCATCATTGGTTCCGATTATGCATGAGCTGATCACATTGTTTATGACAAGTACACATGAATTGATAACGTGCAAGGTGTGGCAATGGCCAGGTGAGATCGCTTGTAACGCGACTCGTATGTGATTGATGAACTGCATCATCTAATGGCTATGTGCATGCATGTATTGTGCTAAGAAATGTTGCATGCAAACCAATTATTTGATTGTTGGTTGACTTGTATGTTGTTTGGTTGTTGGTTGTTTATTATTGGGTTGTTCAAGGGGGTGGTTCTGGAAAGATACCCCAGATTGAGTTGGTGTACTAACCCAGGCTTAGGGGGAGGACTCGCTGAGATTTTATCTCACTGATTATTGTATATCACTTTCAGACTCTCAGAATGGTGCACTCGCCGGTGCGATTCGGGATCCTTAAGGACTAGGAGATTGTTGTGACGCATCACCCTTTCCCGGGTCAGGTGCATCTTTACAAGAAATATCTCTCTATCATCTGGGTGGATAAGGGACTGGGGCAATTGATACCCTACCAGTTCCTAGCATGGTACATCCAGGAGGACGATATGCTGATCGGTCCTCTACAAGGTTTTGACGGGCCACTCGGTAGGGGCCTCGAGGACGCCAACTGGGATCCCATGGAGCTGGACTGTCCTGATGGTGCAATGGAGAATTCTTCCCCCGCTCATCCAATGATCGACCTGAACACTTCCGACTATGACCCAACGGAGCTTGAGTTCGATGGGTCAGAGTGATAGTAGTGCCGAACTCGAGGGTTCTTTTTGTATAGTTGGATTAGCCTAGCCTAGTTTCTTTTTGATTTGGCTTTGATGATGGATCGGTCCCTCTGATGGGCTTGTAAATCGGAAACAATCCTCCATTGGTTTATCCAATGAAAATGTATATATGAGTAGTTATTGTTGTTCTTACTATTCATCCTTCTATCCCTGTTTGATTGCTTGATTGTTTGTTTGACTGGGGGATGGTTCGTCTTTCGCTTGCACATAATGAAATATTAAAATGAATGGTCATCGACGAGTCTTAGGACATTGCTTTCTATCGACCGAGGAAAGGGGTTGTTGCGTGCTTGGGGTTTGGGGTGTGACAGTATAACTATTCACCCTAAAGTAGGCCTTAATTTCTCTTCCTTTATATGTCTATTGAATATAGAGTTTGTTTTACAAATTTGAGTTCCAATGGACAACATAGATCGCCTCCTGAGGGTTGCAAATCACCCGATGCGGTTGAGGGAATGAAGATGAAGTTATACAAATAGCCTATTTTGGTAGATCATTGATCTGAATTCTCAAAGTTAGGAGCATGGTGATGCATATCCCATTGAAATTAGGAGCGTTTTCTTTATGATGGACCATAATCTATCATGAAACAAATGGATCACATATTAGATGGATCAATAGGTTTCATGAGGAAAATATTTAAAAGTGACTGGAACAACTTCATCTTTCGTTAATAGAGAGGGTCGTATAAGGGGAGAGGGGTAAGATTGTGGTTCAAGAGGAATAAGATATTGACGTGTGTATACAGACAAAGAATTTGCTATTCTCATTATTGGTGGATACATTTGCATATTTTGCACTCGATACATTTCCATATCAAGAAATATGATAGAAGGTAGGTTAGGTAGGAATTGCATAATCCACTAATAGGTCAACGTACATCCTTTGGTCATGAATTGACTTGTAAGGAAAATCACTATGTCGAACCTCATATTATTGATGATTTTGCATGATTAAAATTGTGTATGCGACAATTTGACTTTCAATGTTGCTGGCTCGTGCTTAAACTTGGGAGTACCATATGTAGTTGAAGGTCATTAAACTAAATTGGAAACATCCCAAAAGTTTAAAAACTACATTGAATAAATTAAAAGTTTAAGAGTGATATTGCACATTGGATAAATATTCAAGGACCACATTGCAAATCGGGCAAAAGTTCATGAACTATTTGTATAATTTTCTCTTAAATAAAAGCATCACCTATTTAGCCAAATGTTAATTACACGTGATGAATTTCACAGGAATGTCATTTAACGTTTTACTGAAAGGCTTATGATAGGACGGAGACGATTGTGTTAAGCTCATAAATTAGAAGTTCAACAAATATTAACAAATTAATTTTAATTAGCTCGCTAACTAAGGAGCTCGCTGGTATGAAGTCGTCAAAATAGACACGGTGGCGTGACCGGCGTCCTGGGTTTGTTGTGCTGTCAATTGCATGAATGCCTCGTCCTGTTACCGCTCCCACTTTAAGTGAACTTTATTAACATGTGAAGATTATTTAGAAAGATTGTATATTTTAACTTTCCTTGTAAGAAATCTTTTTATGCGGAGAGTATATACAAGGCAACTAAACAAGTTGATAGAGTTAGATTGAGATCATGACTACAAATTGTGATGGATCATCCTAAAGATCAATAATATTAGTGTACTCGGTGATTTGAATATATAGTTAACATTAATCTAATTCTCAGTGACAAAAGAGCATACATGTATGTCAATGAAAATTACTAAATCGTTAATGATGATACTTGATTAGTTTAGATTCTGTGTGCGAGGGTGTATGTGAGAGGGGGTTGGAGTGTCACCATACACCTCCAAAGATTAGTTTTTGAATGAATCAACTGGAAAACAAACTAGATGCATCCCCAAATTTTGCCATAAAAAGACTCTTGGGCTGCATTTGATTGTCAGGATTTTTAGTCTAGATATGACCAAATATGATGGGTTATGAAATATAGAGATTTTACAATATCTTATTTATTGTTTGGTAAATCACAGTAATAAGTTGGATATTTTTATATCTTATCTCGTTCATTTATTGATACAAATGGATATTTTTATATCTTATCTTGTTCATTTATTGATACAAATGGCATATTAGTGTAAAAAACCTAAAAATTGCACAAATGCATATGGTAGGAATCTCTAGTGACACTTTTGCCTACTTCATTTTTGTTTGTTTATTTATTATTATTTTCCGTCTTTTTTATTTATTTTCCCCTCCATCATTCTTTGATAAAATTTTATTAAACACCAAACTATGCTAATATACCTAAAATACTAAATATCTAAAATATGTAATAAATATAAATATAAATTTATATTTTGAATCTTATTATAAGATATAAAGAAATTCGAATATATAAATAAAACAAAATTGTTGTTATTTGGATTCTTTTATAATAGAATTCAATTATTATTCTAATTTTTTTAATTTAAGAATTTTTTTATTTGAGAAAAATAATTTTACTTTATAGATATTAAAAATCCTATCCATCTTTATCCCGCTTCCCTCATGGATAATTTTATTCGGGTTATATTCCTCTTATGTCCAACTCTATCTTATCTTGGGTAGGAATCAAATGTAGGATATGATAAATTTTATTCTATCATAAATTTTATTCCGAATACCAAATGTAACCTTACGTCACATGGTGGGAGAGTTAGCTTAAGGAGAGAGGTAATGCAGGGTCTAATTATGAGGCTAATCAGCGAGAGTGAAGAAGCGTAATGCATAAAAAGATGAAGAATAGTATGGTTATCTTTATGTTAGGAAAAGAAAAGTATCCAAAAATAAATTGACGTTCATTAGGGACATCGAAAGTGAAAAGGAACATCAAAGAATGGTTTTTAGACTGAAATTCGTTGACCTGGGAGAGCCAGCTTTTCTATAGGGCACGCGGGTGCTGACGTGGATAGTCTTTCAAAATTGAGTGATTTTTAATTTTTTTTACTTTTCTCAAGAAAAATGAATATAAAATTGTCCATATCATCAGTTGTGCCACGTAAAAAAGTTGACATTTGAGTTAGAGTAATTTCCAGTCAAAATTGGTGAAATGATTACATTGGCAAATAGTATATAAATTTAGGATTAAATCGGTCAAAATTGAAAAGTTAAGTACTAAATTGACATGCATTTTTTACAATTTTCTCTAAAAATGATTTAATTTTTTAGAATGGGCAGTTGTTTTTGAGATTTGCGATGGTTGATTGGTAATGAATATAATTTCACTTCTCCTAAAAAAGTAAAGATTTATTTTGAGTGGGAATGGTTCATAAAAAGAGGATAAATTGTGAATGGATATTGAACCTGGTCTGAAATGTGGATGTAGTAATGAATTCGGGCTGAGGGGAGAATCTTCGTGGTCGAGTGGATCGAAATTCTCCTTTGCTCTTCTTTTCAAAAGTCCCAAGCCCTATAGCGTCCACACTCTTTCCATCTTTTTCGTAGATGCTTTCTCATTCTCTCACGGAGCACGCGACGGAGGCGATAATATCTTGGGCTTCAATTATTTTGTGAAAAATAGATAATTTGTAAAAAATTTTCCTAAAATATCACTTATTTCACCTAAAATAATTAATCAATGACAAATATTTTCATTGTCGACAGTAATTTATGTCTAAATATCTTTGATGACGATACAAAAATTTTTCGTTGAACAATTTTTATGGGTGATACACATCATCATTTATAGGAAAATATTTTTTCAAATCATTCATTTTTCATGAAACAAACACACCCTTAGGATTACCATATGAGAGCTTCAATGTAATCTGTACCATGTGGTCTAGTTCTTGACATCATTACAAGTGTTTGTTAGGCTTGCTATGCAAGCCTTCTTGATGCGTTAATCTATTACGCATGATTTTCTAAAATAGTACAAGATTGATTTTCTTTCGCTCACCTGTTCACTATGTGCAAGGAAGTCCAACCCTGTATTACCTTTTTCAAATACAAAGGATTGAATAAGATTCATTTGAAATATATAGGTATTTCCCTCCATCTATACGTCAAGCTTTTGGATCGGGATAATCAAACAAATCGCCAAACACGAAAACTCAATATTCTCGTACAAATGGTGCACAAGTACAAGAAATTATTAGAACAAAGCAAGAGGTTTGATTCGTGTCTACGAGGAAAATATTGAGAACGAGAGGACCAGAGAGAGACGTTCCAAAGGGAGAAAAAGTGGCATGAATGGTCACAAGACTCACAACTAAATTGTGTTGATATGTTCTCTTCATCAAAACCTCCCACTTAGCCTACAGTTGCGTCCATGTTCACTTGCCCTCAGTACGATTTTCTTTTTTTCTTTTTTAATAAAAAAGTGGCATGAGATATTCGAAGTCTGGTCCCTACCATCGATGTTTGATTGACTGTAAATGGGCATTTAAAAAAAATGTATCATACACTTTAACAATTGACAAAATTTTATCGTATCACTAATATGTGCATTAACAACACAACCTTTTTTTTAATTCTAAAATAGTGTAAGATATACTAAGGTGGTCTTCACGATCGGTACATGATGGAGTATAAGTAAGCAAAGTACGTCATATTCTTCAAAAAATCAACAAAAAAATTATCACATCGCTCGTACACCTATTTCACAGGCCAATCTTAATATATCTTACGTTTACAAATGTAATGACGACGACAACAACAATATATTATTAGAATCATCACTATTGCCATTATTATTATTGTTGTTAGTTTCATTTTTATTAGTAGTAGAAGAAGAAAAGTTTCACTTGTCACTTTCACTCTTGCACATTAATACAAGAAGTAGACAAGGCATCCGCGCAAGAAGAAAGAAAGAATGAAGGAGAGTCCTCTATAAATAGTAGGGCAAGAAACTCTAAGATGAGCAAGCGATAGATGATCGAAAGAGCAAAAACAGTGAAAACAGAAAGAGGTTAGGCAGCCTCTAGAGTTCTCCTGAGCACTTCATTGGGAACTCGTTGAGAATTTTCTCTCATCGGCTTATTCATAAGTTTCCTACTGAAGTGTTTGGGGGAACTCTGGATGCTGCTTGACAATAAACTTCGCATCAGTTGATGCTCGCGACTCATGACAGAGCTAATACAAGGGAGGTAACCGTTGGTTCATAGATCGATATTATGTGATTGCTATTTCTGAATATGTTCCTGGTCTGTGACATCTGATTGTTTTTATGACCTTTATAGGGTTTATGACTAGCTCGTGTTCAGTTGCCAATGGTAAGGCGCTCTGGAAGTATATCCCATACTCCATTGCGAGAAGGATTTAATCAGCTCATCTTAATTTATTGTTACCCTCAGAAGCACTAACCCTTAATTGATTGGAGCAGGATCCATCTAATTCCCATCTGGTTTACACGGTGACACTCGAATGCTGAGCATGCAGCAAAATTATCTGCATCATCGGAGGCATCGAATGAATCCTAAATTTATTATCATTATAAAGTGGTTTCACCCTTTCCTCGCTTTTTTCCAGCTTACGAATGTCATAGCTTACTGAACTTGTCAAGCTAATCTGGCCTTACCTATCTTACGGAAGTTGTTTGGTAGTCCTTGAAAACGAACTCTGAAAATATGGCGATACTCTCTATCTGTTTAAGTTGATTTAGCGAAACCCTAGATGGCAAAGGCAAGAACCATCAAGTAGGAGTTCATCATTATGATTAAATAAAGTTCGTTTGCTGATAAACAATAAAAAATCATCTTTATTCTCTTTCGACTGTCACGGGAAGATCCCTTTGACGGAGCTGCAAATTTTTGTCTCTAATTGAAGATTGAATGTTGTCTCGGTTTGATCATTCAAATTGATTCAGATGTACGGTCTTCGCAATATCATGACAACATGTTAAGCAATTTATTCGTTCATGTATGCTTTTGTACCCCAAGCAGTGGAATAATATCCTCTATAATTAATTTTATTGATTCTCCCCATCTTCTGGTACACCATGAGAGTTTGTAATTGACTCTAATTTGCCTAAAATTTAATTGTATATCACATTACATTGGGTTGAGGCTTTAACCTTTCATCGCAATTCAATTTTGATTTTTAAAAAATTCAATTTTATTTAAAAAGTCGCCACTAATCAATTTGGGGTGGGTCGATTAGAAACCCAAGTAAAATATCGGGAGAAATATTTTACTCTGCGCAACTGAGAGAAACTAGGATCGGGGACTTGATTACACTAGTTAATCACTAATGCCCTTCCGGTACCTAATCTTGTTTAAACCCTGAGGTTTGATATTTTTGCATTTTTCAAGGATTTTTCATGCATTGTTGAAACAAACATTTTTTTTGGCTTTTTCCCTTCTTTTTGGAAAATATAAAACATTTTTGGGTTTTTCTGATTTTTAGAAAATATAAACTATTTTTCGAATTTTCTGATTTTTCTGGAAAATAAAATATTTTTTTTTTGATTTTTTATTTTTATTTTCGAAAATATTATTATTATAAAAATATAAACAAACCGGATTTTTATATCTTATAAAAATATATCCGGCGGACTTTTGAACTCGGCCACGCGGGGCCCAGCCTTGGCCGGACCGGGTCCAGCTCAAGGGCCCAGTTCGTCAGGCCCAAAGGATACCTGCAAATTAAATAGAAATTAGTCAAGCCCAACCCAAAAAAATAAAGTCTGGCCCACGAAAGCAAAACAAGCCCAATAGGCATAATTAGTCTCAGCCCATGGACCACAAAACCAAACCCTAGCGGGTCGACCGGGTCGACGGGTCCGACCCGGTCATGACCCGACTGCTCCGCCCCCTCTCTGCAGGTTCTCCGCGGCGCCGATGGGGGACGGCCGCACGTCGGCGAGCGGTGGTGACCGTCGCGAGCCCATCGGACGGCATGACAAAACGGCGGGAGCAAAGGCGACGGCTGGCGGAGGTTGGGCCGAGATCCGTGAGCGGCGAGTCGTCGTGGGGCGAATGGCTTCGGGCCGTGGGGACGGTCGTCGGCCGGAGCGGCATGAGCGAGCGGACGGGGAGGATGGTTGAGCGGTGGTGGCGTCGCCGACCGCGGGCGGCTCGGATGCGGCGGAGGGGCTCGGTCCCTCGCGGCTCCATCTCTCTCCCTCAGATCCAGCTAAGATATGCTCGCTCGACCTCTCCGGGGCGGTGGCGTCGGTGGCTGAACAGCAACAGCGTCGAGCCGAGCAACCAGCGTCGCACGCGGCGGCGGCACTCGGCTGACCAGCGGCCTTCTTCTCTCGGTCTCCGCTCTGTTTCGCTCTCTCTTTCGCTCCTCCGCAGATCGATCCCTCCTCCGCGGAAACAAACCCGCGGGGCGGCGTCGGCCCGAGCGACCAGCACCGCACACGGCGGCGGGACTCGGGCGAGCAGCCGCAGCCTTTCTCTCTCTCTCGCAGCTCTCTCGGATCGGCGGTCGCTCGTCGGGCCTCCCGGATGTCTCTCCAAGGGAAACCCTCCGAGCTCCCGCTTCTCCTCTATTTCCTCTCTCTTTTGCTTTGCTTTGTGTTTGCTCCTTCCCCTCTCGGATCTGGCGATTGCTCAGATTTTCAGCCACCTTGGAAGTCTCTCCGAGGAAGGCTTTTTTTTGAGCTCTCGCTTCCCCGCCTGGTGCTCCTTCTGCTCGCCTCTATTTATAGACCGAAGAGGACCCGGTCGACCGAGGGCTTGACTGCCGATCGACGGTGAGCTGACCGGCGTGCCCTGTTTTACCGCGCCACTTACTTTGCATTGAAGACGAGTCCCATCCGTCCGGGTTTCCCGCCGAATATCGTGTTGCTTCGTTCGGCGGCATTGATGGCGCCTGCGAGACGTCCCCATCCGTCGCCGGCTGCCTTATCCTCCGTCCTCCGTTCTGCTCCTCTGTTTCTCGCGTGCAACAGAAGATGAAGGGAAGAAAAAGAAGAAGATGGAGAGGGCCGGGCCGTGAAGGTGAAGGGGGGGCCGAATGGGCCTTGACCCAAGCGGAAGAAAAGAATAAGGAAGACAGCCCGGGCCGCGTGGACAAGAAGAAATGAGGAAGAAGAGGGTTGGGCGTGAAAGCCCAACCCCTACGGGCCTCTCTTTTTTTCTTTTCTTTTTTTTTTTTTTTTTTTTTTTTTACTCGAAAATAAAGGAAAATAAATAGGAAAATAAAACTTAGTAAATACAAATAATAATAGTACTCAGGTGATGCAAAAAATCTTTTTTTTTTTGTTGGGGTCAAATTGAACCCTAATTTTCGATGCAAGTTAATCTTAGTACATAGTCAAAATTTAGGTGTCAACAGCTGCCCCTCTTTGAAGGTGAGTTCGTAGAGGTTGCCTTCAAAGACGAACTGATACCTAAATTTTATCCATGCATATGCAATAGATGATAGCTAATTTGGGACCAAGTGTCCAAAGCAAAAATGGCAATAATGCATGATACATATTAAAACGGATAAGAAAAATACCTGCAGCTTACTTACCGGAAAGAGTGATATGGGGTGCGAACCCCGAGTTTTTGGCAAGTATCAGGATCTTTCCTTATCTGATGTTGATATAGAAAACATACCTGTGATTGATGATATGGGGAAATTGCTTTTCTAGGACCCGAACCATTCTTTGGTCGCCTGTAAAAGCAATGAGTTGTTTGTCTAGGACCCGGACCATTCTTCGGTCGCCTTGACGGGGATTGCCTTTCCAGACTCGGACCATTCTCCGGTCGCCTGTAGAAGCAATGAGTTGTTTGTCTAGGACCCGAACCATTCTTCGGTCGCCTTGACGAGGGATTGCCTTTCCGGACTCGGACCATTCTCCGGGATCGCCCATTCTAGAAGCAAAGAGTTGTTTGTCTAGGACCCGAACCATTCTTCGGTCGCCTTGACGGGGATTGCCTTTCCGACTCGGACCATTCTCCGGTCGCCTAGTAGAAGCAAAGAGTTGTTTGTCTAGGACCCGAACCATTCTTCGGTCGCCTTGACGGGGATTGCCTTTCCCGGACTCGGACCATTCTCCGGTCGCCCGTTTAGAAGCAATGAGTTGTTTGTCTAGGACCCGAACCATTCTTCGGTCGCTTTGATGAGGGATTGCCTTTCTAGGACTCAGACCATTCTCTGGTCGCCTGTAGAAGCAATATGTTGTTTGTCTAGGACCCGAACCATTCTTCGGTCGCTTTGACGAGGGATTGCCTTTCTAGGACTCAGACCATTCTCTGGTCGCCTGTAGAAGCAATATGTTGTTTGTCTAGGACCCGAACCATTCTTCGGTCACCTTGACGGGGGATTGCTTTTCCAGGACTCGGACCATTCTCCGGTCGCCTGTAGAAGCAAAGAGTTGTTTGTCTAGGACCCGAACCATTCTTCGGTCGCCTTGACGGGGATTGCCTTTCCGGGACTCGGACCATTCTCCGGTCGCCCGTAGAAGCAAAGAGTTGTTTGTCTAGGACCCGAACCATTCTTCGGTCACCTTGACGGGGGATTGCTTTTCCAGGACTCGGACCATTCTCCGGTCGCCTGTAGAAGCAAAGAGTTGTTTGTCTAGGACCCGAACCATTCTTCGTTTGCCTTGACGGGGGATTGCTTTTCCAAGACTCGGACCATTCTCCGGTCGCCTGTAGAAGCAAAGAGTTGTTTGTCTAGGACCCGAACCATTCTTCGGTCGCCTTGACGAGGATTGCTTTTCCGACTCGGATCATTCCCCGATTTGCCTAGTAGAAGCAATGAGTTGTTAGGTACCGACCTTTTCGGGACACCGGTTTGCTTACACCGAACTTTCTTAGGGATGTACCGACTTTTCTCGGGACACAATCTTGTTAAGTGCTTGATTTTTCTCAAGGACACCAGTTTTTTTTCATTACGACTACGGGCCACGAGGCACGCCACGTCGGTAAAGAGGGACTCCGTGGCTATGGAAGCATGCGGTGTCAATGAAAAGGGACTTACCTTATATGCTTGAAAAGGTCTCCTACCTCTTGATTATTGGAATATCGAGGACGCACTAAAGATATCCCTAAGGTCTCCCACCTCCTGGAAAGTTGGAATATCGAGGATACACCTGAGATATCCCCGAAGGTCTCCCACCTCCTGGTAAGTTGGAATATCGAGGACACACCTCGGGTATCCCTGAAGGTCTCTCACCTCCTGGTAAGTTGGAATATCAAGGATGCACTTGAGATATCCCTGAAGGTTTCCCACCTTCTGGTAAGTTGGAATATCGAGGACGCGCTCGAGTATCCTGAAGGTCTCCCACCTCCCGGTAAGTTGGGAATATCGAGGCGTGCCTCGGGTACTCCCCGAAGGTCTCCCACCTCCCGGTAAGTTGGGAATATCGAGGACGCGCCTCAAATACTCCTGAAGGTCTCCCACCTCCTGGTAAGTTGGAATATCGAGGACGCACCTCGAGTATCCCTGAAGGTCTCCCACCTCCTGGTAAGTTGGAATATCGAGGCGTGCCTCGAGTATTCCTGAAGGTCTCCCACCTCCTGGTAAGTTGGAATATCGAGGACGCGCCTCAAGTATCCCTGAAGGTCTCCCACCTCCTGGAAATTTGGAATATTGAGGACGGACCTCAAATATCCCTGAAGGTCTCCCACCTCTTGGAAATTTGGAATATTGAGGACGGACCTCAAATACTCCTGAAGGTCTCCCACCTCCTGGTAGTTTACAGGCCTGATGATATCTCTGCTCTAGAAGTATGTCTCCTGTCAGACAAATATGCAATATGTGCAAATGATTTGTGCATACTGTAAAATTTTTTTAATTCAAATGGGGTTCATGCATGACAATATTTTTGTTAGTTTTCATCACCAAAGTCCCACTGGGGAAAATTTTCGAGAAAGACAATTCATACTCAGAATGAGGATGTCTTGAACATGGCAAATGAGGACCCTCAGTCTAAAAGGGCTTTGCACTCACTCTCATTGAAAAGGTTGTTTTGTCCCGACCATTAATGCGGGATCATAAGAATCTCACCCTTTCACTATCATCATGGCGACAGGCTTGGCAATCCGAATATTCTCGCAAATGGTACGACTTTACCAATCTGAGAGGTCTTTGTTAGGACCGTAATGTAGGCTTGGTCAAAGGCTTGGCAAAAAGGACCACGAAGCTCAAGATAAAAGAAATGTTGCACAGCCATCTTCGGGTTTACAAGTCAAGAACCCCGTGAAAAGAGATAGGAATGATCTTGCTCGTACTTCTTCGAGCGATGCTTATAAACATATGAATTCCTATGTTAATTCCAGTGCCCTAGTCAGAAGAGACTTTTACAAATGGACACAATGTAAATTTGGCTCATGGGTTGAGAAACAAATGGATTCATAGGCTCAAAAATGTATACAAGAGTTGGTGATCATCTTGATGTCGTCGCCGGTCTTCCTCCTCATTAATGGAGCTCGTCTTCGTAGAGACTTTTTCCTCAAGCATCATTTTTTACTTGAGGGCATTGGCCTTACTTTTACCAAGTACACTGCTTTTTTCATGCCCTTAGTTTTCATTCTTTTTTTTTGTTTTTTAAGACTGTTTCTAGACTCTTGGGTCTTCATCTTCGCATTGGCCGCTTCGGCTTATGCTATTTGAATGATAGTGACCTTCTCTTTGCCCCAATGTGGGGAGTTGAAATGAAATTACAAACTCGGTAAGGGTTGTACAATGGATACAAATGTATAGACCAAATATGCTCTTCGTCATTCTATGGCACTTAAATTATCATGAGTGTTCATATGGAATAAAAACACCCAAAGATTGATGCAAGTTCAAGCAAGAAAATTTCTATCCATTTTCTCACCTCGTGATGCCGTCCCCTCCTCCAATCTGCCCCAGTGTGGGGGTGGTTCTTGATAGGGGTAATATGAAAGAAACTTCACCATGGCATGAGGTTCAAAGGGGTTAAGCAATGGATAACCTGTAGTGTTTAGGGTGGAGAAACAAAATGCCCCTCATCACTTTGGTCATCGTACCATTCGCGAGAGAACTCTTTACCCTGTAGACATAGAATTTCCTATGCTCACCTCACAAATGTTTAATCAGGGGACCGTGTATAGGATATGGTTTGCCTTTCATCATCCTAATGCACCTCATTTAGCATGCTCAATTGATCCACATCATTTGTTGAACTGCTTAATTTGGTAAGCCTCAGTGGAATTGGTGGCTTAGACAAACAAAAATCATCATGCGAAAAATCATTTTGAAAAGGCATGGAGCATTTTAAGCATGGAGGAGTTTGCATCCTTAGAATGATTTAAATTTACTCAAAAGAAAAAAAAACTTTCTAAGAGCATGAGATGCAAAATTGTCTCTGCAGACATGTTTGAACATAGGGGCATTATTAAAAAATGAGCGTTCATGGATTGTCCCTACTCAAAGGGGGATGACACATGAATGATCAGTTATGATTGAAAATCCCATCTTTGATTGGGCAGGCATATTTGTTTTTGCCCCTGCACAGGAGAAAGTGCATAAATCAATTGTTGAGTAGAGCCAAAAGCAAATGCCAATTAAGGCCCGGAAGATTCCTGTTATCCATTTTGGCGACACTTAGGACGCCATTTCATTTGGGAGCGTTGATCCAATATTGTCATTAGAATTTGACATATCTCTTCCTGCTCTGTTGTCCGCACCTTCGGCGGACAGATGAACCTATAAAGAATAAGAGGGAATGTGTTAGTGTATGTATTTTCCAGAATTGAAAAACTGGAAACGATACATCATCACCCTTCGCCAGTTTGCACTTGTCATCCACACTTTTGCTGGAGACGATACAACATTACCCTTTGTCAGTTTGCACTTGTCGTCCACACTTTTGGCAGACAGATAACCCTACAAAGAATGAGAGGGAATGTGTTAGTGTATGAATTTTTCAAAGTTGAAAAATTGGAAACGATACAACATTACCCTTAGCCACTTTGCACTTGTCATCCACACTTTTGGCGGATAGATGACCCTACAAAGAATGAGAGGGAATGTGTTAATGTATGAATTTTCAAAGTTTGAAAAAGAATACAACATCACCCTTAGCCGGTTGCACTTGTCATCCACAACATTACCCTTGAGAGGGAATGTGTTAATGTATAAATTTCCGGTTACCCTTTGCAAATGATTGGATAGACCTAGGGTCCTGATGCTTAAAGCGAGCATGAGATACTGAAATTTCGATCTCGGTATGCCGAAAAAAAGCAAAGAGAGAGAAAAGGAGAAGAAAAGAAAAAAAACCTTTTTTTTTTTAACTTTTTTTTCTTTAAAAAAAACTTTCTTGTTTTCTCTATAAAAAAAAAATTTTTTTTTTTTTTTTTCTTTTTTTTTCTTCTTTTTCATATGCGGCTATTGCCGCTTCGGGGATTCGAACCCCCGTTCGGACCTTGGCGCTCCATTCCGAATACCACTCAGCTAAAGCGCCGGCGGTGTCCATAGGCGCACCCTTTTTTTTATTTAAGGGATCCGGCCGCTAAAATGACATGTCCTTTTACACCAAGTCAGGTGAAATTAGCATGGGTCATCTCCAGGTGCTTGGCTGACCAGTATCGGTTGGCTCGAATTAACCTTTCAAGTTAGTTTTCTTTTCTTCTTGTTTTTTTTTTAAAAAAAAAAATGCCGATGCTTCCTGTCAAAAATAGGGAAAATATGTTAGGAATAAAGTTGGATGGGGGGATTGGAAACGATACCAAGTTACCCCTTTTGTAAAGTTTGTATTCGATGACTTCTCGGCATCTTGAATGTTGGTGATTGCTATGGCCTTGCCAAGGTTTGGCGCATCATTTTGGGCGGCCTTCTTTGCCCATGGCCCTAGACAAATGGCCGACAATGGTTGATCCATCTTTAACGCCTTCCTTCTGTGGAAATTTTTCTTTTCTCATTGTTGGACATCAGTAGCATTGGGCAAAGTCATGTACCTCAGGCTTTTATGGAATTGTATGGATTTTCTTCCTGTTGATAGTAGCCAATTTTGAAAGGGAAGTGAAGGAGTTCATTTTCCGTGCTGTTCGTTGATGCTTCCTGTCAAAATAGGGAAAATACATTAGGAATGAAGTTGGATGGGGGTATTGGAAACGATACCAAGTTACCCTTCTGCAAAGTTGGTATTTGATGACTTCTTGGCATATCCTGAATGTTGATGATCGCCATGGTCCTACCACAATTTGGCACTTCATGTTGGTTGGCCCTCTTTGCCCATGGCCCTAAACGAATGGCCGATGATGGTTGATCCATCTTCAACGCCTTTTTTTATGGAAATTTTTCCTCTTGTTAGACATTGTTAGATTGTATCTTCCCATTGATAGTAGCCAATTTTGAAAGGGAAGTGAAGGTCATGTACGTGCTAAAGCTTCTATAGGAATACATTAGAATGATGGACAATCAAAACCTCCAATTTTCTTTGGTAATCACTTCTTCGCATATCTTGAATGCATGTGTGGTCCGGAACGAAAGTCATCATTTTGGAATGGCCCTCTTTGCCCAGGTGGTTAGAATTTGCCTCAATGCCTTTCTTCTTAAGCTTCTACGGAATTGTATGGATTTTCTCCCTATTGACAGTAGCCAATTTGAAGAGGAAGTGAAGGAGTTCATTTTCCGTGCTGTTTACTGATGCTTCCCTTCTGCAAAGTTGGTATTTTATGACTTCTTGGCATCTTGAACGTTGGCGATTTCTATGGCCTTGCCAAGGTTTGGCACTTCATTTTGGTTGGCCCACTTTGCCCATGGCCCTAAACGAATGGTCGATGATGGTCGATCCATCTTCAACGCCTTCCTTCTGTGGAAATTTTCCTTTTCATTGTTGGACATCAGCAACGTTGGGCAAGGTCATGAACCTTAGGCTTCTATGGAATCTCAATTGTCTGGATTTTCTCCTTGTTGACAGTAGCCAATTCAAAGGGGAAGTGAAGGAGTTCATTTTCTGTGCTTTTCGATTTGCCGAAGTTGAACGTCCTGCCTATGAAATTGCAATGCCCGATCTCTGGGAGTATGTTGCGGGAAGGAACCATTACTTAGGCTTGCACTGATGGGAGATAGCCTAAGCAAAGTTTTAGGGACGGCTTGCCGAGGTAGCTCGAGAGATGGGGGGGGAGGCCAAAAGCATCATGGAGGAAACATCTCAGGAAGCTTTTCTTGAGCTACTACGATCTACATGTTTCAAGTTTGATCGTGTGCACATACCTATTATGTCCTGTCTTTTATCCCCTACAAATGAAAATGAAGAAAGTGTCATTCCTAAAATCATGTTAGGAAGCAAGACATACCTTTTCATAAATGGAGTAATCTTATCCGTTTGCCCCGGTTTTCTTGGAAGAATACTCCTGAATTTGTTGAGTCCATATCCTTGGGACTTGATGTACTGGTTTCAAATGCCCCTTTTGAAAGGGATGATGTTCTGAGACACGAGATAAGTAAATCAGAAAAAATAAACAGGGTTAAATTCGACACATTTTTTTGAAAATTTTTGTTGTTGTTTTGCAATGAAATGCTTTTGATTTCACAAGCCTGTTTTGGAGGAAGCATGAGAAAGCCCAGCCCTCAAGATTTTCCTTGGATGATATTTTTTCATGGTTGGATAGCATCACTGGGCCAGTTTGGGGTACCTCATCATGCTCTCAAAATGAAATGTTGAAACTGTACATTCACTAGTAAAAACAAATTACATTACTGGAATGGAAAATGCGGTATTAACACACTAGATATGATGGGAAATCATAAAAACAACTAAAACTCATGAAAACTCATGTGAAAGGGAGGATCTTGATAGTTGCTAGCGTCGACCCCTGAATCAAGTGCCCTTGAGTTCCTTGCCCCCGGTAGACTCGAAGTATTCGCACAAGAGGACCACTTCGTTGAAGTTACAGAAGTGCATTCCATGCAACCAGGAACGAAGCTTACGAGACAAAGCTTTTATGAACAGCTTCATCATTTCCTCCTCAGCCAACTGAGGAATAGTTTGCATCACGAAAGCCTCCCACCTTTCTGCATATGCTCGGAAATTCTCCATTGGTCCTCTTTTGACGTGAACCAAATTCTTGTGGGGGAACGCAAATCCTATCTTGTCTTGGTATTGATGTAGGAATGTAGAGGACAACACATCCCAATCATGCACGAGGTAGGTCTCGACAAGAAGAACCATTGCAACGCCCGACCCAATAAGACTTTCTTGGAAGGCTTGAGTCATGAACGGTGCCTGGTTGGCGTACCGACTCATTTTGGCTCGAAAATATTGCAAGTGGGTCACGGGACAAGTCGTACCGTTATATTTATGGAAATCAACAATTTTCATTCCTTCGGGAATCACCATTCTGTTAAGGTGAGATGGGCCTGCCGCATCTCGGTTAAGGAACCATTCCTCTTGTTGTGTTGCCAATCCTTTCATGGCAGCATTAAATTCTGCTCCTTCAGGGAAGCTAGATTCTTTTGAGATCATCTCATCGTTTTCTTTGGGGTCGAAATTTCCTACCGAGGATGAGGCGTCTATGTTACCCAGATAGTTGGGTGACAAATTCAGCAGCCCATTGGAAGGAAAATCATGAAGGGCGAGCGTTCCTCCACCTAGCAAGCTCTGGGGTCCGTATGCGGGCAAGAGCTGGTTACCATGTGAATGGTCATCTTCATCTATATAGTGCTGGCAACTCTCCATAGGACTGTACCACAGGCGGTGTTCAAAGCCTCGGCGTGGATGTTCAATGGCCGTTGGACTTTGCACTTGTCTGGTGGCAGGCGATGGCTTAGATTGTTCCGGCTTTCCCTTCTTGATACCTTGTCCAGACCTCTTGAGTAAAGCCCTTCGTTTTGTTAGCTTGAGCTTGTCAAGGGCACCGGGAGACGGTAGAGTTTCATTCCCCAGGTTGATAGGCGCTGGTGCCCTTTGGACCCTAGCTCTCGTAGTAAGCTTGGGAAGCAGTATCATGGTGCCTCGATTTTGGACGGGTTTTACAGCTTCAATCATGTTTTCGGGTTCTTTACCTCTACTGGTAGGAAACTTCCCATTAATGGAGCAATGTTTGGTGGCCCTTCTGTCATACAGAACCGCTTCGAAGTTTCCTCCCATTGGTCTCTTTTGCTATGTCCTCTCTTGGACAGTCAAGTCTCTTTCTATTGTAGTACATGCCATGATAGTCTTTTTCCTCCTCGTTTCCTTGCTTACAAGCTCTTTGTGAGGTGGGGCGATGTTGACATCGAGGTCATATTCTTTAAGGAAAATGTCAATCAATTCATCCCAAGTCTTGAGAAGAGTGATTTTCCTCACAATGTACCATCTCAAGGCGGGGCCAGTTAAATTTGATTGGTATGATCGAATCATCCTTTGGACCAGGTAGGCTTGCAAGTAGCTTTCTGGGTGACAATCGTTGGCAAATGCCTCGCATTCAAGTACCTTGAGCTCCTTTGGGATTTTGACAGCAGTGTAGCTAGATAGATCAAGGGGGTATTGATCCCGCAGCTCACTCAGCTTACTCATGATCTTTGCAAAATGTTTGCTCTGTTGGTCACCTTTTGGCATGCCTGCAGGTGACAAAAGAGTTTTCTCTCGTGATAGGGCGGTCACGGGATTAGGCCTGGCTTGAGAAAACTCCATTTGCCTCGAGAGTTGTCGAAAGACAATGGGGATTTGTCCCACGTCATCTTGAATGTTAGTAAGGCCATCACCCTGATTGGTCACAATTGCATGTGGCCATGCACGGATGGCTGGTGGTTGGCGATTCATGATCACCTGTGAGACAAAAATAGCATGCTTGAGCACGAGATAAATGGAGATTGACCCATGGCAATGGTTCAGTCGCTTTTATTTATCAAAAGAGGATTCCAAGGACAAGACATTCCTAATCATCTAAAATTGGAATTGAAATGATAGAATTGAAATGCTAGATATTTAACAAAAGTCCTTAAACATCGGGACTAGAAATAAAATGAAATTTCCTAAATACAAAAACTGGGGGTTATGATTTCCATTTTATATGCGATGAGGAGCCTCGGTCTTGCAAAGTTGTTTGCTTTCTAGGACTAGCCCAAAGACACGTATCCAGATCATTCCCAAACTCCACTCAAAAGACTCGATCTGCTCTTGTTAGGCTGGCTTGTCAATCACGTTTGGGACTACTGATTGCAGATTGCCAAGGACTTGGTGATTGAGAATGTAGAGTGGGGAGGCATGATGAGCCTTCTCTTGTCCTCTCGCCTCCTAGGCATGATGACCTTTTCAACGTGGCATTTTCTCCATGCATCCTGATGATGCGACTTTCTTCTAAGTAGTCTTGGCTCATGTGAGTAAAAAGGAATGGGAACAAACCGGGCTTGAAAAGTGGAGGGATCTCCAAGAGGGCTCTGCATTGACAAGCCAACCCCTAGGGATAATATGAAGCGATCTTGGCGAGACCAAGTAGTGGGATTGGGTTGTGATATTTCAGTGCAAAGCGAGCTTCTTCCTCTCTAAACAAATTAGCACACCATAGGAATTGTCTCGGGAATAGGGTTCTTTAGGAAATTAAACCAACAAGAGTATCTCCTACCGAGGGAATATTTTTCTAAGATTTGAAACATTTGCAGTGAGTGCATGAAAATCTTAATGCCCAAATCCTTTGATATGAGAAAAGATCGCATTTGTAAAATTTCCAGGGCAGCCCTCAAGATTTTTCTGTGTTTTCTTTGAAACGATTGAGGGACAGGAATGTTTATGGTAAAACCATGTTTACAAAAATTCAACCCGGCACAAATTTGATTGACAACCCATGCAATTGAAGGATTTATAGCATTTTTTCGACGTGAAATGATGATGAACCCAAAAGAAGGCCAGGAGAAAAATTTTGCTTTTCTTTTTTCTTTTTCTTTTTTGCCATGGGTTGTTTTTTTTTTTTTTAAAAAAAAAAATTCAACTAAAAACGATAGTGGGCAAGCATCCCAACTAGCCTAAAAAAAACCCTTCTTACCAAAGGAGTCACAATTTTTTATAAAATCGAGCTAGCCAAATTACCGGGTTGACACAAGCTCATTTCCTAGAGGCATTCCGATGGTAATGCTATATTTGTCCAGAGTTGGGAAAAGCTCGAATTTGCCAAGTATGAAAGTGGAGGTCTTAGGACACTAGAAATGGGGGATCACTTCCATGACTCTAGAGTGGATACTAATTTGGAGAAATGGGAGAAGATGGTTGATTCTATCTTCAAAATGTTTTTGACTGGGTTAACAGAGGAGCTTTTCTTGGGAGTAGGAATGAACCGGACGTCGTGTCTACCCATCGCATATAAAACAAACGACTTAAAAGACTGACCTCAGTTGCCATGGGTTCAGAAATGTAAATAAATAACCAAATAAAAAGGGTTAAGAAATTACCTTGCTCTCAAAGATCAAAAAACACATAGACATGCGGATGATACGTGTGGTTCGATTTCTAACTAAAAAGGTATAATGAGGTTAAGAGGTAATCGACCGACGCAGTCTCGCGTTCGTGCCAAATTCTCTCAACCTCGGCTCTAACTAAAATTTCGGGAAAAGAAAGGCAACCTCTACATCGCTGTCTCGCGTTCAAGGCGTGTATCTTTCTTAACACCATCCTAAAATATCCTATGGCGGCCTGGAGTCCGGCGGCGGGGTTGTGTGTGCACGGTGTAGTGCTAAAACATTTAAAGCATGCACAATAATTTATACACAAAAATTATTTCAACAAAATTAATATTTACCTACAAAAAAAAAAAATACCCAAGTTAGGAAAACATTTAAACAAGTTTTTTTTTTTTGCATTTTTTTGCTTTTTTTTTTTTGATTGCACTATTTTTTTTTTTTAAAAAACGGGAAATTTTTGAAAAAAGAAATTCATGGCACGATTCGGGAAATAAAGGCATGAATTGAACATTTTTTTTTTTTTTTTTTTTGCAATTTTTTTTTCTTAAAAAAATTAATGAATTGAACGTTTTTTTTTTTTGCAATTTTTTTTTTAATTTTGCACCATTTTTCTTTTTTAAGGCACGGGAAATTTTTGAAAAAAAAGAAATTCAAACAAGAAATTCATGGCATGATTTGGGGAAATAAAGGCATGAATTGAACATTTTTTTTTCGCAAATTTTTTTTTTTTTTTTTTTTTAAATTTAATGAATTGAACTTTTTTTTTTGAAATTTTATTTTAATCCTCTTTTCTTTTTTTAAAATAAAGGGATGATCATGGCATTAAAATCAAAACTAGCCTAAATTAATCATGGACCAACTGAGACATACGAGAAAGTAAGTAAATTGCAAAGCACAAGGATAGAAAACTTACTTAATAAGAGGAAATTGATGGCAATCACATAGACATACATGATACGTGTGGTTCGATTTCTAACTAAAAATGTATAATGAGGTTAAAAGGTAATCCGACCGACGCGAGCTCGCGTTCGTGCCAAATCCTCTCAACCTCGGCTCTTCCTAAAAATTTCGGGAAAAGAAAGGCAACCTCTACATCGCAGTCTCGCGTTCGAGGTCGTATCTTTCTTAACACCATCCTAAAAATCCTATGGCGGCCTGTGTCGGCGGCGGGGTTGTGTGTCTTCTGATGTAGTGTTAAAACATTTAAAGCATGCACAATAATTTATACGGGAAAATTTATTTCAACAAAATTAATATTATACCCAAAAAAAAAAAACCCAAGTTAGGAAAACATTTAAACAAGATAAAATGGCCTAAGTCCACAAAAAAAAAATAAAAAATCAGTGGAGTCGCCAAGCTGTCGCGACCTCCTTTTTTTTTTTGGTCTCGGAGAGGCTAATGGCTCGCTCGAACGCGCTTTCATCGGGGTTTTGCCCGGGCTCTCCCAAGCCCACCAATTCACGACTTAATAGTTCGAGTTTTTAACCCGCAATTCAATTTTATTTAAAAATGAGTCGCCACTAATCAATCGATTTGGGGTGGGTCGATTAAAACCCAAGTAAAATATCGGGAGAAATATTTTACTCTGCTGCAACTGCAAAAACTAGGATCGGGGACTTGATTACACTAGTTAATCACTAATGCCCTTCCTAGTACCTAATCTTGTTTAAACCCTCAAGGTTTGATATTTTTGCATTTTTTCAAGGATTTTTCATGCATTGTTGAAACAAACATTTTTTGGCTTTTTACCCTTTTTTGGAAAATATAAAATATTTTTGGGTTTTTCTGATTTTTAGAAAATATAAAATATTTTTAAATTTTCTGATTTTTTTGGAAAATAAAACATATTTTTTGGATTTTTTGATTTTCTGAAAATATTTATTTTTTGGATTTTTCTGAAAAAAATATTTTTTTTTTTTTTATTTTTTTTATAATAATAATAATATATATTTTATATTATTAAAAAATATAAACAAACCGGACCCGGGTCGGGTCTTTCTAGATCCGGCCTGGTCGAACTCAGCCCACGCGCACGGCCCAGGCCTTCGAATGGACCGGGTCCAATCAAGGGCCCAGTTCGTCAGGCCCAAAGGATAAACCTGCAAATCAAATAGAAATTAGTCAAGCCCAACCCAAAAAAATAAAGTCTGGCCCAAAAAGCAAAATAAGCCCAATAGGCATAATTAGTCTCAGCCCATGGACCACAAAACCAAACCCTAGCGGGTCGACCGGGTCGACGGGTCCGACCCGGTCATGACCCGACTGCTCCGCCCCCTCTCTGCAGGTTCTCCGCGGCGCCGATGGGGGACCGAACGTCTCCCGGCCACGGCGGCGAGCGAAACCAACTGGCGGGACGACGAAGTCGCGAGCCCATCGGACGGTCGGCATGACAAAACGGTGGAGCAAAGGCGACGGCTGGCGTGAGGTTTAGCCGAGATCCGTGAGCGGCGGTCGTCGTGGGGCAGAATGCGACGGCTGTGGGGACGGTCGTCGGCCGGGCGGCATGAGCCAGGCGTCGGGGGTGGCGGTTGAGCGGTGGTGGCGTCGGGCCAGGCAGACAGCTCGGATGCGGCGGAGGGGCGCGGTCCCGCGGCTCCATCTCTCCCCTCTCCGGCTAGATCTGCTCTCGACTCTCCGGGGCGGTGGCGTCGGTGGCTGAACAGATCCGCCGAGCAACCAGCGCCGCACGCGGCGGCGGCACTCGGCTGACCAGCGGCCTTCTTCTCTGGTCTCCGCTCTGTTTCGCTCTCTCTTTCGCTCCTCCGCAGATCGATCCCTCCTCCGCGGAAACAAACCCAGCAGGCGGCGTCGGCCCGAGCGACCAGCACCGCACACGGCGGCAGGACTCGGCTGAGCAGCAGCCTTTCTCTCTCTCTCGCAGCTCTCTCTCGGATCGGCGGTCGCTCGTCGGGCCTCCTGGATGTCTCTCCAAGGGAAACCCTCTGAGCTCCTGCTTCTCCTCTCTTTCCTCTCTGTTTTGCTGCTTCCCTCCCCTCTCGGATCTGCTTGCTCAGTTTCCAGCCACCTTGCTCTCTCTTTCTGTGCCCCATTGCTCCTTCTGCTCGCCTCTATTTATAGGCCGAAGAGGACCCGGTCGACCGAGGGCTTGACTGCCGATCGACGGTGAGCTGACCGGCGTGCCCCGTTTTACCGCGCCACTTGCTTTGCATTGAAGACGAGTTCCATCCGTCCGGGTTTCCCGCCGAATATCGTGTTGCTTCGTTCGGCGGCATTGATGGCGCCTGCGAGACGTCCCCATCCGTCGCCGGCTGCCTTATCCTCCGTCCTCCGTTCTGCTCCTCTGTTTCTCGCGTGCAGCAGAAGATGAAGGGAAGAAGAAGAAGAAGATGGAGAGGGCCGGGCCGTGAAGGTGAGGGGGGCCGAATGGGCCTTGACCCAAGTGGAAGAAAAGAGTGACCGGAAGACGGGCCTGGGCCTGCATGGACAAAAGAAGAAATGAGGAAGAAGTGGGCTGGGCGTGAAAGCCCAGCCCCTTTTGGGCCTCTGATTTTTTTCTTTTCTTTTATTTTTATTTTTTTTTATTTTTACTCGAAAATAAAGGAAAATAAATAGGAAAATAAAACTTAGTAAATACAAATAATATTAGTACTTAGGTGATCAAAAATCCTTTTTTGTTAGGGTCAAATTAACCCTAATTTTCTAAGCAATTTAAGTTAATCTTAATACATAGTCAAAATTTAGGTGTCGTCACATTACATGACTTCTAAAAATGAGAGTAGGAGAAGATTTTTTTGAAAAATTAAACTAATGAGAGGAAAGGCACGTACCCGAGATTTCTACAACACCCTTTCGGAAACGGAGTCCAATAAATGGAGGGGAAGAAGCAAAACTTGAACTTTCATTTGTTCTTATTTATAAAAGCAAACATATATGATAAACCCTAATTTATAGATATGTATAAATTACAGGATCCCATCAATTACAAGATGCCTCAATCGCTTGTGCTCAGTGACCTTGAATGGCGTACCATTGAGGGCTTAAAGTACAATTTATAGAAATGAAACAAAGAGAAATTAAAAGGTTTTGATGTTAACTCGAGTAAATGGAAGTATAATTAAAGATACACATACCGTGCTAATTATTATTAGCCTAGACTAATTGAATGAAACTAAACCAATTTCTTATTAGCACATGGTTAAGAACTTAAGAGTAGATTATTCCGCCTCCGAAAAAAGAGTAGATTACATCTTCATGTGGGGAGTTTTGAGATGGACATGCTTATTGTCCAAATATTTTAATGGGACAACACCTTTTTGATGATTGATCATTATTTCAATTGCGAGTACACATGTCAGTCTCCTCTTACATGCTACTCGTTGAAAGCCACTTTATTTTTTTTTATTTTTCTGAAGTTGACGGTATACTCTTAACCAAACCGGACTTTGGGCATCAATCGGATGATAGATCAATCTCCTAGTACGTAACTCTCAATTTCCTCAGCATTGTGTTGTTTCTTGTTGTACCTCTACGAAATATGGTAACAAGCAAAACAACGAAGTAGCCATCTGTTGCTGCACAACCCAGAAAAGAAGTGTAGCTGTTAGTACACACCTACTTGAGTTCTCGGAATCTAGGAGGAAATTCCCACACCGTGGCCTCGAATGATTGTGAACATATCATAAAATTAATTTCAATGGATTCCTTTCTTCACAAGATTCCTGGATTCATTTGATTCTTTGCTATGGTCGTCCAAAACACGTGCGGCTTAATGTCTTTGTTTGCTCTACTAAGCTCCACATAGTCCGTTTCACCAAATCATCTGTCATCAAAGCTCAGTATATCAATCTTTCCAATGTCTGTTCATTCAACAGATCTTTAGTTTATCTGGGGTCGCACGTTTGGTGGGTTTTGAGTCACGTGTTTAATCAGCAACAGGAGATTTTAATGGCAGATTGTTTCAGCAAAACTAAGAATGGAGATCCAAAATAACCTACAAACGTCACTCAGCCTCCCGCTAGTTTGCCTTCATTCTTCTCTTATTTTATCTTAAAAGCAAATTTTAATTCCGAAGTTGAAATTTTATTAGCTGAAATTCATCTCACATTGATACGTTTTGGTACTTTATCACATTAAATCAGAGTGCACACTGCGAACTTCATCTTCAGAGAAAAAAATCTAAATCAAAACAAAGGAGTTCATCAGTTTCATCAAAATCTCAAAAAGGTACTTTTTTCTTCTTTTTTCTTTTTATTTCGGCGAAGTTGATTTTGAATTTACTTACTGGATCTCTTCTTTATCTATTCATGAGCATTGAAGTTGCGATTCAATCATCTTGGAGTTGGAAAGAACAGCGAGAATGAACCACATGATTTGCCACTTCAAGATCTCAGAAAGCCATCCATTTCTTCTCATCAGTCGCTCAAAAGCAGGTTTATATCTTTTCTTGATGAGTGTTTCATTACTTGCTAATTGTTTGCATTCCTCATTAATCTTTGCATAACTCACGCATTCAAGAGCTTGTAAAAGAGTACTGAACACCTTTCTGATGAAATGAAGAACACACATGCCATTGGTGACTGGTCGGCTATGGCAATTATAGTTTCAAATTACCTTGAACTCAATTTGCATTTCATATTTCAAAAACAGAATTAGATAAAAGATAAGTATGTTTATTCACGAGGCTGGCAACGAGATGAGGATTGCTCGATGAACAAGAAGGATGAGGTATTCCATCCATATAGGCTTCACTGCTTTTGCTATGATGTGTTGAAGGATGCCACAAACAACTTGATCGGCGAAGGTGGTTTCTAACATGTTTACAAGGACCGGATCAGCTATCACACCATCAGTGTGGCTAAACCGAACAAGGGCCTGCCAATCGCTCTCAAGAGGCTCTGGGACAAGGGACCCCAGGGTCAAGATGAATGGCTAGTTAGATTGATGCTCTCTCTCTCTCTCTCTAATTTTGTATGAAAATTATGATTATTCTAAGTCTAAACTGTTAGATGAAAATATTGTTTCATAATGTTTAATGCTTTGACACACATATACACTCTCTTCCTCTAATCAGCTCAATGTTGCACTTGTAGAATGACCAGATGTTCTTGAGCAAATTGAATCACCCATATATTGTGAAGCTCATAGGGTATTGCAGCAAGAAAAAGCACCAAATTGTGATTTACGCGTTCATGGCTAAGGGGAGACTACAATATCAGTTATTAAGAGGTATGTTCCAAGCAGTGAAGACTCTATGAATGAGAGGAAGGTGAATGAAATTTCATAAAGCTGGTATGTATTTGCAATTCTGCACATGATTTCAGACTTAAAGAACCCAATCTGACTACATGCTTTACCGGAATAACAGAAAAACGAAATGAGCTAAGTTGGAGAACAAGAATCAAAATCGTGATTGGGGCTGCTAGAGGTTTGGATCATCTTCATTCACAATCCAAGCCAGTCATTCATCACGATATCAAAATCTTCCACGTTATACTGACCTCTGTATGTTTCGCTCTTCTTACATCTATAGTACAATTGCAGCTCATAAGAAAATAGGGGGAAAACATACAATAACATAGATTACAAGTTTTTTTTTTTCGGTAAAGTAAACTTGTATAAAGCCAACCAACAACTATACAAACTAAGGGATAGCGGCATCCATTTACACTCAGCTTAGGCTAGCCTACTGAGTGGAAAGGTGCCAGAATCTGAGGACACTAAAAGTAGCATATCAAGCCAACAACCAGGCAAAATTACACAAAGCCTTAAACATCAAAGATGGAGGTACTCAATCCCAACATTCTCTGTAGACGCCTATTCACCATATTGTCTTGAACCAACGGTCCAGACAACGCATTGTCCTTGACTGCCTTGAAGATATAATGCTTCATTGAGGAAATGGAGACCACTTTACCCCGAAATAAAGCATCATTATGAGATTTCCATATAACATAACAAAGAGCAGCAAAGGAAAACTTGGATATTTCCTTCTGGAAGCCTTTACCATATAAGTTCTTACTGGCCCAATCCATGGTATTACTCCATGATCCTCCTGGCCAAGCCAAATTGCACTTGCCCGCCTAAAAAACAGCAAGAGCATGCGTGTAACATGGCAATCAACATAGATTACAAGTTTACGACACCTAAAACAATAAAAGTACCCAGAGATGATATATATATTTTTGGGTCTGATGATAGTGTTGTTTACCATGTAGGAAGTTTGATGATTTATTTCCTGTCATATCTGAGAACTATTAATGCCCATTAGTACTCTACAACTGTGAATGAATGAGCATGCAACGCTGACCGAATACGCTTGGTAATATTATTCAACTGGCTCACATGGTCATAGTCAGTCATCCTCTATGATACTGTAGCACCATGACGCCAAGATATCGGACTTTGGCCTCGCCAAATTCGGACCTCAAGAAGATCAGTCTCATGTCTCCTCTTGAGTTCTTGGCATGAGAGGATACTTTGTGCCTGAATATATTGACGCAACTATTCTCCTGACTGATTTCTTTATTTTTCTAATAATGCTGGGTTTTTTTACATTTGTTGAGTACATCGATGATATTTCTTGTCAATTTAAATTCTAATCATGCTTTAAGAAGATTTTTTTTTGTCATGAAAATACTTCATTGATTGGTTATCATCCAGAGGAAGAAGTACATTCATTATGAAAGTCTAAGCATAAAAGTGAAAATAGCGGGTGTGGTGGCATCGACACCCAATTAAGGGGAAGGTCTCCGGCCCGGTGGGTTTTGGCACCCAATCCGTGGCCCTGTTAGTACCCCTTGGTTCGAAAATCAATTGGGTATGTGGGAGATGGCCCAATAGCTGGCGGCAATCCTGAATCAGTCCTTGCAAGGCCCATAATACCTCCGTTCGACCCAACACCATTTCCACTACAGACATGTTGTCGCTGGAGATTTACACATGATGCGGGTCTTCTCTCAGTCGAAAACATCCCCGAAGACTTCCCCAGTTCGAAGTGGAGTTCAGAGCTTCTGTCCACCATTCTAAGGCCGTACAAACCGTTAGGGTTTTCGCCATTTCAGCCGATTGGGCGTGGATTTCCTTCGCGAACCCGTTGATGAGCATGCCATCGTTGCCTTTGCAAATACTAGCGACCGAACCTGTCAGATTAGCGGCGGACCAAGAGCAATCAACATTGATTTTCACAAACCCGCGCTCGAGGGGACTCCACTGTTCGGTAAGGGTTCATTGCTTAGTTGCTGGTACTGAGTTGTTTGAGCTCCATCTCCGGTAAAGATGTTGATTGATTGTTGCGTCCTATATAATGCTTCTTGGATTGGGCGGTCTCCCTTGAAACAGAAACCCATTCCACGCCTTCCATGTGAGCCAAAGAGCAATGGAATGCAGGGCTTTGTCTTGCATCGACACTCCCGAAGTAAGGTAGTCGGTCACCCATTTGTCTACTCTTGTAATCGTCGTAGGGATTGTGGAAAGGCCAAGGCCGAGATCTTACCATAGCTTGTTAATCCATCCGCAAAGTATGAACAGGTGTTGGGTAGATTTCGAAGCGAGTGTGCATACTGGATAGAGGGTGTCAGGTACTATTCGTCGCCTGTAGAGATTACATTTAGTGGGGAGGCCCTCATTGCATAAGCTCCACATGAAAAATTTAATTCTGGGATGGGTTTGTAATTTCCATATCTTTGTCCATAGCTTGTGCGAAACTTGGAATGATGTTGAAGCTAGCTGTTCTGCTTGTTTCATTCTAAGGCTTTGGATTTTATTATAGTTACATTTAACCGTGTATGCGCCTATTCTATTTGAGGTCCACAGGAGTTTGTCGGGTTGTGTATGCATGCTCAAGGGGATTGCAAGTATTTGTTGTGCCAGGGGGTATCAAATATGTCAAAAATGAAAGGGGAATTCCATTCTCGTGTACCTAGTTTAATGAGGTCAGTCACCAGTTTAGAGTCATTCTTGTTATAAGGCCCTCCAATCTTTCCGATTGGCAGCCACCTATCTTCCCTAATTTTGATGCTATGACCATCTCCAACCTCCCAGCGTAGCTTAGGTTCAAGAACTTCTCGCCCCTTAAGTAGACTTTGCCATCCCCACAACAACCAAGTACCCCTTTGAGCTGTCCAGAAAGTTGCATTAGGGAAGTATAGTCCTTTTAACACTTGGCACCATAATGTGTCTTGGTTCTGGCTTAGTCGCCATGCTTGTTTGCCCAACATGGCCTGGTTGAAGTCCACGAGGTCTTTAAACCCTAGTCCTCATTTATCTTTTCTGGTTTTAAGTAAGTCCTAGTTTTTCCAGTGAATTCCTTTGTGTTGCGCGTTTTGTTTCCACCAGAAGGCTGCTATTCTTTTCTCAATTGATCTGCATATTGAAATAGAGATCTTGAAAATAGACATGGCATAGGTAGATAGAGCTTGGACAACCATTTTAAGTAGGACCTCTTTCCCAGCTTTTGAAGTAAGTTGCTCTTTCCACCCTTGTAGTTTTCTATCTACTTTTCCTAATAACCCTGTAAACATCTGTTTTTTAGCCTGCCCCCAATTTGATGGCAATCCCAGATATTTCCCAATTTTTTCAATTATAGGAACTCGTAATTCTGAAGCCAGATTTCTTTTTGATGCTTGGGGACAACTCTTTCCAAAGAAGATCCCAGACTTATTTAAATTTATGGCTTGGCCAGAACCATAAAAGTAGTAATTTAGGATATTTGCCAAATTATGGGCTTCACTAACCTTCCCTTCCAAGAAAAATATTGTGTCATCCGCAAATAACAGGTGTGAGAGGATAGGGCAGTTTGGATTTAACCTAATACCATGGATAGAACCATCGTGCACAGCTTTTGACATTAGGGAGGATAAAACGTTGGCCACAATAATGAAAAGGTACAATGAAAGGGGGTCACCTTGCTTTAATCCTTGTGTAGGCGAGAATTGTCAGCTTGAATCTCCATTGATCTTTACATTAAATCCGATAGAGGAAATGCAGAATTTAACTAGTGCCACCCGTTGCTCGCAAAATCCCATTTGCAACATGCAATCACATAGGAAATCTCATTCTACCCTATCATAAGCCTTTTGTATGTCCAGTTTTAAGACAGTTTCGAAATTTACCTTCTTTTTCTGACCCTAATCTAATATAGGATCTCTTGAACTATAAAAATATTATATTGTATTTGGCGACCTCCAATAAAAGCACTATGTTCTGGGGAAATGATCGGTGGGAGCCAAGTCTTCAAATGATTAGCCATAACCTTTGCAATTATTTTATAGCTAAAATTGCATAGGCTTACAGGCTTATATTCAATAATGCTTTCAAGGGATGGCACTTTGGGGATGAGGACAATCTGAGTTTTGTTGAGGTTGGGATCAAACCTACCTTGAGTAAAGAAATCCTTTACCATACGGAATATGTCCTCATGAATGATAGACCAAGTGTTTTGGTAGAAGAGACCATTAAGACTGTCTAAGCTCGGAGCCTTTGTTGCACCCATCTGAAACACAACATCTTTTACTTCCTCTCTAGTAATCGATTTTGTTAAATCTGCATTCATTGCCTTAGTAACTACCATAGGGCATTGATCTATAACAGGTCTATAGTCTCTCGACCCCACTGAGGTATATAAGGATCGGTAGAAATCAGTTATCTGTTGTTGAATGATAACAGGGTCCCTACTCCATTCCTGTTTAGTGATTTTCAACATTGTAATTATGTTTCGTTGTCTCCTATGAATGGTGGTGGCATGAAAAAACTTTGTGTTACGATCCCCCCACTTCAGCCAATTAATGCGTGATCTCATCCCCCAGTACATTTCTTCCTGCCTCCAAAGTCCCTCCATTTGTTCTTTTATTTTCTTGTAGTCATCTACATTTTCAGCTCTTTCGGTGGAGTTAGTAAGGTCAATAAGTTTTGACTAGCAGTTATCAATCTACTTGGCTATATTTTTGAAACTGTTTTTGGCTCCATGTACTTAGGACCTGTTTAACTTTCATTATCTTGCTGGCAACACTCTACTAAGTTCCCTTGTTATCCAGCCATGCTTGTTCCACCATTGTTGTGAAATCTGGATTAGTGAGCCAATATGCCTCAAATCTGAAAATTTTTTGTCTTCGTACTCTAGGTGGTTCTGTACATAATAGGAGAGGGCTATGATCATAACCAATAGCGGGAAAGGTAAAGACCTCAACATGAGGGAATAGTACTCTCCAGTCCATATTACATAGAACTCGATCCAGTTTCTTCTTAACTAACTCATCCCCTTCTTTGTTGTTTGTCCTTGTAAACATGTAGCCTTTACTTTTAATTTCCATGAGTGAATAGAAATCTATGAACTCGCGGAATGCCACTACCCGATATCTTTCCACATCTCTTCGCCCGACTATCTCCCAATTGTATAATGCTTCATTAAAGTCGCCAATACATAACCAAGGATAAGTATAAGGGCCATTTCTAGAACGAATAGCATGCCATAAGTTGATCCGCTATTAGAAGTTTGTTGGTGCATGTATGAATGAAATATGCATCATTGTTCCATTTTCCAAATCCTCGCACTCCGCCTCAAGTAATTCTGCACAGCTATAGGTCACTTGCACATTCACCTCATCATCCCATAATAAGGCAAGATCCTCGGCTATTCCCACTGGATTAACCACAAAGGAGTATCGATAATGAAGTCTCCTCTTGATGCGATCCACGACATCTTCTTTGTTTTTTGTTTCCATTAAGAAAATTAGATTAGGCCTCTCACGAGCCACTATGGCTCTTAAGGACTGGACTGTCAAGGGAGTGCCTAGACCTTAACAGTTCCAGCTTAGGAGTTTCATGTTTGCTGTGGTGACTTATTATGACTAGCCACCAAAGCCCTTGATTGTGACCCTTCCCATACCTGAATAGGTGTCTCTGTGAGGTTCTCCATGTCAACTAGATTAGCTAGACTCCCCTTCTTTTCATAAGATGTGAAACGTTTCAATTTCTTTGTAACATGTTTCTTTGAGCATGCTTTTTCCAGTTTCAATTGTCCTACCCCTGTGCCATAACTTGTGGGAGATAAATTTTGCTCCAGTGGTTGCTGCACCCGTTTACCTTTGTGTGCTAGAGTATCAATTCCCCCTGATTGTTGTTCTTCTGGTTTGTATAGTATTATTGCCTAGCTATTCTCATTGGGTTTGTGGATGTGCAGAGTGATAATAGCTGAAGGCATTGGAGTTTTAGGCACCATATCCTCCTCCTCCTGGGGCAAATCTAACACACCATAGAATTTGTGCCAGCAGGGGCTCTGCTCCTTCATTTTAGCTTTAAGCCACAAACCATACCTTCCTGATTTATCTTGAGGTAATCCTAATTCTTCATAAGAGATCTGCAGACATACAATGGCATAGTGGCCAATGCTTTCGCAGAAATAGCAATAGTGAGGTAATCGTTCATACTTAACATCTATCCACCATTTCCGACCTCCCAAATGTATGATAGTGCCTGTTTTTAGGGGCTTAAACAGATTCAAATGCACTTTAGCCTTTCTTATTTTTCGGGCATTATTGTTTCTTGCTTCTATCTTAACATCCTCCACTATGCCCATTTTACCAGCAACTGCCCTAATTGAATCTTCTATAATAGTGGCACGTGGGAGCCTTATTAAGTGCACCTAGAATGAGCAGTATGTGAAATTGTAATAATGTTTCGGGATCTTAGGGTCCCTTTCTTGCAAGACTAGCAAATTACTAGCAAAAGACCAAGGGCCGGTTTGTACAACTCGCTTCCTCTCTTCATCCGTATTGAAGATGAACACATAAAACCCAGGTTTGATTACTTCACATTTAACATCCTCTATTCTCCATGCCTTACACATTGTAGTGAGAAAGGCCTGAAAATTGACATTAGGCTTTGAAAACAGCTTTCCGTAGAGCAGAAATTCACCTACCCATTTTTCATTTTTAGAGGAGTGATCATCCAAGACAGTCAAGTTGTCTTCAGCCCATAAATCCCCCATCACGTGTCTCTTCCATCTGAAATGTTAATGCAAGGATTTTAAGTTGGGAGTGAAGGGAGCTCTGATCTATAATTAGAGTAAGGTAACCAGAGCTGGGGCCGCCGAATATGAGTGACCCATTTCCTTCATGGTGGGTAGCGAGGGGAGTGGAGAAGAAGTGAAAGGGTAAGGACAAGAGTGAAGAATCCTAGGTATCCGGATGTTAATCTAGGAAAAAAACCCGGATTGTAGCCATTATTGTGTAATTCGAGTGAAATCTAGGGTTAGGGTTTCAGTTGGGGAGGGGAAGCTATCACCTTAGGGATAGAGAGAAACTCACCCAAGGTGAGAGAGTTTTTCGTGCGGACACTCAATTAGAAGATAGGTTGATTTGTTGTAAACACTACAAAATCCATGAGGGTCACATTCTTTTTCCATTGTAATCGGCAAGTCATTTAACCCTAAAAACGGATGTTTATAGTTTTGGGGTTGTTCTCTTGGAGATCTTCATGGGCTCCAGGGTGATAAGGAAACATTCCAATGGGGCCACCAGGAACCTCGCGCAATGGGCGAAACCCTACTTGAAGGACAAAGTGAAGTTGCACCATGTCATGGGCAGAAAGCTCAAGAGGAACTTCCTCCCGCGAGAAGCCCACAAGTTTGCAGAATCATCCTCAAATGCCTCCATTTGGACCCGAAGAGTCAACTGGTGATGGCCGAGGTTGTATTTAGACCATAGGAAATCCAATGCGCGAGCGACCATGACCAGCCAAGCTCCGGCATCTCTGCACAACCTAGAAGCGGCCTCTAACAGCAAGGACATGTTCAGAAAGCCAGAAGAAGCGGCAGCAGTAGCAGCAGCAGCTCCGGATGGAAGTAAATAGGCAAGCTGATGTAAATCGAGGTGACCGCTTCCTATTGATTGTTTGTATTTGACCCAGTTGTTAAAATGTTCATGTAAATCTTGTCAAGTTTTTGCAGCTCCATTTCTACCCGAATCTGTTGTTTTGGAGTTCAGATTGAAGCCTCCGATCATATAATATATGAGAGGGAAATTGTCCCGAGAATGTCTCGAATTCAGGGTCCGTCTAGCAGCCAAGCCACACCGATTGCTGGACCTCGGCCCAGAAAAGCACGAAAGCTTTTCGGCCCAGAAAAATAGCAATAACGAGCAACATGCATGTAGGTAACTCCGCCGATTGTAAATCTCGTTTTTTTTTCAGGTGACCCAACCCATAACTTCTATGGAGGAGAGCAAAAAGGTAAAATCTGCCATTATCATTGATCGAGACCTTGTAACATTTAACTACTCAACTGTTGTGATAACTGAGATTAGTACTTTTTTGAACCTGATGAACTTACAGAAGTGTATATTGGCTATTGGATAATGTGGTCTGATGTAAATATCTGTGTTGTTCAGCTGTTCAATCCACCAGACTTATGTACATTGGGAGTATCTACCAATTTTTTCTGAAAATTTGTCCGACCCACTTGGTTCATTGTAAATTTCATCTTTAGAAAGAAAAAAAAATCAGGGACCCGTTTTTTGATAAAATCCTGTCGGGTTTTACCAGGCCGAACTCGCCCAACTGAGAATGGGCCTTCTCGATCCATCGGGTCCACCACCGAGACTTCTTCTTCTTTCCCCTCCTCTTTAATTTGCTGTCAGATTACTTCAAGTTCTTCCCAACAATTATGCCTAACGCAGACGTTACGACGGTTCCTGTCTAAGCACGGCACGACCTAATTTGCATTCGTTTGCAATGTTCTGCTGCGCCTTGGCATGTGCATTCGTTCCATATCTCTGCTTTTGTTGTCGTTGGTTTCTTGAATGGGTCCTGTTGATTCTCGAGCGTAGACGCATAGTGTATGAGAATGCATGAAAGAAGAGGCATTTATACGCATCGAAAACAAACCCCATTTCCATTGGATATCAGTGAAGTTGGATTACAATCTGGAACTGGGGAGCAATCAAAAAATACATATACTTCCATCCACATCCATTGATTCGTTGTTTGTAATATCTTGCAATTTATGCTTATCGCGAAAAGGAGAAAATTACTAGAGGTTTAAATGATTCGGTTTAAGTGTCAATACATATTTCATGAGGAGAGCCCCCAAGAAATCTACTATGAATCCAAAGAATATAATATTTAGTAAAACATTGTTTACAATCACTAAAGTATTTCTCAGCTCTAGATTACACCCAAAGCAAATCCATTATCATACAATCTATCATTAAGAGCATACTTAAAATAAAATAAAATAACTCAAAGAGAAGATTCAATACCGCTCTTGTTTGCTCTACTATATTTGATATCCAAGTAGAATTTAAATCTCATATATGTATATAATATTCCTATTCATAAAAGGAAACACCTTTTAGAAAACTTACTCAAGCTAGGATATCTACTCAAATCCGAGACATATTCTCAACATAGTCATCATTCAAGTAAGTTCCAATCAATCAAGCTATCGACTACAATATTTGGACATATTCTTTTGTGTCACAGTAATATATATATATTGAATTAAATTACGTTTTTCATTGTGCAAGTAATTTTTTTCTCTTTCACATTGAAAAGCCCTTTTCAAAAATATTTTGGCGTGTCCTCTCAATGACTCCTTATTAGATCACATGTGTAGGTATTGTTCTTAATAAATTGGCTAGTTAAAATCAAACTTATCCAAGCTCTAAATGCTCCACGAAACATGCCAAGAAACCGATAAAAAACAAAAAGATGCCAAGAGAAAACAGAACCCAATAAATTTGCAGGTCTTACCTTGTAGCCCTCGTAGCTAGAGAGAGGGAGAGAGAGAGAGAGACGGGGCCAACCTTGCACATAATTTGATACCCCATGCAAAAAGTTAATTAAATTTGCTTTCCATTTTGCTGTCAATCTATCAAATTTGAAGGCCCTCGTGATGTTCCAAACCCATCGACTATGCAACCCAAAAAACAATGAGTGCCTGGCTGGCCTAGCCAGTCAATTTGTAGGGGAGTATATACCTCCCATTCCTCCATAGGATAAATAATTTTCCTAATTTGATGATAATGATAATCATTTCCCATAATGTATCAAGCCCAGCTAGTAACCAGTGGTTTCTACAGCTGGACAGCTGGTTTTGCGATTCAATGCCTAGGAGCCTACAGATTATCTCTCTCACTACCCGTTTGCAACTTTAAAATCAAAACCGGCAAAAAAATTTTAAGCCAAGAAATGCGAGCTTTGTTTGGGAAGAAGGTGAGTATTTATGTATTCAATGCAATCCAAGCAAAACAATATATAGCACTAGGGAACCCAAAGTATTTAGGGTTAATATCGCAAAAAACCCTAAACCGGTATATATGTAACAAATTTACTCCAAATTAATTTTTTGACTACGAAAAACTTCAAACTGGTACACTCATGACAAATTAATCCAAAATGATCACAAAAAATCGCTAACTGATACACATGTGACAAATTTGTTCAAAATGAATTTTTTTATGATCAAAAAACTCAAACTAGTACATTTATGACGCTACATCAAATTGAATTAACAACACAAAAAATACAAAATTGGTAAAATAATGACAAACGGGGAGTAAAACCTTAAATCAATACATTAGTAAATTAGCACATGTCATGTAACTTAGCAATGTGATAGTAAAATTTAATGGAAATTAATATACAGTAAATTTGTTATAAATTTGTTGGAAGTAAATTTGAAATAATTTTCCAAGGATAAAAAAATAGTTTGGAATAAATTTGTTATAGTTGTATTAGTTTAAAATTTTTCGTGATATTAACGCAACTATTTATAGTACTCCATTCAAATATTATTTTATTGACTGATGCTACATGGTAAGCACACAATAAAGAATTGAAGCCGCGCTTTTTTTGGGAGTTTGGGACAAGTCAACGTTGATAATTATTTATAAGATTAATTGAAGCAAAGCAAGTCATACACCCCCCCCCAAAAAAAAAAAAAAGAAAAGAAAAAAGAAAAGAGCAAAGCAAGAAAAGACATGGGAGCTGGTGACGCATCGCTAATTATATTTCTTCACAGTATCGATATCTTTTAAAAATATGATAAAAGGAAAAACAAAAACAAAAGATAAGCGTTTCCCAATTTAATTGGGGTAAAAGCAACAATAAATTAAAGCAAGAAGCTATGTAAACGACGGTGAAGAAACTTCTCCTAACCTTCCTATCGTCCTGGATGAAGATGACCAACTCGTTAGCTTTCACAGAAATGATGGACGCCCGGAAGAATCAATGCTTTTTGACAGATGAAATCTCCCTGAGGTGAACCAATCACCGGCCTTCTCGTATTTGAAAAGTCAAAACATTCCTTCAAAATTCTCTCGCTTCTTGCTCTTTTTCTCCTTCTGTTTTTCCTTTTTTCAGCTCATCAGAAATCGAGCTATTCCAACGCGGAGGGCGCGTGCTAGCTGTCCTTCTCATCCCACCATGCCACCTTCCACCTTCGCCAAAACAACCTAGTCATCAAGCTCTCACATATTACCCACTCTAGGATCGTCATTATCTAATGTGGAGCACACCGTTTCCGTTGCTAGGTAGGCATTGCTCCACTGCACGCCCAATTTCTCCCTCTATAAATGCGCTCCCTCTCGCCTATTCCATTACCACCTCGCACGCATCAGCAACAATACTCTTCTATCTCTTCTTTTGTCTATATCACTCAGTTGGCTCTAATAGTTGTACATTTGGGAAGATGGCGAAGCTTGCTATGGCAACTTTTCTTCTGGTGGCTTTAATCCTCAGCTCCTCCTTCTTTGACGCCACCATGGCCGGTTCAAGTAAAACTCCTATCTCAATCTCTCCTGGGCGTTTCAGCATTTTTGTTGGGATGGTCTTTTTCAAATTTCAATATACTGAATGTGAGTTTTGTTGGTTTTGTGGGCTTCGAAGGCTTTTGCAACTCTAAGTGCGCAGTGAGGTGCTCGAAGGCGGGAAGAAAGGATCGGTGCTTGGAGTACTGCGGGATTTGCTGCGAAAAATGTCAGTGCGTCCCGTCCGGGACGTATGGCAACAAGGATGAGTGCCCTTGTTACCGGGACATGAAAAACTCCAAGGGACAGCCCAAGTGCCCTTAATGTGGTCCTTTTCTCGTTATTTAGTGTGGCCAGTATGAATATTTTGCGGTGTCTATGATTATCCAGTCACGGGTACGTTGTCCATAATGTTGGTGATGTGATGATTCTGTGTAATAATACCGTGGGGTGTATTTCTGTTTTCCTTTTATTTTATTTATGATATTGTCCCTTTTATCGTGTTTACTGTGAACCACATAAAGAATAAATCTCTCCAACCTTCTCACGAATATTACCATGTATTCTTAGGGAAGTTTCGGGGAAAACCATGGACGCATATTATAAGTACATAAAAGCAACACATGACATGTGATGCAATTCAATGAAGTGATCAAGCATTGCGATTTGTATCCAGAGCGGTGATCATCCATCTCAAAAGCTTCTATGTGTGACCCTTGAAATGGAAAAATGACCAAACTAAAATAGACGAGAATGGAATTCTACTGCGGAGCTGGCTAGCGAGTCATGTGTGTATATATAGTTATGACAAATCAACAGAATCCTTCGATTTTTTCGCCAATGATTCTATTCAAAATTAATTTTTTGGGTACAACAAGAATTCGCAGAATTTTGAGTCTTGTGTAATAGCCATTGATAACTTTTCCTAACAAATGTAGTGAAACAATGCGGAAGAAACAGTTAACATTAAATGGATAATTGCAACCAAATAGGGAAGAGACTTTAGCAATCCTTAGAGGAATTATCTATCCTCATGGAGTGAGACTATCTTCTTTTGGGCCATATTTCCTAAATGCAAAATCCACACCAACCTAGTAATATTATCCATTCCATTTATATATGTGAAGTGTCTTTCGACCCATGACTCAAGCCTTTTTTTTAATCAATTCCACTTTGTCCATTTCAAAGACAGGATATGAGGACCGAAGAAATTGTAGAATGCCTATTCCGCTGTTACTTTATAAGAAACAAAGAAAAAAAAATGGGACTCGTGCATGTTGCTCCTTGCATTATATGAAGGAACATTTGACTATTTCTTTCAAAGGAATCGAAGAGGTCCAAATAGGTCTTTGCAAATGCACTAGATCTTGGAAGACCAACGAACAAATCTGGTACGTGGTCTTTCTATATACATCTACAAACTTGATTGACAGCACTCAAATGAAATATGGAATCGCTACTTAAGCAAGTGAGCAAATCAAACCTAGCCCAGTGAACATGAAAATTATGATATTCAACACAAAATTGATAGAAAGAAATTTAAGGCAAGCTCACTTCTTCGCTAATCCTATGCCGTTTTGATTTCTTTCCATTTCTTTCCCTTTCATTTTATCAAGGTAGTTGGCCAAAATTCAGATATCATTTAATTTCTGAAGGAGCCCCTCCAAGCTCGCTGTTAAAGAGAACCATTGACATATGAACCTTCATCAACAGGTCAATTTCGGTAAAAATTAAAGGCTCGAGATTCCTGCTGACTACAGAGCTCGTTCCTTGGCCCAAAAAGAGTCATTTAAGTGTCATTAAGTCCCATTTGTATATTGAGACTAAGAGCATTCCATTTCATTTGAATTTGGATATCGTTTTCTTAATAAATCAAGGGTTGGATTTTATATCAAACCTAAAAAGTCAACTTTAGGTCAACATGTCAAATCATGTAAAAGTCATAATTATGTGTCAATTCAATGTTTGCATGTGTAATTAGGCTTTTCGTTCCAATTTTTCATAAAAATATAAAGGGTTGACTTTTTGGTCAACACGTGAACTTTGACCTTCGATTAAATAATTCCAAAATTCATTTGTTTAATTCCTTTGTTAAACATTTAATTTTGGAACCAAGAAAACTGAAGATTTTGAGTCCAATTTTTTAGAATTCCAAACGTAGAAGGGAGAGTTAACGTTTGGAATTGAATTTGAGGCGAGGGTTGAATTTTTACGATAAAATCAACGTACAAATTTTAGCCTCCAATTGCAATGCGCCATAATTTACATGAGCATATGCAAGGCAATCAAACATACTCATTTAGGTGTAATCAGCAGACTTACTTGTCCATGTTTCTCAAGAGTTTTCCAATCAATTTCCAATGATGGTAATCAGTTCTTTAACTAACAAGCGGTATTTATTGCTTTGGCCTATAAATTTATACATAATCCTATATTGGAGGGCAAAGATCAAGTTCTCTTCAATATGATTATGTTCATTAGTTTTGTGAGTCTGTTTAGCTGTTGTATGTATTAACAGTGTGATATTTCACCACACATTCCTTTGCACCAAATTGGCCAAGCTCCTCATAATAGAATTCCAATCCATTGTTAGTTTTCAAGCACATGATCTTCCTTTCTATCTACTTTGCAACCATCACTTTTCATGACTTGAACTAACCAAGAACCTTACTCTTGTGTTTAAGAAAATAAGTCCAAATTTTCCATGACACATGATCAACAAAGGACAACACCTATTACCACCCTTGGATGGAACTTGAGAGGGTCCCCATAAGAGTGAGTGTGCATAGCCTATAATTTCTGAGGTTCAATGAACTACTAAACTTTACTCTCCCTGACTACCTATGTTGCAACATTAAAAAATTTCAGCTTCTTAATTTGGTCACCTCCTAGTAGACGACTTTGACTCAAAATAATCATCTCCCTCTCACTCACGTGTTCAAGTCTCATGTTTCACAACAATGTCATATCCTGACATGAAGCATCAAAGAATCTAGCAAATGAGCCAATCATTGTCATTCTCTAAAGGAGATAGAACCTACAATCTATCTTCCAAGAACCCAAAACCCAATATATGTGTGTCCCTTTATCTGTTTCTTTCCTCTACAACCTTTAAAGTCTCCAAATGAGGAAAGTAAGGGCACACCAAATCAAAGTCCGATTATGACTTTTCTTTTATGCCTCATCCAATATGGACAGCAGTCTATATCCTTCAATTGGGTTGGGTTCATACATGGGATCAAACTTGAGACATAATTTAACATTTTCTCGTAACATCTTTTGCTACTCTTTAGAAAACAATGCGGACTTTACCTCTTCTAGGGTAATTGTAGTTTGCCCTACTAGCAATGAATCAATATAATGTTCTAAAGAAAAGATGCCAACAACATCATGTCTTGTTTCTCATCGGGCAAGGCCTCATTAACGTTCTTCAAGTCCATCATAAGCTTATTAAACTCATCTAAATAGGCTTTAATAGATGTACCTTCAACCTTGCAGATTGAAACATCCGTTTCAACATAAACAAGCAATTGTTCAAACTCTACATCAGATAAAGTGTTTGAAGTTTTGCCCACAATACGGCAACATCCTTCCCTTCAGCCACTTTAATCAATACCTAAGCCCATAGATTCAAAATAATTATGCTTTTCGCCATCGCCATCAACTCTACCGTATCGGCTTCTTTCATCACTTTTGGCAATTTGTCTTTGCCATCTTGCATCTTTGCCAAACCTTGAATTGTAAATAAAAAGGCACAGATCTTAATGCTCTAGAATGCAAACTTGTTCATCCCATTGAATTTCTCTATCTAATTTTGCTCCAAACATTATTGTAATTTCCAAACAACAAACAAACAAGCAAAGATACCAAATCAATTCTAGAACCTTAATTTTAGCTCTGATACCAATTGTAATGAAAAGAATGCAGAAGCTAATGGATTTTGCAATTAATGTTTAACATGAGAAGGACTAAATTACTAGAGAAATTAATAAGAAACAATAAAGAACATTGGAGATTTATGTAATTTGGTCCAAGTGACAATACCTACTTTACAAGGAGAGTCATGCAAAAATCTACTATGAATTTGAAGAATACAATGTTTACAATTGCCTAGCCCTAGATTACACTCAAAGGAAACACATAAGTATTATCTTACAATCTCTCATAAGTAACTTCTCAGAAAAATTCAGAGAGAATCTAATACTGTTGTTGTTTGCTCTGATGTATCTGATATCAAAGTAGAATTTTAATCTCTTATAGATGTATATAATAGTCATTCAAGATAGGAAACCCTTCTAGGAAATTTACTTAAACTAGGAAATCTATTCAAAGCTAATTCAAGCAGACTATAGTCGACCAAGCTACCGACTTTAACATTTGGACTTTTTGTGTGTGTCAACAGTGAATTAAATGACGGTTTCCGTTGTGTCGGTAGAGCATGCAATTAGACGTAAGAACCGGATAAAAGACCACCCAATAAATTATTGCGTATCTAGCTGAGATTTTCCTTTCCAAGGAAAGGTTCACAACAGCTGTGCGTGAATCGACTCTGTTGAAAATATGTCTCGAGTTTGAGCCCAAAGCAAAAGTTTGATTTGTTTCCTAATCCTAGTAGGTATGGGTTTCCTAATCCTAATAGGAGTGGGTTTCTTAATTTATTCCTACTCCAAGTAGGAGTGGCTTTCAAGAATTGGAGAGTCCTCAAGTTCCCTATATGTATATACGGCCATGCGTGGAGAAGAATTAAGCCGTTGTTGATGCAAGAGGTCTTGAAGTGCCGATTCGTCATCGAGTGCTTGGAAGGAGTTTTCTCCGTTGATCTCGTTCGAACTATTACGCCAAGAAGATTGAAGTGTTTGTAGCCGATTAAATTCTTGTGGTAAGAATTTGTGTATAATTCCTTTGTGAGATTGAGAGATTATTTCACTAGGAATTGTGGGGCTAAACACTGCGTGAGTTATTGGGTGTAATTGGGACTTGGGAAACACTGAGAGTGTTTGAGTGACTCAAGTGTGTAATCTCCGTTGTATCGCTTGTTCTATAGTGGAATTCGTCGCTGCTCTCCCCGTGGACGTAGGTCTCTACGACCGAACCACGTAAATCTGGTGTCCGATTTATTTTCTTTATTCTGTCTATTTTATTGTTCAATCACTCGCCCTTTCCGCAACAATTGGTATCAGAGCCAGGCTTGGCTGAGGTGAAGCGAATCGATGGCGACAGAAGAAGTAAAAGTGAGAATCGACAAATTTGATGGGAAGGATTTCGGTTTTACGGAAGATGCAGATTGAAGATTATCTTTATCGATGAAACTGCACGTGCCCTTATCGGGCGAGAAACCGAGACGATGAAGAAAGCTGATTGGGATTTGCTGGATAGACGAGCTATGGGTGTTATTCGGCTGACGTTGGCTCGTAACATCGCGTTTAACATCGTGAAGGAGACTACCACTGCGGGTTTGATGAAAGCCCTATCGGATATGTACGAGAAGCCCTCTACAATCAATAAGGTCTATTTGATGCGACGTTTGTTTAACTTGAAGATGAGCGAAGGTGCGTCAGTTGCAGATCATATCAATGAATTCAATGTGATTGTTAGTCAATTGAGTTCAGTTGATATTGACTTTGAAGATGAGGTATGTGCTTTGATTCTGTTATCCTCATTGCCTGATAGTTGGAATACTACCGTTACTGCTGTTAGTAATTCCTCTGGGTTAACAAGCTTAACGTTTGATAGGGTTCGAGATTTAATTCTAAGTGAGGATATTCATAGAAGAGAATCTGGTGAACCCATATCTATTGCTTTAGTAGGTGAAAACAGAGAAAGAACTAGTACACGTGGTAGTATGAATATGAACAGACGTAGCCAGTCAAGGACTGGTGGTGCTGTCTGTTGGAACTGTGGCAAGAGGGGGCATCTTTGAAAAAATTGCCTTAAGCTGAAGAATGAGAAGGGTAAGGAAATCTTAGTTGATACTACAGATGATGTTGTTGGTAATTCAGATAATGTCAATTATGTCTTGTCTGTCACTGATTATTCATTGTTTGATGAATGGATTATGGATTCTGGTTGTTCTTTTCATGCTACACCAAATAGAAACTGGTTTACTACTTATCAGTGCATGGATGGTAGTAAAGTACAGTTGGGGAACAACGCTGAATGCGATGTTGTAGGTGTTGGCGATATTAAAATTAGAATGCATGATGGTATTGTGAGGACATTGACTGGAGTGACGCACGTTCCAGAGTTGAAGAAAAACTTAATTTCCTTGAGTGCCATGGATTCAATTTGGGTGTCGGTATTTTTCAAAATGTGGAATTCTAAAAGTTGTTCGAGGTGCTTTAGTGATAATGAAAGGAATCAAGCACAATGGCCTGTATGAGCTTCAAGGTGAGACAATGACAGATTTCGCTGCGGAGACGTCAGATGCATCTGTTCGAGAGTCCGAATTGTGGCATATGCGTTTGGGGCACATTGACAAGAGAAGCACAGAAGGTTTTAAGTGAAAGAAATCTGCTATGTGGTTATGTTGCTGACGAACCGAATGTATGCAGGTGCTGTGATTTAGATCAATAGCGGAAAGTGCGGTTCATGCGATAGTCAAAGAAACCACGGAAATTGCAGAGTTACTTCACTTGAATGTTTACAGATTGTCGCGGTTTCCTTCTAGGAAGAGTGCCAGATATATGTTAACAGTTGTTGATGACTACTCGATGAAGACGTGGGTGTTTGTACTTAGGTACAAGTTTGATGCTATTGTCAAGATCATGCAGTTGAGAGCTTTGATAAAAAAGGAGACTGGTAAGACGATCAAGCAGGTGCGGCATGTGAATCGACTCAACTTCTATTCAAAGCGGCAAAGTCGTCCACCAAAGTCACATGATATTGCCACAATTGATATCGTCTAGTGACGGGGCCAACCTTTCACATATTTTGATACCACATGCAAAAAGTTAATTAAGTTTGCTCTCCATATTTCTCTCAAACTATCAAATTCAAGGCCCTCAAGACGTTCCAAACCCATCGGCTATGCATCCCAAAAAACAATTAATTTGTAGGGTTTGCTCTCCAGTATATGCCCCCCATTCCTCTATGGAATAAATAATTTTTATCAAAATGGATCAACTTAACTGGTTTGGCTCCAACACCTAGATACCATGCCCAAGTTCAAATCACGCTATTGACATTCCCCTTTGATAGGTGATTTTTAAATTAACTACAAGACTTTCTAGGTGTGTGGCATGCCCTACCCTTGGCATGGGTAACCTCCACTCCTCCTAAACTTTTTCGTAGATATATATGTATGTATAAAATATAGTTTTCCTAATTTGATGACAATGTTAATTATTTCCCGTAAATGGTATCACACCGAGCTAGCAACCGGTGGTTCCTCCAGCTGGACTGCTGGTTTTGTGATTCTATTCCTAGGAGCCCATAAACGATCTCACTCTTAACACGGTTTGCCACTTCAAAAGCAAAACCAGCAATTTTTGTAGTCTTCACGCGTATTATTTTGGTGGATACGCTTTTAAGCCAAGGAATGCGAGGTTTGCTAGGGAAGAAGGTGAGTATCTATGCATTCTAGGCAGGCCAAGCAAAACAATATGTCATGTTAAGTCGAGGTGAGCATAGTTTCAGGATAAAATGTGGAACCTAAGAATTAGATCTGTGGGAACCTGTCCGATTCTAGGTTCCAAAATATGCATGATGATGGTCAACTCATTAGCTTTCAGAGAAGGGCATTGGTAATGGACGCTCGGAATGGACGCTCGGAAGAATCAATGATGTTTTACAGATGAAAGCTCCCTCGGATAGACCAATCACCGGGCCGTATTTGCAAAGTCAAAACATTCCTTCAAGAATTTTCTTGACACACACGAAGTGCGTTGAGTAACAAGCTTGGTTATTCACAATTCTCTCGCTTCTTGTCCTTTTCTTCCTTCTGTTTTTCCCTCTTCACCAGCTCATCAGAAATCGAACCATTCCAACACGGAGAGCGCAGCGCTAGCTGTCCTTCTCATCCCAGCATGTCACCTTCCACCTTCGCCAAAACAACCTAGTCATCAAACAAATCCGGTGCTCTCACATATTACCCACACTAGAATCGTCATTATCTAACGTGGAACACATCGTTTTCGTTGCTTTGTAGGCATTATTCCACTACACGCCCAATTTCTCCCTCTATAAATGCCCTCCCTCTCGCCTATTCCATCACCACCTTGCACACATCAGCAACGAGACTCTTCTATCTCTTCTTTTGCCTTTTTCTCTCTGTTCGCTCTCTGTTCTTACACATACATATATACACGCCATTCCTGTAATAGCTGTACATTTGGGAAGATGGCGAAGCTTGCTTTGGCAACTTTTCTTCTTGTGGCTCTTCTCCTCAGCTCCTCCTTCTTTGACGCCACCATGGCCGGTTCAAGTAAAACTCCTATCTCAATCTCTCCTGGGCGTTTCAGCATTTTTGTTGGGATGGTCTTTTTTTAAATTTCAATATACTGAATGTGAGTTTTGTTGGTTTTGTGGGTTTCAAAGGCTTTTGCAACTCTAAGTGCGCCGTGAGGTGCTCGAAGGCGGGAAGAAAGGACCGGTGCCTGGAGTACTGCGGGATTTGTTGCGACAAATGTCAGTGCGTCCCGTCCGGGACGTATGGCAACAAGGATGAGTGCCCTTGTTACGGGGACATGAAGAACTCCAAGGGACAGCCCAAGTGCCCTTAATGTGGTCCTTTTCTCGTTATTTAGTATGGCTAATATGAATATTTTGCTGCGTCAATGATTATGCAGTCACGGGTACGTTGTCCATATTGTTGGGGATGTGATGATTCTGTGTAATAATACCGTGGGTTGTATTTCTGTTTTCCTTTTTTTTATTTATGATAGTGTCCCTTTTACCATGCTTATTGTGAACCGCATAAAGGATATATCTCTACCAAAGTTCCTCACAAATATTACCACGTATTCTTAGGGAAGTTTCGGGGAAAACCATGGATATATATTATAAGTACATAAAAGCGACACATGACATGTGATGCAATTCAATGGAGTGATCATGTACTGCGATTTGTATCCTCCAGAGCGGTGATCATCCGTCTCAAAAGCTTCTATGTGTGACCGTTGAAATGGAAAATTGACCAAACTAAAATAGACGAGAATGGAATTCTGTGTGGAGCTAGCTACCGAGTCATGTGTGTGCATATAGTTATGACAAATCAATAGAATCATTCGATTTTTTTGGCCAGTGATTTTATCCAAAATTAATTTTTTGGGCACAACAAGAATCTGCAGATTTTTTAGTCATGTATAATAGCAATTGATAACTTTTCCGAACAAATGAAGTGAAACAATGCGGATAAAATAGTTAAAAATATATGGATAATTGGAAACAAATAGGTAAGAGACTTTAGCAATCCTTAGAGCAATTATCTATCATGTCAATGATAAAATAAATCCTCATGGAGTGAGATTATCTTCTTTTGGGCCATATTTCCTAAATGCAAAATCCACACCAACCTAGTAATATTATCCATTGCATTTATATTTATGAATTGTCTTTCGACCCATGACTCTAGCCTTTTTTTGTAAAACTAATTCCATTTTATCCATTTCAAAGACAGGATATGAGGACCTAGGACATTATAGAATGCATATTCCACTATTACTCTATTAGAAACAAAAAAAAAAAATTGGGACTCGTGCATGTTGCTCTTTGCAATATATGAGAGAACATTTGACTATTTCTTTCTAAGGAATCGAAGAGGTCCAAATAAATCTTTGCAAATGCGCTTGATACCGTTTAGCTTGGAAGACCAACGTCCAAATCTGGGACGTGATCTTTCTATATACATCTACAAACTTGATTGACAGCACTCAAATGAAATAAGGAATCTCTACTTAAGCGAGTGAGCAAATCAAAACTAGCCTAGTGCACATGAAAATTATGATATTCAATATAAAATTGATAGAAAGAAATTTGAGGCAAGCTCACTCCTTCGCTAATCCAATGTTGTTTTCATTATGTCAAGTTAGTTGGGCAAAATTCAGATATCATTCAATCTCTGAAAGGAACCTTTTTGAGCTCCCTCTTAAAGAGAACTCTGTTGACATTTGGATTTTCACTTACAGGTCAATTTCGGTAAATTTCAAGGCTTGAGATTCCCGCTCACAACAGACCTCATTCCTCGGCCAAAAAAGAGTCATTAAGTGTCATTAGAGACTAAGAGCATTCCATTTCATTTGCATTTGGGTATAGTTTTCTCAATAAATCAAGGGTTGAATTTTATATCAAATCTAAAAAGTCAACTTTAGGTCAAATTATGTGTCAATTCAATGTTTGCATGTGTAGATAGGCTTTTACATTCCAAATTTTCATAAAATGATCAAGGGTTGACTTTTTTGGTTAACATTTGAACTTTGACCTTTGATTAAACAATTCCAAAATTCATTAGTTTAATTCCTTTGTTAAACATTTAATCTAGGGACCAAGAAAACTGAAGATTTTGAGTCCAACTTTTTAGGATTCCAAACGTGGAAGGGACCTTTAACGTTTGGATTTGAATTTGAGGCGAGGGTTGAATTTTTACGATAAAGTCAATGTACACATTTTAGCCCACAATTCCAATGCGCCAAACTTACACTAGCATAAGCAAGGCAATCAAATATACTCATTTAGGTGTAATCAGCAGACTTAGTTGTCCATATTTCTCAAGAGTTTTCCAATCAATTCCTAGTGATGGTAATAAGTTCTTTAACCAACAATTGGTATTCACTGCTTTGGACTATAAATCTATACATAATCTTGTATTGGAGAGCGTAGATCAAATTCTCTTCAATATGATTATGTCATTAGTTTTGTGAGTCCATTTAGCTATTGTGTGTCATCAACAGTGCGATGTTTCACTACGCATTCCTTTGCACCAAACTAGTTAAGGTCCTCATAATAAAATTCCAACCCATTGTTAGTTTTCAAGCCCATGATCTTCCTTTCTATCTACTTTGCAACCATCACTTTTCACGACTTGAACTAACCAAAAACCTCACTCTTGTGTTTAAGAAAATTAATCCAATTTTTTTGTGACACTTCATCAACAAAGGACAACACATACCTAGTACCACCCTGGCTAGAACTTGAGAGGGTCCCCATAAGTTTGAGTGTGCATAGCCTATAATTTCCGAGGTTCAATAAACTACGGAACTTCACTCTCCGCTGACTACCTATGTTGCAACATTCATAAAGTTTAGCTTCTTAGTTTGGTCACCACTCATAATCATCTCCCTCTCACTCACGTGTTCAAGTCTCATATGTCACAACAATGTCGTATCTTGACATCAAGCATAGAAAAATCTAGCAAATGAGCCAATCATTGTCATTCTCTAAAGGAGATAGGACCCACAATCTATCTTCCAAGGATTAGAAACACAATATACATGTCCCCTTATCTGTTTTTTTCTTTGCAACCTTTAAAGAAAGGCTTATAGAGTCTCCAAATAAGGAAAGTAGGGGCACACCAAATCAAAGTCCAATTAGGACTTTTCTTTATACCTCATCCACTATGGATGGCAGTCTATATCCTCCAATTGGGTTGGGTTCACACACGGGATCAAACTTGAGACATAATTTAACATTTTCTTGTAACATCTTTTGCCACTCTTTAGAAAACAATGTAGACTTTACCTCTTCCAAGGTAATTGTAGTTTTCCCTACTAGCGATGAATCAATATAATGTTTTAAAGAAAAGATGCCAACAACATCATGTCTTGTTTCTCATCAGGCAAGGCCTCGTTAACGTTCTTCAAGTCCATCATAAGCTTATTAAACTCATCTAAATAGGCTTTAATAGATGTACCTTCAACCATGCAGAACTGAAACATCCTTTTCAACATAAACAAGCAATTTTTCAAACTCTATATTAGATCAAGTGTTTGAAGTTTTTCCCACAATACCACGACATCCTTCCCTTCAGCAACTTTATTTAATACCTAAGCCGATAGATTCAACAAAATTATGCTTTTTGCCATCTCCATCAACTCTACCTTATCAGTTTCTTTCCTCGCTTTTAGCAATCTGTCTTTGCCATCTTGCATCTTTGCCAAACCTTGGGTTGTTAATAGGGCATAGATCTTAATGCTCCAGAACCCAAACTTGTTCATCCCATTGAGTTTCTCCATCTCAAATTTCACTCCAAACAAGATTGTAGCAACAAAATTTCCAAACAATGGACAAATAAGGGAAAACACCAAATCAATTCTAGAACCTTAATTTTAGCTCTAATCCCAATTGTATTGAAAAGAATGCGAAAGCTAATGATTTTGCAATTAATGCTTAACATGAGAAGGACTAAATCAGTAGAGAAATTTATAAGAAATAGTACAGACCGCTAGAATGAATTTTGCAATTAATGCTTAACATATGAGAGAGAGAGAGAGAGAGAGAGAGAGAGATATGTAAGAACCAGAACCAGACGTAAGAACCAGATAAAAGACCACCCAATAAATTATTGCGCATCTAGCTGAGATCTTTCTTTCCAAGGAAAGGTTCGCAACAGCTGTGGGTGAATCGACTCAACTTCTATTCAAAGCGGCAAAGTTATTAAAAGTTACATGATATTGGCACAATTGACATCGTCAAGTGACGGGGCCAACCATTCACATATTTTGATACCACGTGGAAAAAGTTAATTAAGTTTGCTTTCCATTCTTCTCTCAAACTATCAAATTTCAAGGCCCTCTTGACGTTCCAAACCTATAGTTTATGCATCCCAAAAAACAATGAATACTGGGCCGGCCTAGCCCAGTGGTCGTAAATACCCCCCATTCCTCCATGGTATAAATAATTTTTGTCAAAATGGATTAACTTAGTTGGTATGGCTCCAACACTCTACATACCGTGCCCAAGTTCAAATCACGCTATTGATAGGTGATCTTTAAATTGACTATAAGACTTTCTAGGTGTGTGGCATGCCCTACCATTGGCATGGGCAACCTGCACTCATCCTAAACTTTTTCATATATATAAATAATTTTCCTAATTTGATGACAATAATAATTATTTTCCGTAAATGGTATCAAACCAAGCTAGCAACCAGTGGTTCCTATAGCTGGACTGCTGGTTTTGTGATTCTATTCCTAGGAGACCATGAATGATCTCACTCTTAACACGCTTTGCCACTTTAAAAGCAAAACCAGCAATTTTTGTAGTCTTCACGCGTATTATTTTGGTGGATACGCTTTTAAGCCAAGGAATGCGAGCTTTCATAGGGAAGAAGGTGAGTATCTATGCATTCTATGCAAACCAAGCAAAATAATGTCATGTTAAGTCAGAGTGAACATGGTTCTAGGGTAAAACTTGGAATCTGAAAATCAAATCCGTGGGAATTTGTCCGGTTTCAGGCCCCAAGATATGCATGATGATGGCCAACTCATTAGCTTTCACGGAAAGGCATTGGTAATGGACGCTCGGAAGAATCAATGATGTTTTACAGATGAAAGCTCCCTCGGATAGACCAATCACCGGGCCGTATTTGAAAAGTCAAAACATTCCTTCAAGAATTTTCTTGAAACACACAAGGGCGTGGAGTAACAAGTTTGATTATTCTCAATTCTCTCGCTGTTTGTCCTTTTCTTTCTTTGTTTTTTCCCTTTTTACCAGCTCATCAGAAATCGAGCCATTCCAACGCGGAGAGCGCAGCTAGCTGTCCTTCTCATCCCAGCATGTCACCTTCCACCTTCGCCAAAACAACCTAGTCATCAAACAGATCTGGCGCTCTCACATATCACCCACACTAGGATCGTCATTATCTAAAGTGGAGCTAAACTGGCGCTCTCACATTCCATCACACGTCCAGTTTCTCCCTCTATAAATGCCCTCCCTCTCGCCTAGTCCATTACCACCTTGCACACATCAGCAACAAGACTCTCTCTTCTTTTGCCTATTTCTCTCTGTTCGCTCTCTGATCTTACACGTGTAGCTGCCTATTCGGGAAGATGGCGAAGCTTGCTTTGGCAACTTTTATTCTGGTGGCACTTCTCCTCGGCTCCTCCTTCTTTGACGCCACCATGGCCGGTTCAAGTAAAACTCCTTTTATCTCAATCTTTTGTTGGGACGGTCTTCTTGAAATTTTTATTGAATGTGAGTTTTGTTGGTTTTGTGGGTTTCGAAGGCTTTTGCGACTCCAAGTGCGCGGTGAGGTGCTCGAAGGCGGGAAGGAAGGAGCGGTGCCTGGAGTACTGCGGGATTTGCTGCGACAAATGTCAGTGCGTCCCGTCCGGGACGTATGGCAACGAGGATGAGTGCCCTTGTTATCGGGACATGAAAAACTCCAAGGGACAGCCCAAGTGCCTTTAATGTGGTCTTTTTCTCGTTGTATAGTATGGCCAATATGAATATTTTGCTGCGTCTATGATTATGATTCTGGGTAATAATACTGTGGATTGTATTTCTGTTTTCTCTTTTTTTGGTGATATCTTCCCTTTCGTTGTGTTAATTGTGCATCACAGAAAGGATAAATCTCTATACACCCTCTTTACAAGACACAAATATTACCACGTATTCTTAGGGAAATTTCGGGGAAAACCATGGACATATATTCTAAGAACATCAAAGCGACACATGACGTGATGCAATTTAATAGAGTGATCATGCCTCGTGATTTGTATCCTGAGTGGTGATCATCAATGTCAAAAGCTTCCACGTGCGACCCTCCAAATTTAAAAATGACCAAACTAAAGTAGACAAGGATGGAAATCTGTTGGGAAGCTAACTAGTGAGTCGTGTATGTGTCTATATAGAGAGAGAGAGAGTGCGTGTGTGTTAGTACTTTCATTTTGCTGATTTTTAATTATATTACAGCCATTGCTAACTTTTCCTAAGAAACGAAGTGAATCAATGCGGAAGAAACAGTTAAATAACTTGGAAACATATAGGGGAGTGACATTAGCGAGCCTTAGAGCAATAATCTATCATGTCAATGGTAAAAGGACTCCTCATTGAGTGAAAGTGACTTCTTTTGGGCCATAGTAAGTAAATGCAAAATCCACACCAACCTAGTAATATTATCCATTGCATTTATATATATGAAGTGTCTTTTGACCCATGATTCAAGCCCTTTTTGCTTTTTTTTACCAATTCCACTTTATCCATTTCACAGACAGGATATGAGGACCTAGAAAATTGGAGAATGTATATTCCGCTATTATTTAATTAATAACAAAGGAAAAAAAAAAAAGGACTCGTGCATGTTGGTCTTCGCATTATATCAAGGAACATTTGACTATTTCTTTCATAGGAATCGAAGAGGCCCAAATAGGTCTTTGCTAATGCGCTAGATACCGTTTAGCTTGGAAGACCAACGTCCAAATCTGGTACGTGACCTTTCTATATACATCTACAAACTCGATTAACAGCACTCAAATGAAATGAGAAATGGCTAGTTAAGCGAGAAAGCAAACCAAAACTAGCCTAGTGCTCATGTAAATTATGATATTCAATATAAAATTGATAGAAAGAAATTCAAGGCAAGCTCACTCCTTTACTAATCCAATCTCATTTTCATTTCTTTCCCTTTCATTATGTCAAGCTGGTTGGCCAAAATTCAAATATCATTTAATTTCTAAAAGGAACCCTTCCGAGCTCCCTCTTAAAGAGAAGCAACTGTTAACATTTGGATTTTCACCAACAAGTCAATTTCGGTAAAAATTCAAGGCTCAAGATTCTTGCTCCCGACTAAGCTCGTTCCTCAACCAAAAATGAGTCATTTAAGTGTCATTGGGTCCAATTTGTATAAAGAGACTAAGAGCATTCCATTTCATTTGAATTTGGATCCTGTTTTCTTAATAAATCAAGGGCTGAATTTTTTTATCAAACCTAAAAGTCAACTTTAGGTCAACATGTCAAATCATGTAAAAATCACAATTATATGTCAATCCAATGTTTGCAAGTGTAATTAGGCTTTTACATTCCAAATTTTCATAAGAGATCAAGGGTTCATTTTTTGGTCAAAATACGGACTTTGACCTTCGATTGAACAATTCCAAATTTCATTGGTTTAATTCATTTTTTAAACATTTAATCTAGGGACTAAGAAAATTGAATATTTTGAGTCCAATTTTTTTGGATTTCAAACATGGAATGGACAGTTAACGTTTCAATTGAATTCAAGGCCAGGATTGACTTTTCATAATAAAGTCAATCTACACATTTTAGCCCCCCAGCTCCAACGCGCCATAATTTACATGAGCATAAGCAAGGCAACGGAACACACTCATTTAGGTGTAATCAGCAAACTTACTTGACAATGCTCCTCAAGATTTTTCCAATCAATTTCCAGTGATAGTAATAACTTCTTTAACGAACAGGCAGCATTCTTCGGCCTATAAATCTATACATAATCCCATATTGGAAAGTAATGATCAAGTTCTCTTCAATATGACTATGCTCATAAGTTTTGGAAGTCCGTTTAGCTATGGTGTGTCATCAACAATGCGATGTTTCACTATGCATTCCTTTGTGCAAAATTGGCTAAGCTCCTCCAAAGAAATTTCCAACCTTTTGTTAGTTCTTAAGCACATGATTTCTTTTTACTTGCTTTTCAACCATCACTTTTCATGACTTGAGCAAACCAAGAACCTCGCTCTTATATTTAAGAAAATAAATTCAAACTTTCCATGAAATGTCATCAATAAAAGAGAACACATACGCAGTACCACCCTTTGACGGAACTTGAGAGGGTCCCCATAAGTTTGAGTGTGCGTAGCCTATAATTTTTTAGGTTCATTGAACTATTGAACTTCACTCTATGTTGACTCTTCATGTCGCAATGTTCATAAAAGTTCAGGTTCTTAATATGGTCACCTCTTAGTAAACCCCTTTGACTCAAAGCAATCATCTCTCTCTCACTCATATGCTCAAGTCTCATGTGCCACAACGATGTCATATCCTAACATGAAGTATTAAAGAATCTAGCAAATGAGCTAACCATTGTCATTCTCTAGAGGAGATACAACCCGCAATCTATTTTTTAGGAATCCAAAACCCAATATACGTGTGTCCCTTTATTTGTTTCTTTCCTCTGCCACTTTAAAGAAAGCCTTATGGAGAGTCCAAATAAGGAAAGTAAGGGCAGACCAAATTAAAGTCCAATTAGGACTTTTCTTTTACGTCTCATCCAATATGGACCTTTCCAATTGAGTTGGGTTCATACATGGGATCAAACTTCAGACATAATTTAACATTTTCTTGTAACTTCTTTTGCCTCTCTTTAGAAAACAATGCAGACTTTACCTCTTCCAAAGTGATTGTAGTTTACCCTTGTAGCAATGAATGAATATAATGCTTAAAAGAATCTGATAGAGACACCAACAACATCATGTCTTGTTTCTCATCAAGCAAGGCCTCATTAATGTTCTTCAAGTCCATCATAAGTTTATCAAACTCATCTAAATAGGCTCCAATAATATATCTTCAACTGTGAGGAATTGAAACATCATTTTCAGCATAAACAAGCAGTTGTTCAAACTTTATATCAAATAAAGTGTTAGTAGTTTGGCCACGATGTTTTGTAACATCCTTCTCTTCGGCCACTTTAATCAATACCTAAGCTGATAGATTCAACAGAATTATGTGTTTCACCATCTCCATCAACTCTAACTAATTGGCTTCTTTCATCACTTTTAGCAATTTGTCTTTGCCATCTAGCATCTTTCCCAAACCTTAGGTTGTTAATAGAGCATGCATCTTAATGCTCTAGAACCCAAACTTGTTCATCCCATTGAATTTCTCGATCTCAAATTTCGATTCAAACATAGCAATAGAATTTCCAAACAATGACCAAACCAGTAAAAACACCAAATCAACCCAAGAAACTTAATTTTTGCTCTGATACCAACTATTATGAAAAGAACACAGGAGCTAATGGACTTTGCAATTGATGCTTAACAAGAGAAGGACATAATTACTAGAGAAATTGACAAGGAACAATTAAAAAAAATCTAGAGATTTACATAATTTGGTCCAAGTGACGGTAACTACATTACAAGGAGAGTCATGCAAAAATCTACTATGAATCCAAAGAATGCATTGTTTACAATCGCTCAAGTATTTCCCAGCCCTAGATTACACTCAAAGCAAACCCAAAAGTATTATCTCACAATTTCTTACAAAGAACTTACTCAGAAAAATCAAAGAGAAATCATGATACTCATATTTGCTTTGATGTATCAGATATTAAAGTAGAATTGTAATCTCATATATATGTATATAATATCACCATTTAAGATAGGAAACCCTTTTAAGAAATTGACTTAAATTAGGAAATTTATTCAAATCTGAGATATATTCTTAATACAGTAATAATTCCATGGACTCTAGTTGACCAAGCTACCGACTACACATTTGGACATCTTTTTGGTGTGAAGAATGATTAAATGATGATTTTTCTTTGTGCACGTGATTTTTTTTTTCTCTTGAACATTGTAAAGACCTTTTGAAGAATATTTTGGCGTGTCCTCTCGATGAATCCTTCTCAGATTACTTGTGTAGGTATTGTTCTTAGTAACTTGGCTGGTCAAATTAAGCCTATCCAAGCTCTAAATTCTCCACGAAAGATGCCAAAAGAAAGATACACCCAAGAAAGTCGCAGGTCTTACCTAGGAGTCCGAGAGAGAGAGAGAGCATGCAATGAGACGTAAGAACCAGATCAAAGACCACCCAATAAATTATTGCGTATCTAGCTAAGATCTTCCTTTCCAAGGAAAGGTTCAAAACAGCCGTGGGTGAATCGAGTCAACTTCTATTCAAAGCGGCAAAGTCGTCACATGATATTGGCACAATTGAGATCGGCACGTGACGTTGGCCTTTCACATATTTTGATACCTCATGCAAAAAGTTAATTAAGTTCGCTTTCCATACTTCTCACAAACTATCAAATTCAAGGGCCCTCTTCACATTCCCAACCCATCGGCTATGCATCCCAAAAAACTATCAATTTGTAGGGGAATACATACCCCCCATTCCTCTATGGAATATATAATTTTCGTCAAAATGGATTAACTTAGCTGGTATGGCTCCAACACTCTACCTACCATGCCCAAGTTCAAATCACGCTATCAATATTCCTCTTTGATAGGTGATTTTTAAATTGACTATAAGACTTTTTAGGTGTGTGGCATGAGGGTGGCTAGCAAGAATCACCTAGAGAGGGGGTGAATATGTGATACAATAAAATCTTAGCAAAATAAAAATGCGGAATAAAACTATTCAAAATAAAAATTTGAATGTCAGCAGACACAGCACGATTCAGAAGTCTGAACAATAATCAGATTCTAGAACAAGGTTCTGAATTTGCTATGCGGAAATCAAATTTTAGAAGCACCCAGCACGTGTGCAATAAATTATAACAATAAATAATAAGAGATTAAGGGATAAGAGAAATTGCACACAAATATTATAATGGTTCAATTTAAATCAAGCCTATATCCACTTTCCTACGTTGACAACCTATTGGCTGGATTTCACTATATGATCAACAAGAGATTACAACTTTTAGTACACACACTCAGTGATAGATCACACTATCTCACTAAGTCATTCTTGTATACTTCTTTCATGATCACAAACTTTTAAGCTCACGAAAGACAAGTATATAATTAAAGTACGCCCAAACTTTAGAATTATAGATTCTACGCTTTGTCTTTTACTTGCTCTTCAATTCCTTGATCTCCTTATATACTCCTCTACTTCCAAGCTAGCCGTTGGACAGTATCCAAAGGATCATCTTCCAATCTACCCGTTGAACAGAATTGTATCAAGAAGATTTGGTAGTCATTGAGTGACAGAAGTAGAATCTCTATCTTGATTCTGGTCGCCTATATAAGCAAAATCTAGGTTTCCATAAGTAGAGCGTCTCCTTTAGGAAAGTTCTTATTTTTGGGATCCAATTATCAATTAATTAGATTAAGTCAATCAAATCTATTTTGGTATATAATCCAACCATATTACCAACCGTTATATGTTATGGGTCTGTGTCTCATTCCATCAAGTTATTTTGTTTTGAACTTGCTTTGTTCTAAACCTGCCACCTTCTAAACTTGCTTCATTCTGAACCTGCTATGTTCTAAACTTACTTCGTTTTGAACATTACGTTATAGATTTATTCCGTTTGTATGTAAAGTTTGAGTGTGTTCCGTCTAAAATAAACTTCTTAGTCTGTAGTTGAGTTTGAACATATTCATCCTTAGAGTTTGTGTCTAATAGATTTAGCCATCGAATCTGGACTTTGTTCAGTTTCAACATTGAGTCTATCTTCTAATTCTTTAAAGTATGATCCTTGATAAAATCCTTTATACATTCTATCATCTGCATAGCGGCTTGTGTGTCTTTTACCTATTTACCCAATCATAAAACGCATTAATAGCTTTTGATTTATTTTATCATCTTCAAAACATCATAAAGGATCTTCCTAACATAGCATGCCCTTACCTTGGCATGGGTAACCGTCACTCCTCCTAAACTTTTTCATAGATATATGTATATGTGTGTGTGTGGGTGAATAAAATATAGCTTTCCTAATTTGATGACGATATTAATTATTTCCCTTAAATGGTATCAAACCGAGCTAGCAACCGATGGTTCCGACAGCTGGAGTGCTGCTTTTGTGATTCTACTCCTAGGAGTACATAGACGATCTCACTCTTAACACGGTTTGCCACTTTAAAAGCAAAACCAGCAATTTTTGTAGTCTTCACGCGTACCATTTTGGTGGATACGCTTTTAAGCCAAGGAATGCGAGCTTTAATGGGGGAGAAGGTGAGTATGTCTGCGTTCTATGCAAGCCAAGCAAAACAATATGTCGAAGAAAGGAACCCCAAAGTATTTATAGTACTCTTTTTAAATATTATTTTAATTGACTAATTTTACATTGTACGCACGCATTAAAGAACTAAAGTCACGACTTTATTTTCGGAGTTTGGTACAAATGAACTTTGATAATTTTTTATAGGATAAATTATAGCAACGCAAGTCATACCAAAAAGAAAAAGTCAAAGCTTCTCGTAACCTTAAAATTGTCCCGGCATGATGATGGCTATTGAAATAGTGTGAGATTTTATGGAATCAGTTCTAAAAGCTTAAACTGTTAGACGAATGCATGGTTTAATATTTAATCATGTTAATATGCACTCTCTCTCACATTTAATTTGGTCTTTTTGTCTAGTACTAGGTGTTGAAATTTAATTGAAGAGGCAAATTGAGCTTGGAAATATTTAAACTCAAGACCTCTAACTCTAATACCATGTAAGATTTTATAAGAACTATTCTAAGACCTTAAGCTGTTAGATGAAGACGTGGTTTGCAGACCACAAAAGATGAGGACATTGAAATCCTCTTATTCAAGAGGCTTGTCTGGAGCACCCATTTCATCGGCAATGGATTTAGCACACTGGAGGAAATCGATAACTAATTCATCCTCTTTCCACTGCAAATATTGAAGACTAAGATGAAGAGAGAGCATACGAATAGTGGAAGCCGAGCCAAAAGAGGCACTGAGAACATCCTATATGGCTTTACTAGTTGGTTTACCAATAATTAAAGGTAAAACTGATTCTAAGAGAGATGCAATTAGAAGATCATGATGAAAGCATCTTGTTGTTGCCAAAGAGCTGCTTGGGTTGCATCAAAGGGAGAAGTTGTTCCATCGACATGGCCATAAAGGTTTTGTCCCTTGAGAAATGGGATAACCTGTGCTTTCCATAGCAAGTAATTGGATACTGTGAGACGTAGACAAATGAAGTGGGGAGCATATCCAAATGGCAAAAGTGTAGAAGAGGGGTTTGTAATGGGAGTTATGGTGACGGCAACAGCATTCTTCTTGGCCATACTGACCACCCCTGCAGGGAAAAAAAAGAGAAGAATAAAGTTAGGGTTGAAAAGGGGCGTTAGCCATAGATTACTCTTATACCACGTTGAAACAGAAATTGTTTTAGATTTCCGTCAAACGTAAGTGGGTATTTGTATACTTAAGAGTACATTCTAGAAGATTTATTTGCAAGATGTAAATACTTAAAATTGAAAACTTTCAAATTTCTAAAGATAAAATTCTAAATCTTCCAACTTCTAAAAATAAGATGCTAAATTTTTCAAATTTGATAGCCTTATATTTGGTTGATAATGGCCAGCTCATTAACTTTCACGGAATGGCTTTTGGTAGTGGACGCTCGGAAGAATCAACGATGTTTTCCAGATAAAGCACCCCAAATAAACCAATCACCGGGCTTCCCGTATTTGAAAAGTCAAAACATTCCTTCAAGAAATTTATCGAGGCACGAAGTGCATTCAGTAACAAGTTTGGTTATTCAAAATTCTCTCGCTTCTTGTCCCTTGTTTCCTTCGGTTTTTCCCTTTTCACCAGCTCATCAGAAATCGAGCCATTCCAACGCGGTCCTTCTCGTCCCAGCATGTTACCGTCCACCTTCGCCAAAACAGCCTAGTCATCAAACAAATTTGGCGCTCTCATATATTACTCACGCCAGTGTCGACACCTAAATTTTGACTAAGGTATTAAAATTTAAATTGCATAGAAAACTAGGGTTCAATTAGGGCCTAACAAAAAGGATTTTTGCATCACCTAAGTATTAATATTATTTTCCTTTACTAAGTTTTATTTTCCCTTATTTTACACTATTTTTCGGATATTTATTTTAAAAAAAAGGGAGGCCCATGGGGCTGCCTCCTTTTTCTTTTCTTTTCTTCTGCTTAGGTCCGGGCCCATTTGGTCCCCTCACCCCCCGCGGCCCCGCCCCTCCTTCCTTTTTGCCTTCTTCTTCTTCCCTGCACGCGAGAAACAACAGAGCAGAGCAGACGAGGAGGCTAGGGTAGCCGGCGACGGATGGGACACTTCGCGGGCGCCATTAATGTTGCCGAGTGGAGCAGCGCAAGATCCGTCGAAGGATACGGACGTCTTCAATGCCGAGCAGGCGTAGCCGAAAGCGACGCCGGTTCGGCCGAGAAGGAGCCCGGTCGACGCGTCGAAGACCGGCGGTCAGAGCACCTCCGTCGACGAAGAATGGAGAAAAAAGTGAGATCTGAGGGAGAGGAAAAGAGAGATCTGAAAGAAAGAGGGAAGAGAGATCTAAGAGTGAGAGAGATCTGAGAGACAGGGAAATCGAGCGTCAGTCGGACGACGCGGGTTGCTAGGCCTGACGCATCCCCGACGCCGCCTGCTCACACTGCTCCGCCGACGACCGTGCCCAAAGCCGTCGCTGTCTCTTCTGCCAGCAGGTCGCTCCCGTCGCCGCCGTGTCCGAAGCGGATGACCTCGCCGCTCACGGATCTCGGCTGAACCTCACACCGTCCGTTGCTGCCGACCGCCGCCCCAGCCATCGACCGCCGTCGTCCCGTCGGCTGGTCTCGCGAAAATCGCCGCCGCTCGCCGTGGCCGGGCCGGGACGCGCCCGGCCATCCCCCATCAGCACTGCGGATGGACTGCGAAAGAGGGGGAACGCGGGTCGGGTCATGACCGGGTCGGGCGTGAGGACCCGGTCGACCCGCTAAGGTTTGATGGGTCATGGACTGAGATGACAAGGCCTGATGGGCTTGTCCTGTTTGCTTGGGCTGGAGTTTGTTTTTATTTATCATATGGGCTTGACTAATTCTTATTTTTGTTTTCAGGTATTGGGCCTAGCGAGATGGGCCCGTTAGCTGAGCCCAGCACAGCCGGGGAGTCCAAGACTCTAGAGCCCAGGCCTCGCTCTGGGCTGGCCCTGACCCGGGTCGGATATGGAGATCCGACCCGGTCCGTCTATTTTTATAATATAATATAATATAATTATAAAAATAAAGAAAATCCAAAAAATCGGAAAAAACCGAAAAATAATTTATATTTAAAAAAAAATCAGAAAATTCAAAATATTTCGTATTTTCCAAAAAAAGCCAAGAAAATCCAGAAATACTTTATATTTTCCAAAAAATCAGAAAAAAGCTAAAAAAATGTTTGTTTCAACAATGCATGGAAAAATCCTTGAAAAATTCAAACATACCAAACTTGAGAGTTTAAATAAAGATTAGGTACCGAAAGGACATTAGTGATTAATTAGTGTAATCAAGTCATCGATACTAGTTTCTCTAGTTGCGCAAGAGTAAAATATTTCTCTCGATATTTTACTTGGATTTTTAATCGACGAATCACAAACTGATTAGTAACGACTCTTTTTTAAATGAAATTGAATTGCAGATTAAAAACTCTGATCTTAAGTCATGAATTGGTGGGCTTGGGAGAGCTCTAGCTAAAGCCCTACTGATAAAGGCATTTAGTCGAGCCATTAGCCTCCAGACGCGAAAAAGGAGGTCGCGACAACTAGGATCGTCATTATCTAACGTGGAACAAATCGTTTTTGTTGCTTCGTTGGCCTTGTTCCACTACGCGCCCAGTTTCTCCCTCTATAAATGCCCTCCCTCTCGCCTATTCCATTACCACCTTGCACACATCAGCAACTAGACTCTTCTATCTCTTCCCTATTTCTCTCTGTTGGCTCTCTGATCTTATACGCAACGTTTGCAAATCAGTGCCATTCCCGCAATAGCTGCCCATTTGGTAAGATGGCGAAGCTTGCTATGGCAACCTTTTATTCTGGTAACTCTTCTCCTCAGCTCCTCCTTCTTTGACGCTACCATGGCCGGTTCAAGTACAACTCCTCTTTTCTCAATCTTTTGTTGGGACTGTCTTCTTGAAATTTTAATATATTGAATGTGAGTTTTGTTGGTTTGTGGGTTTCAAAGGCTTTGGCGACTCCAAGTGCGCTGTGAGGTGCTTGAAGGCAGGAAGGAAGGAGCGGTGCTTGGAGTACTGTGGGATTTGCTACGACAAATGTCAGTGCGTACCGTCCGGGACATATGGCCACAAGGATGAATGCCCTTGTTACCGGGACATGAAGAACTCCAAGGGACAGCCCAAGTGCCCCTAATGTGGTCCTTTTCTCGTTATCTAGTATGGCTAATATGAATATTTTGCTGCGTCTATGACTATGCAGTCACGGGTACGTTGTCCATATTGTTGGTGATGTGATGATTCTGTGTAATATGAGTATTTCTGTTTTTCCTTCTTCTTTTTTTTGGTGATATCATCCCTTTATTCGTGTTTATTGTGAACCTCATAAAGGATTAATGTCTACCAACCTTCCTGACAAGTCACAAATATTATGAGAAAAATGTCTGAAAAGTCATAAATATGTTGCATTGGTGCCAATTTAGTTACAAATCTTTTAATGATGTTAATTTGGTCTTAAATCTTTTGACTTAATACAAATTTAGTCATTTCAACTAATTTTTGTTGGATATTACTGATGTAGATGCCAGCCGGTCTATATAGCATTGTCGGCACTAATGTGGACAATTTTTTTTTGTTGATTTTTTCTTTTTCTTTTTTTTATTCTTTTGTTCACTAGTAACTAGCCATCAACCACGGGGGATCACCGTACAATAACCAATTTGGTCTATTAAAAATATTATTAAAATTAAGTTTGGAGTGGTAGGTTAAATTGTCTAGGAAATCCTAAACTTTAACAACCAATTCAATCTTAAATCTTTTATTTGTGTCAATTTATTGGGGTTGGAATACTAGGAATGTCAAAAAATTTGTACGGCATTCACTTTAGTACTAAAACTTTTTTTCCATTCACTTGAGTGCCACAAATTTGAAAAAATGTTCATTTGAGTGCCACTTTCGATTTGGCCACCGGAAAAGCTAGTGTGGCTATCCAAAAGCTGAGGTGGCCGTCGATTGACAATATTTAAATATTTGTAAATATTTTTATTAAATTTTTCAAATTTTTTGAATTTTTTGTTGCTTTTTGTTACTTTTTTTTTCTCTAGGGCCAATGAAGGTCATCGGTGACCCTCACTGGCCATGAGACCTTCACCCAAATTGGGCGAGGGCTGCCTCACCCTTGGCCACGAAAGCCCAAAGCAAGGCCATTGGAGCTTTGCCAGCAACTGGCAAAGGCAGTTGCGGCTTCACCTATGGTTGGCGAGAGTCTTGCGGTCTTGCCCAGGGCCTTTGTGGCCAGATTTGGGCAAGGGCCACCTTGCCCTCACCGTAGGCAAGGTAGGTGAGGCCATTAGGTCCTCACCGATCGCTGGCAAGGCTGTGATGGCCCTTGCGAGGGCCTAGAGAAAAAACAAAGAAAAAAATTTCAAAAAATTCAAAAAAATTCGAAAAAATTAATATAAAATATTTAAAATATTAAAATATTGTCTACCAACGGCCATGTTAGCTTTTTGGCAGCCACGTTAGTTTTTCCAGCAGCTAAATTGAAAGTGGTACTCAAGTGAACATTTTTTCAAATTTGTGGCATTCAAGTTAATGAAAAAAAGTTTTTGCATCAAAGTGAACATCGTACAAAAGTTTTTGCACTCCTAGTATTCTTCTGCCTCAATTTATTCTTAAGCCTTTTGATGATTTGTGCTAATAAAGTCATTCTGTTCAAGTTTGGCTGGAAAATTGCTAACGTGATGGTTTAGTTAGCATTGGCTATCCTACCAGGCATAATTTTTATAATTTTTATAATTTTCATTTTATTTTTTTTCCTTTTTCCGTCAACTAAGCATAGACGGGTCTTGTTGATGGCCAGTGAGGGTCGCCTGCACCTAGGCTTGTAAGGGAGGTTGATGGCTGGTTGAGGGAAAACGGAAAAAAAAAAAAAAAAAAAAGGAAAGAGAAAATGAAAAGAAAAGAAGAAAAAAATCATAAAAAAAAAAAGAATTTATAAAAATTATCCACGTCAATGCTAATTATGCCACGTTGAACGACCAGCCCTACTAGACGATTGCATTAGCAATATTTGACTAAAAAAATTAGCTGGAATATTTGAATTGACAAACTGTAAAAAAGCTTAAGACTAAATTGATAAATTATCAAAATGTTTATAATTAAATTGACACAATTGAAAAGTTTAAGATTAAATTAGTACAATTAAATGGTTCGTAATTGAATTGGCCTACGTACAATAGATTTAAGGCTCTGAATTGAATTGAAATATAACATACAATGCGAGAACCGACAAGCTCAATGGGGAGAATCATGATGTGTGAACGAAATAGGGGCACTCCTTTGTCATGATGAAGAGCATAATGATGGATTGAGTTCGATGAATTTCATGTCCTACGCCGTCGAAAAAGAAGCAAACAAGAAACTTGGCATTCGAGTCTATTTGTTATTCTGGATTGAAGATCGGTATGATGGAAACACTTAGATTTTCCCTTCGATGAGAAGCCTTGTCGGAGTAACTAAACCACTCAAAGAGAAGCCCACCGTCGTTAGGCTTGAAGGAAACCACAACACGACTCTCCCATGTGAAACATGACACGTGATGGTCACAGTCCTATCGTCTTGTATCCATCAAGATTAAAGCACGCTTCCCACGCCTCTTTAGAGCGATAGTACCAAACTAATTTGGTCTGTCGATGCTCATGTGTACCGAAGAATCACGCATGCGTGATCAATGCGAATTCTCTGATAAGTAGTTGTCATGTGATTGTAGTTAGTTCTTGGAGTAGCTCCGAGATATTAGAACTCTTTACCATTTTGGTTTGTTAACATGAGCTGTCAATTAGGGCCTCAATAGGAAAGTTTTTCTATTTAAAGGTCTTTCAATATTTGTTGCTAATATGAGCTGTCAATTAGGGCATCAATATGATAGTTTTTATTTATTTAAAATCTTTGTATATTTGTGTCTCCTTGATTTGATGGAGATTTTATGGTGGGCGGGCGGTGTATATATGTATATTTATAATCTTGTAAAGAATGAAAGGAATATAAGGAAAAATTTTCGTCAACTTTTTAACATGGTTAACTGGAGTAAAAACATAAGCTCAATCATGTAATAAAAAGAGCAAAAGCTACTTTTGTAGCAGCAACCAATGGAAGTCAGGTTCTACACTTTCATAAGGGAAGTTCTTGCTAAGTGCTAGAATTCGTTGAAGCAACTTGTAGACGCAGGCATGGAACTAGAGTAATAACGCTGCCATCCGGGATTTGCAAAAAGATTTAACAAACCTGCCTTAACTAGAAAATCTGATTGACTAGCAAGATTGGAGAGGCTAAGAAGACCAAGCCTTGAGAAGAACAAACCTGATTGCAAGTGCTTGAGAGCAAGAGAAATTGAGGCATTTTCAACTATTCTGGAGCCTGTCTCTTTGAGAGCTGACCTTAATGTTAGAAGTGTGCAAACCCATTTGTAGATACACAAGAGAAGTCATTGTCTAAAGAGCTGACAAAGTGCGCGAAAGACCCTTTATAAATAATTACCAGTGTAGTTTATAATTTGGGGAGCGCGTCTACCATGCTATTTATAAAGGGTGTGCAAGAGGCCACTGGAGGGGTGTAACAGTGGATGGTTTCCATAGCAGGAAGCTATAGAAGAAGTCTGTTTTTTGCACGGTAGAAGGTTTCATGCATCTAACAAAGCGGTATTTTTTGCTGAAATAGTGAACTACCGTCTAATTGAACTATTAGAGCTGGAAGAGGGGAAGTATGCTTGTTCAAGCCAAACCAATGTCAATCCAGCCTGCAGTTTCGATTACCCTTAACTCTTTATTTTCTGCACTTTATTTACTAATTCACTTGCTCATAGAAGCAAAATTTCACGATGGAGTTAGGTTCTACAAAACTAGTTTGTCTACAAGAGAAGCCAATTCAGTCTTTTTTGGTTGCTTATTACTGGGCGTAACACTACGTAGGAAAAGTCATACTTTGTCCTTTCTTTAAAAACATTTAAGAATCACATTATATACATGGGACCACCCTCGAACTTTTGTACTACATGCTCTTATCACAATGAGCAACATGAATCGCAGAAAGATCATCAACCGCATGAATCCGGAAGACATGAGTTGGAGGACTTCATGGGTATGAAAAATGGCCCGACATGTAGTTGGGATATCTCAATCAATTCGAAGTGCTCCACAAACTTCCAATCCTTCTGTCGGTGGCTCGTGAAACTTGCCCAAAGGACATTCGAATTCAATTTTGAAATTTAAATTGTTTATGGAAAATAAAATCGTTTTCACCGATTGCCGACAATTATATTTTTGAAGAATGTGTATAGCGGGTAATTAGAAGCATGTTGATGTTGATCTTGTCCAAAAAATACTTCTGCATAGGGAAATGTCTTTCAACTAGACCATATGAGGTCCTTCTTCGGCATGGAACATTTTGATTCGCATATTATCGTCGAGATCACACTCTAGTCACTTAAACTTTTAGAAGTGATGATTGTGCGCTCAATTTTGCAAAGTACCCAACCTTTTCAACCAAGGCATTATATGCTCAAATTTTCATTATATGTAAGATCACAACATTCAACTTTCGGTTGTCTTTATGTCCTACTCCAAGGAAGCCTTCTCAACTAAAGCACCCTAATTAAGTCCCTCCATAATAATAATAAAAAAATGGATGTCGTGGTCGTAGAAATACAGAAAATACTGAATTTTATTCAAGAAATCAGGATGACAGAAAAAGGTAAAGCCCATCTGGGATAGAAAACCCATTCTAACTAGTCATGACGCATCAGCTTCCGCATCGATAAACACGTGCAGGAATCGATTGATGGACTACGGACCCATCTTTTGGCACGCATCACTTCAGAAACGCGTGGTTCATAATAAAAACGTTTTGGCATGCATCACTTCAGAAACGCGTGGTTCATAATAAAGGAGGAAATGAACAACTAGACTACCACGTCCTTGGTTTCAGCAATTCTAGTGAATTTGCCTTGTGTTCCGTCAAAAGAGACAAATTGAAGACCGACCCTGCTCACTATAAGTACACATGAAAACGAAGATTTGGGGAAGGGAGAGAGAGAGAGAATGGTCAACATAATCAAGCTCTACAAGCCCTTTTTGCGAGCCGCCATGAAGCTCGCCGGCGTGACACCCCGAAAGATCGAGATCGAACCCGGAACCGTCATGAACTTCTGGGCACCGGCCCGACCCCGAAAAAACAACAAGAATGCCATCGTCTTCCTCCATGGGTTTGTCGGCGACGGCATGCTGACGTGGCAGTTCCCGGTCCTTGCGCTCATGAGGAAGTACGACGTCTACGTGCCAGACCTCCTCTTCTTCGGCAGCTCTGCCACGGGAGATAGCCGCCGGACAGTGGACTTCCACACGGAGTGCCTGGCGAAGGGGCTGGTAGCACTTGGTCTGCGGCGGTGCACGGTGGTGGGGTTCAGCTACGGCGGAGCAATGGCGTTCAAGCTGGCTGAGTTGCGGCCCGAGCTGGTGGAGTCGGTGGTGGCGACGTGTGCCGTGCCGGCAGTGACCGAGTCGATGAGCAAGGAGTGCTTGGGGAAGATGGGGTTTCCGACATGGTCGGAGTTTTTGTTGCCTAATTCGGCAAGCTGTCTGAAGAAGATGTTTGAGGCTGGGAGCCACCAGTTGCCTGGAATCCCCCTCCGGGTTTTCAAGGATGGTTTAGAGGTACGAGCTCCGTAAACCCTTTTTAAAATATACTAAAAAAGAGAATTTGAAGGATATGCTAAACATTTTTGAACAAGATTACATCGGTTAACGACTTTAACAATATGAAAATTTACTTGGTGCTTTATAATAGTTGAAAGTCAGGCAGCAAACGGCGGTACCTCCAAAGTAAGTTCAGATAAATTTTGTGTAATTTTCCTAAGTTTTAGTACATCACCACTTCAACATGCAAAAAATGATGTGACTTGTTTATAAAAGACCTCGCATAGACTATTTCTAATTTCCACAATATAGCTTTTGTCATATTTGGAAGATACGAAAAAGCGATTTTTCTCTCCCAATTTCACCTGTGAGTAAGCGCGCCTGAGTGTGAACGTGTGGACTGGGCGAATCCAGTTTCATCTATCGCACTGTTGCGCCACTAGACTTTGATTAACATGTGAGATGTCAATTCAATGGACGGACATATTCATGAAGAATTTTGGACAAAAGCTGTACACGATAGTTCAAGGTAGTTGCACGATTCAATTTTACTGACCGCTAAAGCCCTAGACAAACTCGGGAACATGAACGGATTCAGGGTCCCTCGGTCCATCAAATAAGAAAAAGACATGTAGATCCATCTTCGACCACAACTCAAAATCACCCGATCCTCCTCATCAATCCCCGGACACACAATTGCTATTGTTTCAGTCACACTGCGCCTGCCCGTGTCCTCTCTCTGTATCTCTCTCAACTCTTTTCCCTTCTTTGAAATTTCTACAAATTACTTACTTTGTAATGTCTTGCAGCTCTTCTCAAAAGGAACGAATATCCACATATAGGATCTGTGTAGAGGATATAGGTAAACACGAGTAAAATGCCTGCGAATAAGAAAGAATATCTCGTTTTTCTGTATTTTTTAAGGAGGCAAAAACTGAACGTTCTGACAAAACGTGACAAATGAATAGTGTCTTAATCCTAACTCTAAGAATTACTACTTATTGAAGTAGCATAAAAGAATTAACGCGAAAATAAATAAATAAAATCCCAGCAATCACTGCACATTTCGAAGCAACGAAAATGACTGCTCAATAAGGTAAAGGAAAGAGACGATATGATCGTTCTAATGCACTTTGCGCGAATCCTTGTGGCGGGGTCTGCTTGTTGGATTTCTGCTCGTCCGGACGCTTTAGAAAGTTTTCAGCAGCTGTGTGTATGTCAATCCTCTCCAGGAAATTGCTGCTCAGGTTCTTTGAGATGCTTTGAGCAGGTGAAAAGCCGTCAACAAAGCCTATGCCCTCTAATTCTTGCCAGCGAGATGGTTGTTGCCACTGTCGTCGATTCTTCCTTTTTTTGGTCGGCACTGCCGTCAATACTAGACATCGTTTTTTCACGATTTTCCTAGTTCTAAGTGTCTCTCTTCCGTTTTCTAAAAAATGACAAAAAAACTAAATGTCTAGCAGAACACAACAAATAAATAGTGTCTCAACCCTAACCCTAGGAATTATTTAAGTAACATAATTAAAATAACCTGAAAAATAACAAAATGCTAGGAATTAGTGCTCATTGAAGTAACGAAAATTATTATACAATAAGCAACAGAGCAAACAATGTGGCATGCTAGATTTCTGCCTATCCGTGAGCTTCGAAAGGTTTTTAGGAACTGCACCATGTCAGATTCAATTATAATTTTTATATATGTTTTCCAAAAGAAAAAGTAATATTTTTTGAAAAAGTCAAGAAAAGTAATCTCTGTAATTAAATACACAAAATAAAAAGGCTTTAGGTCTAAATAATCTAAACAATAACTATTTTGGCTTCGATATCTACGTATGTTCAAACAGTTCATGATGAACGTGAGATTATATTTTATTTTCTTGATTTTTTGAGAAGTGTGAGTTCTTTTATGATTGAATTGTAGGTCATGTTTGACCACAGAAAGGAGAGAGCTGAACTGCTGGAGGCTATGGTCATTCCAGACGAGGAATTCACTTTGCCAGACTACTCCCAGGTTTCATTTAATCTTGAAGAAGCTTCCTCCTTTTCTTAAAACGAAAAAGGGTATTCGTATGTAAACATCTTTCCTTGTACAAATGAAAGTCGATGAGGTTGTGAGATAACTCCCGTGTATTGAGTTCCCTTGCTAGTATTGCTTGGAGAGACGGGTGAACATGGTGACGATAGGAGTGAAACCCAGCATTTAATCATGTGACATGTGGACAAATTGTACAGTAGAAATGCGTAGGATCATCTAATTTAGTTACTCGTTATAATAATCATTAAAATTGAGAGCCGTTGTTTCTTGATGTATATACTACTAATTGAGTTTCTATAATATAGACTATCGCTTTGTATAATTACCCGGATGTGTAAATACGCATGTCAATGTAGCTTCCTTTAAATGGCCCAAACTGACTAAATGTGATATGTAAACTGTTCCTTTTTTGAATTCTTGATTAATCCATATTTTGTGGTACCCATTGATATTATACTATACCTATTTGATAGATATGTTGATGAAAACTGGCGGGTGTCTTTGCAGAAGGTCCATTTGATCTGGGGCGAGGACGATAAGATCCTCAACGTGGGACTAGCCAAGGAGTTGAAAGAGTACGTCCATCTTTCTTTATTTTATTTTATTTCTTCATCAAGTAGCTATCGATCATTTATGCTTGGTAAAATTTTTATTGTGTTTTATTTCAGTAATTGCTTATGTTTTTAGCCTACTTACAGACAATAGCTGAAGAATTTTCGTGACATTTTTTCTAAATTTGTTTGTCATTCATAAGGATTTAAATAAATGTGAAACCATAAATAATTTTCCTTTACACAAGCACTTTTGAATAATAATATAGACATACTTATCTAACGAATCTGGCTACTAATGATAAATCAAAGTATGGATGTGAAACTATCTTAAACTTGGGTTGTGAAGCTAACATTTTTGCACCTATCTGTGCAAAACAAGCCTTTAATTAGTGCTCTTGCCCATGCTCCGCATGGGTTTTATCTTGATTTTTTTTTAAGAAAATTGTTAATTACTAAAATCTCCTGTTACACATTACATGTCCTAATTCTATACCATAATGGATTCTATTGTGTTTTGTGTGTGTGTATAAATGTATGTATAGACATTAAAAAATATTTATCTCTACATCATACCTAAATTAAGAGCATTTAATGTCCCAAGAAAGGTCTATTTTCCTTTAATTTTCACTTTCTTAGCAAAACATTTAATCTTTGTTTGAAAAAATAAATATTCATTTACTCAAATTTAGTGCATTTAATGTCCAGAAGTCTCTTTACTTTAATTTTTGCTTTCTTGACAAACTCTACAATTTCTTTTTGAAAAACAAATATACTCATTTCATTGAATTTGGTGCAATTGATATCTGGAAGACTACTTTACACAATATATTTATAAATTATATGGTTAAAGTTAATTCGCGATATTCATCGGATAATTATTTTGTGATTGTAACATTTCTTTCTAAACACTATCATAGATCTAAAGGAATCAATTATATTTTCTCGTCTGTTAATATTTCTGACGTTACAGCTCATACTCTTAGTTTTTTTTTGTAAGGAAAAACCGTGCTGATACTCTTAGTTGATACATGTTCGCTCCACTTGATTCCTTAGCCAGTAAACAATTGAAATTAAAGCTTGAATTTGACTAATTCAATTACTATTTGGGCAGAAAATTGGGAGATAAAGCAACATTGCAGTGCATTGAGAAAGCAGGCCATATTGCTTTGATGGAGCGACCCTTCGTCTACAACAGATGTTTAAAGAGAATTCTTGCCTCTATATACGATATGAGATCGCCCGAGTCTAGCTACGAGTGACCCATGTTTATATGCAAAATCAATTATTTGTTGAGAGTACGAAAATTTGTAACAAAGTACATGGGTTATACACATGCATGAGATGACGTATCTATGTTTTAAATTTGCGAATTGTTATGCAAGTGGATTGTAACAAGTTTTTGACTCCCAATTTAAGAATGGATGAATTGCATGATACACGCGCCATCGGTGGATAATTAGGGCAAAATGAGCTGTCGCTCCTAACAGGCCCATCTTTTCTGGTTTCGAAATTTACTTACGGGCTATTGGAAATACTTATTTGAAATGTGGTGAAAATTTTCAAGTGTATCCAATGTAAGACATCCCCATTCATCAAATCAGTCCCTCTCTATTAGGTGAAGCGAATTTGGTTCTCCGTTTCTCCAATTAATAAAACCTAGCACAAGATAATTTATTTGGATAGTTGGATAGATAGAAACATACATTTTAGGAATAGTTAATTTCCTTGTACCATTCAATGGATCAATAGCCGGTTAGTATTGCAAGAGTTTCATGAAATCAGAGCGAATTGCTCTATTCCTAAATCGTACTAGAGGGGATCTACATTTCAAATTGATGATATTGTAGAAACCAAAAGTGAGGATAGTATGATAGTAGAGTATAAAAAATCAAACTTGAGATCTCTATTTAATGGATGGAAATTATTTATCCTATTTGTGTCTAATTTACCTATCCCATTCACGGGATGGTGTCTCTATAATTTGAACTTCAAGGCATCCCAAACCTTAACTATTGCCTACCTAGCTCCCTCCCCCTCTCTCTATCTAACCAATCAAGAATGTAGATCTACAGCTAATACAACTTGGGAAATTGTTGAAGCTTTTGCTCGTTTTCTCTACTGCCTGCGTAGCCTTCTCTCTACCACCTATGTAGTCATGGCTTCCTCTCCCCCAAAATACACAACAAAAACCCCACCAATGGTTCTTCATGCACTCTCCATGTAGGTCTTCATACTGTCAGACTTCTTGGGCACCCTTATAGCCTTGCAAGTTTTCCTCCATTTTCTCTACCATGAAACCCTAATCTGTCACCCCACTAAAAACCTTCGCTTCTATGCCCATAATGATCGGCCCACCCATCCACCCAGATTTAGGTTTCTTCCCTTCGCTATTTTGCATATCTTCCCCTCCCATAGTCCTGCTGATAAGGAAAACATTCTCACTTGCCTTTGCTTTTTAGCGCCTTCAATTTTCCATCCCTATGCTGCTGCTGTCGAAGACTTAGCACCCCTTGAGACATTTGCACAGCTGGGTGGTAACTTCAAACCATGGAAGAGGATAGTGGAGCCTATGAACGCCAAGAAAATCTCTACTATAAACTTGATAAGTTATTACATATACAAGATGTAGTTATATGGGATGATGATTTCTCGGAGGAAAAATTACTGGGATGTCAATTCTCCCTTATGGGCCAACTCCACCAAAACCCTAGTATTAACCTCCAAGCATTCCAGATAACTTTGAAAAAGGCATGGAGAAACAACAATGTAGAAATGAAATCATTAGAAAATGGCATCTACTGCTTTACTTTCAGCAACTAGGAATAAAAACGAAAGGTGCTAAATGGGGGCCCATGGTGTTTTTCTAATCATTTGCTACTATTGAAAGCTTAGGAACTAGATACACCCCACAATGTTATGAATATAATACCTGTGCGTTTTGGGTTAGAATACTAGGCCTCCCTCTTGAGTGGAAGTCTGTCAGCATTACAATGAAAATTGCAAGTACGTAGGGAAAGTACTAGAAGTGAAAATCAAAGACAAAGGTCCGATAGCTTATCGTGTTGGAAAAACAAAAATTGAGCTAGACGTTCAAGCTGAACCAAAAGTGGGTCATCCGACTTTACATGGAGGAAGGAAGATTTGACTAGATTTTCAATATGAAAAGTTCCCATTCTACTGTTGTTTGTGTGGAAGGATGGGTCACTATGCTAGTCATTGCAAGGACATCCCTAACGACGATGAGAAGTTCAACACAAAAAAAGGGAGTTGTTATGGGAATTGGTTGCGAGCATAAGTATAGAATCACGACCCTTTTCGGTACGTATTCTATGAGAAAAATTCCAAAGAAGGTGAGTATGAAATCGCAGAGATAATCCCCAAAACACAAGAGTAGCAAACACCTATTGCATTGCTGGCAGAGGCACGGAGGAAAAACCCTGTCAGCCTTGGAAATCCAAAGAAAGGGGGGGATTCTTACAAGCCAATTTTACAAGTGAGAATGCAAAGAAGTACAATAAAATAGCTATTGGGAAGGGAATTTTGATGCTTTTGGCACCTTCCCACGGCCAGAATCCCATGGGCAACAAAAAGAAAGAATGCAAGGGACCAAAAACCCCTTCAGCCAAAAAACAAAAAAGGTACTGCCCTTATAAATATAACCTCTCGACACCTGATTGTCTGGATGAGTCCTAACTCTTGGATACTCCCATCCGATTGACTAAAGTTATTGATGAATGGGCTTTGGTGGCTAGCCCTAATAAGCCACCAAATGAGAAATGAATTTCTTGTGCTAGAATTGTCAAAGATTGGGCACACCCTTGACAGTTCAAGAACCGAAAGCCTTAGTGGCTTAGCATAGACCCCTTATAATTTTCCTCATAGAAATAACAAACCAAGAACCTTTCCTTTAGAGAATCAGGAGCATGATTATAAAAAATAATATCTCAAGTATAAAAAAGGACACACCCTCAACCAAATAGCAAGATTTTACCTATTTTATTTGAGTCCCCCATAAGATTAATTTGTGTTCCTCCAATCAATCGCACAACAACAAATGCTTTTCATATTTGCCAATATGGACTTGAGAAATGATTAAATGACACTCTTCAATCTCCCGTGAGAGTAACAATATGTTCTAGACCACACAAAAATTATATAATAAACAAGTAAAAATTGTTATGTGATCAACTACTTCAAATTTGTGGTTTAAAACAAATCATTATTTTCACAATAATCCAAGAACTATTATTAACAAAACCTTGGCCTTTAGGGGAGAGTATTCTTTGACTGCTAGCATCCATATGGCAAATTTTAGGGGCAATAGAATGATCCAAGTATTTTTTTTTCTGGACACTCAAACAAATAATTAAATTTCCATATAAACATGTTGCACTCGTAGCTAACGTCTTATCGTAGAGAGAGATAGAGACGGGGGGCGCCGCCGCGGGGCCCAGGGGGGATCATCAAATGTGAAACGTAGATCTTGTTACGCCTCTAATACAATATATGTTTTTTGAATGGTGAGTGAAAATCCAAACAAATTGCCTCATGCTAGGGTTTATCAAATGGAGAAATGGATACTAATATTCGCTTCACCTAATAGAGAGTGATTGATCTGATGGACAGGGACGTCATACAGCGGAAATACAGAGAAATTTCTTTGCCAAGTCTCGAGAACTTCCAACTTCCAACAGCCATGTAAGTTAACTTCAAACTCCAGAAAGATTGAGTTTAACCCGAGTACAAACATAGTTCTTCATACTCTCACCAAAAAAATAACTTTGCATATAAACAACTTTCACTTGTAGCTAAACTCATTTGATCTCCCTGTTGGGGTTTCATGAATCATGTATAGGCAAATTAATATAAACACAACGGAAACAATGATGAAATATTTCTATACATGTATCTCCAAAAGCGTTATTCGTGCGTTTTAACCAAAAATCTAAATATAAAAAGGGAGTTAAATGAATTACCTCTCGAAGCGCACTTTAAACGAACTGGTTCAAATATTTTTCAGTTCAAGCCTCACAAATGTCGGACCTCTAGTTCAGACACACCACTAGTGGACGTCAAACGAAAAGAGAACTTGCGGATAATCACCACTACGATTATGCTAGCAATTTCGTGGAGATAATCCTTCGTATCCTTGATATTTTAGCCACAGCCCAAATGAGAGAATCCTTATTTTCTCTTTTCCATTTGCATACGTACACGCACAAAAAACGTACACTCACATTTCTTATATAAGTACTGTGGGTAACCACCCACAATCCCACGACCAGCCACCGTTGCTAATCGTGGGACAACCAGCAACCGTTGCTGATCGTGGGAAACTACGCCCACGACCAGCAACGATCGCTAGTCATGGATTCATGCATAATGGTCAACAACGGTTGCTGACCATCATGCCCCATAATTTTTTTTAATTCAAAAATTAAAATATGCACATGATGTGAGTGTGCATAATATAAATAATTAATATAGTTAGTCAGTTCTCAAAAATAAAAAGAATCATAATCTTTGTGTGCGCATTTTGGGTACATTAACATGTATCCACTTTGGGCATGCGTGTGCATCATATGCACGTAGGCTCATGACTATAATACAAATTAAATTAAATCACATTTAATTTAATTTCACGTCGACTCAATGCGATTGTAATAATTGCAAACATATTTACAAGATTATTTCTCTCTTGTTTCATGTTATCCTAATTGGTTATGGCATGTGACATCCCTAGGTTCATCACTAAATTCGTAATAAGATTTGTACTAACACATTAGTACTCCCAAAATAATTAATTGTCCCGATTAATCTTTGGGTCCTACAAGCCATGATTGACATCTAGCAATATGGCATGGCTACCAGATAGTGTTAATGCTTTAAAAACATAATGAACCTGTCAGTTTTGGCTACAATGTAATTTAATCCCTCTATCTTACTATGTCCCGATTGAACAAAGACAATGGAATATTTGTCAAGTCACCAATTCGATCATATGCACAAATCTAATTGACATGTATTTTATTCGAGACATAAACAATGTATTCTAGGTTACAACCCCGGTCGAAGATTTCAATACATTGTCATAATTAGATTGCATAAGACATCAGTATAATACTTTGTATGTAACAAAGAGATAGATTCCATATTGCGTACACGCGCAACTTCATATATGAACAAACTATGACCATTAGGTATAAAGACGAATCAACGACCGTATGTGCACCCGTGAACCATAGTTATTCGATACACAAGTTAACATTGTGCCTCAAGTCTAAGAATTATTTACACAAAACCAAAACATGAACAATTAGACATTGACCACGTTAAAAGCTTCCATGTTGCTAATCGTTCTATATGCAACACGTTCAATGAATTTGTCTAATACAAACACCTATGTTCTAACTCAGGCATCACAATACCTAATGACTTGCGACTCATCATTCCCTTAAGTATCCAATACTTAATGGTGAAGTTAAGAATACACTGGTCTCAACAGGATTATAAATATCCACTCAATAATCCATTGACCGGGAACGGTTTAAAAATTCAGTCTAACTATAAACCTATCACATATATTCTTGACATCTCAAGAATATGTCTAATTGCAACTGATCTTATGGAATCATTCATAATTATAAAATAATCGGACAAATGAATGAATATGTCATTGCCATTAATTAAATAATAATGATGATAGTACAACTGAAATCCCTAATATGTAATTATTACATAGTAGCTTTAGGGCATACCCATTTTGTCAATATGCCTTTCAAAAGAAGACTGAGGTAAGGCCTTAGTGAAGGGATTTGCCACGTTTTCCGTTGAGGTAGTTTTTTGCAAGGCGATATCACCTCTCCCAACAATTTCTTTGATGAGATGGAAGTATCTCTCAATATGCTTGGACTTCTGGTGAGACCTTGGTTCCTTAGCTTGAGCTATCGCCCCATTGTTGTCACAAAATAATGTAATCGACTGCTCAATTGAAGGAATGACTCCAAGTTCATAAATAAACTTCTTCATCCAAGCGGCTTCCTTTGCTGCTTCAAAAGCAGCTATATACTCTGCCTTAGTGGTGGAATTAGCAATTATGCTTTGTTTGGAACTTTTCCAACTAACTGCGCCACCATTGAATGTAAAGACAAACCCAGATGTAGACTTATAATCATTAGGATCCGATTGAAAATCAGAATCCGTATAAGTTATATCTTTAAATTCTCATTCTCCATATATCAAGAATAAATCATTAGTCCTTCGCAAGTACTTAAGAATATTCTTGATTGCTATCCAGTGCTCTTATCTTGGATCAGACTGATATATGCTAGTAATACTTATAGCATGCGCAATATCATGTTTAGTACATAGCATAGCATACATTATGCTTCCAATAGCAAATGCATATGGTATCTTTGCCATCCGCTCTCTTTCTTCAGAAGTGTTGGGATACATCTCCTTAAAAAGACGGATCCCTTACCTAAAAGGCAATAATCATCTCTTGGAACATTGCATGTTAAAACGTGTTAACACCTTGTCTATGTACATAGACTGTGAGAGGCCAATCAATCATCTCGATCTATCTCTATAGATCTTGATACATAAAATGTAGGTTGCCTCTCCTAAGTCTTTCATGGAGAATTTCTGTGACAATAATAGTTTTATCAATGATATCATTGGTACATCATTCCCAATCAAAAGTATATCATCGACATACAAAACTAGAATTGTAATTGCACTCCCACTGATCTTCTTGTATACACAAGGTTCATTCGGATTTTTTATGAAGCCAAACGATTTGACTACCTCATCAAATCGGACGTTGCAACTTCTAGAGGCTTGTTTGAGTCCATAAATGGATCTCTTTAGCCTACACTCCTTCTAATTTTCATCATTGGATTCAAAACCCCGTGGCTGTTCCATATAAATGTCCTTCTTGAGAAAACCATTTAGAAAAGCCGTTTTAACATCAATTTGGAATATCTCATAATCAAGGTGTGCAGCTATAGCCAACATAATCTGAATGAATTTTAGCATGGCCACAGGTGAAAAAGTTTCGTCATAGTCGATTTTTTCTTTCTGACGATATCCTTTCGCCACCAACCATGCTTTGTAAGTTCCAATTTAACCTTCAACATTCATCTTCCTCTTAAACATCCATTGACAACCAATTGGTACAATACCATTAGGTAGGTCAACTAAGGTCCAAACATCATTGGAATACATTGAATCCATTTCAGAGTTCGTGGCTTCTAGCCATTTATCAGAATCGATGTCCGACATCGCCTCCTCATAGGTTTTAGGATCACCGGGTTGATCACTATTATTCACAATGAATAATGGTTCAATAATATCAACCGAGTGTCTATAACGAGCAGGTGGGCGAGACGTTCTCGCACTTCTCCTAAGAGGTTGTGTATCAGAAGCTCCCACTAAATCAGAGATTGGTATTTGAACTCGGTTGTTTGATACTTCATTATTTTCTTCTTGTAAAACTATTTTCCGCCTAGCACCACCTTCTTAGATGAACTGATTCTCCAGAAAAGAAGCGTGCCTACTTACCAAAATTATTTGATTTGAATGAAAATAGAAATAATATCCAAGAGTTTCCTTTGGATATCTAATGAAACGACCTTGTTCAGATCTTGCCTTCAATGTGTCCATTTTTAGCTTTTTAACAAAAGCTAGACAACCCCAAATCTTAATATGATTAAGACTTGGTTTCCTACTATGCCATATCTCATAGAGCGTAGTTGGAACAGATTTGGACGATACTCTGTTCAGTATATATACAGCTGTCTCAAGGGCATATCTCCAAAAAGATATAGGTAAATCGGTATAACTCATCATAGATCGAACCATATTTAATAAAGTATGATTTCTTCGTTCAGATACACCATTATGTTTTGGAGTTCTAAGATGTGTCCATTGTGATTAAATGCCATTCTCTTTAAGATAGTCCAAAAATTTAGTATTAAGGTATTCACCTCCTCAATCCAATCAAAGAGCCTTAATACTTTTTGCTGTTTGTTTCTCAACTTCAGCCTTGAATTCCTTGAACTTTTCAAAGGATTCAGATTTATACTTTATTAGGTATAAATAACCATACCGTGACTGATCATTGGTGAAGGTAATGAAGTAAGAAAATCCACCTCCAGCAGTTTCATTAATTGGTCCATATACATCTGTATGTATTAATCACAATATGTCAACAGCTCGCGTACTATATTCTACAAAGGGCGCTTTGGTCAATTTTCCTAGAAGACATGCCTCACAAGTTGAGTATGACTCAAACATTCATGAATCAATGTACCCATCATTACTCAACTTATTAATTATATCTTCTCCAATATGACCTAATCGAGAGATGCCAAACATACTTTTATTTGGACTGTCTCTAGGGCATTTATTAGTTATAGCATTTATATCAATTCTATTTTGCTTATTAAAATTGGTAATTTACTGGACATTGTAATGGTATAAAGATTATTGGTTAATAAGCTAGAACCAACACATCTTCTATTATGATAAATAGAACATATATCATCAACAAAAGAAAATTCATAATTCTATTTACCTAAATGAGATATAGAGATGATGTTCCTAACAGCATTCTTATAGTGCAAACAGTTCTTTAAAATCAATACATGTCCAAAAGGCAAACATAAACGAAAAGTTCCTATAGCTAACACAGCAACTCTTGCTCCATTGGCAAATGTCAAGACAATCTCATTTCACCCTAGCATCCTGCTTATTTCCAAATTCTGCATAGACATACAAATATGTGAAGTTGCAACAGAATCTAGAACCCATGAGCTGGATTTAGCACTAACCATAAGATTAGCTTCAATAAGCGTAGACACCATACCTTTACAAGGTTGGTCCTTAGGCTTGACCTTCAAGCTCGCGAGGTACTTCTTACAGTTCCTCCTCCAGTGCCCTTTGACACCACAGTAATGACATTTCCATTTTTCAATCTTGGGTTTTGGTTGCACAACGGGTTTAACAGGTATCTTCCAGTTCTTTTTCTTCAAAACAATCTTACTCTTTGAAGAAGAAGCCCTAGCCATAACCACTATATTTGGCCTCATGTTGTGCATTTCCTTCTCATAAACTACCAGCATGCTATGTAACTCAACAAGAGTTTTATTCATCTTATGCATGTGAAAATTTTGGACAAAACCAGAGAAGGAATCGGGCAAAGATTGGAGGATCAAATCCACAACTAATTCATTGTCCATAACGAGATTTAGCCTAGCTAATTCTTTAATGTGCCAGATCATTTTCAAAGCATGATCATTAATTGATGATCCTTCAGCCATCCTCATATGGTATAATGCATTAAATATCACATATCTAGAGGTTCGATCATTCTCATCAAAGTATTCCTTTAAGTGCAAAATGATCGACCTAGCATCTTCCATAGATTCATACTTTTTCTGTAATTTATTATTCATCGAAGCAAGCATATATGACCTAACTTTTAAGTCATCGTCACGTCACTTATCATAAGTGACACATTCCTCTTGGGTCCCACCCTCAGGAAAGGAGTCTGGCATCTTTTCATCAAGCACATACCCAATTTTTTCCGAATTGAGAACAATTCTTAAATTCCTCACCTAGTTAGTGAAATTGGGTCTAGTCAAACAATTCTTGTCAAGTATAGAAGCGAGTGGGTTTGTAGTCACCATTTTCAGAGTAATAATATATCTGTTGCAGAATATAAATTGTTAGCCGTTGTATCTTTCAAAATAACTGTTTCATTTTGGCCTTTAAATGAAATAGATCCTCCCACTAAATTTATATACAAATCCCATACTCCTTAAGTCGGGAAGCAGTAATCTTTGTTGGGTAAAGATTACTAGTGAGGATTGAAGTCCCACCAGCTCAAAGCCCACCTCACCTAATAGTTTTTTGTGTCCTATGAACTTAGTGAATGAACCAACTTCTTCAACGCATCATATGCGAGTCCCAATCATAACTTTGGCCTCTAGACCATGAAAGCCTCACCTAACAGTTATTGGCATCATGATCATAGTTAAGTCTAGCTCATCGTCTCATACAAGTATTGAAAGCACAAATGATTTCCTCACCTGACAGTTATTAGAAATCATTTGGTACTAACCTCACAGCATCATATGCATAATGGAGTGGTCCAATATTATGAATGGTAATTAACCCATATGTATCTATAGTTGATCAATTAACCATCATAATATTTGATTAAACCACGACGATGGGAGGCCACGAGTTCGAGACCTGTTTTGACTTAATATTATTAATAAAGAGATTTGGGTCGTTATTAACGGTCTCACTTTGCACATTAACTGATTTAACATGCATAATAACATAAACACAAAAATAAATAGATATCATGTAAACATCTATCCTACATGATGATCATGGAATTATGATTCAATGGGTCTCAAGCCAATGAAACCCATTTAGCCATTTTAATGTTTTAATAATAGGGACATAATCTTCACTTCTTCTTCAATCTTTGAACTCTTCAAAGACCAAGCCCATAGAGCTCTCCGGCTTAATGGCTCCTCCAATGGCTCCTCTCGAACTTGTAGCATTTACATCAACAATTGATATAATAAACTATGCTAAAATTACATTTCATGAAAACTTAAAATAAAAGGAAGGACGCAACCTTCATTTAATAATTACAACCCAAAAATAAATACCTGTAATCATCATACATTCATCCATACAACAATCATAATGATTATGGATTTTTCCATGATCACCACCCTTCCTTGCGAGCCATTAATTCAAAATTTAAAGCTCCATAAGGCATAAAAAAAATTCTGCATTTAATCAAATTTAAAGTTGAACAATGCAAATTACGTCAAGAAATCAAATTGATGGAACAAAGTTCCCGAGTGCGATTCCAAACAGAAGTTGCATCGTCATCTTTAAATTCACAATTGCGAATCATATGCAGAATATAAATGCAAAGTATAACAAGTTATGGATTTTTGATTCAAAATTGATTTAGTTCCAATTTTGCATAGTTGATTAAATTTATCACATGAATTAATCAACGTCTATGCAAAAATCTATGAACTATAATCAATTAAATGCATGAAAAATGCCTAAGGTTGGCTCTGATATCACTGTTGGGGTTTCATGAATCATGTATAAGCAAATTAATATAAACACAGTGGAAACAATTATGGAATATTTCTATACATGTATCTCCAAATGCGTTGTTCATGTGTTTTAACCAAAAATCTAAATATAAAAAGGGAGTTAAACAAATTACCTCTTGAAGCGTGCTTTAAACGAACAAGTTCAAATGTTCTTTAGTTCAAGCCCCACAAACGTCGGACTTCTAGTTTAGACACACTACTAATGGACGTCGAACGAAGAGAAAACTTGCAGATAATCACCACTACGATTGTGCTCGCAATTTCGTGGAGATAATCCTTTATATCCTTGATATTTTAGCCATGGCCCAAATGAAAGAATCATTCTTATCTCTTTTCGTTTGCATATGTATGCACACAAAAAACACACACTTACATTTCTTATATAAGAACCGTGGGTAACCACCCACGATCCCACGACCAGCGACGGATCCCACGACCAGCAACCGTCGCTGGTCGTGGGTTCATGCATGATGGTCAACAACGGTGGCTGACCATCATGCCCCATAATTTTTTATTTTTTATTTAATTCAAAAATTAAAATATGCACATGATGTGCGTGTGCATAATATAAATAATTAATATAGTTAATCAATTCTCAAAAATAAAAAGAATCATAATCTTTGTGTGCATATTTTGGGTACATTAACATGTATCCATTTTGGGCATGCATGTGCATCATATGCACATAGGCTCGTGACTATAATACAAATTAAATTAAATCACATTTAATTTAATTTCATGTCGACTCAATGCGATTGTAGTAATTGCAAACACATTTGCAAAATTATTTCTCTCTTGTTCCATGTTATCCTAATTGGTTATGGTATGTGACATCCCTAGGTTCATCACTAAATTGGTAGTAAGACTTATACTAACATATTAGTACTCCCAAAATAATTAATTGTCCTGATTAATCTTTGGGTCCTACAAGCCATGATTAACATCTAGCATTATGTTATGGCTATCCAGATAGTGTGAATGCTTTAATAACATAATGAACCTATCAGTTTTAGCTACAGTGTAATTTAATCCCTCTATCTTACTATGTCCCAATTGAACAAAGACCATGGAATATTTGTCAAGTCACCAATTCGATCATATGCACAAATCTAATGGACATGTATTTTATTCGAGACATAAACAATTTATTCTTAGTTATAATCCCAGCCGAGGATTTCAATACATTGTCATAAGTAGATTACATAGGACATCATTATAATACATTGTATGTAACAAGGAGACATATTCCATATTGTGTACACATGCAACTTCGTATGTGAACAAACTATGACCATCATGTATAAAGACAGATCAACGATCCGACATTATGTGCACCCGTGAACCATAGTTATTTGATACACAAGTTAACATTGTGCCTCAAGTCTAAGGATTATTTACACAAGACCAAAGCATGAACAATTAGACATTGACCACGCTAAAAGCTTCCATGTTGCTAATTGTTCCATATGCGTCACGTTCAGTGAATTTGTTTAATACAAACACATGTGTTCTAACTCAAGTATCGCAATATCCAATGTCTCGCGACTCATCATTCTCTTAAGTATCCAATACTTAATAATGAAGTTAAGAACACACTAGTCTCAACAGGATTATAAATATCAACTCAATGATCCATTGACCGGGAATGGTTTAAAGATTCAATCTAACTATGAACCTGTCACATATATTCTTGACGTCTCAATAATAGGTCTAGTTGCAATTGATGTTATGGAATCATTCATAAATATAAAATAATCAGACAAATGAATGGATATGTCATTGCCATTAATTAAATAATAATGATGATAGTGCAATTGAAATCCCTAATATGTAACTATTACATAGTAGCTTTAGGGCATACGTCCACCACTCCCATCATAGATGGAGGCAAGAATTCTCTTCAAACATTTACTATAGACGAAGGGTCGCTCCAAAATAGCAAGATGGCCTGCTTTCTCAATGCACTCCAATGTTGCTTTATCACCCAATTTTCTGCCAAAATAAAATAATTTAACGGGTCAAAAATTGGCAAAGGAATTGAGTGGAACGACCATCTATCAACTAAGAGTTCCAGTTGTAATTGTAACATCAGAAATGTTACCGGATAAGAAAATTAAAATTTCTTTCAGGATTATGACATTGCTGGAGAAATGCTGTGAATTAAATTCAACCATGTATCTTTATATATATAATTTTAAAATAGGCTTTTGGATATTAAATGCACCAAATTCAATAAATGAGTATTTTCTTTTTCAAATGAAAATTTGAGAGTTTCGCCAAGGAAGCGAAAATTAAAGGAAAATAGACTTTTCAACATTAAATGCACTAGATTTAATATCTTATTTTTCAAAACAAAAAAATCAACTCTTTGCTAGGAAAATTAAAGTTATAGAAAAATAGAATATTTTCACAACAAATGCTATAAATTTAGTGGAAGAGTCATTTATTTTTTCAACTAAAGTAGAGTTTCAACAAGAAAGCCAATAAGTATTTTTATAGATGCAGTAAAATTGACTACGTACCATAGCTATGACGTAAATATAGATCCTCTCTGTATATATAAATAACATTAATTAAGTTACATGCTACACAATAGAAAAAATGATCGATAATCCACTTGGTGAATAAATAAATAAATAAAGAAGAAGAAGAAAGATGGACAATACTCTTTGATATCTTTCACTAAGCCTACATCGAAAATCTTATCTTCCTCGCCGCAAACCAGATGGACCTTCTGCAAGGATCAATTGTCATCAGCATATTTCTTAAATAGGTATGGTACCAAAGAATACCAAAATATATAGATTAATCAAGAATTGAAAAATAAAAGTAAGGTTGAATTTACACATCAAATGTAGACAGTTTAAATCATTATAAAGGAAACTGGAGCGATGTGATTTCTCCACCATGTCACGTGATTGTATGCACCCATGTGTGTCATTTATCCAAATGTTGGGTTAACAAAAATTATAGTCACTAAAGCGACATGGAATAGGAATAAGGTTTCAATCTTCTTTTGAGTATTTTCTTTTTCCGTATATTTTTTATTTTCTCGTCAAATATAGGTGTCATCAGATTAGGCCACCCATGTTCACCCCTCTCACAACCTCATCGACTTTCATTGGGACAAGGAAAGGTGTATGCATATGAATGCCCTTTTTTGCTTTAAGGAGAGAAAGAGTAAGCTTCTTTAAGAATGAATTAAACCTGGGAGTAGTCTGGCAAAGTGAAGTCCTTGTCTGGAATGACAAAAGCCTCCAGCAGTTCAGCTCTCTCCTTTCTGTAGTCAAACATGACCTACAATCCATGAAGTAGAGAAAGGATTGATTCACAAAAATATTTTGAAAAATTATAAAGGAAATGATGTCCTCAATCCATGAAAGGAAATGATTAACAGATATCTAAGGTAATTTTTCATTGATCGATTTGTTTTTGCAATGATAAACCATTAAAAAATACATACTTAATATCCAATTTTTTGTTATTTGACTTTTTTGTTACTTAGGTCTTTTTCCTGATTACTTAATTGTGTTTCTTTTTCTTAAATTTCTTATTAGATCTATCAATATTTTCATCAAATCTTAATAATTTTTAGTTTTCAGTATTACTGCTGTTATTATTTTCTTTTTATGTCGACACTCTAGTTAATTTTTTTAATTTTCTCCTATAGAAATCAAGGTAAAAGAAAAGATGTCTAGTTTAGTATTACTATCGTTATTAATATCTTTTTCTATTAACAATTTACTTAATTTGTTTTCTTTTAAATTTTCTTTATTATTTGTTTTACTCTCATGGAAATCAAGGGTAAAAGAAAGACGTCTATTAAAAAAGAAAGAGATGAAATACATATTTGCTTTTTAAAGTCGTGGCTAACGGAAAATAGAACAAATGGTTAACATCTACAACAAAATAAAATTCATGAGGTAATGTGTAACAATTGAAGGTCTAGGAGTAAATCTATACTAATGCAAAGTTCGGGTAAGTTTTGTGTAATTTACGCCAAAACTTTAATCTAGTAACGACCTCCTTCTTAATTTGAGTAATGCTAGAAACAGAGAAAGCTCAGCGATGAAACTTGGTCAGATCAAATTTTTACACAGCCTAAGGGAGACCGTGTATAAAAGGATTGGCTTTCAATAGTATCTTGTCAAATCACTTAATCTATACATTTTAAAAATGATTAGAATATCTTTCGGATATCTCTTTTTTACTATAGTATGAAAGCGAGAATATTCAATTGAGTGCGTGGTAAGGAACCAATGAGTTTCAAGGTGTTTTTATGCCTTAGTTGCTAGAAAAGTTTATGAAGCTCATACCTCTAAACCGTCCTTGAAAACACGATTAGGGATTCTAGGCAACCTGCGGCTCCCAACCAGCTTCGTCACCCCACTTACGGAATTAGGCAACAAAAGATCTGACCATGCCGGAAACCCCAATTTTTCCAAGCACTCCTTGCTTATCGACTCGGTCATTGCCGGTATGGAACACGTTGCCACCACCGACTCCACCAGCTCGGGCCGCAACTCGGCCATCTTGAACGCCACCATCCCACCGTAGCTGAACCCCACCACCGTGCACCGCTGCAAACCAAGTGCCACCAGCCCCTTCGCCACGCACTCTGCTTGGAAGTCCACCATCCGGCGGCTATCGCCTGTGGCCGAGCCGCCGAAGAAGAGGAGGTCTGGCACATACACGGCATACTTCCTCGCAAGCGCGAGGACCTGTAACTGCCATGTCATCATGCCGTCGCCGATGAAGCCGTGAAGGAAGACGACAGCGTTCTTGTTGTTGTTTTGAGTTCGGGTTGGAGCCCAGAAGTTCATGATGGTTCCAGGTTCGATCTCAATCTTTTGAGGTCTCACGCCGGCGAGATTCATTGCCGCTCGCAACAAGGGCTGGTAGAGCTTGATTGTGTTCACCATTCTCTCTCTCTCTTTCTTTTTGTTTTAATGTGTACTGCTTACAGCGATGGGGGTCGGTTTGAATTTATATCTCTGTATCGCACAAAACTGTCCAAAATCAAAATTGTCGACATGCTAAAACCCAACCACATGAGAGTCTAGTTGTCCATTCCTTCTCCACATCTTTATCACGTGGATGAGTCGTCCTCATGGGACCCGTTTTATTTATGGAAATTCACGTGAGATTAAAATAATATTTTTGCTTTATTTTCAGTCAAAGTCAAAATCCCCCAGCGCGTGGTCGCACCTGGATCTCATGCTATTAAAATATTGTTACTGTTACTCTCTATTTCATTAGTTGGCTTTGAATAAATATATCTCAATTAGGTTTGTGTCGAAGATATAGGATTTTTAGATGGATGACAGTTCAATCTCGTAAGAGATTTTGAATTCAACACGTTGACAATGCTACATGGTATTAAAATACTCAAGTAGACAAATTGTCCTTAAGCTAAGTGTTGACACTTAAATTCAATGATCAATCGTTCATTTATTGCATAAAAATTAGGGATTCCTAAACAAATATATTTAATAAAAATTACACATAGCTATTAAGAGCATAGTTCAATTAAATGCATTTGCTTGGAGCGGTGGTGAATGGACTGAAGTGGATGGCTTGAACTTAATGAAATTGGACAAAGCCCGATGTGAAGAAAATTTTTGCCCAAACCCATTGACATTATAAGAGCCGAAATTTGTACAAAAATAAAGCCAAGTTGGAAAATATTCAATAATTGGGTGATTTCATTTGATATTATCACAGTTAGATTTGATGAGGAAGAAGATTTCTGATGTGGAGATATATGGATTATCTTTTAAGATTTTTAATTGGAAAGTTATAACCCTAGACCTCGCACTATATAAGGAGGGCTTCGCATATTATTTTAAGGGGGCCACATATAGAATAGATGGTCATAAAGGTGAGAGAGAGAGAGAGAGAGAGAGAGGGCTTCGCATATTATATTAAGGGGGCCACATATTGAATAGATGGTCATAAAGGTGTGAGAGAGAGAGAGAGGCAATGTAGAATTTGGGATTGAACCTTTGTATCATTAGATCAAGATAGAAATTAATGGTTAGGCTTACACGACTTCATGTATAAATAGGGGAGCCCTCCCTCTCATTTGCATCATCCAACACTTGAGTAATGTTAATCATTCTCTCCCAAAGTTCCTTGCTATAAACACTTTCTCTCTCTACAATCTGGGTGGATTAGTGAACGAGCTCTCTACAATCCAATTCGGGTGGATTAGTGAACGAGTAACTGATTCTTGGGAAAAGCTTGGCTTAGGTGATCCAATTATGCGAATGAAGCCTAAGCTGCCGCATGGTTTCAATCTCAAGTATCAATTCATGACAAGTGAGTTTGATATCAAAGCCGGAGTATAAGAGCTTATCCAAAGAGATCGATGAGCATACCAAGTGGTGGAGAGGATGTCGAGCCAAGAGGTTGCAGTTGTTGATGAGGTTCCCAAGAGAATCTTGTCCAAGAGAGGGAGACCCATGATAAAATCAAGAGGAGGGCCGCTTCAACGGATGTCATGTCCGCCCTTGAGGAAAGGTTCCTTTGAATGAAGAGCGCCATGGATGAGGTCATGGAAGGAATCAAAGAAGCGAAGTACCGAATCAACGAGGTCAAATGTACACTTTGTCTCGAATTCACGAACATCATGAACCAAACTACAGGCCCTTTGTGAAGGTGGCTAGCAAGAATCATCTAGAGGGGAGGTGAATAGGTGATACAATAAAATACAAAATAAAAATACAGAATAAAACTGTTCAAGATAGAAGTCTGTCGGCAGATGTAGCATGATTCGGTCTCGGCTGAGGGAGATTCGACATAGCTGAACCGAGAGGGAGGGACTGCTGTGGAGGCTTCAGTGCGGCGAAGGCGGCTCAGGAACAGTCCTCCGGTGGTCATGTGGTAACGACCAGCGGTGGTGAGGAGCTGCGAAGGTTGCTGGCCACTGTTCGGGTCTCGGTTAGAGGAAGAGAGAGGGCACGGTGACGGCGGCAGCTGCTGAGGTGGCTCCCGGACGGCTCCCAGCGGCGGTCCAGAGCGGCCGGACGGTGGCGGAGGGCGGCAGGACGGTGAGGGCGGCCATCTCGGCCCCAAATCTGAACTGAAAGAGGGAGGGAAAGATGGGGGGTGGCAGCTTGGACGGCTTCGGGTGGTCGGGCGAAGGACGGTGGTGGCCGAGCGATGGCGAGGCGGCAGCTCGCTGCTCCGGCGTCTAGGCGGGCGGCTCCGGCGAAGGCTGAAACAGAACCGAGAGGGGGAAAGGGAGGCGGTGCAGCTGGCTCGCGGGGTGGCAGCAGGCTGGCTGGCCGGTCGGCTGGCTTCAGGCGATGACAGGACGGAGGGACGACGGCGAGTGACGGCCAAGCAGCCGGCGACTGGACGGAGGTTGGGGGCGGCAGCAAGGGCGGCTGACTGACAGGGTGGCCAACTCGGGCCAAACCAGGGCAGGGAGAGAAAGCAGCTGGTTTCGGGTGGCCTTAGCAGTCTCGTGGGCGGCGGACGGCGGTCTGGCCGCTGGCTAACAGAGAGGCTGTTTGCCGGAGTGAGTGGCGGTGGCTGGGTAGCAGCCACAGAGGGCAAACCAGAGGGAAGGAAGGAGGAGCGGCCCTGGCTCGGTCGGGCTTCGCGGCGGGGAGCGACGAGCTACGGTGGCCCACTGGTGTAGGCGGCGTCATTGAGCGGCGATGGGTGGTGGTCGCTAGCGGTGGCGGCAGCAAGAAGGATGGGTAGCAGCAGCAACCAGTTGGGTGGAGGAAGAAATTTGTAGAGGAGAAGTGCTCGCTTCGGCGAGTCCAGTGGACGGCGAGACCGGCGGATGGCGGCGAGTTGGCGGGACAGCTGAGCAGCGGCGGTAGGGATGGCTACTAGTCTAGTCAGCGGAGAAGCAAAGCAGCAGCAGTGGTCGTCGGCCGCAAGGAGCAGGGGAAGAAGAAGAAACTGCAGAGGGAGGGGGCGCGCGTACGTGCATGGGGAAGAGGAAAAGGAGGGAGAGAGAGAGAGAGGCACGTGGACGTGTGTCAGAGGGGAAAGAAGAAAGAAAAGGGAAGAGGGGACAAGTCAAGAAAGGTAAAGAGAGATGGGATGGGGCAGGTGGGGTGGCTGACGGGGACAGAGAAAACGTGAGGGAGAGACAGACGAGGGCAGTTTTTACCCTTGAAGCACAAATTCCAAAAATTTTGTTCTAGTCTCAACCCGTTAATTCACTTCGGGCAATTTCCGGGCTTATCGATAAATTTAGGAATTAATGAGGCATAATTTAATATTTTTGTCTCGACATCTTTGAAAGTTTGGTATTTGAAATCGAATTGAATTTCTTGATTAATTTCAACCAATCGCGACTTTAGTACAATCTAATTTTCAAACAGTGTTTAGGATGTTCCACGCATTTGACCCATAGTTGATAGATTTTCAATTCATGATCGTGCCTATTCAAATCATGGCGATCATCGATTTTCATGTAATCATGAGTGGTTGATTGCTTACTTTAAATATAGAGCCAACATGAAATCGGTTTAACATTGTTCGCGGTTAATATCGAAGCTATGCAGAATCACCTGCAATCCAATCTTGTACTCCCGCCAAATCAATTTATTTATGTTCGCTAATTAGCCTATAACAGCGTTGTATCATTCTTGCTTGATCCTTATGGTCGAGCGGCCAATCTCTCATTGAATTCACTCGTACTACCCGTATCGCTCCTTAATTGCCTTTCCAAATAGTCAATTAACTCATAAGGGGCCAATTTAGAGTAAATATAACCAACAGCGCATTGATGAAATAACAATTTCTTGCGTCTCGAAATGAGTTGAAATTTAGGACATCATAGTAATGATGTTAGGGACAATTGGCTTGTTAGTAAACAAATTATCCTATAGAATTGTGACACAAGAAAATAAGGATGAACCATTCTTATTGGGCCAAGCAAGTGCATGAATCATCTATGCATTAATTGATTGTATGCACGAGTTACCAAAACAATGATGACTATAGGCATGAGTCATCCAAGACATTAATGACTACAGACATAAGTCATCTAAGTCATTAATCAACTTTAGTTAAAATTGGTTATGTCATGCATGATGTAAAAGTCAACAAAATTAAATGTCTCCAACCAAAGCATAAGTTTGGTCATTTTGTTAGAGAAAAGGTAAGTGCCATGCCAATTGAAGAGAAATGGAGATTTTAGGGTAGCCAATATTTATTATTAATGTTGGTGAGTTTGAAAATATTTTGAATCTACTAAAATAATCAATGAAAGATATTATAATTAGGAAAATCTTGATTCAATAAATTTGAATCTTGAATATCATAACCTATGAAATTTAGAGCATATTAATCCCTTTCTACAACTAATATAATTATAACGGTTATGGAAAATCATGCCAAATACTATTACCAATCGTAGAAAATTCAACATATCATAGCAACAAAGTTTAGTTTCCACCAAAGCAGTTATGACTTGGCTCAAACGTTGAGCCAAGTCGAGCCAAGGTGTGTAGATTGTTGAAATACATCTCAAACTTATCTAATTTGAATAATATCCTTGATTATTTTTTTTGGTCAGTGATATTTTTCCTAGTTTGAGTTGGTTTTCTATTTAAGTGGTTACCTAGTTTAAGTAGGTTTCATATTTTGGACATAATTATTGTCTATATATAAGAACGATCTTCTTTGTTAAGAGAATTGAAGAGAAACTTTTGCTTGTGAATTATGTTCCTAGAGTAATCAAAGTCACAACAATCTTGTACTAGCAAACTTGAAACGCTTGGGCCCATGCTTTTGTCATGACACTAGAGTAGAGATTTTGGTGGATTGCCACCACACAGTAAGTTGCTGGCCAAGTGAACCTAGCCGTGAGACAAATCTCTCCTTGATAAGATTGAGTTTTGTCAACTCGCTGCTGGTGAACAGTGGCTGTTCGCCACAAAACAGGGCTAGATTGATTGAAGGAGACATTGGTGTCATTATCGGAAATGGAAAAATCTGGATCCTGATTGTCCATCAAATCATTCAAATCTAGACAGTTGAGGTTGATTGGTTGAGATCATGAAAACTGTCTAGATCTAAATGATCTGATGGACATTCAAATTCAAATTTGTCTATCTCTGATTGTGAGAGCGACGTCACTTTCGATAGATTTGGCCCTGTTCCATTGCCGTTTGTGTAATGGCTTGATGGAACGAGAGGCAAGATTCAAAGCCTTATCAGAAAAGATTTGCCTCGAGGCTAGTTGTGCTTGGCCAACAACTTACTGTGGTGGCAATCCACCGGAATCACTATTCCAGTGTCGCGAAAAAAGCAACGTGCTCGAGCGCTTCAAGTTTACCAGCACAAGCACAAGCGCAAGTTACCGTGGTGGCAAGCAAACCTTTATGGTGGTGTCTTCTCTTCTGGAATGAAAAAAAAAAGAACGAAAAAAGCGGTTGGGAATGGTGGGTTGTGCCGTCCACGCTCTGTTTTTGCTGCAAAACTCACGGACGCCAGCCACAACCACGCCCTCTCGCTGGGTTCCGACTGACACCGCATTCACTGCCGATGATCGCTTGCGCATGTCAGGCCGCTCACAGGCCATACTTGTCCCAGAAGCTCCTCCAGCGACGATCTGACGAGCCCCGCACTTTAGGACATCCCGCCTGCTACTGCACTCTAGACTGACGGCTTAGCACCATAGCCAGCCACAGGTATTCCACCACCATTGTGGTCACCCTTCACCGAGAGTTACCCCGGCATCCCACCTTGCCAAGCATCACCTCAACTGAGAACCGCCACCGCCGTGGCTGAGGGTTGACCGGCAACACGATTGCCACACACACCGATATGTACCCCCAACGACACTATGATACCGCACCAGCAGTGCGAGCTTACCCTATTTTCTTTATGTTTGCAGGTCGTCCGGCGAATTCCCAGTGATCCCGGCAGATATCTAACGCGCGTCCTGGTTTTCCTTGGACTTGCGGCCCCCTCCCCTCACCGCCATGACGCGTCCATTCTGGTCACGATTCCTTGGCCATCGCCAATCTAAAATTGGAAATCAAATCCTCGAAGACCAGGTGAGAAATCCTATCAGATTTGACTAGTTGATTTATTTCCTGATTGGAATTGATATGCTATCTTGCCTAATTTAGGCATTATCCAATTAAGTGGATTTTGTTTGTTTGTTTGAAATGTAAGTATCATTTATAAGATGACGTACAAGAGCTTAGGAGCATTCACCATCATTACATAGATAGCTAAGAATGTAAAAAAATGGAGTGAGGAAGTTTCTATATAGTAGCCAAAATTACATTTATCTAAAAAGGTTTAAAATATTTGTAAAATGATGCTCGGTTTCTGACAAGCTTTCAAATTTTAGCTACAATGATGGGGACATCATTTGACTTGTTTTGGAAATGTCTATAGTTATGTTACATCCAAATGTAGTATATAGTTGTTAAAAAAGTTACTTTGAGAAGCCTTATCGCCAAATCTTGCCTTTGGTAGTCCTGATTATTCATTGGATTTCATCATTCCATCCTCTTAAGTTATGGCGGATTTTGTATTGTGCAAGGATAATACGTCATATGCTTCCCGTTCATGTGCACTAAAAAAGAGATTATCTCAATTTTCCAGATTATCCAAACAAAAATTACAATGGATTACTACTATAGGCATCCAATGTAATATGATATCTACTGTTGGGAGTTTGTCTCTATAAACTAGTCATCCGATAAAATTGTGTTTACTAACCTCACATGTTCATATCAATTGGTACCATCCCACAACCGGTCCCACATTCCTGAGTTTATCGTATAACTCTTTGCAACAACATCTTTGTCTAGATATGGTTGAAGCTAAGGTTGGTCTTAGTTTAAGAATACTGTGCCAACTTCATGCCATACTACCTTTAATTTCAAGTTGCATAATTGGAATACTTCTACATTTGGTACTATGAACCCACTTACTTCATAAGGAAGACGATTGACAATTTATGAGGTTCCATAGCATATGGCCCAATAAAACTTTGTTCCATAGATTTAGATTGAGTTCGTATAAAAAAATCAAATTTGATTATTAAATTGAGCCATGAGATATCGGGTCAATTTTTTAATTACATTTGGTTTTATCTCCAAGCTGGGTAAGTGATCTATCAGGGCTCCGATATCTATTAATTTGAGATGCGAGACGATGGATATTTTTCGGACGCCGCAATCTTTTGCTTGAATATTGGTGGACGTCTTGGCTGATTTTTTAATATACTTCTTTATCTCTAATATAAATAAGTGCATGTTTAGATAATATCTATGCTAGATATGGTCTTTAGATAGAATTGCATGTCGAGATAAGTATCCAAGTTAAGATAGGATTTATATTAGTTTATTTCTTAACTTATATTTGATAATATCTCACTTCAAATGGATTTTTATTCTTGTTAATTTTCAATTACGAATTTTAACCGAAAATCAGAAAAATACCATATGCATGTCATATAGATTAATTGCATTACATCAATGTCATTTAGTTTAGATAATGACATATGCAGGTCATTGTAGTGATCACATATTTAGGGCCATTTAATTAAAGTTACATGTCATGTTAGAATAAAAATTCATATTAGCTTTACCCGTCATTAGAAATAGGCCATTTCATTAGGAGGTAGTTCATTTTAATTAAAACCACATGTCATCCTAGAACAATCCTTATTTTAATTGTATACTATATTAGAATAATACGTTTAATCATCATTATAATTAGGACATATTAATAAATATTATCATTTTTCTACGTTCTTTGTATTTAGATTAATTTCACATAGCATGCACTGCATATTGTTTAATTTTCATTTAAACAAGAGAAAACTCAAAAAGAGTTTGTCGAAATTGCATGTGGATTAGAAATCACATTTAGATTGAAAATGTGCTTTTCTAATTAACTTTGCAGGTGCTTATGTTGCTTTAAGGTAAGTATTTCAATCTTACATTTGCAATTCATTTATTATTAATTGAAAAGAAAGAGCAATTACAATCCGTGGTTGATTTGTCAGCCACTAAGGTTAGAGTATATTGCAGCATTAGAAGCAATCAAGGAAGCAATGTAGCTAAGAGATTTGCTTGGAAAGCAAGATTGCAACCAAATAGAATTGTTATTTATTGCAGTAATTAAGTGCATATGTTTAACCCAAAAACAAATGTATCAAGGTGCAAATCAAACAAATTGATGAGATTTGTAATATTTTTAACAAATTATTCTGCTAATTATTATAATAGTCATCTGAAAATATTCTGTGACCCAACTATTTCGTGTGGCCATCTTCGTAAATAGAGGCAAGAATTTTCTTCAAGCATTTATTGTAGACGAAGGGTCTCTCCAATGCAACAATGTGGCCTGCTTTCTCAATGCACACTAGTGTTGCATTATCTCCCAAATTTCTGTCCAAAAAACGTAACCCAATGAGTTAAATTTCTGCTGAAAATAATTGAACGGATACCTAGTGGAGCAAACAACATCTTTTAAGTATGCTATTTCCAAGAATAGATATCAGGGTGGAAAAGAGAAAGAGAAAACGACCTATTTAACGGAAAATTATCAGTGAACCTAATAGCAATATTAAGATAAATAAATTGTTACAAGTTCATTGATACTTCCCCATTAGCTTCTTGCAATTTCGCATAGAACATACAATAGCTTTATTTGGTCCATGAACCTTGGAAAAGAAAAATTACAGTATCATTATCGTAAATTGATGTTATATATCAAAATTAATTTCTTAAAAATTAAATATAAACATATTGCGATTTAACCGGCAGTAACAATCTCCTTGTCTTAATGCAAACTAAAATTGGACAGAAAACTGCGGTTAATGTCTTTGTCGAGACTTGGCTTCTATTTTTCACGATGGAAGATAATCAAGCAAAAGGAAATAGCAAAGACATACTGATATGACAATATGATTTCGGCTTTAAGAGTTCAGTATGAATAAATAAATAAATATAAATTGATTGACGAACTATCAAATGAAAATCTGTAAACATACTCTTTCAGTGATTTGGCTACTTCCACAGGGAAGATCCTGTCATTCTCACCCCAAACCAGATGCACCCTCTGCAAAAGATCGCATCATTAATTGGTCGTTTTCCACAGCATTCGACAAACATGACTAGAAGGTGGGTAGTTTGAGAAAGTCTTGCGCACATGTAGCTGATAGCAAGCAACTAATACAATGCTAGTTATTGAATTATAAATAATTTTAATTTAACCAATGTATGTGTTATAGGTAATATAATTGTTATCACATCAACTATTTACTGATTATATCTAGTATTTTATTTATTAGCGACATAACATATGATTATGTCAAAATATAATTATAATTTTATTACTATATAAATAATACAACAAATTTGGTCATAATTTGGAATAATAATCTAACATAGATATAGTAAGTGCGAGAAAGAGACATGGATGATTAATGGGCTGTAATAGCTATTACACAATGGTGGCTCATGCAATCGCTATTGTAGTTTTGGCTGTTGGAGAAATTACGCTATAGCAACTATTACTGTAAACAAAAAGATGTAATAGGCAATAAACATGTAATATAATAGACACTTCTACAACCAAACAATATTCTACGTGCTAATTCCATGTGGGGTCACAGGATCTAATGACTGGCAATAGCATTAAGTGAGCTCACATGTACCATGTGCACATCACAATCTTGCATGTAGTCATTCGCCTAGGTTCTAACCATTACTTTCTTTTGCTTTTTTCCATTTATGCCCTAGACTCTGAACATGTTCCTAGTATAGAAGATGCAAGTTTTTGCATCCCGTAAAAAGAGATTATTAGGTTTGAACCAAAAGAAGAAGAATAAAAGATTATTAGGTATATGAAGACCATTAATATGATTAAGTAATATGAGAGAAATTGAATGAACATCTATCAATTATATAGTGTTCAAACATAGGATAATAAACATCGATTTTATTTATTGAGGTAAAGGGTATACTATGTCGAAGAGGAAAACTATCAATTTCAATGATATATACGTATTTAAAGGCATGCACATGTAATTGCATGTGAGATTCTAGCCTAGACTAAATGTATAGAAACTATCTAGGGATAATTACCAAAATATCCTAAATATATTGTACTAGTGCCTTTAAGTCATAAACATTTTAATTGTGCTAATTTAATTATAAACCTTTGCATATTTTGCCAATTAAATCTATCTAGTCAATTTTGACTAGAAATTGCTAATGTAAACATTGACCATCCTCCATGGCATGGTCGGTGCTAGCGTAGAGAATTTTTTAAAATTTTAAATAATTTTTTCCTATTCTTCTCTTTTCCTTCTTTCCTTTTTCATCTCACTATCCAACGAGAGTCGTCGAAGCTCATTAGCCACTAGGCAAGGCCATTGCAACCAGATCTAGGCAAGGCATGCCTTGTCGACTAGGGACAAAGCCACCTTTGCCTATAGCTAGCAAGGACTTCACTCCCCTTGCCTGCAGCTGGTGAGGGCTTCGCCACATTCTCCCAATGGCTGATGAGCTTTGATGTGCCACAATGAAATAAAAATGAAAAAAGAAAAGATTCGAAAAAATATGAAAAATTAAAAAATTGTCCATGCCAACACTGGTCATGCTACATAGAAGGGCCAGCATTTGCAATAGCAATTTTTAGCAAAAATCAATTAAATGGATTCAATTGACAAAATGTAAAAATGTTTAAGATTAAATTAACATAAGTGCACTAAGTTTAGGACTTTTATGGTAATTATCCCAAATTATCTTAGTTGTTAGATTCATAAGACTCATATGATCTAACAAGATCAAAGGGTTGAGATCAAGTCAATTATGCACATCTTGCATAGACATGTTATGAACTTACTATGTATTATCTCCCTTTGGATTTGATAAGAACCACAAGAAGTAATTATGTAAGTTGCAAGAGTAAGTGTTCTAAGGACTGGCTTTTGGCTGAGTAATTATAGCATACATAATCAGTGTAAAGAAAAAGTTCTACACGAGCACCTTTATACTCTATCGATCGAGGAGATTAGCTGGTTGCGGTCTTCAAATAAAAGGTGAATGAGATCATATGTGCATACTTTTCGTAAGACGGGTGGTTTTGCTCTATTTTTCCCTTTTGTACACTTGAATAGGTTACAAACACATCTTGCATTATCACAACAAAACGAATACTATTGTGACATGCAGATTTACACAATCAAAGTATCACACCAAGAGTCTTTATGTTAGAGAGAAAATCAACAAAAAATGAAAGAAATAATGGATCTCATCTCATATTGCAGCCAATTAGAAAAATTTTCTCGAGTGCTTATTTCATTTATCACTTCATTTGTAAAATGATTATAAACAGAATTTTTGAGCTGTGTAGGCATCATGCATGGGCGAAATCACTCATTTATGTTTTGTAACCTTCTTTCTTTTACCTAGAATCAATTTTTTATATATTTTATGTAATTGCTGTAACGAAGATTCTATGTAAGGTTTTAAAAAATAAAATTAAAGGAGAAGCTTCATCAAACCTGAGAGTACTGTGGGAGAGCGAAATCCTTGTCTGGAATGATCAAAGCCTCCAGTAATTCGGTTCTCTCTTTTCTGCAGTCAAACATGACCTACCATCCAATGATGAGAAAGGAATAAATTTGAGGTAAACCACTTATCTTTACCGAGAGAGTCCATTATAATTTTTACACATATTCATAAATATCTCTGGAAAAATCTCTCTCGAAATGCCCTATAAGATATTTCTTTCTATTGTGAATGTTTACTCTCTCTTTCTCGAAATGCCGATATTTATTTCTATTATGATTTTTACATATCTTAAAATTATATCCAATCTACGCATAACTTTGAAAACTTATATGCTGATCACTTATTTCTTTCATGGATGGGAGTAAAAAATGATTCTTGAAAAAAAAATCAAATACATATCTCACTTTTGACCTAATAGCCACTTAGGTACCTCTGTTTTTGCAAGTATCATTATCACGCCTCTAAGCAAAATCTCACATTTAAAAGACCAAAGTGCCCCTCCTTGCAAACTCATTTTAACATCATGCTTAAAATCCGAGGGGTAATTGGTTTGAAGTGTTTTGGATGAGTGTGAGAATCTAGGATTTCATTGAGAGTATTTTTGGAAAGAAAATGGTATGTATGCAAATAAAGACACAATAATAATTGATGTGGAGGTGCAAATTCGTTTCCAAAGGTAAAATCTTAGGTAGCATATATTATTTTCAAAGAAGAAGTATGTAAATAATCATAGGTTTTACTAATCATCAAGGCTAAGATAGTGGTTTCCCTTATGTGAATGTTATCAACAACAACACGTGAGACACGTGACATGCGTACAACATAGGGGATTAGGATTTATTTTTTTATTGGGTAATATTAGATACACAGATTTTGTAACCAAATTTCTGCATTTTCTATCACCACCACCATAGACATAATTAGTTATTTAGTTGCTAAAACACAAACACAAAAAAAAAAATTGTATTTTGTTCATGGGGAAATATTAGGAAGTACACCTTAAGTACCAAAACTTGGTATGGATGGACAAATAAGTGGGGAAGCTTCCAAAATGTACATTTAAATGCCATTAAGTGCCACTTTTTGAAAATTGGACACTTAAGTGCCAACTCCAACAAGCCTTGTCGGAAATCCGACATAACATTATTTTATTAATAAAACAGGTCATGTGGCTATTGGAAATCCAACGTGCCTAGATATTGGCACTTAAATGTTCTTTTTTTCTCCATTTTGACACTTAAGTATTCATTTATTCTCTATTTTGACATTTAAATGTACATTTTAGAAGTTTTGGCAGTAACGTGTCTACTCGTGGTAAGTTTTGACATTTGGGATGCTTGCACCTTGGAAATATTAGGTACACAAATTGCATGACCATATTTCTACATATTCCAAAACTATCACCATTGAGGTAATAAGTTATTTAGTTGCTAAGATTAAAATTAACCACCTCAATGATGCTAGATGTGATTGTGCAAAGAATTTACACAAATGTGCAAAGATGTTACACAGACTATGTAGCTAATGATTATATTTTTTTGGTCCATGTGAGTTGTGATCCCTTCTATAAATAATATCATAGTAAAAGTAGCTTTTGTATATCCAAAAATACAATTCGAATGACGGATTCTGTTTTTACCAAATTAAAGTTTAAAAGGCCCATTTGTTTAATTTTTACCATTGCAGTTGTTAAGTGTAATTTTTAACGTTATTTTTCTTTTTAACTTTTTTTCTGTTCGGAAGAATAGGACATAAAATTTTAGATTCCTCCCATTCTCAATGGCCTCCTAAGGAGAATTATCGACTGATCAAGAATAGCAATTTTGGGCCCACTTCGCGGGCACATCTGACGGATTCCACCGCAGCTCCAGCGAACATGTCCAGATTTCGTGGAGCAGTACAATAATGCTGCCAGCGCATCTGATGCATCGGGGTCCCCGATTCGTGTGAAGCTATGAATGATTTCGATGATAAGTGGCCTAGCATTTAGGTTTTTTTTTTTTTGAGATAAAGTACATTACAAATTCTAATTATTACGAAAGTACAATTGAATCCTAAAAATTTTCAAAAAACATAATTAAGTTATAAAATTTATTATGAAAATATAATTCAATTCTAGGACTTAAAAAATTGCAATCAAATCATAAAACTTGTCAAATTAGTAAAATCAAATCATTTATTTAATAACACTTTTTAAAAATTTTATAACTCGATTACACTTTTATGATAAGTTTTAACACTTAATTATAATTTTTGAAAGTCTTAAGATTAAATTGTATTTTTTTGAAATTTTTAACACTTCTAATATATTTATTCCTTTTTTTAATAGTATATTTTTTGGTCAGATGAAAAGTACTCAAATGAGTAGCATTTGATCATGCAATCATGGCCACACAAGCAATTATGTTCACTGTATTTTCCTAAATGCTTTTCGATTGTCTCCAGCCGCATCCAAACCAAACCACAATGCTATGTGTAGTAATTAGGATAAAATTTGAAATAACATAAATGTTTAGCTTCAACTCAAAACAGGACAAATTCATATATAAGAAGGGGTACAACCTGGATAAAAATATCCTTCGGGGAAGGTGGGGAGCGGGGGTTTTGCACTTGGATATGGTGGCAAAGAGAGATTTTTTTCACTTTTTATGTTTTAAAATAAAAAATGAAACGCCATCTTTTACTTTCTCACTTTCCCTAGCCACCCCTAGCTAGTAAGAATCCCTACAGGTCGGCAACGATCATTTTTGGCCTCACCCATGGTGCACACCCTCTCGACTTGATGCTTGAAAAAACAAAATGATGACAATGTAGCTGCTCTAACCTCTGAAGTCATGAGCCAAGCCATTTACTTCAGTTGAGCTACACCTACAAGTTATATTAGAAAAGTTCTACATAAAAAAATTGACGTGGTGCAGAGTAGTTAGTATATATTAATTGACTTATAACTCATTAATTTAACTTTTAAGCGAAGATAGGTTTAACTAAATATATTAACAAACTCGGATTTAGTCTCTTTTTTGTGATCTCTCTAGGTGAATATATCAAATTTCTGATGTACACTTCTAACATCTTCAGTTGACTGGAACGTAGACAATAGAAGTTAGCAACATCCATGCTGTTTAGTAGGATGACAATGAATGCAAGTGGTAGAGACCACAATTATTGAATCATAGATCTTGTAACGATAGTATGTTTGTGATGGATATAGATAACGATGGTATCTAATTGTCATCTATATAGTTAGTCTATCCAAAGAAGTTTATTACGTTGCAAAAAAAAAATTGGGACAAAACCTAGCCCTAATACATTGTTAAAATGGTCAACCAAAGAGCCTAAACTAATAGGTGACAGTAAATCATATCTATATAAAAAGTATAAAAACCTCATAGATACATGGTGTCGGATACTTAACATTATGCTTTAAAAAATCAGTAGAAAAATTGTTTTCACATTAGGAGATCAATACACAGTGCAACTATGAAGAGTACTTAGTCCAATATGCCATCGACTTATTAAGACTCGCAAAAATTCTTCTTTCTATTATGAATAATAAAGGTCTTCATCATTTTCAAGCAAAGAATCTAAGTCCTCACTTTGAAATAAGAAGTTCTCCAAGTCCTATATATCATAAAATGTACTTGGAATACCAGCTTTGATAAGATGCTCGTGAGGTCCATATAAAACACATCAAATCTAATAATTTTTAAATTTAATTCACCAAATCTATTGTTGACAAGTGACGAATTGATTAGTAACGTACCTTCTCATAGTCAAGAACAGGGATTGCGTATGTAAATAACATCTTGACATCCTAGCAATGTAAGGCTAGAAGTGCAAAGGTTGCCTTGAAAAGTACACTACAGTCAAGACTGCGGTGGATATGAGAAAAACTAAAATTTATGTAACCGATTGATATACTCAACCACCGCCCGCCAACTCCAGTACTTGGTCCTCTATAAATTTAAGACCATGGGATTCCAGAATTAGATATGAAAATATATAAATGTTGAAATTCCCAGCCACCATTGCTTGTCCTATACCTTGGGAAAGTCTAAAGGGAAAAACAAAGACAGGAGATACCGAAATTTCCAAGAATGCCACGCCTTCAACTTTCCTTTATTTTATTTTTTTGTTAATACAACTCGAGCATTTTAACGAAAATAACAAATATTAGTATATCATTGGACTGTTAAGAACAAAAATTAGGTTAAATTTTTCCGAAACAATCAAAATAGGATACTTATGCTAAATATGGATAAAATTTATATAATTTGATTAGTAAAAGCAATGAGTTCCGAATGGCCATGTAATAAATCGAAACTTAAGTAGTGAATTGATAAGTTTATTTTGATTCGGTAGTTTAGAGTATACCTAGTTTACAAATGCGTTTCCTTTAAATCATTAACATAATGAAAATTTAAAAGCCGATACTGGAGAATCGGTCAATTATCCAGATAATGGACTAAGAACGTCTAGACAGAGCAAAGGTTTGCGTGCATGATCTTAGAAAAGTTCGCTTTGGTACGCACCTCTAGAGCGTGCTTGAAAACGCATTTGGGGAGTCTAGGGAAGTGGAAGCTACCAATTTCAAGCAACTTCTTCAGTGCACTCGCCGAATCAGGCAACAGAAACTCCGACCACGTCGGAAACCCCAACCTCTCTAACGACTTCCGAGACAGCGACTCCGTTACCACCGGGACAGAGCACGTCGCCACCACGGACTCGACCAGCTCAGGCTGCGACTCGGCCAACCTGAACGCCACCATTGCGCCGTAGCTGAACCCAACCACCGTGCACCGCTGCACTCCCAGCTTTGCCAACCCCCTCGCCAGGCACTCCGCCTGGAATCCCACCGTCCGGCAACCGTCGCCAGTGGAGGAACCACCGAAGAAGAGGAGGTCCGGCACATAGACTGCATAGTCCCTCATGAAGGCGAGGACTTGGAACTGCCACGACAGGATGCCGTCGCCAACGAAGCCATGGAGGAAGACAACGGCAGGTTTTTTACCATTGTTGCCATTCTTCTTGGATCGGGTTGGAGCCCAGATGTTCATGACAGTCCCTGGTTCGACCTCGATCTTTTCAGGTGTCAATCCGGCGAGCTTCATGGTCGCTCGCAACAAGAGCTTGTAAAGCTTGACTGTGTTCACCATTCTCTCTCTCCCCCTCTCTCTCTCCTAGCTTGATCATGCACGGTGTCGTCCCTCAAGAAAATATTAGCTGAGTTTGATACTCCATGTAGGATGGGGCAGAAAACCACTCAGCTATGGACACGTGTCCATCCGGGTGCACACCCTCTTTCCTCTCTCTCTCTATCTGTCTGATCCAGGCCCACAGTAGCACCATAGACCCTCACTCTTCTCTCTCCTCTCTTACTTCTCATTTCAACGCTCCATTCCCTTACGGAGGAAAAAAAGAAGTTAAAAATCGATATGCTCGAGGGGCAACGGCAGGGCTTGGAGAGGAGAGAGAGCAAAGCGATTTGTTTTCTCCATAACTTCTTTGTAGAGGAGAGAGAGAGCGGAGCATTGAAGACAGGGAGAGAGAGGAGAGAGAATAGAGAGGGTCTATTGCTGATATGGGCCCGGATCTGACATAGAGAGAGAGAGGAGGGAGACAGCGTGGACCAGGATGGATACATGTTTATAACTGAGTAGTTTGTTGCACCGTCCTTAAACTCAGCCAATATTTTCTGGTCGTCCCTCTTCACCATCCACGTCGACTGGTCATGTATTGGTCCGTCATTTTGACTTAGGCACCTGTAATTTCGCTTTAGCAATTCCACTAAAAACAGATGTCAGGTCCTTTTCTTCTCTCACAGCAGCGAACTCCTTATGCAGCCCGAACTAAAGACTAATTTATTCATCGAACTCCTCATGCAGCCCGAACTAAAGACTAATTTATTCATCAATAAGATCGGCGTGCATTCAAAATCGACAACACTTTCATTGATAAAATTAATATCAATAGGTCTCATCTTTAATGTTAGATGAATTGCAAATACACAATATCGATAAGTAATAAATTAATAAATGAGTGTCGTTCCTACCGGGATTGTTTTTTAATTATCTAATTACTTATTGAAAGTAATCAATCCAAAATCTAGTTAACAAAATTGAAAAGATGAGTAAAAAGTGAATTAAACCAATTAAAAGACTAAAATATAAAAGAGTCAAAACTTAAATGATACAAAAGCTAATTAAAATTGCAAAGTAAAAATAATCTAAAACAAATTGAAAATTAACAAAGCCAATTATCAAGATTTTAACCAAATCACAAAGTGTTAGAGTATCCAACTTCATTTAACCATCATAATCAATTTTCTTATCATGCAATAAATTAATTTTCAATTGTGTTGGCGAAATTTCCCTAAGTTGAATAATAAGCCAATCTCGGTCTAATAATCCCTAATTAGGTATGTTAACCCACACTAACCTTAGGTTAATTTAAATTACCTAAAAGCATTAATAAGTTCTTGTGGAAATTCCAAGATTCAATCTAAGTAGTCCCAATGTAAATCTACTACGGCAGCCACACAAATAACCTAGTGTACCTTGGTCTAGATTTAATTTATGGTTCAATATCACTAATATACATGCATGCAATCTCCACTCGGTATCATGTATATGTCACGAATCCTAAGTTTCCCATTCACGATCGAGGAAGAACGACTAAAACGACATTGGGAGGATCCAAGTACTTCCAGAACATTCTTAGGGACGGGCAATACTATAATTGTGTCGTGGTCTAGAATTTTCTCGGCATAAATGCCAGTAGGTGGTAGGTGGAGCAATACGATCTCGTATGCCAGATTGAAACTCGATCAATGGTTGTAATCCGAGGGCATCAAGTATAAAAAGGGGTGCCCTTCCCCTCATTTGTAACCATCCAACTATTTAGTAATTTAAGTTCCATTCTCTCTATTAGAGCTTTTCTCACTAGATTTTCTCTCTCTACAGGCCAGGTGAGTTGAGTGATTGATCGATTCGAAAAAGGCTTGGCTTAGGTGTCAACGATCCCAAACGATCCAAAATAGCCTAAGCCGCCGCACGGTCACGATCCAAAACGATCAACCCATGACACATATATAAAAAATCATTCAAAAGTTGATCAAACTTCTAAAAGCATTAAGATTATGATAAATAACGTCATAATCAAAACAATTCTATTACATGAGAAAGTTTTTGAAAATTAATCAATCATGATTAAGATCTATTGTAGCTCTAACAAAAGAAATTTAGAACATAGTAAAAACTAAACTAACAAAAATTAAAGAGAACATAATACTAAATTAAAACAAATTCACCAATTTGAGATACAAGAAGCTTCGGGTTTGTCTCCTCCTTCTCTTCTTGACACATGCCAACTCCACTAATAAAATAAAAGAATAAAAACTAAGAAAACCCAAAAATCTTTTACAAAGATGGTGTCTCTAAGGATTATCTTCTCTCCTTATATGCGGTATAAGAGCAGTTTATATAACCTCTAAAAATCTGCTCTAGGTCAACTCCCATTAGGATTTGAAAAAAATTCCTCATTATCTTCTTGATTTTCTTTGAACCTTATTCTCAATTATAGTCAAATTCTCCAAATTTCTAATCTAGACTAGTTTTTTCTTCAAGATAAAATATTCTAAAGGATATTGCAATATTTTGGAAGATCTAAAAATATTTCCTACAAAATAAAATTACATGAATAGCAATTAAATTCACCCAAAATTCATCAAAATTTAGCAAATATCAATTTTAAATTAGCAAAAATACTCTATAAAAAATAGAGTTATCATTTAACTTTGCCATAAAGATTGTCATTTCCCATGTATCAAAACTTGCATCAAGACACTTTGGGATGACCACAAGCATTGAAAATATTCTACACTTAATAGCTCCTAGTTTCTATATATATCAATTACTATTAGTTACTCTTTTTTATTTTTAATTAAAAGGTCATCGAGTCTTTGTAAAATATAGACTGAATTTGATTAATGAAAATTTGCTTAGTGTAATTCTTTTGAACCTTGAAGAGTTTAAATCCCATGAAAACCTAGAAAAGTTTTCCCTTCATCCTTAAGAGTCAAAGCATTATAAGTCTGCATCCTTGAAGATTAAGCCATCGATTTTGAAGAATTGATGCCATTTTATTGACATCAAATTTTTAGTCGACGCGTCAGTAAATGTAGAAAAATCGAAATTATGATTTCCGATTGCGACGAAACCTAATTTTCTAACAAAAAGCGTCATTTTTCACTTCTTTCCTTTTATGATCTCATTTTTAAGTGATTTTCTCACCATTTTCATCAAAGACCCAAAATGTCAAACAATTGATTTTTGGGTTGACTATGGGTTAACCTTTTACCAAAAGTCAACCTCGAGTCAAAAGTTGATTTTTTGCATTAAAAAGTCTTAAACGGTCTTAATTTTACTTTGGCCAACTTAATTTTCAAAATATTTTGAAGATTTGATCATAAAAATCAACATTTTAAATCGAATTATCACCCCTTGAACTATGGCCAGGGCAACAGGTTCAACTTAGTGATCACGTAAGCATATCATCACAACCCACTTATTATCTTTGAGCATTAGCCAATGCACACATGCTTGCATATAAAACCTCAAATCATTTCTCATAAAAATGGTCCATTTTCAATGTCCTTCGAACAAATCATTTTCTCCTTTCTTTTGTGAAAACCACATGATTCAAGCGGATGTTCATGCAATGACACATCTAATTCACCTCATAAAATCAAGACACATGAAATTATGCACATTTTCACTTCCGGATGAATAGTGCCGTGAACAGTAATCGTGAATAGTGCACAATGAACAGTATAATTTCATAATTCAATAATTAAAATATTTAATTTAGAAATTAGACAAATCATTAATTAAAATAATTAATCAATCAATTAAGCTAAACATGCTTAATTAACACATAAAACACAATTAAGCACAATTAAGCAAGATTAAGCTAAGCTAATCTTGACCTTCTATCTAACCACATATCTTAGGGCTAATACAACTTAATTAAACTCCTTAAACTAAAATTACCACTAACTAAATAAACCCTAAGCAAGTTTAGGCACTAACAAAGGATTAGGGGCTAAACTCACCCGTTAAGCGGGCCGATGACACGGACGTGGCAACGGCAACGAAGACGACACCCAGGGACCTCAACCACAACACTCCAAGGTAGTCCTAGGGCTGAAACAATCGCAAGAACCTCTGCTCACTCACTGAACTTCCAAAAACAACACTACTAGAGGAGGAAAGAGGCTAATCGCAGCAAAATAGGCTGGTTGGAACTCCGGCGAGTGGTTGGCCAGTGATCTGCGGCACCTGGGTCTGAGGGGGATCTGCTAGTGGCTGTGATGAGTGAAGATTGAGTCAGAAAGGGAGGAAAATAGCTAAAAAGACGAAATTGGATAGGGATTGCACTACAGTAGACAGTCAAGCCGGCAATAGCTTCTGGCTGGTCAGCAGACGACTTTGTCCGACGATCGACTGACGTGGGGCATACGGTTTTGGCCTCCTAAGCACGGTGGTGGGTGGCATGAGTGGTGATCGACATAGGAAGGCCATGAACAACTTGATTTTTCAGAGGAAGGTCAGAAGCAAAAGCAACAAGAAGGAAGGGAAAACAAGGGAGAGAGGTGTGCGGTTTTGGAGGGGCTAAAAAGGAGGAGAGAGAGTGAAATGAGAGTTGAAGTCAATGCCTCATCAAGGCCATTTAAGGCTTGGTTCAACTCCCAAGCAAGTGACATCATCTTCTCTCTCTTCTTTTGTCTTTTCTTCAAAATATCTAGGGGCAAAATGGTCACTTCCACCTTGCACATTTCTCAATCTACCCTTTGGCTGAAAATGAAGAGCGGGCCTAAGAAATAGGATAGAAAATGAATAGGAACAGGCTTGGAAATCGATTGGGCTCAAAACGGCTCAAGGTTTGTAACATCCTGAGAATTGACCCTATTTTGGGATTTTATAAAGTGGCAATATTAGTCGAATGCTTGGTCAGTATAGATATTCCAAATTGTTTCTTCTCGGGATAACGGATTACAGAGAGGCGCCGATAAGAAACGATATGTGCACGACTCGCAATTTTGATTAGGAACGAACCTTTCAACCATGAGGACCTGAGCAGAAACGATATCCTTTAAGTACTAGACTATTAAGAAAATGAAAATAAATTGATTCAGCAGAAGTACAAAATCAAACTATGGGTGATTTCCGCACAACTTCAATACGAACTACGAACGACATTAAATCGAATCATTTTCATCTAGTACTCAAGATTATCAATTGAGCCCCCGGGATCACATGACAATCGAGGGACGTCCCTTACTCAAGAATTAATGTTAACATGGATTAAAGAATAGTTGACCACGGGTCAAAAGTGAGGAAAGTCCTAAAAAGGTGCTCGATAATCCAAATTGTACTACGGTCGCAAGTGACTTAATTTAGCCCCGATTTTTAATTCGATTTTGGGAACCGACTTCCCATTGATATCATGACTAAATATTCAGATGTCACTTCATTTATTTTGGGATTTTCCGTTGGACGCGGAAGTGTCGGAAAAGGAAAAATTGGACTGAGTTTCAGGCCCACAGGTGGGCCGGCCTAAGACCTGCGGCCTAATGGGCCTTGCGCCCATCCATCCAAGCCCAAAGGGGGCCCAAGCTAGCCTAAGTTCCTCTCCCTCCTTAGCCCATGGGCTTCTCTCTTTTGGCATTTTCCTTTTGTGCCCAAGTGGGCTTAGTTTATGCTTGTTTTTGGCTTATTTTGATTGGTTCTTCAACAAGTGGCTTGCCCACTTGCCCACTTGCCTTGGCCCTTATCCAAGTCTCCAATAGCCCCTTCTCTCTCCTCCTTTCTCCCCCAAATTCATCCACCAACCCAGCCTCTCTCTCTCTCTCTCCCTCTCCCTTTTTCTCTTCATTTTCTCTTCTATTTCTACTGTTTCTTAATGTCCTTACTGTTTTCCAATAGGAAAATAGCCTTGCCACCGTCACCGGAGCCACCACTACTGCCCAAAGTGTAGCCATGGAAGTCAGGGAGCCACCGCAGACTCCCGGTCACCCTTGGTCGCCACTAGCCGCCCATTTCGGCCTTTTCGACCTTTGCTGGTAAGTTCCGTGTGAACAGTAAACCAGCACTGTTTTGGCATGTTTCGGCCACCGTTTGTCACCCGTTGTTATCCCCGAAGTTACCCCTCATAGCCCTCATTCCCCTCTACGCACTGGTGTCACCGGATTTTTTATGCAAGTAAGTTAATTTCCTAATCCTTGTTTAGGGGTTAATTAGTGTATTTGTGTGTTTGTATTTAATTAAGCTTGATTGGTTGATTAAACTGGTTAATTAAGGCTGACTAGGGTTAGTTAATTGACCATAGTTAGTATTAAAGTAACTATTTTTAGTTTTAAAAGTAATCAAGCTTAAAAGTTAATTATGGTTAGGTTAGATTAACTAGGGTTGAGTTAATTGATTAACCATGGTTAAGTTTATTTATTTTTATTTATTTATTTAATTTCGATGAATTACTGTTCACAATTACTATTTACGATATTGTTCATACAAAAGTAAATTTTGGTTTCAAATTGTTGTGCTCTTGATTTTAAGGCTTGTTGAAGTGCAAATTGTTGATCGGTTAGAATTGAATTTCAGTTTGTTGTAATTTTCACGAGTGATTGGATTGTACTGCATGACATTATACGTGTGTTAACTACAATAGCATATTACATGAGCACGAATTGTATGTGCATTCATGACAGAGCAAAGAAAAGAACGGATTGTTTGATGATGTGTTGCATGGTCACATTAAGAGGAGAGCCCAACGTTGTCAAAAGATTGTCAATCCTTATGGGGTTGTGCCATGGCCAATTGGTTGCTTGACTTCAGTCGGTTGCCTGACAGGAATGGGTTCTATGTGGGACTGCGGCAGGGGGTGGATCACAGGCCTCTATCAGTTACGGGATTGTGGTAGTGAGCAGGTCCTATGTTCATTCGAGAATGTCGTCTTGGGAGTGAGCCTTTAACATCACCGTGACTCGAGGTAAAGAGGACGAAGCTGGCTTGGCAAGGAACTGCCAACCATAAGGATGTGGCGTGGCCCAAGAGGAGGTATCATAATAATTGAAGCATGTGTGGGTGTGAGACATGAGAAAGCTGTGTACATTGCTTTGATTATTTGCATGCCTCTTAATGTCGTGATGATTTAACTGACAGTTTCTACAGGTTGCGTGTGCTAACGCTAGGTAAGGTTGCCTTTGGTTGTGCCTGATTATTAAACTGTCTTATGCTTTTATTTCTTTGAGGTGGTGTTGGGTGATTTGATGAATTAGGTTGTATGTTAAACTCCTGAGGCGAGCAAAGTTCCTAACCGGAGCTTAGAACTTTAACTTGCTAAGTTTATCTCAACCAATCGTGGTTAACTTTTTTAGGCCCGAGATGACGATCTCTCTAAGGCCAGAGAGTAGGCAGCTGTGGCTTGCTCCCTTGTCTGACGCGTCGCTAAAAATCTCATATCCTCCTGAGCCTGACGGAATAGTCAAAACTGGTGTGGTAGTCAGCTTATGCTTAAGCTCTTGGAAACTACACTTGCACTTATCCGTCCGTTCGTATTTCTTGTCCTTTTTCAACAATTGTGTCATTGGCATAGCTATTGAAGAGAATCTTTCCACAAACCGTTTGTAATAGCTAGCCAGTCCTAGAAAGCTACGAACCTCGGTTACTGAAGTCGGTCTCGGCCAATCTATGACCGCTTCAATCTTGGTCGGGTCCACAGAAATCCCTTCTCCTGAGATCACGTGGCCTAGAAAAGCAACTCGAGTCAACCAAAATTCACACTTGCTAAATTTCGCATACAGCTCATGATTTCTTAGGGTTTGCAACACGGTCCTTAGATGTTGCTCGTGTTCATCCGGACTCTTCGAATACACCAAAATGTCATCGATAAACACGATCACGAACCGATCCAAATATTCCTTAAACACCCGATTCATCAATTCCATGAAAGCAGCAGGGGCGTTTGTTAATCCAAAAGGCATTACCGTAAACTCGCAGTGACCATAACGAGTACAGAAAGCTGTCTTTGGTATGTCCTCTTTTCGGATCCTCAACTGATGATAGCCTGTCCTTAGGTCTATCTTAGAGAACATCGACGCTCCTTTGAGTTGGTCAAATAGGCCGTCAATCCTCGGCAATCGGTATTTATTCTTAATCGCCACTTGATTAAGCTATCTATAGTCAATGCACAACCGCAACGAACCATCCTTTTTCTTGACAAACAAGACTGGTGCTCCCCAAGGCGATGCACTTGGGTGAATAAAACCCTTATCCAATAATTCCTGCATCTGCATCTTCAATTCCTTCAGCTCTGACAACGCCATCCTATACGGTGCCTTCGAGATTGGTTCCGTCCCAGGAGCCAACTCGATTACGAACTCTGTCTCTCTGGCCAGGGGTAATCCTGGTAATTCCTTTGGAAAGACATCCGGATAATCTCGTACTACCGCAATGTCCTCCAAGTTCGGTCCTTCATTCAACGTATAACTCACAGATGCCAAATATCCTCGACATCCTGACCCCAACAACTTGGTTGCTTCCAAAGAAGAAATCAAGGGAATCGAGGACCCTCCTCGGCTCCCTACAAACTGGAAACTACTAGCTCCGGTCGGATTAAATCGGATTCTCTTCTCCCGACAATCCATAGTAGCTCCTTGCTTGGTCAATCAATCCATACCAATAATGACATCAAAGTCATACATTGCTAGAACAATCAAATCAATTATTCCTTCCCGACCATCTATAATCGGTTACAACTAGCACATCCTACCGAGATAAAAACCGAATCCTCTAACGGAGTAGAAATAACAAAGACTGTTTCCAACGGCTCTGGTCTTAATCCCACTAATTCTACAAACCGTTTAGCAATAAAGGAGTGCGAAGCTCCCGGATCAAACAATGCATAAGCAGCATGGTCGTGTAGAGATATCGTACCTGTAATCACGGTAGGCGTGTCCTCCGTCTCTTTCCTCATGACTGCATACACCCGTCCTTGTGCAGGGGGTCTATACTGATTGCTCTGCTGAAAGTTCCCCACTGGTGGTCCAGCTGGCGGTTGTGGCGTGAATGGCATCATGGGCCTGCGTGGGCAATCCCTCACTCGGTGGCCCACCTGACCACATCCGTAGCAGACTCCCCTTACTAGGGGACATGGGGTATTTCCATGCCTTCTTCCACACCTTCGACATCCCTCGAAAAAGCTCGGCGACGGTTTTCCCACACCGTCCCTTCTATTAGGCGGGAGAGGATACCTTCCTCCCGCGATCAGTTTCTTTCTAAACCGATGGTTGTCCCTACTAGGCACAAACCGCGATCCAGATGCGGCTGCCTTCTCTGCGATGTGCCTCTCAATCATCTGAGCTCTCTCATATAGCTCATTGTACTCCTTCAGGTTCGCAGACACCAAGTGGTCTCGGATTTCCATTTTCAGTCCATCCCGAAACCTCCTAGCCTTGTCCAAACGATGCTCGACCATCCGCGGCGCGTACTTCAACAGCTCTGCAAACTTGGCCTCGTACTGATCCACTGTCATCTGATTCTGATGCAGCCTCTGAAATTCTACCAGTTTCTGCTCTCTTGCACAGTCTGAGAAGTACTTACTCAAAAAAGTCTCTCTGAAGGTATCCCATACCCTAGCTGTACCCTCGGGAAATACCCATCCTTGCGTAGCTTCCCACCAAGTGCCGGCGTTACCCCTGCCGGTTGGTAAGCCGCCATGATCACCTTTTCCTCCTCAGAGCACTGCAGCAAGGTGAACGTCTTTTCCAGCTCCCTTACCTAGAGGGTCGCTGTCTCAGGGTCGCCAGCCCCTGAAAACTTGGGCGGCTTCAGCTTCATGAATTGCTCCACCAGTTGATGCATAGGCCGGTTACCAGTCCCGAGCCTAGCTGTAGGAGTAGCTGCGATGGCAGCGACAGCGGCTTAGGTTTGAGCCTGCTGACCTATCAGAGCCTCAATGGCATGCATGATCCCATCCATCCTTTGATCCTTAGGTGCTACCTCCCTTGCACCGATCGGCACCTGTGCCGTCCTCTTCCTCTGACCCCTCTGACTTGGGGTCCTCAAACTAGGGGTACTTGGATCTGGATTGCTCATTTTGCAGGACTCTCCTAACCTGTGTTCCAATTCCTCGACACGGAATTAGAAAATGAGACAACCCTAAAACAAAGGACCACGAAGGATCCTGAAGTCAATCACATGCAAGAAAAGAAACTGTCTTTCCTACTAACTATCCCTACGCACCAACGCTAGACTCATCGCACCTTATCACTCCATCAGCCAACCAGGCTTTGATACCAAAATCGACAGGGTTGTCACGCCCCGACTCTCGAGCTTGCAGCAACCCCATTTCACTTGAGGTCTAGTTGTACGACGTCCCAGGTACTGTCGTCGACCAATTCATTTTATCTTGTAATTAAGCACATGCGGAAACGAATGACTCCCAAACCAAAGAACAGGGATAGCAACAACAACAGTAGAGGAAAGACAGACATTATTTTATATATCTGAAGGTTAACTAGTACACCAGCAAATACATACACACCTTACTGCAGGCGACAAGCTAAGGCCTACTCAAAAAGAGATTGGCCTAACTAACCTAGCACTATACAAGTGCCTACCCGCTGGCCTCGGTGGGATCGCTCTCTTAGATCCTCAAGTACTGCATCATCTAGGGCCTGAAAAGGTTAACCACAACGGGTTGAGATAAACTCAGCAAGTTAAAGCCCTAAGCCCCGGTTAAGAACTTCGATCGCCTCAGGAGTTTAACATACAACCTAATCCAACAGTTAGCACAATGCAAAGAGAAACAAAAGCATAGGACAGTTCAATAAGCAGACACAACCACAGGCGATCCTACTTGGCCTTAGCACACGTGACCTGCCGAAACTATCATTTAACTCATCAAACATTAAGAGCATGTGAATAATCAGAGCATCTCACACAACTTTCTCATGTCTCACACTCACACATGCTCCGATCATTACGCCCCCTCCTGGGTCACAGCACAACCTTATGGTTGGCGGTTCCTGGCTAAACTAGTTTCGTCCTCTTTACCTCGAGGCACGGCGACGTCAAGGGCTCACTCCCAAGACGTCATTCTTGAAGGAGCATAGGACCTGCTCACTACCGCAACCCCGCAATTGACAGAGGCTCGGGACCCACCCCCATACCCCAGTCCCACAAAGTTAACCCCTCCCTGTCAGGTATCCGATCGAAGTCAGGCGACCCACTGGCCATGGCACAACCCCATAAGGATTGGCGGTCTTCCGGCAACGCCGGGTTCTCCTCTTAATGTGACCATGCAATACATCATCAATCAATTCGTTCTTTTCTTTGCTCTGTCGTGAATGCACATCGCTCATGCTCATGCGACATGCCATTTCTGATAACCCACGCAATATGTCATGCAATTTCACTCGACAATTCCAAAATCCAATTTCCAATCAGCATTCGATCATGCGTTTCATCAATATTCACAAGTATAATTGACAATCGGCACTTCAATAAATCATAACAACCAAGAACACATCAAAATAAGCCAAAAATTAGCTTTTGCATGAATGGTGCCGTGAACAGTAATCCGTGAACAGTGATTAGTGAATAGTAAATTCGTCCGAAATTAAATAAATAAATAAAAATAAATAAAATTAACCATGGTTAACAAATTAACCTAACCATGGTCAAATTAACCTAACCATAGTTAAATTCTAACCTTGGTTACTTTAAAACTAACCTTAGTTACTTTAATTAATTAACCTTAGTTACTTTAATACTAACTATGGTCAATTAACTAACCCTAGTCAGAATTAATTAACCAGACTAATTAACCAATCAACCTTAATTAATCACAAACACATAAATACACTAATTAACCCCTAAGCAAGATTAACCCCTAAACAAGGATTAGGAAGTTAACTTACTTGGATCGGAAATCCGGCGACACCGGCGCGTAGAGAGGAACGAGGGCTACGAGGGGTAAGCTCGGGGATGGCAACGGATGACGAACGGTGGACGAAACGGGCCAAAATAGTCCGGATTTACTGTTCACGCGGAACCGGTGCAGCTGCGCGAAAAGGGCCGAAATGGGCGATCCTGGGCGACCAGGGGTGACCGGGGATGTACGGCTGGCTTCTTAACTTCCATGACTACACTATGGGCAGTGGTGGCGGCTCCAGTGACGGTGGCAAGGCCGTTTTCCGGCTGGAAAACAGCAAGGACAGCAAGAAACAGCAGAAATGGAAGGGAAAAGTAAGAGAAAAAGGGAGAGAGAGAGGGGCTGCTGTGCTGAACGAATTTGGGGAGAAAGGAGGAGAGAGAAAGCTGCTGGAAACTTGAGGGAGAAGCCAAGGCAAGTGGGCTTGCCACTTGCTTGAAGGACCAATAAAAAACAAGCAATAAACAAGCAAAAACAATGCCCACTTGGGCACAAAAGCAAAAGGCCTAAGAGAGAAGCCCATGGGCTGGAAATGGAGGGGAACTTGGGCCAACTTGGGCCCTTCTTGGGCTGGGCTGAATGGGTGCAAGGCCCATTGGGCCGCCGGTCTTGGGCCGGCCCACTGCGGGCCCGAAACCCGGTCCAATTTTTCCTTTTTCCGACACTTCCGTGTCCAATGGAAAATCAAAAAATAAATGAGGCAACGTCCAAGTATTTAGTCCTGATATCATCGAGAAATCGGTTCCAAAATCGGATTAAAATCGGGGCTAAATTGAGTCGATTTTCAGGATGTTACATGAACTACTCTTGAGAATAGAACCAACATCAACAGTTCCAGATTGGATGTCTTTAATGGAGCTGAAGGAATTGAAAATCCAGCTGCAAGCATAATTTGATAAGGGATTTATAAGACCGAGTGTATCCCTATGGGGGCACCAATCCTGTTTGTGAGGAAATAAGACGGATCAATGCGTCTTTGCATTTAATATAGACAATTGAACCAAGTCACGGTTAAGAATAAATACCTTTTACCTAGGATCGATGATTTGTTCGATCAATTAGCTAGCAATTTATTCTTTTCAATAATTGATTTGAGGTCTAGATACCATCAATTAAGGGTTAAGGAGGAAGACATTCCCAAGACGGCCTTAAGGACTCGATATGGACATTATGAATTTTTTGTTATGTTCTTTGGTCTGACTAATGTGCCTGCTGCCTTCATGGATTTGATGAATAGGATATTCATATCCTATTTGGATTAGTTTGTAATCATTTTCATCAATGATATTTTGGTATTATTGAAAGGGCTATAAGAGCATAAGGAACATTTGAGGATTGTATTGCAAACTCTTAGAGAACACAAATTTTACGTTAAATTTAGTAAATGTGAATTTTGGTTAAACTAGGTAGTATTTTTGGGTCATGTGGTGTTTGGAAAATGGTTGTCAGTGGACTCGACAAAGATTGAGGCCATAATTAAATGGCCAAGACCCATTTTGCAAGGTATTATCGAAGGTTCATAGAAGGTTTTTCATGAGTTGCAAGCCCCTTGACTCACCTGACTAAGAAAATGTGGGATTTGAATAGAATGATGAAAGTGAACAAAGTTTCCAGGAGCTTAAGAAAAATGTTGACCTCGGCACCAATTCTAACTATACCTTTAGAGTTTGGTGGATTCACAATATATAGTGATGCCTCTTACCACAGACTTGGTTGCGTCTTAATGCAGCATGGAAATGTGATAGCTTATGCTTCAAGACAACTAAGACCTTATGAAAGGAATTACCCTATGCATGACTTAGAGTTGGTAGTGATTATTCTTGCGTTGAAAATCTGGAGGCATTATTTATATGGGGATAAATTTGAAATTTATACCGATCATAAGAGTTTGAGATATTTATTCTCGCAAAAAGAGTTAAATGTGAGGTAGAGAAGGTGGATGGAGTTATTAAAGGATTATGATTGTGAAATGGTATACCACCTAGGGAAAGCCACTAAAGCAGTAGACGCCCTCAGTCGTAAGTCAGCTGTGAGTATAGCTAGTTTGAGGTTGAAAGAGTGGAATCTTTTAAAAACCATTTCCGACTCTAAATTTACATTAGAACTGAATCACCTTTCAGGTGTGTTAGCAACCTTGAGGATAGTGCCACAGGTAGTCCAAAGGATATGGACCCTACAACAGTCGGACCCCAAAAATTTTAAAAATTCGCAAGGAGGCACAAGTTGGTAAGAGAACAAAATTTCAAATATATTAGGATGGGATTGTTAGGTACCAATGACGCCTTTGCGTGCCTAAGAATGAAGAAATCATAAAAGAGATATTATTAGAGGCACATAAAAGCACTTATAGCATCCATCCAGGAAGTATGAAATTATTGAAACCCCTGGACATTCCTAAGTGGAAGTGGGAACATATCATTATGGATTTTGTGCAAGGATTCTTGAGAACCTCTAGGGGACATGATTCGATATGGGTAGTAGTCGATTGCCTAACTAAGTCTGCGCACTTCATGGCAATCCGACCAAATTATTCAATGGACTAGTACACAAAGATGTACGTGGGACAAGTTGTCTATCTATATGGAGTTCCCGTGACTATCACGTCTGATCGGGATCTGAGGTTTACATCAAAATTTTAGCAAAACTTACAAGTTGCCTTAGGGACCAAACTCCATTTCAATATAGCTTTTCATCTTCAAACTAACGGACAATCAAAAAGGTTATCCAAATAATAGAAGACATGTTGAGAGCCTGTATATTGGATTTTAAAGGAAACCGGGATGACAAACTGTATTTGGCTGAATTTGCCTACAAAAATAGTTTCCAACAAAGTATTAGAGCTACCCCATTTGAGGCACTATACAACAGAGCTTGTAGGACTCCGGTGTGTTGGAATGAGGTAGGTTAACGAAAATTAATTGTGCCTGAATTAGTCCAAGTTACTACAGACGCTATAAGGATTATTAGAGATTAGCTGCGAACCTCACAGAGTTGACAAAAGAGTTATGCAGACAAACGTAGGAGACCTTTGGGATTTGATGTGTGAGACAAAGTTTTCTTAAAAGTCTCACTGGTTAAAGGCATGTCGAGATTTGGTGAAAAGGGAAAATTAAGCCCGTGATTCATTGGACCTTTTGAGATACTTGACAGGGTTGGAGAAGTAGCCTACAAATTGGCATTACCATCAAAATTAGCAGGCATACATAACACATTTCATGTTTCAATGTTAAGAAAATATCATCTCAACCCTATCCACGTGTTGGACTAAAAGAACATCAACGTGGACCAAAATGTAAACTATACGGAGGAGCATGTATAGATTTTAGGCAGAAGAGGGCAAGTATTGAGGAAGAAAGTAATCCCACTAGATAAGGTGTCATGGCGACATCATGATCTCGAAGAAGCAACATGGGAAAGTGATGAAGAAATTCGACAACGATACCCCCTTTTATTTAGTTGAGATTCAATTTTGAGGACAAAATTTTCTAAGAGGGGGAGATTTATGATACCCAGATCTGCACCAGTTAAATCGTGTACTTTAGAGACTGAGTTGTTATGATATTTTGGAAAAGCAAACTTGTCAAAATGATGTTGATAAAATGATGTTGAGAAAAAAAAAGTAATAATCAAATTTTTTTCTTGGTTGTACGAGTGAATATTGCTGTGAAGGATTGCTATAGTCAATTTCAAGAATTCCTTCCATAGAGGAATGGGCAAAAATCCATTTATATAAGCCTAGTCCTTTTCATTTCTTTGGTGTGACTAAGAGAAAAAAGAAAAGAAAAGAAAATTGAGAGATAGCTATAGAGTAAATTTTCCCCATGTAGATGCTAAGTGGAAATGCAAAGGGCTACCACCGTTCTTACTTTCTTTTCTTTAAACGTTTCAATAGCCCCAACCTTTTCTCTCTCTTCCTTCTCCCGATTCCCTTTGTAGAACCACCCCCACACCTCTTCCCTATCTTTGATCAACTGCGACTAGAGGCAACCCTAGAGAAAACCAACCCCGAAGACCCGTTGCCGGCGCCAGCTAACCCTTCCAACCATCCCAAAAGCGAGAGGAGACCATTGAAGCCAGTCACGCCATTTTGAAAGGCCCGTCTGCCGGTTTCGTGCTCACCCGCATTACTCAACCAGGCAAGTAAACCCATTATCTGATTTTCATGGGTAGTGTGAATTTAGGGCGATCTAGATACAGTTGAGGCTAGACGTAGATTTGCATATGGCTAGGGTTCGTTGGTTTGGGGCTACAAGGAAGTCAGGCGTCGAAAGGATTTGTGCTGAATGCCCCAGCGCATGCAAGTGAAATCATGAGGAATGAAATGGAGTTCAAGGGAATGCTAAGGGATTGAATGAAATTTTGTTGAGCGTGAGAATAGAGGGGACAGAAAGTCGGATCTTGGGAACTAGTTTTCGATGACAGTAGAGTATCGGGGTGGAATGGTAGAGAAGAGTGGGCTATTGTGAGTTTGCTGGTGCGATGGGGATCCTCAAGGCACTAGAGGTGGTTTGTTTAGGACAAATCAAGGATCATGAGGAGTTTTGAAGTGAGCCCGAGGTTACGTGCCGTTGATTGGGGGGAGGGATCAAAGCTATTGGCTAAGATTTGGTTGTGAGAATCATAGATTTGACTGTGAATGGAGGTTATTAAGTGATGATTGGGGTAAAAGTTCAATAGAAGTGGGCTGATATTTGGCTAAAAAAGGGGTGAGAAAAAGGGGGGATAAAGAGAAGATGTCGGGATGGTGTTTTGGGCTACAATAAAGGAGAACCTAAAGCTGAAGGATTTTGAATGTGGCAAAAAGAGTAGAAGTGTGTAATTGGAAATTACGTTAACCTTAGAACAATTGAAATGGACTATTAGGTCACGTTTTAGGTGAATGATTGGATGCACTAGGGGTCGGTAAAGAATTCACTTGGGCTCACTAACTTGACCGGAATCACCGTAGGTTTGATATCCTAGGAAATGAAATTGAATTGTCATGTGCAAATTGGATTATTTAATTGTTGCAAAAGGATAAGGATATTCATGATCATGCCATTGATTGATAAGGCGATTGGGGTCCAGGGTGTCAGGATGCCTGGAGAAGGGTGAAATTGTGTGTTTGCGGACTCTCTAGAGGACTAAGGAGGGTTGAATAACTCGTCGAGGGACCTCGCGATACCAGGTTGGGTACGAGAGGTGCAGGGCGGGGCGTCGGCTTCGCCTAGGTGATTGTTGCAGCATGACTGGATAGATGGGTTGATTGGATAGTGTCCTACTAGTGGTAATCATTTTTATAGTTCCTTGACCTAGTAATAGAATTGTCTTCAGATATATTCTATAGTTTTATGACCGTACCTTGTAGCTGAGGCATTTACATATAGTTTTATTGGTTCATAGCCAAACCATGTACTCGGACAACAAGTTTGCTTGCTAAGTTTTAAACTCACTCTTGGTTGTAGTGATTTTTTTTTTCAAATTAGGAGATGTCCTTTACTCCTCTAACTACCACTTTGTCGATCCACTATGGGGCTCCAATTGACTTTGTATGGCATTGTGAGGAAATCCATGACTGGCACTTTGGGGGTGACCTTTGTGAGGTTCGTGTCTTGCCTCACCATAGACATCAGTTCTTCGACTAGGCTGGCCTTGTTGGCCTTTGTGGTCCTGTATGCTTGAGTGAATGGCCGGCTAATGGGACCCCTGTCGCTGTCTGATGATGGCTCGGACTAGGGTGGAAGCCCAACGAGCTAGGCGGGAGCTAGAGGAGGCACCAAGTTTTGGTTTCTGAAGAACTGCTTGACATTAGAGAGGATGAATAGATGACTAGAGATGGGATCCCTACTGTTTGTACCCGTTGTATTTTTTTTTTTTGTACAAATTCCTCCCTAGATTTCCCTCTCTACTAACTCGTAATATGTGACCAGCCTACTAATGAAAGGAGTTGCTGTTTTGTTTACTTTGCATATTAGAATTGAGTGGATTTGTGATATGAGCTACGTTTATTTGTAAACTTAAAAAAAAAAAAGAATGTATGGTCCTAGTTATCGAAGATAGACATTATCAGGTATGGGCGCCACACCCTAAATTTTAGGCGTTGTCTTAATTCTACCATATATATTTTTGTTCTACCAAAAAGCCACATTTATAGGTCTTGTCTTGATTTTACCCTAGAACTTTTGTAGCCTTATAAAAACCACAAAATGTTACTTGAGTTACACATTTGCCCCCATTAACTCTCCATCCAAAATTTCTCTTTGACAACAGAGAGAGAAAACTCTTAAGCATGAGAAGTTCGAGCATCTTGAGCATGAGCTCTCTAACTACGAGAAATGGAACATTCCCAAACATGAGAGATTGAAAACCGAGTTCAAAATTATGAAGGGTAATTTTGATAGGGAGTTAATGGAGGCAAATTTGGGATTCAAGTAAAAGATGGTGATCTTTTATGAAACAAAAAAATGGAGTGAAATTGAAACTGGAGTTTTTTTACGAGACAAAAACTGTTTAAGGTAGAATTGGTACTGGAACTAAAGTTGAAATTTTTTTATGAGACAAAAAAAGTTTAGGGTAGAATTGAGACTTAATCTAAAGTCAGGCATTTTTTATGTGACAAAAAGGAGAGTTTATGGTAAAATTGGGGTTTAGACTTAAAGTTAAAAGGATTTTCATAAGACAAAAAGTAGAATTAGGACAAAAGATAAAGTTGAATGTTTTTGGGATATTAGGCCCTTATCCCTATAACAAATGACTTCCGCTTATAATGGGTACGTCTAAAGCTGTGCTCCTTTGATTGGAGGTATTGCCTAATCCTAGTCCCGATTGTTACCGTGGATTAGTGCTTCAAATTTCACATTTCCTCGCAATCGCTTGGTTGCCTTCTTTCCCATTTTGCCATCCAAATTCTTTCATCCTTATTTACAATTCCTCGGCCAGCTCATCCTATGAGTATTAATTCCTTGATTCTTCCCCTTGGAATCATCACTCGGGCCATTATCCATTATTCTCATTGATCTTTATTGCCCCAGATTTCGATTTGGCTCCTATTCCTTCTTTTTTTTTTTCCATTTTTTAAGAAATCTCCAGAATTTGTTTCTTGCTCATGGCCCATTCATAAAATCTTGAAAAAGAGCAATTTATCCTCAACATTTAATTCCCACCGCTTGGATTTACGATGATAATTGGGTGAGATGAATGAACCTGGTCCGTCTTTACCGAATTGGACCAACTTTCCCACTCTTCCCTTGAAGATTACATTCTTTATTTGACAAGGAACAAGATGGAAATAATCTTTCAATGAGTCCACATGTAATCCAATTTCGAGCGCCAAACTTTAAACGTGAGCTAAATCGGTCTGCTGATAATCATTCATTTTGCCCCCTACAATATGCTTGATGGAGAGTGTTTTAATGCCTATCGTAAATTTTAGGCAATAGAATGACTATATTGTAGCAAACATTTAGGTGTCGATAATGAAAACAAATTAGTATAAATCAAGGATACAAAAATAAGCTCTTTGGAGCATCTTATTGAGATAAGCAGTCCAAGCCTGCTATTTCTTGAATTATCTGTAAGTCAATATCTTATTTTTTGAACTTCAAATTAAACAAAAGAATCTCGTCTTTCCAGGAAGGCATGTTATATGATCTCCTCTGTGTCATTTCAAAATTTATCTCGATCAATGCTTAATTGTGTTCATATCTTCATTTGAACCTTAGGACACATCAACATGTTTATCCCAAGTCAGCGTAATTGGCGAGAGGTACATCAAGATTATATGCATCGAACTATAGTACGCTCATTGAACCAATTAGCTGACATTGAAATGGAGTTTAGTGCAAAGTATATGATGGAAAAATGGATGTTTCAAGTTCTACAATATTTTGCTTGTTCTATAGGGCAAATATGAACGGTAGATCATGTTTTTATAACTAAAATTTGGACACTTCTTGTAACATAATTTAGATGATGACATATATGAAGCATACTGTTCCTTGAGTTCGAGTACATTGCTTATTCAGATGAAAAATTATTGCATATATCCGATGAAAGCAATTCACGCCAGCTTGAACTCTTACTTTTGTTTCTAATTGATACACATGGGTAATAGGTGGTTTCTTTTATTGTAAGCCACAATGAACATTCACCAAAACTAGAAAAAGGAAGTCACGTATAATTTCAATTTCTTATATTCTGAATTAATCAGAAATATCTATGGGACTTCTAAGAACGTATTAGTAAAGGATCCATGTTTGATTCTGTTGATTAGAGAAAAGACATCATAAAAGTATGCAAAGCTTGTCATTGCTTTGGAATCATGTCACGATCGCACGATTAAATTGACCATCGCTCGAGATTCATATCACATATTCCATTAGCGACATGAAAAAAAATAAAAATAGAACCAATTATATAAGAAGTTTGGGAATATTATATGAAAAAAAAGAATGATGTTTCAGGCAACAAAAATTTATTTATCATAGATGAAAAAATTAAGGGAAGCTCACTCCCTTCATCAAGCTATTATACAGTTTTCCATGTGATACTTGAAAGTAGAACTATTCACCCTAAAGCAGGCCCCAAGTTGTCTTCCTCTAATTGTCTGATGAACACAGAATTTGCTTTGCAAATTTGGGTTCCAAGGGACAACAAAGAACCTGCACAAAGATCAATCACATTCCGAGAGTAACAAACCACCCGACTTGGTTGATAAAATGAAGATTAAGTCAAACAAATTGCTTATTTTGGTAGATCATTGATCCGAATCTTCAAAGCTTGAAGCATGATGATGCATCAACAGGTTTCTTGAGGAAAAGATATAAAAGTCGATGGAACAACTTCATCTTTTGTTGATAGAGAGGGTCATATATTAGGAGAGGGGTAAGATTGTGGCTCAAGAGAAATAAGATATTGATGCATGGAGTATCAAAAGATGAGAGCTGTATAAATAGGCAAAGAATTTGCTATCCTCATTATTGGTGGATACACTTGCATATTTTGCACTCGATATATTTCCATATCAAGAAATATGATATAAGGTAGGTTAGGTAAGAATTACATAATCCAGCTGTGCACATCCTTTGGTCATGAATTGACTTGTAAGGAAAATCAATACGGTGAACCTCAAATTATCTATGATTTTGCTTGATTAAAATTGTGGATGCGACAATTTGACTTTCAATGTCGTTGGCACGTGCTTAAACTTGGGAAAGCTATATATAGCTAAAAGTTGTTAGACTAAATTGAAAATATCTCAAAAGTTCAAGGATGATATTGAATAAATTAAAAGTTTAAGGATGAACTTGTACATTGGGCAAATATTTAAGGACCACATTGCAAATCGGACAGAAAAATTCATGAGCTATTTGTATTATTTTCTCCTAAATAAAGGCATCACTGTTTTAGGCAGATGTTATTTACAAGAGATATATTTTACAAGAATTTCATTTTACGTTTTATTGAAAGGCTTATGATAGAATGAAGATGATTGTGTTAAGCTTATAAGTACAACAAATATTAACAAATTAATCGTAATTAGCTCTCTAACTATGGAGCTTGCCGGAATGGAGTTGTCAAAATAGACACGCTGGTGTGACTGGCGTCCTAGGTTTTTTGTGTTAGCGATTGCATGAATGCCTTTTATTTAATTTAGCTTTCCTTGTAAGATTTTTTTTTATGCTGAGAGTATATACAAGGCAACTAAACAAGTTGATAGAGTTGGATAGAGATCTTTTGAAAGGCTTATGATAGGATGAAGACGATTGTGTTAAGCTCATAAGTACAACAAATATTTAAAATATCAAATTAATCGTAATTTTGTAGCTCGAGATATATTTTACAAGAATTTCATTTTACGTTTTAACTATGGAGCTAGCTGGAACAGAGTCGTCAAAATAGACAGGCTGGCGTGACTGGCGTACTAGGTCTTTTGTGCTGGCGATTGCATGAATGCCTCGTCCCTGTAAGAGTTCTTACTTAAGTAAACTCTAACAACATGTGAAGATTATTGAAAAACATTGTATAATTTAGCTTTACTTGTAAGATTTTTTTTATTTTATGATGAGAGTATATACAAGGCAACTAAACAAGTTGATAGAGTTGGGTTGAGATCGCAACTATCAAGTTTTGATGGATCGTCCTAAAGATCAATAATGTTTGGCTTTGCATCCCTATCCCAACCTTTCCTTCCATCGAGGTCTATGATGCCATGTTAGTGTACTCGGTGATTTGAATATATAGTTGACTTTAATCTAACTCTTGGCAACAAAAGAGCATACACCTATGTTGATCAAAATTACGAAATCATTAATAATGATACTTGATTAGTTTAGATTGTGTGCACAAGGATGTATGTAAAAGAGGATTGGAGTGTCCCCATACACCTCCAAAGATTGGTTTTTAAATGAATCGACCAGAAAACAAAATAGATGCATTCCCAGATTTTGCCATAGAGGAAAAGACTCTGGGCTACATTTGATTGTCCAAATTTTTAGTCAAGATATGACTAGAAATGATGGATTAGGAAATCTAGAGATTTTACTTATCTTATTTACTATTTAATAAATTGCTGTAATGAGTAGGATGATATCATATCTTATCTTGTTCATTTTTTTTTGTATGAATGACATATTAGTGTAAATAATCTAAAAATTGCACAAATGGATATGGTAGTAATCTATTACGATACTTTTGCCTACTTATTTTTATTTGTTTATTTATTATTTTTCCCACTATTTTATTTATCTTTCCCCCTCCATCATTCTGTACTAAAATTTTATTAAATACTTAACTATACTAATATACCTAAAAACCTAAAATATCTAAAATATGTAATTAATATAAATTTATATTTATATTTTGAATTTGTGTCATAAGATATAAGGAAATTCGAATACATAAATAAAAATAGGAATAAATAAAAATTTTTGTTATTTTCAATTCTTTTATAATATAATTAAATTATTGTTCTAATATTATTAATTAAATAAGTTTGTTATTTTAGAAAAACACTTTTATTTTATAGATATTAAAAATTCTATCTACTTTTATCCTACTTCCTCATGGGTAATTTTATTTGGGCGTGTAATAGGAGTTAGAAGGGTGATCGCGATAGAGGAGTTCTGTTTTCTCCCACCATCCGCATACATAATGCTACTAATCAGAAGAAAATTACTACGTTGTCAAAATTGATACTTGATAAGTGCAAATTGTGCGTGCCGATGTATGTGAGAGAATTTTGGAGTGGTGCCATACACCTTCAGTTGAAATCAAGATTGCTTTTTGAATGATGGTCCATCATCTCCAATGAATCAACAGAAAAACAAATTAGATGCATCGCTAGATTTTGCCATAGAGGAAAAGTCTCTTGAGGTTTTGCCACGTGATGGGAGAGTTAGCATAAGAAGAGAGGTAATGCGGGGTCTAATTGCGAGGCTAAGTATCGAGATTGAAGATTACCTTACACAGTGAGAGCAACGAGAACTCCCAGCTAAGAGGAAAGCCTGTTACGGAAACTTGATGAATCAACAGGCACAAGGTCGCCCGTGCACCATTAAGCTGTTGGTGAAAGTCCCAAGCGGCGGCGGTAGGGAACCAACAAGCACGACGGTGAGACGAGGGGTGTCGGAGGTTAAGTCTCTGGATAGGGACTACGAGATGCTGACGATCACAGATGCGGGGACACCGGAGCAGTGGGGGTTTGCCGGAGTTGCTGGCGCAGCACAGACTCACTATAAACCTTTAAAAATTCCAAGAATGCATGAGATCCGACCAAGAACTTGCCGTTACGATGGTGGCTCAAAATGGCGTAGGCGGATTTGGTAAAAGCTGCAAAATACAGTGGAGATCGCTGCTTCGATGGAGGGAGGGAACAGTGCCATTGGTGCGTGGAAGTTGATGTATTCGTCGAGATTGCTGCTAGTCATGGGCAGAGGCACTGGGAAACTTAGAAGAAGTGGTGATGCCTTCGGAAGCCAGTCGAACGGCTGCCGAGGTGACTATAGTGCTAAAACGACCTCAGGGAAAACCACTGGGGACCGAGTTGGTGCAATGGCGCGTAGTGGCAGCTCAGAGCAGGGATGCTTTGACGGAGGCGAGGACGTGGTGGCACGAAGGCAGCAGCAGTGTCACGAGGAAGCCAACGAGCTGGCCTTCGCTTCTATGATCGCGTCTCTTCTTTCAGTTTGAGTACAGTCCAAGCCGTGGTGCTCATTTATAGGAAATTGCTGGTGTTGCTGGGCAAGTTAGGCTGTCGGAGTTGTCGGCAATGATTGCTGGGAAGTGGGGCACGGCAACGAGAGCAGCAGGCAGCCGAGCAGAGACGATGACGAGGCTGATGCGTTCGGGCAGCAGCGAAGGACAAGAGCTTCGTGTTATGCAGCGAGGATTTGCTGGGCATGTCAAAAAATGTGACGACTAAAAACCATGGGACAGAGATTCTATCAAGGAAGTGCCAGAGATGGACCGACCGGAAAAGACAACTGAAAGAGAAAAGTCAGGTCTTCCCAATTTTTTTTTTGTCCTTTTTCTTAAAATGATTAAGTCCCAAAACTTGTTATGAAAATGTCATTGAGTTCTACATCTTTCAAAGAGTGCAATTGAGTCATAAAAGTTTAAAAAATGCAATGAAATTATGAATCTTGTTAACATTTTATGTTTGTTAAGTTGGAAAGAGTTAATGAAAAGACTTATTTGCACCAACTTAAGAAGTCTCAGGACCTGATTACATTTTTGAAAGTGTTAGGACTAAATTGCACTTCCTTAGAAAGTTGTAAATTTGATTACACTTTTTAAAAGTTTCAGTACTAAATTACACAATAAATTTTAAGCTTTCCAATACACTTATCTCTAGGCCCAATATTTTGAAAAACCTCCAACTTTAACTTTTGTCCCAATCTACATTTCGTCTCATAAAAAACCTCTAATTTAAGATCCAGGCCAAATTTTATCCTAGACTTTTTTGTAAAAAAAGAAACACATTAATTTTAGATTTTGTCCCAATTCTACCATAAACTTTTTTTTTTTTTGGTAAAGTCATAAACTTTTTTTTTGTTCTATAAAAAATCCACAATTTTAGGTCTTGTCCCAATTTTACCCTAGAACTTTTGTAGTCTTATAAAAAACCACAAACTTTTACTTTAGTCACAAATTTGCCTCCATTAACCCTCCATCCAAGATTTCTCTTTGACAATAGAGAGATAGAAAACTCTTAAGCACGAGATGTTCGCGCGTACCGAGCGCAAGCTCTTTGATCACAAGAAATGGAGGTAGATTTGGGACTCAAACACAAGATTGAAGACTGGGCTCAAAATTTATGAAGGGCAATTTGGACAAAGAGTTAATGGAGGTAGATTTGGGACTCAAGTAATAGATGGTGATCTTTTATATGACAAAAAAATTGAGTGAAATTGAAACAAAAGTTTTTTTACGAGAAAAAAAAAGTTTAGGATAGAATTGAGACTCGATCTAAAGTTAGGAGTTTTTTATGGGACAAAAGAAAATTTATAGTAGAATTGGGGCTTAGATCTAAAGTTGAAGGTTTTTCATGAGACAAAAGATAGAGTTAGGACAAAAGCTAAAGTTGAATGTTTTTAGGGTATTAGGCCCTCATCCCTATAACAAATGACTTCCGCTTATAATTGGTATGTCTAAAGCTGTTCTCCTTTGATTGGAGGTATTGCTGAATCCTAGTCCCGATTGTTAGGGGTGTGCAACCGAACTGGGTTTACCCGGAACCCAGACCGGACCACCCAAAAAATAGGATCGGGAACCGGTTCCCGGTTAAACCGGTCCGAGTACATGTTCCAGTTTTTGGGAACCGGTTGAAACCGGTCCGGGAACAGGGTCCAAGCAAAGACCCACCCAGAATCAAACCGGTTTTGGAACCGGTTTTTACCCTATTAAAAAAAATCGTCTCTCTTTATAATGCTTTTGAGTTTCTTTGTCTTTGAAGAAATGTTAAAAAAAGAAAGATTCTCTCTAAATTAAGTTAACAGATAATTGTTTTGAAAGAATTATTAAAAAGAACTGTTTTCATGAATTATTTTTCTTTTTAATGGTCCCACTTTCAACTATTACTATAGTCATGGGACAAATGTTACTAACTATTATAGCACTAATTCTCAGTCCAACTCAAGAAATATGTCATCTTAATAAGAGCTCCGTCGCATACACATAAGTAAGCACATTAGGTTATATTAGAAGTATTTGTGGGAATGCAACTAATATTATATCCATATTTATTGCTAATGCTTATGAATTCTTAGGATTTTTGCTTTGTCTTATAATGTTAGGAGAATTACGTTGTTGTTTTTCGCTAATTAATGTAAAATTTAAAGTTCTATAGAATATTGAAATGTTGCAAAATAGGTTCCAATGAAAATAGGGTTGACCCTGTTCCCGGACCGGAAAAACAGGGTAGGGTCCAAAACAGGGTCCAATAAAAATAGGATAGGGTACAGGGTCCAGAAAAGATGAACCGGTTATAACAGGGTCGGGTACAAGGTCCAGGTCTGGACCTTACCCATCCTGGACCCGATCACTCCTACCGATTGTTACCGTAGATTAGTGCTTCAAATTTCACCTTTCCTCGCAATCGCTTGCTTGCCTTCTTTCCCATTTTGCCGTCCAAATTCATTCATCCTTATCTACAATTCCGCGGCCAGCTCATCCTATGAGTATTAATTTCTTTATTCTTCCCCTTGGAATCATCACTCCGGCCATTATCCATTATTCTCGTTGATCGTTACTGCCCCAGATTTCGATTTGGCTCTCATTCCTTCGTTTTTTTTTCGTTTTTTTAAGAACTCTCCAGAATTTGTTTCTTGCTCACGGCCCACTCATAAAATCTTGAATAAAGAGCAATTTATCCTCAACATTTAATTCCCACCGCTTGAATTTACGATGATATTTGGGTGAGATGAATGAACCTGGTCCATCTTTACCGAATTGGACCAACTTTCCCACTATTCCCTTGAAGATTACATTCTTTATTTGACAAGGAACAAGATGGAAATAATCTTTCAATGAGTCCACATCTGATCCAATTTTGAGTGCCAAACTTTAAACGTGAGCTAAATCGGTCTGCTGATTATCATTCATTTTGCCCCCTACAATATGCTTGATGCAGTGATGCAGAGTGTTTTAATGCCTATCGTAAATTTTAGGCAACAAAATGACTATATTGTAGCAAAAATTTAGGTGTCGATAATGAAAAAAAATTAGTAGAAACCAAGGATATAAAAATAAGCTCTTTGGAGCATCTTATTGAGATAAGCAGTCCAAGCATGCTATTTCTTGAATTATCTATAAGTCAATATCATATTTTTTGAACTTCAAAATAAACAAAAGAATCTTGTCTTTCCAGGAAGGCATGTTATATGATCTCCTCTTTGTGTCATTTCAAAGTTTATCTCGATCAACGCTTAATTAAGTTCATAACTTCATTTGAGCCTTAGGACACATCAACATGTTTATCCCAAGTCATCATAATGCATGGCGAGAGGTACATGAAGATTATATGCATCGACCTTATAGTACACTCATTGAACCGATTAGCAGACATTGAAATGGGGTTAGTGCAAAGTATATGATGGACAAATGGATGTTTCAAGTTTACAATATTGTGCTTGTTCTATAGGGCTAATATGAACGGTAGATCATGTTTTTATAACTAATATTTGACTCTTTTTGTAACATAATTTAGATGATGACAGATATCAAGCATACTGTTCGTTGAGTTCGAGTACATTGCTCATTCAGATGAAAAATTATTGCATATATCCGAAGGAAGCAATTCACGTCCGCTTGAACTCTTACTTTTGTTTCGAATTGATACACATGGGTAATAGGTGGTTTCCTTTATTGTAAGCCACAATGAACATTCACCAAAACTAGAAAAAGGAAGTCACATATAATTTCAATTTCTTATATTCTGAATTGATCAGAAATATCTATGGGACTTCTAAGAACGTAGTTAGCAAAGGATCCATGTTGGATTCTGTTGATTAGAGAAAAGACGTCATAAAAGTATGCAAAACTTGTCATTGCTTCGAGTCATGTCACGATCGCACGATTAAATTGACCATCGCTCGAGATTCATATCACATATTCCATTAGCGACATGAAAAAAAATAAAAATAGAACCAATTGTATAAGAAGTATGGGAATATTATATGAAAAAAAAGAATGTTGTTTTGGGCAACAAAAATTTATTTATCAAAGATGAAAAAATTAAGGGAAGCTCACTCCCTTCATCGAGCTATTATACAGTTTTCCATGTGATACTTGAAAGTAGAACTATTCACCCTAAAGCAGGCCCCAAGTTGTCTTCCTCTAATTGTCTGATGAACACAGAGTTTGCTTTGCAAATTTGGGTTCCAAGGGACCACAAAGAACCTGCACAAAGATCAATCACATTCCCGAGGGTAACAAACCACCCGACTTGGTTGATAAAATGAAGATTAAGTCAAACAAATTGCTTATTTTGGTAGATCATTGATCCGAATCTTCAAAGCTAGAAGCATGTTGATGCATCAACAAGTTTCTTGAGGAAAAGATATAAAAGTCAACGGAACAACTTCATCTTTTGTTGATAGAGAGGGTCATATATTAGGAGAGAGGTAGGATTGTGGCTCAAGAGAAATAAGATATTGATCCATGGAGTATCAAAAGATGAGAGCTGTATAAATAGGCAAAGAATTTGCTATTCTCATTATTGGTGGATACACTTGCATATTTTGCACTCGATACATTTCCATATCAAGAAATATGATAGAAGGTAGGTTAGGTAAGAATTGCATAATCCAGCTGTGCACATCCTTTGGTCATGAATTGACTTGTAAGGAAAATCAATACGGTGAGCCTTAGATTGTCTATGATTTCGCTCGATTAAAATTGTGGATGCGACAATTTGACTTTCAACGTCGTTGGCACGTGCTTAAACTTGGGAAAACTATATGTAGCTAAAAGTTGTTAGACTAAATTGAAAATATCTCAAAAGTTCAAGGATGATATTGAATAAATTAAAAGTTTAAGGATGAACTTTTACATTGGGCAAATATTTAAGGACCACATTGCAAATCGTACAGAAAAATTCATAACATATTTGTATCATTTTCTCCTATAGGAAAGCATCACCGTTTTAGGCGGATGTTATTTACAAGAGATATATTTTACAAGAATCTCATTTTCCGTTTTAGTGTGACGCTTATGATAGGATGGAGACGATTGTGTTAAGCTCATAAGTACAATAAATATTAACAAATTAATCGTAATTAGCTCGCTAACTATGGAGCTAGCCGGAATGGAGTCGTCAAAATAGACACGTTGGCGTGACTGGCGTCCTAGGTTTTTTGTGCTGGCGATTGCATGAATGCCTCATCCCTGTAAGAGTTCTTACTTAAGTAAACTTTATCAACATGTGAAGATTATTGAAAAAATTGTATAATTTAGCTTTCCTTATAAGATTTTTTTTATGCTGAGAGTATATACAAGGCAACTAAACAAGTTGAAAGAGTTGGATTGAGATCACAACTACAAGTTTTGATGGATCATCCTAAAGATCAATAATACAGTGTACTCGGTGATTTGAATATATAGTTAACTTTAATCTAACTCTTTGCAACAAAAGAGCATACACGTTTGTTGATCAAAATTACAAAATCATTAATATTGATACTTGATTAGTTTAGATTGTGTGCGCAAGGATGTATGCGAAAGGGGGTTGGAGTGTCGCAATACACCTCCAAAGATTGGTTTTTAAATGCATCAACCAGAAAACAAACTAGATGCATTCCCAGATTTTGCCATAGAGGAAAAGACTGTTGGGCTGCATTTGATTGTCTAGATTTTTAGTTAGGATATGACTAGAAATGATGGATTAGGAAATTTAGAGATTTTACTATATCCTATTTACTATTTAATAAATCGCAGTGATGAGTTGGATAATTTCATATCTTATCTTGTTCATTTTTTGGTATGAACGACATATTAGTGTAAAAATCTAAAAATTGCACAAATGGATATGGTAGGAATCTATTTCAATACTTTTGCCTACTTATTTTTATTTGTTTATTTATTATTTTTTCCACTATTTTATTTATCTTCCCCCCTCCATCGTTCTCTAATAAAATTTTGTTAAATACTGAACTATACTAATATGCCTAAAAACGTAAAATATCTAAAATATGCAGTGGTCCGAGCAGGGATGCTTTGATGGATCATCCTAAAGATCAATGATATTAGTGTACTCGGTGAGAGCAACGCGAACTCCTAGCTAAGAGGAAAGCCTGTTGCGGAAACTTGATGAATCAACAGGCACAAGGTCGCCCGTGCACCATTAAGCTTTTAGAGAAAGTCCCAAGCGATGGTGGGTAATGAACCAACAAGCACAACGGTGAGACAAGGGTTGCTGGGCATGTCGAAAAATGGAACGTCTAAAGACCGTGGGACAAAGATACCATCAAGGAAGAGCTAGAGAAGGACTGACCGAAAAAGACAGAACTGAAAGGGAAAAGTCAGGTCTTACCAATTATTTTTTTTTGTCCTTTTTCTTAAATTGACTAAATCCCAAAACTTGTTACGAAAATGTCATTGGATTCTACATCTTTCAAAAAGTGCAATTAAATCCAAAAATTATCACAAAAGTGCAATTGAGTCATAAAATTTTAAAAAAATGCAATCAAATTTTGAAACTTGTTAACATTTTCTATTTGTTAAGTTGGAAAGAGTTAATGAAAAGACTTATTTGCACCAACTTAAGAAGTCTTATGACCTGATTGCACTTTTTGAAAGTGTTAAGACTAAATTGCACTTCCTCAAAAAGTTATAGAATTTGATTACACTTTTTAAAAATTTCAGTACTCAATTATACAATGAATTTTAAGCTTTCCAGTACACTTATTTATCCCTAGGCCCAATATCTTGAAAAACCTCCAACTTTAACTTTCGTCCCAATCTACCTTTCATCTCATAGAAAACCTCCAATTTAAGATCCAGGCCCAATTTTATCCTAGACTTTTTTGTCCCAAAAAAACCCTTAATTTTAGGTTCTGTCCCAATTCTACCATAAACTTATTTTTGTTCCATAACAAACCCACAATTTTAGGTCTTGTTCCAATTTTTACCCTAGAACTTTTGCACTCTTATAAAAAAAACCACGAACTTTTACTTCAGTTAACCTACCTTCTATCATATTTCACCTTTCCTCACAATCCCTTGGTTGCCTTCTTACCCATTTTGCCGTCCAAATTCATTCATCCTATTTACAATTCCGCAGCCAGCTCATCCTATGAGTATTAATTTCTTGATTCTTCCCCTTGGAATCATCACTCGGGCCATTATCCATTATTCTCATTGATCTTTATTGCCGCAGATTTCGATTTGGTTCCCATTCCTTTGTTTCCCACCCCACCTTTTTTTCGGAACTCTCCTAAATTTGTTTATTGCTCACAGCCCACTCATAAAATCTTGAGTAAAAAGCAATTTATCCTCAACATTTAATTCCCACCGCTTGGATTTACGATGATAATGTGGGTGAGACGAATGAACCTGGTCCGTCTTTACCGAATTGGACCAACTTTCCCACTCTTCCCTTGAAGATTACATTCTTTATATGACAAGGAATAATATGGAAATAATGTTTCTATGTGTCCACATCTAATCCAATTTTGAGCGCAAAACTTTAAACGTGAGCTCAATCAGTCTACTAATTATCATTCATTTTGCCCCCTAAATATGCTTGATGCAGTGATGGAGAGTGTTTTAATGCCTATTGTAAATTTTATGCAGCAAAATGACTATATATGGTAGCAAAAATTAGGTGTTGATAATGAAAAAATTAGTATAAACCAAGGATATAAAAATAAGATCTTTGGAGCATTTTATTGAGATACGCAGTCCATGCACGCTATTTCGTGAATTATCTGTAAGTCAATATTATATTTTTTGAACTCCAAAAAACAAAAGAATCTCGTCTTTCCAGGAAAACATGTTATATGATCTCCTCTTTGCGTCATTTCAAAGTTTATCTCGATCAACGCAAGATCATATCTTCATTTGAATCTTAGGACACATCAACATGTTTATCCCGAGTTATGATAATGCATGGCGAGAGGTACATGAAGATCTTGTCAAAAAAAGAAAAAAAGGTACATGAAGATTATATGCATCAACCTTATAGTACACTCATTGAACCAATTAGCAGACATCAAAACGGAGTTAGTGCAAAGTATATGATGGAAAAATGGATGTTTGATGTTTCAAGTTCTATAATATTTCGCTTACTCTATAGGGCTAATATGAACGTTAGATCATGTTTTTATATCTAAAATTTGGACTCTCTTTGTAACATAATATAGATGATGACAGATATCAAGCATACTGTCCTTTGAGTTCGAGTTATTGCTCATTCAGACGAAAAATTATTGCATATCTCCGATGGAAGCAGGTCGTGCCCGCTTGAACTCTTACTTTTGTTTCGACTTCATACACATGGGTAATAGGTGGTTTCTTTTATTGTAAACCACAGTTAACATTTATCAAAACTAGAAAAAGGAAGTCACGTATAATTTCAATTTCTTATATTCTGAATTAATCAGAAATATCTATGGGACTTCAAAGAACGTAATTAGTAAAGGATCCACGTTGGATTCCGTTAATTAGAGAAAAGTACGTCATAAAAGTATGCCGATCTTGTCATTGCATTGGAGTCATGTCACTATTGCATGATTATATTGACCGTCGCTCAAGATTCATATCACATATTTCATTAGCGACATAGAAATTTTTTTTAGAACCAATTGTATAAGAGGTTTGCGAATAATATAGGAAAAAACGATGTTTTGGGAAATAAAAAATTATTTCTCTGTGATGAAAAAAATTAAGGAAAAGCTCACTCTCTTCATTGAGCTATTATACAATTTTCCATGTGACGATTGAAAGTATATATGAAGTCTTGAAATTTGAGCCATTTGAGGGAAAAATGAATGTGAGTTTCATCTATGCATTGTTGGTTGATCTCATTCGGAATTGATCACTTCCGAGATACTAACATTGAGGGGAAAGGTTAATGAGGACAAAAATCATGCGACTAAAGAACTTGATCTGGGAAAATGACTTGACCGTGAGACTTGCGTGAGGACGGTTATGTAGATATGCAGGGTGATTTCAGGGAATTCGTGGACATAACATAATGGAACGATGGGTGATTCCATTTACTGTTATTGAGCTCACGAACAACCCTATGTCGATTCTCAATAATCGTGTATTTTGAAATAAAAATCCATCCTTTGCAATTTCATATAGTTAAGAACGTTCATGTGTCAAGATGTCTTGAACGTGGTGTGGCACGAGTTGGTTACGTGTGAATTCTCGAAGTCGCCTATTAGTCTGAGACATACCAAAATGGCATTCGGGCAAAATTGACAAGGCATGTGAATCCATTATTGGACTTCAAATTTTCGGGAACGTCTAGGACGGACTTTTGGACAATACTTCTTTGACAATCAATAGTGCTAGTTAAGCCGAGTATTTGGAAAAAGGGATTTATGGACCGAGGAAACGAGCCTACGACAACGTGGGCCGAGTAAGACCAATGTGGGCCTTATGCCCAAGGTGGGATAGCCACCATGGTAGACTTGCGACAAGCAAGTGAGCTCGTTGAACTCAACTAACCAATTTACCCTTTTGAGCCCATTTTTTAACTTTAAGCCATTTCGAGCCCAACCAATTCCCGAGCCCATTCCTATTCACTTCCAAGCTTGTTTCTTAGGCCCGCCCTTCACTTTCAACCTAAGGGCAGATTGAAAAATGTGCAAGGTAGAAATGACCATTTTGCCCCTATATATTATGAGGAAAAGACAAAAGAAGAGAGAGAAGATGATGTCATGTTGTATGGAGAGTTGAAGCAAGCATTGAATGGCCTTAATGAGGAGTTTAGCCAGCCCTCACTTCACTCTCTCTCCTCTCTTTTAGCCCCTCAAAATCGAACACTTTCTCTCCCTTATTTCCCTTCCCTTCATTCTTCTTCTCCTTTAGACCCTCTTCCAAAAACTTGAGTTGTTCGTTGCTTTCCGTGCTGATCACCGCCCGTGCCACCTACCACCATGCTTAGGAGGTCCAAACCATATTCCCCACGGCGGCCATTCGTCGGATGGAGCCGTTGGTCGGAAGTCACTGCCTCCATGTCTGCCTGTCCTTGCACTACTTCGCCTATTTTAGCCATTTTCCTTTTGTTCTGACCCAACCACTGCCCAGCCCAGCCATCGACCAGTCCCCCTCGACCCCTAGGTGCCGCCAATCGCCGACCAACCCACCTAGCTCCCGCCAATCGCCGACCAACCCACCTAGCTCCTTTCTCGCTTGTGCAGTTTAGTTTTCTAGTGTTGCAATGTGAGGCAGAGTTTGTTGTTATTGTTTCAGCCTTGGGATCGCCTTGGATCTCTGTGGTCAGAGTCCCTCTGCGTCACCTTCGTCATTGCCACCGTGTCTATGTCTCTAGCCCGCTTAATTGGTGAGTTTAGCCTTAATCTCTTGTTAGTGCCTAAACTTGCTTAGAGTTTGTTTAGTTAGTGTTAATTCCAGTTTATGAGGTTTAATTAAATTGTATTATCCTAAGATATGTGGTTAGATAGATGGTTAAGATTATTTTAACTTAATCTTGCTATATGTTGCTTAATTGTGGTTTGTGTTTAAGTAAGCATGTTTAGCCTTAATGAAGTGATTTGTTGTTATTAATTAATTTTTTTTATGATTTTTGAATTTAGTTTATTAATTATTAAATTATGGATTTTACTGTTCACATTGCATTGTTCACAAATTACTATTTATGTGCACTGTTCAAGCGGTACCGTTCACACCACTGTTCACATCCGCATGAATCGTATGATTTTTACAAAAAAAAAAGGGGAAAATAATTCCGAGGGACACGGAAATGGACCACTTTTATGAGAAAATGATTTAGGATCGTATATGCAAGCATGTGTTCATTGGCTAATGTTCAAAGATAAAAAGTGGATTGTGATGATATGCTTGCATGATCACTAAGTTGAACCCATTACCTCGAACGTAGTTCAGGAGGTGATAGTCTGATTTATCAGAAACCTAGTGGGAGTCAGGATGCAGAATTGCGGTAGAGGCCGAGCTCATGCTCTTTAAGGAACGTTGTCTTTCGAGAGAACCCTCAACGTCGCCGTGCCTCACGGGGGAGGGCGATATCTAGCTTTGCTAGTAGACACCGACGAGGGTTCAATTGTACCCTTGAGGGGCAGTAATAATCGGAATACGTGTGGTTGCAAGAGCATATGAGAAACATTGCATCATTAGTTCCGATTATGCATGAGTTGATCACATTGTTTATGACAATCACACATGAATTGATAACATGCAAGGTGTGGCAATGGCCAAGTAAGATCGCTTGTAACGTGACTCGTTTGTGATTGATGAACTGCATCATCTAATGGCTATGTGCATGCATGTATTGTTCTAAGAAAGGTTGCATGCAAACAAATTATTTGATTGTTGGTTGACTTGTATGTTGTTTGGTTGTTGGTTGTTTATTATTGGGTTGTTCAATGGGGTGGTTCTGGAAAGATACCCCGGATTGAGTTGGTGTGCTAACCCAGGCTTAGGGGGATGACTCACTGAGATTTTATTTCACTGATTATTGTATATCACTTTCAGACTCTCAGAATGGTGCACTCGCCGGTGCAATTCGGGATCCTTAAGGACTGGGAGATTGTTGTGACGCATCACCCTTTCTCGGGTCAGGTGCATCTTTACAAGAAATATCTCTCTATCATCTGGGTAGATAAGGGACTGGGGCAATTGATGCCCTACCAGTTCCTAGCATGGTACATCCAGGAGGACGATATGCTGATCGGTCCTCTACAAGGTTTTAACGGGCCACCCGGTAGGGGCCTCGAGGATGCCAACTGGGATCCCATGGAGCTGGACCCTCCTGATGGTGCAATGGAGAATTCTTCCCCCGCTCATCCAATGATCGACCTGAACACTTCCGACTATAACCCAACGGAGCTTGAGTTCGATGGGTCAGAGTGATAGTAGTGCCGAACTCGAGGGTTCTTTTTGTATAGTTGGATTAGCTTAGCCTAGTTTCTTTTTGATCTGGCTTAGATGATGGATCGGTCCCTCTGATGGGCTTGTAAATCGGAAACAATCCTCCATTGGTTTATCCAATGAAAATGTATATATGAGTAGTTGTTGTTCTTGCTATTCATCCTTCTATCCCTGTTTGATTGCTTGATTGTTTGTTTGACTGAGGGATGGTTCGTCTTTCGCTTGCACATAATGAAATATTAAAATGAATGATCATCGACGAGTCTTAGGACATCGCTTTCTATCGACCGAGGAAAGGGGTTGTTGCGTGCTCGGGGTTTGGGGTGTGACAGTATAACTATTCACCCTAAAGTAGGCCTTAATTTCTCTTCCTTTATATGTCTATTGAACATAGAGTTGTTTTGCAAATTTGAGTTCCAATGGACAACATAGATCACCTCCTGAGGGTTGCAAATCACCCGATGCGGTTGAGGGAATGAAGATGAAGTTATACAAATAGCCTATTTTGGTAGATCATTGATCTGAATTCTCAAAGTTAGGAGCATGGTGATGCATATCCCATTGAAATTAGGAGCATTTTCTTTATGATGGACCATAATCTATCATGAAACAAATGGATCACATATTAGATGGATCAATAGGTTTCATGAAGAAAAGATTTAAAAGTGACCGGAACAACTTCATCTTTCGTTAATAGAGAGGGTCGTATACGGGGAGAGGGGTAAGATTGTGGTTCAAGAGGAATAAGATATTGACGTGTGGAGTATCAAAAGATGAGAGCTGCGTATACAGACAAAGAATTTGCTATTCTCATTATTGGTGGATACATTTCCATATCAAGAAATATGATAGAAGGTAGGTTAGGTAGGAATTGCATAATCCACTAATAGGTCAACGTACATCCTTTGGTCATGAATTGACTTGTAAGGAAAATCAATATGTCGAACCTCATATTATTGATGATTTTGCTTGATTAAAATTGTGGTTCGTGCTTAAACTTGGGAGTACCATATGCAATTGAAGGTCATTAAACTAAATTGGAAACATCCCAAAAGTTTAAAACCTACATTGAATAAATTAAAAGTTCAAGAGTGATATTGCACATTGGATAAATATTCAAGGACCACATTGCAAATTGGGCAAAAGTTCATGAACTATTTGTATAATTTTCTCTTAAATTAAAGCATCACCTATTTAGCCAAATGTTAATTACACGTGATGAATTTCACAGGAATGTCATTTAACGTTTTACTGAAAGGCTTATGATAGGACGGAGACGATTGTGTTAAGCTCATAAATTAGAAGTTCAACAAATATTAACAAATTAATTTTAATTAGCTCGCTAACTAAGGAGCTCGCTGGTATGAAGTCGTCAAAATAGACACGGTGGCGTGACCGGCGTCCTGGGTTTGTTGTGCTGTCAATTGCATGAATGCCTCATCCTGTTACCGCTCCCACTTTAAGTGAACTTTATTAACATGTGAAGATTATTTAGAAAGATTGTATATTTTAACTTTCCTTGTAAGAAATTTTTTTATGCGGAGAGTATATACAAGGCAACTAAACAAGTTGATAGAGTTAGATTGAGATCATGACTACAAATTGTGATGGATCATCCTAGAGATCAATAATATTAGTGTACTCATGTAACCACCCACTTGTTTGATTTGAATATATAGTTAACATTAATCTAATTCTCAGCGACAAAAGAGCATACATGTATGTCAATGAAAATTACTGAATCGTTAATGATGATACTTGATTAGTTTAGATTCTGTGTGCGAGGGTGTATGTGAGATTAGGAATGATGATACTTGATTGGAGTGTCACCATACACCTCCAAAGATTGGTTTTTGAATGAATCAACTGGAAAACAAACTAGATGCATCCCCAAATTTTGCCATAGAGGAAAAGACTCTTGGGCTGCATTTGATTGTCAGGATTTTTAGTCTAGATATGACTAAATATGATAGGTTATGAAATATAGAGATTTTACAATATCTTATTTATTGTTTGGTAAATCACAGTAATAAGTCGGATATTTTTATATCTTATCTTGTTCATTTATTGATACAAATGGCATATTAGTGTAAAAAAACCTAAAAATTGCACAAATGCATATGGTAGGAATCTCTAGTGACACTTTTGCCTACTTCATTTTTATTTGTTTATTTATTATTATTTTCCGTCTTTTTGATTTATTTTCCCCCTCCATCATTCTTTGATAAAATTTTATTAAACACCAAACTATGCTAATATACCTAAAATTCTAAATATCTAAAATATGTAATAAATATAAATATAAATTTATATTTTGAATCTTATTATAAGATATAAAGAAATTCGAATATATAAATAAAAATAGGAATACAAAATTGTTGTTATTTGGATTCTTTTATAATAGAATTCAATTATTATTCTAATTTTTTTAATTTAATAATTTTTTTATTTGAGAAAAATAATTTTACTTTATAGATATTAAAAATCCTATCCATCTTTATCCCGCTTCCCTCATGGATAATTTTATTCGGGTTATATTCCTCTTATGTCCAACTCTATCTTATCTTGGGTAGGAACCAAATGTAGGATATGATAAATTTTATTCTATCATAAATTTTATTCTGAATACCAAATGTAACCTTACGTCACATGGTGGGAGAGTTAGCTTAAGGAGAGAGGTAATGCAGGGTCTAATTATGAGGCTAATCAGCGAGAGTGAAGAAGCGTAATGCATAAAAAGATGAAGAATAGTATGGTTATCTTTATGTTAGGAAAAGAAAAGTATCCAAAAATAAATTGACGTTCATTAGGGACATCGAAAGTGAAAAGGAACATCAAAGAATGGTTTTTAGACTGAAAATCGTTGACCTGGGAGAGCCAGCTTTTCTATAGGGCACGCGGGTGTTGACGTGGATAGTCTTTCAAAATTTAGTGATTTTTAATTTTTTTAATTTTTTTACTTTTCTCAAGAAAAATGAATATAAAATTGTCCATATCAATAGTTGTGCCACGTAAAAAAGTTGACATTTGAGTTAGTAATTTCCAATCACAATTGGTGAAAATGATTACATTGGCAAATAGTATATAAATTTAGGATTAAATCGGTCAAAATTGAAAAGTTAAGTACTAAATTGACATGCTTTTTTTACAATTTTCTCTAAAAATGATTTAATTTTTTAGAACGGGCAATTGTTTTTGAGATTTGCAATGGTTGATTGATAATGAATATAATTTCACTTCTCCTAAAAAAGTAAAGATTTATTTTGAGTGGGAATGGTTCATAAAAAGAGGATAAATTGTGAATGGATATTGAACCTGGTCTGAAATGTGGGTGTAGTAATGAATTCGGGCTGAGGGGAGAATCTTCGTGGTCGAGTGGATCGAAATTCTCCTTTGCTCTTCTTTTCAAAAGTCCCAAGCCCTATAGCGTGCACACTCTTTCCATCTTTTTCGTAGATGCTTTCTCATTCTCTCACGGAGCACCCGACGGAGGCGATAATATCTTGGGCTTCAATTATTTTGTGAAAAATAGATAATTTGTAAATTTTTTTCCTAAAATATCACTTATTTCACCTAAAATAATTAATCAATGACAAATATTTTCATTGTCGACAGTAATTTATGTCTAAATATCTTTGATGACGATACACAAAAATTTTCGTTGAACAATTTTTATGAGTGATACACATAATCATTTATAGGAAAATATTTTTTCAAATCATTCATTTTTCATAAAACAAACGCACCGTGACATTGTTGGTGGTGGCGAGCTTTAGGATTACCACACGAGAGCTTGAATGTAATCTGCACTATGTGGTCTAGTTCTTGACATCATTACAAGTGTTTGTTAGGCTTGCTATGCAAGGCTTCTTGATGCGTTAATCTATTACGCATGATTTTCTAAAATAGTACGAGATCGATTTTCTTTCGCTCACCTGTTCACTATGTGCAAGGAAGTCCAACCCTGTATTACCTTTTTCAAATACAAAGGATTGAATAAGATTCATTTGAAATATATAGGTATTTCCCTCCATCTATACGTCAAGCTTTTGGATCGGGATAATCAAACAAATCGCCAAACACGAAAACTCAATATTCTCATACAAATGGTGCATAAGTACAAGAAATTATTAGAACAAAGTAAGAGGTTTGATTCGTCTCTACGAGGAAAATATTGAGAACGAGAGGACGAGAGAGAGACGTGCCAAAGGGAGAAAAAGTGGCATGAATGGTCACATGACTCACAACTAAATTGTGTCGATATGTTCTCTTCATCAAAACCTCCCACTTAGCCTACAGTTTCGTCCATGTTCACTTGCCCTCAGTACGATTTTCTTTTTTTCTTTTTTAATAAAAAAGTGGCATGAGATATTCGAAGTCTGGTCCCTACCATCGATGTTTGATTGACTGTAAATGGGCATTTAAAACAAATGTATCATACACTTTAACAATTGACAAAATTTTATAGTACCACTAATTTGTGCATTAACAATACAACCTTTTTTTTAATTCTAAAATAGTGTAAGATATACTAAGGTGGTCTTCACGATCGGTACATGATGGAGTATAAGTAAGCAAAGTACGTCATATTCTTCAAAAAATCAACAAAAAAATTATCACATCACTCGTACACCTATTTCATAGGCCAATCTTAATATATCTTACGTTTACAAATGTAATGACGACAACAACAACAATATATTATTAGAATCATCACTATTGCCATTATTATTATTGTTGTTAGTTTTATTTTTATTAGTAGTAGAAGAAGAAAAGTTTCACTTGTCACTTTCACTCTTGCACATTAATACAAGAAGTAGACAAGGCATCCGCGCAAGAAGAAAGAAAGAATGAAGGAGAGTCCTCTATAAATAGTAGGGCAAGAAACTCTAAGATGAGCAAGCGATAGATGATCGAAAGAGCAAAAACAGTGAAAAAGAAAGAGGTTAGGCACCTCTAGAGTTCTCCTGAGCACTTCATTGGGAACTCGTTGAGAATTTTCTCTCATCGGCTTATTCATAAGTTTCCTACTGAAGTGTTTGGGGGAACTCTGGATGCTGCTTGACAATAAACTTCGCATCAGTTGATGCTCACGACACATGACAGAGCTAATACAAGGGAGGTAACCGTTGGTTCATAGATCGATATTATGTGATTGCTATTTCTGAATATGTTCCTGGTCTGTGACATCTGATTGTTTTTATGACCTTTATAGGGTTTATGACTGGCTCGTGTTCGGTTGCCGATGGTAAGGCGCTCTGGAAGTATATGCCATACTCCATTGCGAGAAGGATTTAATCAGCTCATCTTAATTTATTGTTACCCTCAGAAGCACTAACCCTTAATTGATTGGAGCAGGATCCATCTAATTCCCATCTGGTTTACACGGTGACACTCGAATGCTGAGCATGCAGCAAAATTATCTGCATCATCAGAGGCATCGAATGAATCCTAAATTTATTATCATTATAAAGTGGTTTCACCCTTTCCTCGCTTTTTTCCAGCTTACGAATGTCATAGCTTACTGAACTTGTCAAGCTAATCTAGCCTTACCTATCTTACGGAAGTTGTTTGGTAGTCCTTGAAAACGAACTCTGAAAATATGGCGATACCCTCTATCTGTTTAAGTTGATTTAGCGAAACCCTAGATGGCAAAGGCAAGAACCATCAAGTAGGAGTTCATCATTATGATTAAATAAAGTTCGTTTGCTGATAAACAATAAAAAATCATCTTTATTCTCTTTCGACTGTCACGGGAAGATCTTCACTGACTGAAGTTAGAGAAATGGTGGTACCGCACGCGAAATTGCTCGCCGAAGACAGTAGATGAATTCCACTTTTGTCTATTCAAATTAACACCGTAGGAGAATCCACAGCTTTAGATTACTTCCTAATCTACAATACCGTTGCTTCTATTCATTTGTTCAATTTACTCTATTTATTTTCCCGGGAGAAAGGTCGCTGCACATATATAATATGTTCACTTCTCTTTGTTTTCGTCATTCTAACAGGTTTTGTTTCATAGCCTTTGACGGAGCTGCAAATTGATAATTGTTGGGACATGCTAATTGAAGATTGAATGTTGTCTCGGTTTGATCATTCAAATTGATTCAGATGTACCTTAGGTCTTCGCACATATCATGACAACATGTATAAGCAATTTATTCGTTCATGTATGCTACTTTGTACTCCCAAGCAGTGGAATAATATCCTCTATAATTAATTTTATTGATTCTCCCCATCTTCTGGTACACCCGAACATGAGAGTTTGTAATTGACTCTAATTTGCCTAAAATTTAATTGTATATCACATTACATGACTTCTAAAAATGAGAGTAGGAGAAGATTTTTTGAAAAATTAAACTAATGAGAGGAAAGGCACGTACCAGAGATTTCTACAACACCCTTTCGGAAACGGAGTCCAATAAATGGAGGGGAAGAAGCAAAACTTGAACTTTCATTTGTTCTTATTTATAAAAGCAAACATATATGGTAAACCCTAATTTATAGATATGTATAAATTACAGGATCCCATCAATTACAAGATGCCTCAATCGCTTGTGCTCATGTGACCTTGAATGGCGTACCATTGAGGGCTTAAAGTACAATTTATAGAAATGAAACAAAGAGAAATTAAAAGGTTTTGATGTTAACTCGAGTAAATGGAAGTATAATTAAAGATACACATACCGTGCTAATTATTATTAGCCTAGACTAATTGAATGAAATTAAACCAATTTCTTATTAGCACATGGTTAAGAACTTAAGAGTAAATTATTCCGCCTCCGAAAAAAGAGTAGATTACATCTTCATGTGGGGAGTTTTGAGATGGACATGCTTATTGTCGAAATATTTTAATGGGACAATACCTTTTTGATGATTGATCAATATTTCAATTGCGAGTACACATGTCAGTCTCCTCTTACATGCTACTCGTTGAAAGCCACTTTATTTTTTTTTATTTTTCTGAAGTTGACGGTATACTCTTAACCGAACCAGACTTTGGGCATCAATCGGATGATAGATCAATCTCCTAGTTACGATACTCCAGCACCGTGACGCCAAGATATCGAACTTTGGCATCGCCAAATTCAGACCTCAAGAAGATCAGTCTCATGTCTCCTCCTGAGTTCTTGGCATGAGAGGATACTTTGCGCCTGAATATATTGACACAACTATTCTCCCGACTGATTTCTTTATTTTTCTAATAATGCTGGGTTTTTTTACATTTGTTGAGTACATCGATGATATTTCTTGTCAATTTAAATTCTAATCATGCTTTAAGAAGATTTTTTTTTGTCATGAAAATACTTCATTGATTGGTTATCATCCAGAGGAAGAAGTACATTCATTATGAAAGTCTAAGCATAAAAGTGAAAATAGCGGGTGTGGTGGCATCGACACCCAATTAAGGGGAAGGTCTCCAGCCCGGTGGGTTTTGGCACCTAATCCGCGACCCTATTAGTATCCCTTGGTTCGAAAATCAATTGGGTTTGTGGGAGATGGCCCAATAGCTGGCGGCAATCCTGAATCAGTCCTTGCAAGGCCCACGTTACCTCTGTTCGGCCCAACACCATTTCCACTACAGACATGTTGCCACTGGAGATTTGCACATGCAAGTCAGGGATGTTGTCTTCTCTTAATCGAAAACATCCCCGAAGACTTCCCCAGTTCGAAGTGGAGTTCAGAGCTTCTGTCCACCATTCTAAGGCCGTACAAACCGTTAGGGTTTTTGCCATTTCAGCCGATTGGGCGTGGATTTCCTTCGCAAACCCGTTGATGAGCATATCCATCGCTGCCTTTGCAAATACTAGCGACCGAACCTGTCAGATTAGCGGCGGACCAAGAGCAATCAACGTTGATTTTCATAGATTCGTGCTCGGGGGGACTCCACTGTTCGATAAGGGTTCATTGCTTAGTTGCTGGTACTGAGTTGCTTGAGCTCCATCTCCGGTAAAGATGTTGACTGATTGTTGCGTCCTATATAATGCTTCTTGGATTGGGCGGTCTCCCTTGAAACAAAAACCCATTTCCCGCCTTCCAGGTGAGCCAAAGAGCAGTGAAAAATAGGGCTTTGTCTTGCGTCGACACTCCCGAAGTAAGGTAGTCGGTCACCCATTTGTCTATTCTTGTAATCGCCGTAGGGACTGTGGAAAGGCCAAGGCTGAGATCTTACCATGGCTTGTTAATCCATCCGCAGAGTATGGACAGGTGTTTGGTAGATTTTGAAGCGAGTACGCATACTGGATAGAGGGTGTCAAGTACTATTCGTCGCCTGTAGAGATTACATATAGTGGGGAGGCCCTTATTGCATAAGCTCCACATGAAAATTTTAATTCTGGGATGGGTTTGTAGTTTCCATATCTTTGTCCATAGCTTGTACAGAACTTGGAATGATGTTGAAGCTAGCTGTTTTGCTTGTTTCGTTTTGAGGCTTCGGATTTTATTATAGCTACATTTAACCGTGTATGCGCCTATTCTATTTGAGGTCCACAGGAGTTTGTCGGGTTGTGTACGCATGCTCAGGGGGATTGCAAGTATTTGTTGTGCCAAGGGGGTATCAAATATGTCAAAAATGAAAGGGGAATTCCATTCTCATGTACCTAGTTTAATGAGGTCAGTCACCAGTTTAGAGTCGTTCCTGTTATAAGGCCCTCCAATCTTTCCAATTGGCAGCCACCTGTCTTCCCTAATTTTGATGCTATGACCATCTCCAACCTCCCAGCATAGCTTAGGTTCAAGAACTTCTCACCCCTTAAGTAGACTTTGCCATCCCCACAACAACCGAGTACCCCTTTGAGCTGTCCAGAAAGTTGCATTAGGGAAGTATAGTCCTTTTAACACTTGGCACCATAATGTGTCTTGGTTCTGGCTTAGTCGCCATGCTTGTTTGCCCAACATGGCCTGGTTGAAGTCCACGAGGTCTTTAAACCCTAGTCCTCATTTATCTTTTTTGGTTTAAGTAAGTCCTAGTTTTTCCAGTGAATTCCTTTGTGTTGCGCGTTTTGTTTCCACCAGAAGGCCGCTATTCTTTTCTCAATTGATCTGCATATTGAAATAGGGATCTTGAAAATAGACATGGCATAGGTAGGTAGAGCTTGGACAACCATTTTAAGTAGGACCTCTTTCCCAGCTTTTGAAGTAAGTTGCTCTTTCCACCCTTCTAGTTTTTTATCTACTTTTCCTAGTAACCCTGTAAACATCTGTTTTTTAGCCTGCCCCCAATTTGATGGCAATCCCAGATATTTCCCAGTTTTTTCAATTATAGGAACCCGTAATTCTGAAGCCAGATTTCTTTTTAATGTTTGGGGACAACTCTTTCCAAAGAAGATCTTGGACTTATTTAAATTTATGGCTTGGCCAGAACCATAACAGTAGTAATTTAGGATATTTGCCAAATTTTGGGCTTCACTAACCTTCCCTTCCAAGAAAAAAATTGCGTCATTCGCAAATAACAGGTGTGAGAGGATAGGGCAATTTGGATTTAACCTAATACCATGGATAGAACCATCATGCACAGCTTTTGACATTAGGGAGGATAAAATGTTGACCACAATAATGAAAAGGTACGATGAAAGGGGGTCACCTTGCCTTAATCCTCGTGTAGGCAAGAATTGTCAGCTTGAATCTCCATTGATCTTTACATTAAAGCTAGCAGAGGAAATGCAAAATTTAACTAGTGCTACCTATTGCTCGCAAAATCCCATTTGCAACATGCAATCACATAGGAAATCCCATTCTACCCTGTCATAAGCCTTTTGCATGTCCAGTTTTAAGACAATTTCAAATTTTCTCCTTCTTTTTCTGACCCTAATCTAATGTAGGACCTCCTGAACTATAAAAATATTATCTTGTATTTGGTGACCTCCAATAAAAGCACTCTGTTATGGGGAAATGATCGGTGGGAGCCAAGTATTCAAATGATTAGCCATAACCTTTGCAATTATTTTATAGCTAAAATTGCATAGGCTTATAGGCCTATATTCAGTAATGCTTTCAAGGGATGGCACTTTGGGGATGAGGACAATCTGAGTTTTGTTGAGGTTGGGATCAAACCTACCTTGAGTAAAGAAATCCTTTACCATACAGAATATGTCCTCATGAATGATAGACCAAGTGTTTTGGTAGAAGAGACCATTAAGACTATCTAAGCCCAGAGCCTTTGTTGCACCCATCTAAAACACAACATCTTTTACTTCCTCTCTAGTAATCGATTTTGTTAAATCTGCATTCATTGCCTCAGTAACTACCATAGGGCATTGATCAATAACAAGTCTATAGTCTCTCGACCCCACCAAGGCATATAAGGATCGATAGAAATCAGTTATGTGTTGCTAAATGATAACAGGGTCCCTGCTCCATTCCTGTTCAGTGATTTTCAAAATTGTAATTCTGTTTCGTTGTCTCCTATGAATGGTGGTGGCATGAAAAAACTTTGTGTTACGATCCCCCACTTCAGCCAATTAATGCGTGATCTCATCCCCCAGTACATTTCTTCTTGCCTCCAAAGTCCCTCCATTTGTTCTTTTATTTTCTTGTAGTCATATGCATTTTCAGCTCTTTCGGTGGAGTTAGTAAGGTCAATAAGTTTTGACCAGCAGTTATCCAGCCATGCCTGTTCCACCATTGTTGTGAAATCTGGATTAGTGAGCCAATATGCCTCAAATCTGAAATTTTTTTTGTCTTCGTACTCTAGGTGGTTCTGTACATAATAGGAGAGGGCTATGATCAGAACCAATAGCGGGAAAGGCAAAGACCTCAGCATGAGGGAATAGTACTCTCCAGTCCATATTACATAGCGCTCGATCCAGTTTCTTCTTAACTAACTCATCCCCTTCTCTGTTGTTTGTCCTTGTAAACATGTAGCCTTTACTTTCAATTTCCATGAGTGAATAGGAATCTATGAACTCGCGGAATGCCACTACCCGATATCTTTCCACATCTCTTCGCCCGACCTTCTCCCAATTGTATAATGCTTCATTAAAGTCGCCAATACATAAAGTATAAGGGCTATTTCTAGAACGAATAGCATGCCATAAGTTGATCCGTTATTGGAAGTTTGTTGGTGCATGTATGAATGAAATATGCATCATTGTTCCATTTTCCAGATCCTCGCACTCCGCCTCAAGTAATTTTGCACAGCTATAGGTCACTTGTACATTCACCTCATCATCCCATAATAAGGCAAGACCCCTAGCTATTCCCACTGGATTAACCACAAAGGAGTATCGATAATGAAGTCTCCTCTTGATGCGATCCACCACATCTTCTTTTTTTTATGTTTCCATTAAGAAAATTAGATTAGGCCTCTCACGAGCCACTATGGCTCTTAAGGACCGGACTGTCAAGGGAGTGCCTAGACCTTAACAGTTCCAGCTTAGGAGTTTCATGTTTGCTGTGGTGACTTATTAGGACTAGCCACCAAAGCCCCTGATTGTGACCCTTCCCATACCCGAATAGGTGTCTCGTGAGGTTCTCCATGTCAACTAGATTAGCTAGACTCCCCTTCTTTTCATAAGATGTGAAACGTTTCAATTTCTTTGTAACATGTTTCTTTCAAAGATGCTTTTTCCAGTTTCAATTGTCCTACCCCGTGCCATAACTTGTGGGAGATAAATTTTGCTCCAGTGGTTGCTGCACCCGTTTACCTTTGTGTGCTAGAGTATCGATTCCCCCTGATTGTTGTTCTTCTGGTTTGTATAGTATTATTGCCTAGTTGTTCTCATTGCATTTGTGGCTGTGCAGAGTGATAACAGCTGAAGGCATTGGAGTTTTAGGCACCATATCCTCCTCCTCCTAAGGCAAATCTAACACACCATAGAATTTGTGCCAGCAGGGGCTCTGCTCCTTTATTTTAGCTTTAAGCCACGAACCGTACCTTCTCGGTTTATCTTGAGGTAATCCTGGTTCTTCGTAAGAGATCTGCAGACATACAGTGGCATAGTGGCCAATGCTTTCGCAGGAATAGCAATAGTGAGGTAATCGTTCGTACTTAACATCTATCCACCATTTCTGACCTCCCAAATGTATGATAGTGCCTGTTTTTAGGGGCTTGAACAGATTCAAATGCACTTTAGCCTTTCTTATTTTTCGGGCATTATTGTTTCTTGCTTCTATCTTAACAGCCTCCACTATGCCTAGTTTACCAGCAACTGCCCTAATTGAATCTTCTATAATAGCAGCATGTGGGAGCCTTATTAAGTGCACCCAGAATGAGCAGTATGTGAAATTATAATAATGTTCCGGGATCTTAGGGTCCCTTTCTTGCAAGACTAGCAAATTACTGGCAAAAGACCAAGGGTCGGTTTGTACAACTCGCTTCCTCTCTTCATCGGTATTGAAGATGAACACATAAAACCCAGGTTTGATTACTTCACATTTAACATCCTCTATTCTCCATGCCTTACACATTGTAGTGAGAAATGCCTGAAAATTGACATTTGGCTTTGAAAATAGCTTTCCGTAGAGCAGAAATTCACCTACCCATTTTGCATTTTTAGAGGAGTGATCATCCAAGACAGTCAAGTCATCTTCAGCCCATAAATCCCCCATCACGTGTGTCTCTTCCATCTGAAATGTTAATGCAAGGATTTTAAGTTGGGAGTGAAGGGAGCTCTGATCTATAATTAGAGTAAGGTAACTAGAGCTGGGGCCGCTAAATATGAGTGAACCATTTCCTTTGTGGTGGGTAGCAAGGGGAGTGGAGAAGAAGTGAAAGGGTAAGGACAAGAGTGAAGAAGCCAAGGTATCCGGATGTTAATCTAGGAAAAAACTCGGATTGTAGCCATTGTTGTGTAATCCGAGTGAAATCTAGGGTTAGGGTTTCAGTTGGGGAGGGGAAGCTATCACCTTAGGGATAGAGAGAAACTCACCCAAGGTGAGAGAGTTTTTCGTACAGACACTCAATTAGAAGATAGGTTGATTTGTTGTAAACACTGCAAAATCCACAAGGGTCACATTCTTTTTTTATTGTAATCGGCAAGTCATTTAACCCTAAAAACGGATGTTTACAGTTTTGGGGTTGTTCTCCTGGAGATCTTCATGGGCTCCAGGGTGATAAGGAAACATTCCAATGGGGCCACCAGGAACCTCGCGCAATGGGCGGAACCCTACTTGAAGGACAAAGTGAAGTTGCACCATGTCATAGGAAGAAAGCTCAAGAGGAACTTCCTTCCGCGAGAAGCCCACAAGTTTGCAGAATCATCCTCAAATGCCTCTATTTGGACCCAAAGAGTCAACCGGTGATGGCCGAGGTTGTATTTAGACCATAGGAAATCCAATGCGCGAGCGACCATGATCAGCCAAGCTCCGGCATCTCTACGCAACCTAGAAGCGGCCTCTAACAGCAAGGACATGTTCAGAAAGCCAGAAGAAGCGACAGCAGTAGCTCCGGATGGAAGTAAATAGGCAAGCTGACGTAAATCGAGGTGACCGCTTCCTATTGATTGTTTGTATTTGACCCAATTGTTAAAATGTTCGTGTAAATCTTGTCAAGTTTTTGCAGCTCCATTTCTACCCGAATCTGTCGTTTCGGAGTTTAGATCGAAGCCTCCGATCATATAATATATGAGAGGGAAATTGTCCCGAGAATGTCTCGAATTCAGGGTCCGTCTGGCAGCCAGGCCACACCGATTGCCGGACCTCGGCCTAGAAAAGCACGAAAGCTTTTCGGTCCAGAAAAATAGCAATAACGAGCAACATGCATGTAGGTAACTCCGCTGATTGTAAATCTCGTTTTTTTTTTTCGGGTGACCCGCCCATAACTTCTATGGAGGAGAGCAAAATGGTAAAATCTGCCATTATCATTGGTCGAGACCTTGTAACATATAACTACTCAACTGTTGTGATAACCGAGATTAGTACTTTTTTGAACCTAATGAACTTACAGAAGTGTATATTGGCTATTGGATAATGTGGTCTGATGTAAATATCTGTGTTGTTCAGCGGTTCGATCCACCAGACTTATGTACATTGGGAGTATCTAACAATCTTTTTCTGAAAATTTGTCCGACCCGCTTGGTTCATTGTAAATTTCATCTTTAGAAAGGTAAAAAAAAATCAGGGAGCCGTTATTTGATAAAGTCCCGTCGGGTTTTACCAGGCCGAACCTGCCCAACTGAGAATGGGCCTTCTCGATCCATCGGGTCCACCATCGAGACTTCTTCTTCTTCCCCCTCCTCTTTAATTTGCTGTCAGATTACGTCAAGTTCTTCCCAACAATTATGCCTAACGCGGACGTTACGACGGTTCCTGTCTAAGCACGGCACGAGCAACTTTGCATTCGTTTGCAATGTTCTGCTGCGCCTTGGCATGTGCATTCGTTCCATATCTCTGCTTTTGTTGTCGTTGGTTTCTTGAATGGGTCCTGTTGATTCTCGAGCGTAGACGCATAGTGTATGAGAATGCATGAAAGAAGAGGGCTTTATACGCATCGAAAACAAATCCCATTATTGGATATCAGTGAAGTTGGATTACAATCTAGAACTGGGAGCCAAAATATATATACTTCTATCCACGCCCATTGACACGCTGTTTGTAATATCTTGCAATTTATGCTTATTGCGAAAAGGAGAAAATTACTAGAGGTTTACATGATTTAGTTTGAGTGTCAATACATATTTCATGAGGAAAACCCCTGAAGAAATCTACTATGAATCTGAAGAATACAGTGTTTAAAATAAAACACTGTTTACAATCACTCAAGTATTTCTTGGCTCTAGATTACATCCAAAACAAATCCATTATCTTACAATCTCTCATAAAGAGCATAAAAAAAAAAAAACTCAAAGAGAAGATTCAATACCGCCCTTGTTTGCTCTACTATATTTGATATCACATATGCATATAATATTCCTATTCAAAATAGGAAACACCTTTTAGAAAACTTAGTCAAGTTAGGATATCTACTCAAATCCAAGACATATTCTCAACATAGTTGTCATTCGAGTAAGTTCCAATCGACCAAGCTATCAACTACAACATTTGGACATATTCTTTTATGTCAACAATAATATATATATTGAATTAAATGACTTCTTTTTTTTTTTTTGCAAGTCATTTTTTTCTCTTTCACATTGAAAAGTCCTTTTCAAAAATATTTTGACGTGTCCTCTCGATGACTCCTTATTAGATCACATGTGTAGGTATTGTTCTTAATAACTTGGTTAGTTAAAATCAAACTTATCCAAGCTCTAAATGCTCCACGAAACAAGCCAAGAAACCGATAAAAAAACAAAAAGATGCCAAGAGAAAAGAGAACCCAATAAATTTGCAGGTCTTACCTAGTAGCCCTCGTAGCGAGAGAGAGAGAGAGAGAGAGAGAGAGAGACGGGGCCAACCTTGCACATAATTTGATACCCCATGCAAAAAGTTCATTAAATTTGCTTTCCATTTTGCTGTCAATCTATCAAATTTGAAGGCCCTCGTGATGTTCCAAACCCATCGACTATGCAACCCAAAAAACAATGACTGCCTGGCTGGCCTAGCCAGCCAATTTGTAGGGGAGTATATACCTCCCATTCCTCCATAGGATAAATAATTTTCCTAATTTGATGATAATGATAATCATTTCCCATAATGTATCAAGCCCAGCAAGTAACCAGTGGTTTCTACAGCTGGACAGCTGGTTTTGTGATTCAATGCCTAGGAGCCTCCAAATTATCTCTCTCACTACCCGTTTGCAACTTTAGAAGCAAAACCAGCAATTTATTTTTTTAAGCCAAGAAATGTGAGCTTTGTTTGGGAAGAAGGTGAGTATTTATGTATTCAATGCAATCCAAGCAAAACAATATATAGCATTAGGGAACCCCAAAGTATTTAGGGTTAATATCGCAAAAAACCCCAAACAGGTATACATGTAATAAATTTATCCAAAATTAATTTTTTGATCACGAAAAACACCAAACGAGTACACCTATGACAAATTAATCCCAAATGATCACAAAAAATCGTAAACTGATACAAATATGACAAATTTATCCAAAATGAATTTTTTGACAGCCAAAAAACCTCAAATTAGTACATTTATGACCATACATTAAATTGAATTAAAAACACAAAAAATATAAAATTGGTAAAACAATGACAAACGGAGAGTAAAACCTTAAATCAATACATTAGTCAACTATCACATATCATCTAACTCAGCAATTTGATAATAAAATTGAACGGAAATTAATATATAGTAAATTTGTTAGAGGTGTACTAGTTTCAAATTTTTGGTAATAAAAAAATGGTTTGGGATAAATTTGTCACAGTTGTACCAATTTAAGATTTTTCGTAGTATTAATGAAAGTATTTATAGTACTCCATTCAAATATTATTTTATTGACTAATGCTACATTGTAAGCACGCAATAAAGAATTGAAGCAGCGTTTTTTTGGGAGTTTGGGACAAGTTAACGTTGATAATTATTTATAAGATAAATTGAAGCAAAGCAGGTCATACCCCCCCCCAAAAAAAAAAAAGAAAGAAAAAGAGCTAAGCAAGAAAAGACATGGGAGCCGGTGACGCTTCGCTAATTTTTTTTTTTAAATATGATAAAAGGAAAAACAAAAACAAAAAGAGAAGCGTTTCCCAATTTAATTGGGGTAAAAGCAACAATAAATTAAAGCAAGAAGCTACGTAAACGACGGTGAAGAAACTTCTCCTAACCTTCCCATCGTCCTGCATGATGATGACCAACTCGTTAGCTTTCACGGAAATGATGGACGCCCGGAAGAATCAATGCTTTTTGACAGATGAAAGCTCCCTGAGGTGCACCAATCACCGGCCTTGTCGTATTTGAAAAGTCAAAACATTCCTTCAAAATTCTCTCGCTTCTTGCTCTTTTTCTCCTTCTGTTTTTCCTTTTTTCAGCTCATCAGAAATCGAGCTATTCCAACGCGGAGGGCGCGTGCTAGCTGTCCTTCTCATTCCACCATGCCACCTTCCACCTTCGCCAAAACAACCTAGTCATCAAGCTCTCACATATTACCCACACTAGGATGGTCATTATCTAATGTGGAGCACACCGTTTCCGTTGCTTTGTAGGCATTGCTCCACTGCACGCCCAATTTCTCCCCCTATAAATGCGCTCCCTCTTGCCTATTCCATTACCACCTCGCACGCATCAGCAACAATACTCTTCTATCTCTTCTTTTGTCTATATCACTCTGTTGGCTCTAATAGTTGTACATTTGGGAAGATGGCGAAGCTTGCTATGGCAACTTTTCTTCTGGTGGCTTTACTCCTCAGCTCCTCCTTCTTTGACGCCACCATGGCCGGTTCAAGTCAAACTCCTATCTCAATCTCTCCTGGGCGTTTCAGCATTTTTGTTGGGATGGTCCTTTTCAAATTTCTACATACTGAATGTGAGTTTTGTTGGTTTTGTGGGTTTCGAAGGCTTTTGCAACTCTAAGTGCGCAGTGAGGTGCTCGAAGGCGGGAAGAAAGGATCGGTGCTTGGAGTACTGCGGAATTTGCTGCGAAAAATGTCAGTGCGTCCCGTCCGGGACGTATGGCAACAAGGATGAGTGCCCTTGTTACCGGGACATGAAAAACTCCAATGGACAGCCCAAGTGCCCTTAATGTGGTCCTTTTCTCGTTATTTAGTGTGGCCAGTACGAATATTTTGCGGTGTCTATGATTATCCAGTCACGGGTACGTTGTCCATAATGTTGGTGATGTGATGATTCTGTGTAATAATACCGTGGGGTGTATTTCTGTTTTCCTTTTATTTTATTTATGATATTGTCCCTTTTATCGTGTTTACTGTGAACCACATAAAGAATAAATCTCTCCAACCTTCTCACGAATATTACCATGTATTCTTAGGGAAGTTTCGGGGAAAACCATGGACGTATATTATAAGTACATAAAAGCAACACATGACATGTGATGCAGTTCAATGAAGTGATCAAGCATTGCGATTTGTATCCAGAGCGGTGATCATCCATCTCAAAAGCTTCTATGTGTGACGGTTGAAATGGGAAAATGACCAAACTATAATAGACACGAATGGAATTCTATTGCGGAGGTGGCTAGCGAGTCATGTGTGTATATATAGTTATGACAGATCAACAGAATCCTTCGATTTTTTCGCCAATGATTCTATTCAAAATTAATTTTTTGGGCACAACAAGAATTCACAGATTTTTGAGTCATGTGTAATAGCCATTGATAATTTTTCCTAACAAATGTAGTGAAACAATGCGGAAGAAACAGTTAACATTAAATGGATAATTGCAACCAAATAGGGAAGAGACTTTAGCAATCCTTAGAGGAATTATCTATCCTCATGGAGTGAGACTATCTTCTTTTGGGCCATATTTCCTAAATGCAAAATCCACACCAACCTAGTAATATTATCCATTCCATTTATATATATGAAGTGTCTTTCGACCCATGACTCAAGCCTTTTTTTTAATCAATTCCACTTTGTCCATTTCAAAGACAGGATATGAGGACCGAAGAAATTGTAGAATGCCTATTCCGCTATTACTTTATAAGAAACAAAGAAAAAAATGGGACTCGTGTATGTTGCTCTTTGCATTATATGAAGGAACATTTGACTATTTCTTTCAAAGGAATCGAAGAGGTCCAAATAGGTCTTTGCAAATGCGCTAGATCTTGGAAGACCAACGAACAAATCTGGTACGTGGTCTTTCTATATACATCTACAAACTTGATTGACAGCACTCAAATGAAATATGGAATCGCTACTTAAGCAAGTGAGCAAATCAAATCAAAACTAGCCCAGTGAACATGAAAATTATGATATTCAACACAAAATATAGAAAGAAATTTAAGGCAAGCCCACTCCTTCGCTAATCAAATGTTTTCATTTCTTTCCATTTCTTTCCCTTTCATTATATCAAGTCGGTTGGCCAAAATTCAGATATCATTTAATCTCTGAAAGGAGCCCTTCCAAGCTCGCTGTTAAAGAGAACCATTGACATCTGAACCTTCATTGACAGGTCAATTTCGGTAAAAATTCAAGGCTCGAGATTCCTGCTGACTACAGAGCTCGTTCCTTGGCCCAAAAAGAGTCATTTAAGTGTCATTAAGTCCCATTTGTATATTGAGACTAAGAGCATTCCATTTCATTTGAATTTGGATATCGTTTTCTTAATAAATCAAGGGTTGAATTTTATATCAAACCTAAAAAGTCAACTTTAGGTCAACATGTCAAATCATGTAAAAATCAGAATTATGTGTCAATTCAATGTTTGCATGTGTAATTAGGCTTTTCGTTCCAAATTTTCATAAAAATATAAAGGGTTGACTTTTTGGTCAACACGTGAACTTTGACCTTCGATTAAACAATTCCAAAATTCATTTGTTTAATTCCTTTGTTAAACATTTAATTTTGGGACCAAGAAAACTGAAGATTTTGAGTCAAATTTTTTAGAATTCCAAACGTGGAAGGGAGAGTTAACGTTTGGAATTGAATTTGAGGCGAGGGTGATTTTTTACCATAAAGTCAACGTACAAATTTTAGCCTCCAATTCCAATGCGCCATAATTTACACGAGCATAAGCAAGGCAATCAAACATACTCATTTAGGTGTAATCAGCAGACTTACTTGTCCATGTTTGTCAAGAGTTTTCCAATCATTTTCTAGTGATGGTAATTAGTTCTTTAACCAACAAGCGGTATTTAGTGCTTTGACCTATAAATTTATACATAATCCTATATTGGAGGGCAAAGATCAAGTTCTCTTCAATATGATTATGTTCGTCAGTTTTGTGAGTCCGTTTAGCTGTTGTATGTATCAACAGTGTGATATTTCACCACACATTCCTTTGCACCAAATTGGCCAAGCTCCTCATAATAGAATTCCAACCCATTGTTAGTTTTCAAGCACATGATCTTCCTTTCTATCTACTTTGCAACCATCACTTTTCACGACTCGAACTAACCAAGAACCTTGCTCTTGTGTTTAAGAAAATAAATCCAAATTTTCCATGACACATGATCAACAAAGGACAACACATACCTATTACCACCCTTGGATGGAACTTGAGAGGGTCCCCATAAGTCCGAGTGTGTGTAGCTTATAATTTCTGAGGTTCAATGAACTACTGAACTTCACTCTCCCTTGACTACCTATGTTGCAACATTCAAAAATTTCAGCTTCTTAATTTTTGGTCACCTCCTAGTAGACCGCTTTGACTCAAAGTAATCATCTCCCTCTCTCTCACGTGTTCAAGTCTCATGTGTCACAACAATGTCATATCCTGACATGAAGCATCGAAGAATCTAGTAGATGAGCCAATCATTGTCATTCTCTAAAGGAGATAGAACCTACAATCCATCTTCCAAGAACCCAAAACCCAATATATGTGTGTCCCTTTATCTGTTTCTTTCCTCTGCAACCTTTAAAGTCTCCAAATGAGGAAAGTAAGGGCACACCAAATCAAAGTCCAATTAGGACTTTTCTTTTATGCCTCATCCAATATGGACGGCAGTCTATATCCTTCAATTGGGTTGGGTTCATACATGGGATCAAACTTGAGACATAATTTAACATTTTCTCGTAACATCTTTTGCCACTCTTTAGAAGACAATGCGGACTTTACCTCTTCTAGGGTAATTGTAGTTTGCCCTACTAGCAATGAATCAATATAATGTTCTAAAGAAAAGATGCCAACAACATCATGTCTTGTTTCTCATCAAGCAAGGCCTTATTAACATTCTTCAAGTCTATCATAAGCTTATTAAACTCATCTAAATAGGCTTTGATAGATGTACCTTCAACCTTGCAGATTGAAACATCCGTTTCAACATAAACAAGCAATTGTTCAAACTCTACATCAGATAAAGTGTTTGAAGTTTTGCCCAGAATACTGCAACATCCTTCCCTTCGGCCACTTTAATCAATACCTAAGGCCATAGATTCAAAATAATTATGCTTTTCGCCATCCCCATCAACTCTACCATATCGGCTTCTTTCATCACTTTTGGCAATTTGTCTTTGCCATCTTGCATCTTTGCCAAACATTGAATTGTAAATAAAAAGGCACAGATCTTAATGCTCTAGAATGCAAACTTGTTCATCCCATTGAATTTCTCTATTTAATTTTGCTCCAAACATGATTGTAGCAACAAAATTTCCAAACAATGGACAAACAAGCAAAGACACCAAATCAATTCTAGAACCTTAATTTTAGCTCTGATACCAATTGTAATGAAAAGAACGCAGAAGCTAATGGATTTTGCGATTAATGTTTAACATGAGAAGGACTAAATTACTAGAGAAATTAATAAGAAACAATAAAGAACATTGGAGATTTATGTGATTTGGTCCAAGTGACAATACCTACTTTACAAGGAGAGTCATGCAAAAATCTACTATGAATTTGAAGAATACAATGTTTACAATTGCCTAGCCCTAGATTACACTCAAAGGAAACACATAAGTATTATCTTACAATCTCTCACAAGTAACTTCTCAGAAAAATTCAGAGAGAATCTAATACTGCTCTTGTTTGCTCTGATGTATCTGATATCAAAGTAAAATTTTAATCTCTTATAGATGTATATAATAGTCATTCAAGATAAGAAACCCTTTTAGGAAATTTACTTAAACTAGGAAATCTATTCAAAGCTAATTCAAGCAGACTATAGTCGACCAAGCTACCGACTTTAACATTTGGACTTTTTTTTGTGTGTCAACAATGAATTAAATGACGGTTTCCGTTGTGCAGGTAAGAGCATGCAATTAGACGTAAGAACCGGATAAAAGACCACCCAATAAATTATTGCGTATCTAGCTGAGATCTTCCTTTCCAAGGAAAGGTTCGCAACAGCTGTGCGTGAATCGACTCAACTTCTATTCAAAGCGGCAAAGTCGTCCACCAAAGTCACATGATATTGCCACAATTAATATCGTCTGGTGACGGGGCCAACCTTTCACATATTTTGATACCACATGCAAAAAGTTAATTCAGTTTGCTCTCCATATTTCTCTCAAACTATCAAATTCAAGGCTCTCAAGACGTTCCAAACCCATCGGCTATGCATCCCAAAAAACAATTAATTTGTAGGGGAGTATATGCCCCCCATTCCTCTATGGAATAAATAATTTTTATCAAAATGGATCAACTTAACTGGTTTGGCTCCAACACCTACATACCAAGCCCAAGTTCAAATCACGCTATTGACATTCCCCTTTGATAGGTGATTTTTAAATTAACTACAAGACTTTATAGCTGTGTGGCATGCCCTACCCTTGGCATGGGTAACCTCCACTCCTCCTAAACTTTTTCGTAGATATATATATGTATGTATAAAATATAGTTTTCCTAATTTGATGACAATGTTAATTATTTCCCGTAAATAGTATCACACCGAGCTAGCAACCGGTGGTTCCTCCAGCTGGACTGCTGGTTTTGTGATTCTATTCCTGGGAGCCCATAAACGATCTCACTCTTAACACGCTTTGCCACTTCAAAAGCAAAACCAGCAATTTTTGTAGTCTTCACGCGTATTATTTTGGTGGATACGCTTTTAAGCCAAGGAATGCGAGGTTTGCTAGGGAAGAAGGTGAGTATCTATGCATTCTAGGCAAGCCAAGCAAAACAATATGTCATGTTAAGTCAAGGTGAGCATGGTTTCAGGGTAAAACGTGGAACCTAAGAAACAGATCTGTGGGAACCTGTCCGATTCTAGGTTCCAAAATATGCATGATGATGGTCAACTCATTAGCTTTCAGAGAAGGGCATTGGTAATGGACGCTCGGAAGAATCAATGATGTTATACAGATGAAAGCTCCCTCGGATAGACCAATCACCGGGCCGTATTTGCAAAGTCAAAACATTCCTTCAAGAATTTTCTTGACACACACGAAGTGCGTTGAGTAACAAGCTTGGTTATTCACAATTCTCTCGCTTCTTGTCCTTTTCTTCCTTCTGTTTTTCCCTCTTCACCAGCTCATCAGAAATCGAGCCATTCCAACGCGGAGAGCGCAGCGCTAGCTGTCCTTCTCATCCCAGCATGTCACCTTCCACCTTCGCCAAAACAACCTAGTCATCAAACAAATCTGGTGCTCTCACATATTACCCACACTAGAATCGTCATTATCTAACGTGGAACACATCGTTTTCGTTGCTTTGTAGGCATTATTCCACTACACGCCCAATTTCTCCCTCTATAAATGCCCTCCCTCTCGCCTATTCCATCACCACCTTGCACACATCAGCAACGAGACTCTTCTATCTCTTCTTTTGCCTTTTTCTCTCTGATCGCTCTCTGATCTTACGCATACATATATACACGCCATTCCTGTAATAGCTGTACATTTGGGAAGATGGCGAAGCTTGCTTTGGCAACTTTTCTTCTTGTGGCTCTTCTCCTCAGCTCCTCCTTCTTTGACGCCACCATGGCCGGTTCAAGTAAAACTCCTATCTCAATCTCTCCTGGGCGTTTCAGCATTTTTGTTGGGATGGTCTTTTTTAAATTTCAATATACTGAATGTGAGTTTTGTTGGTTTTGTGGGTTTCAAAGGCTTTTGCAACTCTAAGTGTGCCGTGAGGTGCTCGAAGGCTGGAAGAAAGGACCGGTGCCTGGAGTACTGCGGGATTTGTTGCGACAAATGTCAGTGCGTCCCGTCCGGGACGTATGGCAACAAGGATGAGTGCCCTTGTTACGGGGACATGAAGAACTCCAAGGGACAGCCCAAGTGCCCTTAATGTGGTCCTTTTCTCGTTATTTAGTATGGCTAATATGAATATTTTGCTGCGTCAATGATTATGCAGTCACGGGTACGTTGTCCATATTGTTGGGGATGTGATGATTCTGTGTAATAATACCGTGGGTTGTATTTCTGTTTTCCTTTTTTTATTTATGATATTGTCCCTTTTACCATGCTTATTGTGAACCGCATAAAGGATATATCTCTACCAAAGTTCCTCACGAATATTACCACGTATTCTTAGGAAAGTTTCGGGGAAAACCATGGATATATATTATAAGTACATAAAAGCGACACATGACATGTGATGCAATTCAATGGAGTGATCATGTACTGCGATTTGTATCCTCCAGAGCGGTGATCATCCGTCTCAAAAGCTTCTATGTGTGACCGTTGAAATGGAAAATTGACCAAACTAAAATAGACGAGAGTGGAATTCTGTGCGGAGCTAGCTACCGAGTCATGTGTGTGTATATAGTTATGACAAATCAATAGAATCATTCGATTTTTTTTGCCAGTGATTTTATCCAAAATTAATTTTTTGGGCACAACAAGAATTTGCAGATTTTTTAGTCATGTATAATAGCAATTGATAACTTTTCCGAACAAATGAAGTGAAACAATGCGGATAAAACAGTTAAAAATATATGGATAATTGGAAACAAATAGGGAAGAGACTTTAGCAATCCTTAGAGCAATTATCTATCATGTCAATGATAAAATAAATCCTCATGGAGTGAGATTATCTTCTTTTGGGCCATATTTCCTAAATGCAAAATCCACAAACCAACCTAGTAATATTATCCATTGCATTTATATTTATGAAGTGTCTTTCGACCCATGACTCTAGCCTTTTTTTTAAAACTAATTCCACTTTATCCATTTCAAAGACAGGATATGAGGACCTAGGACATTATAGAATGCATATTCCACTATTACTCTATTAGAAACAAAAAATTTTTTTGGGACTCGTGCATGTTGCTCTTTGCAATATATGAGAGAACATTTGACTATTTCTTTCTAAGGAATCGAAGAGGTCCAAATAAATCTTTGCAAATGCGCTTGATACCGTTTAGCTTGGAAGACCAACGTCCAAATCTGGGACGTGATCTTTCTATATACATCTACAAACTTGATTGACAGCACTCAAATGAAATAAGGAATCTCTACTTTAGCGAGTGAGCAAATCAAAACTAGCCTAGTGCACATGAAAATTATGATATTCAATATAAAATTGATAGAAAGAAATTTGAGGCAAGCTCACTCCTTCGCTAATCCAATGTTGTTTTCATTTCTTTCCCTTTCATTATGTCAAGTTAGTTGGGCAAAATTCAGATATCATTCAATCTCTGAAAGGAACCTTTTTGAGCTCCCTCTTAAAGAGAACTCTGTTGACATTTGGATTTTCACTTACAGGTCAATTTCGGTAAATTTCAAGGCTTGAGATTCCCGCTCACAACAGACCTCATTCCTCGGCCAAAAAGAGTCTTTAAGTGTCATTAGAGACTAAGAGCATTCCATTTCATTTGAATTTGGGTATAGTTTTCTCGATAAATCAAGGGTTGAATTTTATATCAAATCTAAAAAGTCAACTTTAGGTCAAATTACGTGTCAATTCAATGTTTGCATGTGTAGATAGGCTTTTACATTCCAAATTTTCATAAAATGATCAAGGGTTGACTTTTTTGGTTAACATTTGAACTTTGACCTTTGATTAAACAATTCCAAAATTCATTAGTTTAATTCCTTTGTTAAACATTTAATCTAGGGACCAAGAAAACTGAAGATTTTGAGTCTTAACTTTTTAGGATTCCAAACGTGGAAGGGACCGTTAACGTTGGGAATTGAATTTGAGGCGAGGGTTGAATTTTTACGATAAAGTCAATGTACACATTTTAGCCCACAATTCCAATGCGCCATAACTTACACTAGCATAAGCAAGGCAATCAAACATACTCATTTAGGTGTAATCAGCAGACTTAGTTGTCCATGTTTCTCAAGAGTTTTCCAATCAATTCCTAGTGATGGTAATAAGTTCTTTAACCAACAAGCGGTATTCACTGCTTCGGCCTATAAATCTATACATAATCTTGTATTGGAGAGCGTAGATCAAGTTCTCTTTAATATGATTATGTCATTAGTTTTGTGAGTCCATTTAGCTATTGTGTCATCAACAATGCGATGTTTCACTACGCATTCCTTTGCACCAAACTAGTTAAGCTCCTCGTAATAAAATTCCAACCCATTGTTAGTTTTCAAGCCCATGATCTTACTTTCTATCTACTTTACAACCATCACTTTTCACGACTTGAACTAACCAAGAACCTCACTCTTGTGTTTAAGAAAATAAATCCAAATTTTTTGTGACACTTCATCAACAAAGGACAACACATACCTAGTACCACCCTGGCTAGAACTTGAGAGGGTCCCCATAAGTTTGAGTGTGCATAGCCTATAATTTATGAGGTTCAATAAACTACGGAACTTCACTCTCCGCTGACTACCTATGTTGCAACATTCAAAAAGTTTAGCTTCTTAGTTTGGTCACCTCTTAGTAGACCACTTTGACTCATAATCATCTCCCTCTCACTCACGTGTTCAAGTCTCATATGTCACAACAATGTCATATCTTGACATCAAGCGTCAATAAATCTAGCAAATGAGCCCATCATTGTCATTCTCTAAAGGAGATAGGACCCGCAATCTATCTTCCAAGAATCCGAAACACAATATACATGTCCCTTTATCTGTTTTTTTCTTTGCAACCTTTAAAGAAAGGCTTATAGAGTCTCCAAATAAGGAAAGTAAGGGCACACCAAATCAAAGTCCAATTAGGACTTTTCTTTTACACCTCATCCACTATGGATGGCAGTCTATATCCTCCAATTGGGTTGGGTTCACACATGGGATCAAACTTGAGACATAATTTAACATTTTCTCGTAACATCTTTTGCCACTCTTTAGAAAACAATGCAAACTTTACCTCTTCCAAGGTAATTGTAGTTTGCCCTACTAGCAATGAATCAATATAATGTTTTAAAGAAAAGATGCCAACAACATCATGTCTTGTTTCTCATCGGGCAAGGCCTCGTTAACGTTCTTCAAGTCCATCATAAGCTTATTAAACTCATCTAAATAGGCTTTAATAGATGTACCTTCAACCATGCAGAACCGAAACATCCTTTTCAGCATAAACAAGCAATTTTTCAAACTCTATATTAGATAAAGTGTTTGAAGTTTTTCCCACAATACCATGACATCCTTCCCTTCAGCAACTTTATTTAATACCTAAGCTGATAGATTCAACAAAATTATGCTTTTTGCCATCTCCATCGACTCTACCTTATCGGCTTCTTTCATCGCTTTTAGCAATTTGTCTTTGCCATCTTGCATCTTTGCCAAACCTTGGGTTGTTAATAGGGCATAGATCTTAATGCTTCAGAACCCAATCTTGTTCATTCCATTGAATTTCTCCATCTCAAATTTCACTCCAAACAAGATTGTAGCAACAAAATTTCCAAACAATGGACAAATAAGGGAAAACACCAAATCAATTCTAGAACCTTAATTTTAGCTCTGATACCAATTGTATTGAAAAGAATGTGAAAGCTAATGATTTTGCAATTAATGCTTAACATGAGAAGGACTAAATCAGTAGAGAAATTTATAAGAAACAGTACAGACCACTAGAATGAATTTTGCAATTAATGCTTAACATATGAGAGAGAGAGAGAGAGAGAGAGAGAGAGAGAGAGAGAGAGAGAGAGAGAGAGAGAGAGGAGAGAGAGAGAGAGCTGTAAGAACCAGAACCAGACGTAAGAACCAGATAAAAGACCACCCAATAAATTATTGCGCATCTAGCTGAGATCTTCCTTTCCAAGGAAAGGTTCGCAACAGCTGTGGGTGAATCGACTCAACTTCTATTCAAAGCGGCAAAGTTATTAAAAGTTACATGATATTGGCACAATTGACATCGTCAAGTGACAGGGCCAACCATTCACATATTTTGATACCACGTGGAAAAAGTTAATTAAGTTTGCTTTCCATTCTTCTCTCAAACTATCAAATTTCAAGGCCCTCTTGACGTTCCAAACCTATAGTTTATGCATCCCAAAAAACAATGAATACTTGGCCGGCCTAGCCCAGTGGTCGTAAATACCCCCCATTCCTCCATGGAATAAATAATTTTTGTCAAAATGGATTAATTTAGTTGGTATGGCTCCAACACTCTACATACCGTGCCCAAGTTCAAATCACGCTATTGATAGTCCCCTTTGATAGGTGATCTTTAAATTGACTATAAGACTTTCTAGGTGTGTGGCATGCCCTACCATTGGCATGGGCAACCTGCACTCATCCTAAACTTTTTCATATATATAAATAATTTTCCTAATTTGATGACAATAATAATTATTTTCCGTAAATGGTATCAAACCAAGCTAGCAACCAGTGGTTCCTATAGCTGGACTGCTGGTTTTGTGATTCTATTCCTAGGAGACCATGAATGATCTCACTCTTAACACGCTTTGCCACTTTAAAAGCAAAACCAGCAATTTTTGTAGTCTTCACGCGTATTATTTTGGTGGATACGCTTTTAAGCCAAGGAATGCGAGCTTTCATAGGGAAGAAGGTGAGTATCTATGCATTCTATGCAAACCAAGCAAAATAATGTCATGTTAAGTCAGAGTGAACATGGTTCTAGGGTAAAACTTGGAATCTGAAAATCAAATCCGTGGGAACTTGTCCGGTTTCAGGTCCCAAGATATGCATGATGATGGCCAACTCATTAGCTTTCACGGAAAGGCATTGGTAATGGACGCTCGGAAGAATCAATGATGTTTTACAGATGAAAGCTCCCTCGGATAGACCAATCACCGGGCCGTATTTGAAAAGTCAAAACATTCCTTCAAGAATTTTCTTGAAACAGACAAGGGCGTTGAGTAACAAGTTTGATTATTCTCAATTCTCTCGCTGTTTGTCCTTTTCTTTCTTTGTTTTTTTCCCTTTTTACCAGCTCATCAGAAATCGAGCCATTCCAACGCGGAGAGCGCAGCTAGCTGTCCTTCTCATCCCAGTATGTCACCTTCCACCTTCGCCAAAACAACCTAGTCATCAAACAGATCTGGCGCTCTCACATATCACCCACACTAGGATCGTCATTATCTAAAGTGGAGCTAAACTGGCGCTCTCACATTCCATTACACGTCCAGTTTCTCCCTCTATAAATGCCCTCCCTCTCGCCTAGTCCATTACCACCTTGCACACATCAGCAACAAGACTCTCTCTCTTCTTTTGCCTATTTCTCTCTGTTCGCTCTCTGATCTTACACGTGTAGCTGCCTATTCGGGAAGATGGCGAAGCTTGCTTTGGCAACTTTTATTCTGGTGGCACTTCTCCTCGGCTCCTCCTTCTTTGACGCCACCATGGCCGGTTCAAGTAAAACTCCTTTTATCTCAATCATTTGTTGGGACGGTCTTCTTGAAATTTTTATTGAATGTGAGTTTTGTTGGTTTTGTGGGTTTCGAAGGCTTTTGCGACTCCAAGTGCGCGGTGAGGTGCTCGAAGGCAAGAAGGAAGGAGCGGTGCCTGGAGTACTGCGGGATTTGCTGCGACAAATGTCAGTGCGTCCCGTCCGGGACGTATGGCAACGAGGATGAGTGCCCTTGTTATCGGGACATGAAAAACTCCAAGGGACAGCCCAAGTGCCCTTAATGTGGTCTTTTTCTCGTTGTATAGTATGGCCAATATGAATATTTTGCTGCGTCTATGATTATGATTCTGGGTAATAATACTGTGGATTGTATTTCTGTTTTCTCTTTTTTTGGTGATATCTTCCCTTTTGTCGTGTTAATTGTGAATCACAGAAAGGATAAATCTCTATATACCCTCTTTACAAGACACAAATATTACCACGTGTTCTTAGAGAAATTTCGGGGAAAACCATGGACATATATTATAAGAACATCAAAGCGACACATGACGTGATGCAATTTAATAGAGTGATCATGCCTCGTGATTTGTATCCTGAGTGGTGATCATCAATGTCAAAAGCTTCCACATGCGACCCTCCAAATTTAAAAATGACCAAACTAAAGTAGACAAGGATTATCTGTTGGGAAGCTAACTAGTGAGTCGTGTGTGTGTCTATATAGAGAGAGAGAGTGCGTGTGTGTTAGTACTTTCATTTTGCTGATTTTTAATTATATTACAGTCATTGCTAACTTTTCCTAAGAAACGAAGTGAATCAATGCGGAAGAAACAGTTAAATAACTTGGAAACATATAGGGGAGTGACATTAGCGAGCCTAAGAGCAATAATCTATCATGTCAATGGTAAAAGGACTCCTCATTGAGTGAAAGTGACTTCTTTTGGGCCATAGTAAGTAAATGCAAAATCCACACCAACCTAGTAATATTATCCATTGCATTTATATATATGAAGTGTCTTTTGACCCATGATTCAAGCCCTTTTTGCTTTTTTTACCAATTCCACTTTATCCATTTCACAGACAGGGTATGAGGACCTAGAAAATTGGAGAATGTATATTCCGCTATTATTTAATTAATAATAAAGGAAAAAAGGGAGTCGTGCATGTTGGTCTTCGCATTATATCAAGAAACATTTGACTATTTCTTTCATAGGAATCGAAGAGGCCCAAATAGGTCTTTGCTAATGCGCTAGACACCGTTCAGCTTGGAAGACCAACGTCCAAATCTGGTACGTGACCTTTCTATATACATCTACAAGCTCGATTGACAGCACTCAAATGAAATGAGGAATGGCTAGTTAAGCGAGAGAGCAAACCAAAACTAGCCTGGTGCACATGTAAATTATGATATTCAATATAAAATTGATAGAAAGAAATTCAAGGCAAGCTCACTCCTTCACTAATCCAATCTCATTTTCATTTCTTTCCATTTCTTTCCCTTCCATTATGTCAAGTTGGTTGGCCAAAATTCAAATATCATTTAATTTTTGAAAGGAACCCTTCCGAGCTCCCTCTTAAAGAGAAGCAATTGTTAACATCTGTATTTTCACAAATAGGTCAATTTCGGTAAAAATTCAAGGCTCAAGATTCTTGCTCCTGACTAAGCTCGTTCCTCAACCAAAAAGAGTCATTTAAGTGTCATTGGGTCCAATTTGTATATAGAGACTAAGAGCATTCCATTTCATTTGAATTTGGATCCTGTTTTCTTAATAAATTAAGGGCTGAATTTTTTATCAAACCTAAAAGTCAACTTTAGGTCAACATGTGAAATCATGTAAAAACCACAATTATATGTCAATCCAATGTTTGCAAGTGTAATTAGGCTTTTACATTCAAAATTTTCATAAGATGATCAAGGGTTCATTGTTTAGTCAAAATACAAACTTTGACCTTCGATTGAACAATTCCAAAATTCATTGGGTTAATTCATTTTTTAAACATTTAATCTAGGGACTAAGACAATTGAATATTTTGAGTCCAATTTTTTAGGATTTCAAACATGGAATGGACAGTTAACGTTTCAATTGAATAGAGGCCAGGATTGATTTTTCATAATAAAGTCAATGTACACATTTCAGCCCCCAGCTCCGACGCGTCATAACTTACATGAGCATAAGCAAGGCAACGGAACACACTCATTTAAGTGTAATCAGCAAACTTACTTGACAATGCTCCTCAAGAGTTTTCCAATCAATTTCTGGTTATGGTAATCACTTCTTTAACAAACAGGCGGCATTCTTCGGCCTATAAATCTATACATAATCCCATATTGGAAAGTAAAGATCAAGTTCTCTTCAATATGACTATGCTCATAAGTTTTGGAAGTCTGTTTAGCTATGGTGTGTCATCAACAATGCGATGTTTCACTATAAATTCCTTTGCGCAAAATTGGCTAAGCTCCTCGAAAGAGATTTCCAACCTTTTGTTAGTTCTTAAGCACATGATTTCTTTTTACTTGGTTTTCAACCATCACTTTTCATGACTTGAGCAAACCAAGAACCTCGCTCTTGTATTTAAGAAAATAAATTCAAACTTTCCACGAAATGTCATCAATAAAAGACAACACATACGCAGTACCACCCTTTGACAGAACTTGAGAGGGTCCCCATAAGTTTGAGTGTGCGTAGCCTATAATTTTTTAGGTTTAGTGAACTATTGAACTTCACTCTACGTTGACTCTTCATGTCGCAATGTTCATAAAAGTTCAAGTTCTTAATATGGTCACCTCTTAGTAAACCCCTTTGACTCAAAGCAATCATCTCCCTCTCACTCATATGCTCAAGTCTCATGTGCCACAACGATGTCATATCCTGACATGAAGTATTAAAGAATCTAGCAAATGAGCGAACCATTGTCATTCTTTAGAGGAGATACAACCTGCAATCTATTTTCTAGGAATCCAAAACCCAATATACGTGTCCCTTTATTTGTTTCTTTCCTCTGCCACCTTTAAAGAGAGCCTTATGGAGAGTCCAAATAAGGAAAGTAAGGGCACACCAAATTAAAGTCCAATTAGGACTTTTCTTTTACGTCTCATCCAATATGGACCTTTCCAATTGAGTTGGGTTCATACATGGGATCAAACTTCAAACATAATTTAACATTTTCTTGTAACTTCTTTTGCCTCTCTTTAAAAAACAATGGAGACTTTACCTCTTCCAAGGTGATTGTAGTTTACCTTTGTAGCAATGAATGAATATAATGCTTAAAAGAATCTAATAGTGACACCAACAACGTCATGTCTTGTTTCTCATCAAGCAAGGCCTCATTAATATTCTTCAAGTCCATCATAAGTTTATCAAACTCATATAAATAGGCTCCAATAATATATCTTCAACCATGAGGAATTGAAACATCATTTTCAGCATAAACAAACAGTTGTTCAAACTTTATATCAGATAAAGTGTTAGAAGTTTGGCCACAATGTTTTGCAACATCCTTCTCTTTGGCCACTTTAATCAATACCTAAGCTGATAGATTCAATAGAATTATGTGTTTCACCATCTCCATCAACTCTAATTGATTGGCTTCTTTCATCACTTTTAGCAATTTGTCTTTGCCATCTAGCATCTTTCCCAAACCTTAGGTTGTTAATAGGGCATGCATCTTAATGCTCTAGAATCCAAACTTGTTCATCCCATTGAATTTCTCGATCCCAAATTTTGATTCAAACGTAGCAATAGAATTTCCAAACAATGACCAAACCAGTAAAAACACCAAATCAACCCAAGAAACTTAATTTTGGCTCTAATACCAACTATTATGAAAAGAACGCAAGAGCTAATGGACTTTGCAATTGATGCCTAACAAGAGAAGGACATAATTACTAGAGAAATTGACAAGGAATAATTAAAATAAAAATCCAAAGATTTACATGATTTGGTCCAAGTGACGGTAACTGCATTACGAGGAGAGTCATGCAAAAATCTACTATGAATCCAAAGAATGCATTGTTTATAATCACTCAAGTATTTCCCAGCCCTAGATTACACCCAAAGCAAACTAAGAGTGAGAGAGATCTGAGAGACAAAGGGAAATCGAGCGGAGGCGAGCCAGAGAGAGATCTGTAGAAAAAAGAGGGAGTTTGAGAGAGAAATCTGAAAAAAGGGAGGTGAGATCCGAGAGAGAAACAGATCTGAGAGAGGGAGAAACCGGGGGCAGCGAGGCGTCGGCGTTCTGACCTCCCGGGAGAGACATCCAGGGAGGGCAGAATTCCGAGCGACCACCAGCCGAGTGACCGGATCTGAGGGACACAAATCTGCAAAAAAAAAAAACCGAGAAAGAGAGAGATCTGTGGGAGAGTCGAGTGACCAGAGAGAAAGAGAGAGAGAGAGAGCTGCGAAGCCTCAACGTCAGTTGGACGACGCGGGTTGCTAGGCCTGACGCATCCCCGACGCCGCCTGCTCACACTGCTCCGCTGACGACCGTGCCCAAAGCCGTCGCTGTCTCTTCTGCCAGCAGGTCGCTCCCATCGCCGCCGTGTCAGAAGCCGATGACCTCGCCGCTCACGGATCTCGGCTGAACCTCACACCGTCCGTTGCTGCCGACCGCCGCCCCTGCCATCGACCGCCGTCGTCCCGTCGGCTGGTCTCTCGAAAATCGCCGCCGCTCGCCGTGGCCGGGCCGGGATGCGCCCGGCCATCCCCATCAGCGCTGCGGATGGACTGCGAAAGAGGGGGAACGCGGGTCGGGTCATGACCGGGTCGAGCGTGAGGACCCGGTCGACCCGCTAAGGTTTGATGGGTCATGGACTGAGATGACAAGGCCTGATGGGCTTGTCGTGTATGCTTGGGCTGGAGTTTGTTTTTATTTATCATATGGGCTTGACTAATTCTTACTTTTGTTTTCAGGTATTGGGCCTAGCGAGATGGGCCCGTTAGCCGAGCCCAGCACAGCCGGGGAGTCCAAGACTCTAGAGCCCAGGCCTCGCTCTGGGCTGGCCCTGACCCGGGTCGGATATGGAGATCCGACCCGGTCCGTCTATTTTTATAATATAATATAATATAATATTAAAATAAAATAAAGAAAATCCAAAAAATATATTTTATTCCAAAAATCGGAAAAAACCGAAAAAATCAGAAAATTCAAAATATTTTGTATTTTCCGAAAAAAGCCAAGAAAATCCAGAAATACTTTATATTTTCCAAAAAATCAGAAAAAGCTAAAAAAAATGTTTGTTTCAACAATGCATGGAAAAATCCTTGAAAAATTCAAACATTCCAAACTTGAGGGTTTAAACAAAGATTAGGTATCAAAAAGGCATTAGTGATTAACTAGTATAATCAAGTCTCCGATACTAGTTTCTCTAGTTGCGCAGAAGTAAAATATTTCTCCCGATATTTTACTTAGGTTTCTAATCGACCAACCCCAAACTGATTAGTAGCGACTCCTCTTTAAATGAAATTGAATTGCAGGTTAAAAACTCTAACATTAAATCGTGAATTGGTGGGCTTGAGAGAGGCCCGACTAAATGCCTTTCTTGGCTAAAGCCCTACTGATAAAGGCATTTAGCCGAGCCATTAGCCTCCGGACGCAAAAAAGGAGGTCATGACTTTATCTAACGTGGAACAAATCGTTTTTTTTGCTTCGTTGGCCTTGTTCCACTACGCGCCCAATTTCTCCCTCTATAAATGCCCTCCCTCTCGCCTATTCCATTACCACCTTGCACACATCAGCAACTAGACTCTTCTATCTCTTCCCTATTTCTCTCTGTTGGCTCTCTGATCTTATACGCAACGTTTGCAAATCAGTGCCATTCCCGCAATAGCTGCCCATTTGGGAAGATGGCGAAGCTTGCTATGGCAACCTTTTATTCTGGTAGCTCTTCTCCTCAGCTCCTCCTTCTTTGACGCTACCATGGCCGGTTCAAGTACAACTCCTCTTTTCTCAATCTTTTGTTGGGACGGTCTTCTTGAAATTTTAATTTATTGAATGTGAGTTTTGTTGGTTTGTGGGTTTCAAAGGCTTTTGCGACTCCAAGTGCGCGGTGAGGTGCTTGAAGGCAGGAAGGAAGGAGCGGTGCTTGGAGTACTGTGGGATTTGCTACGACAAATGTCAGTGCGTACCGTCCGGGACATATGGCCACAAGGATGAGTGCCCTTGTTACCGGGACATAAAGAACTCCAAGGGACAGCCCAAGTGCCCCTAATGTGGTCCTTTTCTCGTTATCTAGTATGGCTAATATGAATATTTTGCTGCGTCTATGACTATGCAGTCACGGTACGTTGTCCATATTGTTGGTGATGTGATGATTCTATGTAATATGAGTATTTCTGTTTTTCCTTCTTCTTTTTTGGGTGATATCATCCCTTTATTCGTGTTTATTGTGAACCTCATAAAGGATTAATGTCTACCAACCTTCCTGACAAGTCACAAATATTATGAGAAAAATGTCGGAAAAGTCATAAATATGTTGCATTGGTGGCAATTTAGTTACAAATCTTTTAATGATGTTAATTTGATCTTAAATCTTTTGATTTAATACCAATTTAGTCATTTCAACTAATTTTTGTTGGATATTACTAATGTAGATGCCAGCCGGTCTATATAGCATTGTCGGCACTAATGTGGACAATTTTTTTGTTGTTGATTTTTTTCTTTTTCTTTTTTTTATTCTTTTGTTCACTAGTAACTAGCCATCAACCACGGGGGATCACTGTACAATAACCAATTTGGTCTATTAAAAATATTATTAAAATTAAGTTTAGAGTGGTAGGTTAAATTGTCTAGGAAATCCTAAACTTTAACGACCAATTCAATCTTAAATCTCTTATTTGTGTCAATTTATTGGGGTTAGAATACTAGGAATGTCAAAAAATTTGTACGGCGTTCATTTTGGTACTAAAACTTTTTTTCCATTCACTTGAGTGCCACAAATTTGAAAAAAATGTTCATTTGAGTGCCACTTTCGACTTGGCCATCGGAAAAGCTAATGTGGCTGTCCAAAAGCTGAGGTGGCCATCGATTGAAAATATTTAAATATTTGTAAATATTTTTATTAAATTTTTCAAATTTTTTGAATTTTTTGTTGCTTTTTGTTGCTTTTTTTTTGTCTCTAGGGCCAATGAAGGTCATTGTGACCCTCACTGGCCATGAGACCTTCACCCAAATTGGGCGAGGGCTGCCTCACCCTCGGCCACAAAAGCCCAAAGCAAGGCCGTTGGAGCTTTGCCAAGAATCGGCAAAGGCGATTGCGGCTTCGCCTATGGTTGGCGAGAGTCTTGCGGTCTTGCCCAGGGCCTTTGTGGCCAGATTTGGGCAAGGGCCACCTTGCCCTCACCGTAGGCGAGGTAGGTGAGCCCATTAGGTCCTCACCGATCGCTGGCAAGGCTGCGACGGCCCTTGTGAGGGCCTAGAGAAAAAACAAAGAAAAATTTTTCAAAAAATTCAAAAAAATTCGAAAAAATTAATATAAAATATTTAAAATATTAAAATATTGTCTACCAACGGCCATGTTAGCTTTTTGGCAGCCACGTTAGCTTTTCCGGCAACCAAATTGGAAGTGGTACTCAAGTGAACATTTTTTCAAATTTGTGGCATTCAAGTTAATGAAAAAAGTTTTGGCATCAAAGTGAACATCGTACAAAAGTTTTGGCACTCATAGTATTCTTTTGCCTCAATTTATTCAAAGTGAACATCAAAGTGAACATTGTACAAAAGTTTATAATTAAATTGACATAATTGAAAAGTTTAAGATTAAATTAGTACAATTAAATCGTTCATAACTGAATTGGCCTACGTACGATAGATTTAAGGCTCTGAATTGAATTGAAATATAACATACAATGCGAGAATCGACAAGCTCAATGGGGGAGAATCATGATGTGTGAACGAAATAGGGGCACTCCTTTGTCATGATGAAGAGCATAATGATGGATTGAGTTCGATGAATTTCATGTCCTACGCCGTCGAAAAAGAAGCAAACAAGAAACTTGGCATTCGGGTCTGAACAATTTGTTATTCTGGATTGAAGATCGGTATGATGGAAACACTTAGATTTTCCCTTCGATGAGAAGCCTTGTCGGAGTAACTAAACCGCTCAAAGAGAAGCCCACCGTCGTTAGGCTTGAAGGAAACCACAACACGACTCTCCCATGTGAAACATGACACGTGATGGTCACAGTCCTATCGTCTTGTATCCATCAAGATTAAAGCACGCTTCCCACGCCTCTTTAGAGCGATAGTACCAAACTAATTTGGTCTGTCGATGCTCATGTGTACCGAAGAATCACGCATGCGTGATCAATGCGAATTCTCTGATAAGTAGTTGTCATGTGATTGTAGTTAGTTCTTGGAGTAGCTCCGAGATATTAGAATTCTTTACCATTTTGGTTTGTTAACATGAACTGTCAATTAGGGCCTTAATAGGAAAGTTTTTTCTATTTAAAGGTCTTTCAATATTTGTTGCTAATATGAGCTGTCAATTAGGGCATCAATAGGATAGTTTTTATTTATTTAAAATCTTTGTATTTTTGTGTCTCCTGATTTGATGGAGATTCTATGGTGGCTGAGGGTGGTGTATATATGTGTATTTATAATCTTGTAAAGAATGAAAGGAATATAAGGAAAAATTTTCGTCTACTTTTTAACATGGTTAACTGGGGTAAAAACATAAGCTCAATCATGTAATAAAAAGAGCAAAAGCTACTTTTGTAGCAGCAACCAATGGAAGTCAGGTTCTACACTTTCATAAGGGAAGTTCTTGCTAAGTGCTAGAATTCGTTGAAGCAACTTGTAGACGCAGGCATGGAACTAGAGTAATAACGCTGCCATCCGGGATTTGCAAAAAGATTTAACAAACCTGCCTTAAGTAGAAAATCTGATTGACTAGCAAGATTGGAGAGGCTAAGAAGACCAAGCCTTGAGAAGAACAAACCTGATTGCAAGTGCTTGAGAGCAAGAGAAATTGAGGCATTTTCAACTATTCTGGAGCCTGTCTCTTTGAGGGCTGACCTTAATGTTAGTAGAAGTGTACAAACCTATTTGTAGATACACAAGAGAAGTCATTGTCTAAAGAGCTGACAAAGTGCGCGAAAGACCCTTTATAAATAATTACCAGTGTAGTTTATAATTTGGGGAGTGCGTCTACCATGCTATTTATAAAGGGTGTGCAAGAGGCCACTGGAGGGGTGTAACAGTGGATGGTTTCCATAGCAGGAAGCTATAGAAGAAGTCTTTTTTTGCACGGTAGAAGGTTTCATGCATCTAACAAAGCGGTATTTTTTGCTGAAATAGTGACCTACCGTCTAATTGAACTATTAGAGCTGGAAGAGGGGAAGTATGCTTGTTCAAGCCAAACCAATGTCAATCCGGCCTGCAGTTTCGATTACCCTTAACTCTTTATTTTCTGCACTTTATTTACTAATTCACTTGCTCATAGAAGCAAAATTTCACGATGGAGTTAGGTTCTGCAAAACTAGTTTGTCTACAAGAGAAGCCAATTCAGTCTTTTTTGGTTGCTTATTACTGGGCGTAACACTACGTAGGAAAAGTCATACTTTGTCCTTTCTTTAAAAACATTTAAGAATCACATTATATACATGGGACCACCCTCGAACTTTTGTACTACATGCTCTTATCACAATGAGCAACATGAATCGCAGAAAGATCATCAACCGCATGAATCCGGAAGACATGAGTTGGAGGACTTCATGGGTATGAAAAATGGTCCCACATGTAGTTGGGATATCTCAATCAATTCGAAGTGCTCCACGAACTTCCAATCCTTCTGTCGGTGGCCCGTGAAACTTGCCCGAAGGACATTCGAATTCAATTTTGAAATTTAAATTGTTTATGGAAAATAAAATCGTTTTCACCGATTGCCGACAATTATATTTTTGAAGATTGTGTACAGCGGGTAATTAGTAGCATGTTGATGTTGATCTTGTCCAAAAAATACTTCTGCATAGGGAAATGTCTTTCAACTAGACCACGAGGTCCTTCTTCAGCATGGAACATTTTGATTCGCATACTATCGTCAAGATCACACTCTAATCACTTAAACTTTTAGAAGTGATGATTGTGCGCTCAATTTTGCAAAGTACCCAACCTTTTCAACCAAGGCATTATATGCTCAAATTTTCATTATATGTAAGATCACAACATTCAACTTTCGGTTGTCTTTATGTCCTACTCCAAGGAAGCCTTCTCAACTAAAGCACCCTAATTAAGTCCCTCCATAATAATAATTAAAAGAAAAAGGATGTCGTGGTCGTAGAAATACAGAAAATACTGAATTTTATTCAAGAAATCAGGATGACAGAAAAAGTTAAAGCCCATCTAGGAGAGAAACCCCATTCTAACTTGTCATGACACATCAGCTTCCGCATCGATAAACACGTGCAGGAATCGATTGATGGACTACGGACCCAACTTTTGGCAATAAAAACGTTTTGGCATGCATCACTTCAGAAACGCGTGGTTCATAATAAAAACGTTTTGGCATGCATCACTTCAGAAACGCGTGGTTCATAATAAAGGAGGAAATGAACAACTAGACTACCACGTCCTTGGTTTCAGCAATTCTAGTGAATTTGACTTGTGTTCCGTCAAAAGAGACAAATTGAAGACCGACCCTGCTCACTATAAGTACACACGAAAACGAAGATTTGGGGAAGGGAGAGAGAGAGAGAGAGAATGGTCAACATAATCAAGCTCTACAAGCCCTTTTTGCGAGCCGCGATGAAGCTCGCCGGCGTGACACCCCGAAAGATCGAGATCGAACCCGGAACCGTCATGAACTTCTGGGTACCAGCCCGACCCCGAAAAAACAACAAGAATGCCATCGTCTTCCTCCATGGCTTTGTTGGCGACGGCATGCTGACGTGGCAGTTGCCGGTCCTTGCGCTCGCGAGGAAGTATGACGTCTACGTGCCAGACCTCCTCTTCTTCGGCAGCTCTGCCACGGGAGATAGCCCCCGGACGGTGGACTTCCACACGGAGTGCCTGGCGAAGGGGCTGGCAGCACTCGGGCTGCAGCGGTGCACGGTGGTGGGGTTCAGCTATGGCGGAACGATGGCGTTCAAGCTGGCCGAGTTGCGGCCTGAGCTAGTGGAGTCGGTGGTGGTGACGTGTGCTGTGCCGGCATTGACCGAGTCGATGAGCAAGGAGTGCTTGGGGAAGATGGGGTTTCCGACATGGTCGGAGTTTTTGTTGCCTAATTCGGCAAGGGGTCTGAAGAAGATGTTTGAGGTTGGGAGCCACCAGTTGCCTAGAATCCCCCTCCTGGTTTTCAAGGATGGTTTAGAGGTACGAGCTCCATAAACCCTTTGTAAAATATACTAAAAAAGAGAAATCCGAAGGATATGCTAAACATTTTTGAACAAGATTACGTCGGTTAACGACTTTAACAATATGAAAATTTACTTGGTGCTTTATAATAGTTGAAAGTCAGGCAGCAAACGGCGGTACCTCCAAAGTAAGTTCAGATAAATTTTGTGCAATTTTCCTAAATTTTAGTATATCACCACTTCAACATGCAAAAAATGATGTGACTTCTTTATAAAAGACCTCACATAGACTATTTCTAATTTCCACAATATAGCTTTTGTCATATTTAGAAGATACGAAATAGCGATTTTTCTCTCCCAATTTCACCTGTGAGTAAGCGCGCCTGAGCGTGAACGTGTGGACTGGGCGAATCCAGTTTCATTTATCGCACTGTTGCGCCACTAGACTTTGATTAGCATGTGAGATGTCAATTCAATGGACGGACATATTCATGAAGAATTTTGGACAAAAGCTGTACACGATAGTTCAAGGTAGTTGCACGATTCAATTTTACTGACCGCTAAAGCCCTAGACAATCTCGGGAACATGAACGGATTCAGGGTCCCTCGGTCCATCAAATAAGAAAAAGACATGTAGATCCATCTTCGACCACAACTCAAAATCTCCCGATCCTCCTCATCAATCTCCGGACACACAATTGCTATCGTTTCAGTCACACTGCACCTGCCCGTGTCCTCTCTCTCTATCTCTCTCAACTCTTTTCCCTTCTTTGAAATTTCTACAAATTACTTACTTTCTAATGTCTTGCAGATCTTCTCAAAAGGAACGAATATCCACATATAGGATCTGATGTAGAGGGTATAGGTAAACACGAGTAAAATGCCTGCGAATAAGAATATCTCGTTTTTCTGTATTTTTTAAGGAGGCAAAAACTGAACGTTCTGACAAAACGTGACAAATGAATAGTGTCTTAATCCTAACTCTAAGAATTACTACTTATTGAAGTAACATAAAAGAATTAATGCGAAAATAAATCAAAAAAATCCCAGCAATCACTGCACATTTCGAAGCAACGAAAACGACTGCTCAATAAGGTAAAGGAAAGAGACGATATGATCGTTCTAATGCGCTTTGCGCGAATCCTTGTGGCGGGGTCTGCTTGTTGGATTTCTGCTCGTCCGGACGCTTTAGAAAGTTTTCAGCAGCTGTGTATGTCAATCCTCTCCAGGAAATTGCTGCTCAGGTTCTTTGAGATGCTTTGAGCAGGTGAAAAGCCGTCAACAAAGCCTATGCCCTCTAATTCTTGCCAGCGAGATGGTTGTTGCCACTGTCGTCGATTCTTCTTTTTTTGGTCGGTACTGCCGTCAATACTAGACATCGTTTTTTCACGATTTTCCTAGTTCTAAGTGTCTATCTTCCGTATTCCAAAAAGAGACAAAAAAACTAAATGTCTAGCAGAACACAACAAATAAATAGTGTCTCAACCCTAACCCTAGGAATTATTTAAGTAACATAATTAAAATAACCTGAAAAATAACAAAATGCTAGGAATTAGTGCTCAATGAAGTAACGAAAATTATTATACAACAAGCAACAGAGCAAACAATGTGGCATGCTAGATTTCTGCCTATCCGTGAGCTTCGAAAGGTTTTTAGGAACTGCACCATGTCAGATTCAATTATAATTTTTATATATATTTTCCAAAAGATAAAGTAATATTTTTTGAAAAAGTCAAGAAAAGTAATCTCTGTAATTAAATACACAAAATAAAAAGGCTTTAGGTCTAAATAATCTAAACAATAACTATTTTGGCTTCGATATCTACGTATGTTCAAACAGTTCATGATGAACGTGAGATTTTATTTTATTTTCTTGATTTTGTGGTAAGTGTGAGTTCTTTTATGATTTATTTTGTAGGTCATGTTTGACCACAGAAAGGAGAGAGCTGAACTGCTGGAGGCTATGGTCATTCCAGACAAGGACTTCACTTTGCCAGACTACTCCCAGGTTTCATTTAATCTTGAAGAAGCTTCCTCCTTTTCCTAAAACGAAAAAGGGTATTCGTATGTAAACATCTTTCCTTGTACAGATGAAAGTCGATGAGGTTGTGAGATGGCTCCCGTGTATTGAGTTCCCTTGCTAGTATTGCTTGGAGAGACGGGTGAACATGGTGACTATAGGAGTGAAACCCAGCATTTAATCATGTGACATGTGGACAAATTGTACAGTAGAAATGCGTAGGATCATCTAATTTAGTTACTCGTTATAATAATCATTAAAATTGAGAGCCGTTGTTTCTTGATGTATATACTACTAATTGAGTTTCTATAATATAGACTATCGCTTTGTATAATTACCCGGATGTGTAAATACGCATGTCAATGTAGCTTCCTTTAAATGGCCCAAACTGACTAAATGTGATATGTAAACTGTTCCTTTTTTAAATTCTTGATTAATCCATATTTTGTGGTACCCATTGATATCATACTATACCTATTTGATAGATATGTTGATGAAAACTGGCGGGTGTCTTTGCAGAAGGTCCATTTGATCTGGGGCGAGGACGATAAGATCCTCAACGTGGGACTAGCCAAGGAATTGAAAGAGTACGTCCATCTTTCTTTATTTTATTTTATTTCTTCATCAAGTAGCTATCGATCATTTTATGCTTGGTAAAATTTTTATTGTGTTTTATTTCAGTAATTGCTTATGTTTTTAGCCTACTTACAGACAATAGCTGAAGAATTTTCGTGACATTTTTTCTAAATTTGTTTGTTATTCATAAGGATTTAAATAAATGTGAAACCATAAATAATTTTCCTTTACACAAGCACTTTTGAATAATAACATAGACATACTTATCTAACGAATCTGGCTACTAATGATAAATCAAAGTATGGATGTGAAACTATCTTAAACTTGGGTTGTGAAGCTAACATTTTTGCACCTATCTGTGCAAAACAAGCCTTTAAGTAGTGCTCTTGCCCATGCTCCGCATGGGTTTTATCTTGAATTTTTTTTAAGAAAATTGTTAATTACTAAAATCTCCTGTTACACATTACATGTCCTAATTCTATACCATAATGGATTCTATTGTGTTTTGTGTGTGTGTATATATGTATGTATAGACATTTAAAAATATTTATCTCTACATCATACCTAAATTAAGAGCATTTAATGTCCCAAGAAAGGTCTATTTTCCTTTAATTTTCACTTTCTTAGCAAAACATTTAATCTTTGTTTGAAAAAATAAATATTCATTTACTCAAATTTAGTGCATTTAATGTCCAGAAGTCTCTTTTACTTTAATTTTCGCTTTCTTGACAAACTCTACAATTTCTTTTTGAAAAAGAAATATACTCATTTCATTGAATTTGGTGCAGTTGATATCGGAAGACTACTTTACACAATATATTTATAAATTATATGGTTAAAGTTAATTCGCGATATTCATCGGATAATTATTTTGTGATTGTAACATTTCTTTCTAAACACTATCATAGATCTAAAGGAATCAATTATATTTTCCCGTCATTAATATTTCGACGTTACAGCTGATACTCTTAGTTTTTTTTGGTAAGGAAAAACCGTGCTGATACTCTTAGTTGATACATGTTCGCTCCACTTGATTCCTTAGCCAGTAAACAATTGAAATTAAAGCTTGAATTTGACTAATTCAATTACTATTTGGGCAGAAAATTGGGAGATAAAGCAACATTGCAGTGCATTGAGAAAGCAGGCCATATTGCTTTGATGGAGCGACCCTTCGTCTACAACAGATGTTTGAAGAGAATTCTTGCCTCTATATACGATATGAGATCGCCCGAGTCTAGCTACGAGTGACCCATGTTTATATGCAAAATCAATTATTTGTTGAGAGTACGAAAATTTGTAACAAAGTACATGGGTTATACACATGCATGAGATGACGTATCTATGTTTTAAATTTGCGAGTTGTTATGCAAGTGGATTGTAACAAGTTTTTGACTCCCAATTTAAGAATGGATGAATTGCATGATACACGCGCCATCGGTGGATAATTAGGGCAAAATGAGCTGTCGCTCCTAACAGGCCCATCTTTTCTGGTTTCGAAATTTACTTACGGGCTATTGGAAATACTTACTTGAAATGTGGTGAAAATTTTCAAGTGTATCCAATATAAGACATCCCCATTCATCAAATCAGTCCCTCTCTATTAGGTGAAGCGAATTTGGTTCTCCGTTTCTCCAATTAATAAAACCTAGCACAAGATAATTTATTTGGATAGTTGGATAGATAGAAACATAAATTTTAGGAATAGTTAATTTCCTTGTACCATTCAATGGATCAATAGCCGGTTAGTATTGCAAGAGTTTCATGAAATCAGAGCGAATTGCTCTATTCCTAAATCGTACTAGAGAGGATCTACATTTCAAATTGATGATATTGTAGAAACCAAAAGTGAGGATAGTATGATAGTAGAGTATAAAAAATCAAACTTGAGATCTCTATTTAATGGATGGAAATTATTTATCCTATTTGTGTCTGATTTACCTATCCCATTCACAGGATGATGTCTCTATAATTTGAACTTCAAGGCATCCCAAACCTTAACTATTGCCTACCTAGCTCCCTCCCCCTCTCTCTATCTAACCAATCAAGAATGTAGATCTACAGCTAATACAACTTGGGAAATTGTTGAAGCTTTTGCTCGTTTTCTCTACTGCCTGCGTAACCTTCTCTCTACCACCTGTGTAGTCATGGCTTCCTCTCCCCCAAAATACACACCAAAAACCCCACCAATGGTTCTTCATGCACTCTCCATGTAGGTCTTCATACTGTCAGACTTCTTGGGCACCCTTATAGCCTTGCAAGTTTTCCTCCATTTTCTCTACCATGAAACCCTAATCTGTCACCCCGCTAAAAACCTTCGCTTCTATGCCCACAATGATTGGCCCACCCATCCACCCAGATTTAGGTTTCTTCCCTTCGCTATTTTGCATATCTTCCCCTCCCATAGTCCTGCTGATAAGGAAAACATTCTCACTTGCCTTTGCTTTTTAGCGCCTTCAATTTTCCGTCCTTATGCTGTTGCTGTCGAAGACTTAGCACCCCTTGAGACATTTGCACAGCTGGGTGGTAACTTCAAACCGTGGAAGAGGATAGTGGAGCCTATGAACGCCAAGAAAATCTCTACAATAAACTTGATAAGTTATTACATATACAAGATGTAGTTATCTGGGATGATGATTTCTCGGAGGAAAAATTACTGGGATGTCAATTCTCCCTTATGGGCCAACTCCACCAAAACCCTAGTATTAACCTCCAAGCATTCCAGATAACTTTGAAAAAGGCATGGAGAAACAACAATGTAGAAATGAAATCATTAGAAAATGGCATCTACTGCTTTACTTTCAGCAACTAGGAATAAAAACAAAAGGTGCTAAATGGGGGCCCATGGTGTTTTTCTAATCATTTGCTAATATTGAAAGCTTAGGAACTAGATACACCCCACAATGTTATGAATATAATACTTGTGCGTTTTGGGTTAGAATACTAGGCCTCCCTCTTGAATGGAAGTCTGTCAGCATTACAACGAAAATTGCAAGTACGTAGGGAAAGTACTAGAAGTGAAAATCAAAGACAAAGGTCCAATAGCTTATTGTGTTGGAAAAACAAAAATTGAGCTAGACGTTCAAGCTGAACCAAAAGTGGGTCATCCGACTTTACATGGAGGAAGGAAGATTTGACTAGATTTTCAATATGAAAAGTTCCCATTCTACTGTTGTTTGTGTGGAAGGATGGGTCACTATGCTAGTCATTGTAAGGACATCCCTAACGATGATGAGAAGTTCAACACAAAAAAAGGGAGTTGTTATGGGAATTGGTTGCGAGCATAAGTATAGAATCACGACCCTTTTCGGTATGTATTCTATGAGAAAAATTCCAAAGAAGGTGAGTATGAAATTGTAGAGATAATCCCCGAAACACAAGAGTAGCAAACACCTATTGCATTGCTGGCAGAGGCACAGAGGAAAAACCCTGTCAGCCTTGGAAATCCAAAGAAAGTGGGGGTTCTTACAAGCTAATTTTACAAGTGAGAATGCAAAGAAGTACAATAAAATAGCTATTGGGAAGGGAATTTTGATGCTTCTGGCACCTTCCCACGACCAGAATCCTATGGGCAACAAAAAGAAAGAATGCAAGGGACCAAAAACCCCTTCAGCCCAAAAAAGGTACTGCCCTTATAAATATAACCTCTCGACACCTGATTGGCTGGATGAGTCCTAACTCTTGGATACTCCCATCCGATTGACTAAAGTTATTGATGAATGGGCTTTGGTGGCTAGCCCTAATAAGCCACCAAATGAGAAATGAATTTCTTGTGCTAGAATTGTCAAAGGTTGGGCACACCCTTGACAGTTCAAGAACTGAAAGCCCTAGTGGCTTAGCATAGACCCCTTATAGTTTTCCTCATAGAAATAACAAAACAAGAACCTTTCCTTTAGAGAATCAGGAGCATGATTATAAAAAATAATATCTCAAGTATAAAAAAGGACACACCCTCAACCAAATCACAAGATTTTACCTATTTTATTTGAGTCCCCCATAAGATTAATTTGTGTTCCTCCGATCAATCGCACAACAACAAATGCTTTTCATATTTGCCAATATGGACTTGAGAAATGATTAAATGACACTCTTCAATCTCCCGTGAGAGTAACAATCTGTTCTAGACCACAAAAAAATTATATAATAAACAAGTAAAAATTGTTATGTGATCAACTACTTCAAATTTGTGGTTTAAAACAAATCGTTATTTTCACAATAATCCAAGAACTATTATTAACAAAACCTTGGCCTTTAGGGGAGAGTATGCTTTGACTACTAGCATCCATATGGCAAATTTTAGGGGCAATAGAATGATCCAAGTATTTTTTTTTTTCTGGACACTCAAACAAATAATTAAATTTCCATATAAACATGTTGCACTCGTAGCTGACGTCTTATCATAGAGAGAGATAGAGAAGGGGGGTGCCGCTGCGGGCCCAGGGGGGATCATCAAATGTGAAACGTAGATCTTGTTACGCCTCTAATACAATTTATGTTTTTTGAATGGTGAGTGAAAACCCAAACAAATTGCCTCATGCTAGGGTTTATCAAATGGAGAAATGGATACTAATATTCGGTTCACCTAATAGAGAGTGATTGATCTGATGGACAGGGACATCATACAGCGGAAATACAAAGAAATTTCTTTGCCAAGTCTCGAGAACTTCCAACTTCCAACAGCCATGTAAGTTAACTTCAAACTCCAGAAAGATTGAGTTTAACCCGAGTACAATCATAGTTCTTCATACTCTCACCAAAAAAATAACTTTGCATATAAACAACTTTCACTCGTAGCTAAACTCATTTGATCTCTTTGTTGGGGTTTCATGAATCATGTATAGGTAAATTAATATAAACACAACGGAAACAATGATGAAATATTTCTATACATGTATCTCCAAAGGCATTATTCGTGCGTTTTAACCAAAAATCTAAATATAAAAAGGGAGTTAAACGAATTACCTCTTGAAGTGCGCTTTAAACGAACTGGTTCAAATGTTCTTCAGTTCGAGCCCCACAAACGTCGAACCTCTAGTTCAGACACACCATCAGTGGACGTCGAACGAAAAGAGAACTTGCAGATAATTACCACTACGATTGTGTTGGCAATTTCGTGGAGATAATCCTTCGTATCCTTGATATTTTAGCCATAGCCCAAATAAGAGAATCCTTATTTTCTCTTCTCCATTTGCATACGTACACACACAAAAAACATGCACTCACATTTCTTATATAAAAACCATGGGTAACCACCCACGATCCCACGACCAGCCACCATTGCTAATCGTGGATGACCAGCAACCGTTGCTGATCGTGGGAAACTACCCCCGCAACCAGCAACTGTTGCTGGTCATGGGTTCATGCATGATCCCACGACCAGCAACCATTGTTGGTCGTGAGTTCATGCATGATGGTCAGCAATGGTTGTTGACCATCATGCCCCATAATTTTTTTTTAATTCAAAAATTAAAATATGCACATGAGAGTGTACATAATATAAATAATTAATATAGTTAGTCAATTCTCAAAAATAAAAAGAATCATAATCTTTTGTGCGCATTTTGGGTACATTAACATGTATCCACTTTGGGCATGCACGTGCATCATATGCACGTAGGCTTGTGACTATAATACAAATTAAATTAAATCACAACATTTAATTTAATTTCATGTCGACTCAATGCGATTGTAATAATTGCAAACATATTTGCAAGATTATTTCTCTCTTGTTTCATGTTATCCTAATTGGTTATGGTGTGTGACATCCCTAGGTTCATCACTAAATTTGTAGTAAGATTTGTACTAACACATTAGTACTCCCAAAATAATTAATTGTCCCGATTAATCTTTAGGTCCTACAAGCCATGATTGACATCTAGCAATATGTCATGACTACCCAGATAGTGTGCATGCTTTAAGAACATAATGAACCTATCAATTTTGGCTACAATATAATTTAATCCCTCTGTCTTACTATGTCCCAATCGAACAAAGACCTTGGAATATTTGTCAAGTCACCAATTCGATTATATGCACAAATCTAATTGACATGTATTTTATTCGAGACATAAACAATGTATTATAGGTTACAACCCTAGTCGAAGATTTCAATACATTGTCATAATTAGATTGCATAAGACATCATTATAATACTTTGTATGTAACAAGGAGACATATTCCATATTGCGTACACATACAACTTCATATAGGAACAAACTATGACCATTAGGTATAAAGACGGATCAACGACCCAGCATTATGTGCGCTCGTGAACCATAGTTATTCGATACACAAGTTAACATTGTGCCTCAGGTCTAAGAATTATTTACACAAGACCAAAACATGAATAATTAGACATTGACCACGTTAAAAGCTTCCATGTTGCTAATCGTTTTATATGCATCACGTTCAATGAATTTGTCTAATACAAACACCTGTGTTCTAACTCAGGCATCGCAATACCCAATGACTTGCGACTCATCATTCCCTTAAGTATCCAATACTTAATAGTGAAGTTAAGAATACACTGGTCTCAACAGGATTATAAATATCCATTCAATAATCTATTGACCGGGAACGGTTTAAAGATTTAGTCTAACTATGAACCTGCACATATATTCTTGACGTCTCAAGAATAGGTCTAATTGCAACTGATCTTATGGAATCATTCATAATTATAAAATAATCAGACAAATGAATGAATACGTCATTGCCATTAATTAAATAATAATGATGATAGTACAATTGAAATCCCTAATATGTAACTATTACATAGTAGCTTTAGGGCATACATCCAACAATCTCCCACTTGCACAAAAGCCAACTTGTCTAATACCTCAAACCCATTTTGTCAATATACCTTTCAAAAGAAGACTGAGGTAAGGCCTTAGTGAAGGGATTTGCCATGTTTTCCGCTAAGGCAATTTTCTGCAAGGCGATATTACCTCTCAACAATTTCTCTAATGAGATGGAAGTATCTCTCAATATGCTTGGACTTCTGGTGAGACCTCGGTTCCTTAGCTTGAGCTATCACCCCATTGTTGTCACAAAACAATGTAATCAGCTGCTCAATTGAAGGAACGACTCCAAGTTCATAAATAAACTTTTTCATCCAAGCGACTTCCTTTGCTGCTTCAGAAGCAGCTACATACTCTGCATCAGTGGTAGAATTAGCAATTATGCTTTGTTTGGAACTTTTCCAACTAACTACGCCACCATTGAATGTAAAGACAAACCCAGACGTAGACTTATAATCATTAGGATCCGATTGAAAATCAGAATCCGTATAAGCTATATCTTTAAATTCTCATTCTCCATATATCAAGAATAAATCCTTAGTCCTTCGCAAGTACTTAAGAATATTCTTGACTGCTATTCAGTGCTCTTGTCCTGGATTAGACTGATATATGCTAGTAATACTTACAGCATGCGCAATATCATGTCTAGTACATAGCATAGCATACATTATGCTTCCAATAGCATATGCATACGGTATCTTCGCCATCTGCTTTCTTTCTTCAGAAGTGTTGGGACACATCTCCTTAAAAAGACGGATCCCTTGCCTAAAAGGCAATAATCCTCTCTTGGAACATTGCATATTAAAACGTGTTAACACCTTGTCTATGTATATAGACTGTGAGAGGCCAATCAATCTTCTCGATCTATCTCTATAGATCTTGATACCTAAAATGTAGGTTGCCTCTCTTAAGTCTTTCATAGAGAATTTTTGTGACAATAATAGTTTTATCAATAATACCATTGGTACATCATTCCCCATTAAAAGTATATCATCGACATACAAAACTAGAATTGCAATTGCACTCCCACTGATCTTCTTATATACACAAGGTTCATATGGATTTTTTATGAAGCCAAACGATTTGACCACCTCATCAAGTCGGACGTTCCAACTTCTGGAGGCTTGTTTGAGTCCATAAATGGATCTCTTTAGCCTACACACCTTCTGATTTTCATCATTGGATTCAAAACCCCGTGGTTGTTCCGTATAAATGTCCTCCTCGAGAAAACCATTTAGAAAAGCCGTTTTAAGATCCATTTAGAATATCTCATAATCAAAGTGTGCAGCTATAGCCAACATAATCCGAATGGATTTTAGCATAGCCACAGGTGAAAAAGTTTCGTCATAATCGATTTCTTCTTTCTAACGATATACTTTCGCCACCAGCCGTGCTTTGTAAGTTCCAATTTAACCTTCAGTATTCATCTTCCTCTTAAACATCCATTGACAACCAATTGGTACAATACTATCAAGTAGCTCAACTAAGGTCCAAACATCATTGGAATACATTGAATCCATTTCAGATTTCATGGCTTCTAGCCATTTATCAGAATTGATGTCCGGCATCGCATCCAGGATCACCGGGTTGATCACTATCATTCACAATGAATAATGGTTCATAAGATCAACCGAGTGTCTATAACGAGCAGGTGGATGAGACGTTCTCGCACTTCTCCTAAGAGGTTGTCTATCAGAAGCTCCCATTGAATCAGAGATTGGTATCTGAACTCGGTTGTTTGGTACTTCATTATTTTCTTCTTGTAAGACTATTTTCCGCCTAGCACCACCTTCTTAGACGAACTGATTCTCCAGAAAAGAAGCGTGCCTACTTACCAAAATTCTTTGGTCCGAATGAAAATATAAATAATATCCAAGAGTTTCCTTTGGATATCCAATGAAGTGAAATTGTTCAGATATTGCCTTCAATTTGTCCATTTTTAGCTTTTTAACAAAAGCTAGACAACCCCAAATCTTAATATGATTAAGACTTGGTTTCCTACTATGCCATATCTCATAGGGCGTAGTTGGAACAAATTTGGACGGTACTCTGTTCAGTATATATATAGCTGTCTCAAGGGCATATCCCCAAAAGAATATAGGTAAATCGGTGTAATTCATCATAGATCGAACTATATTTAATAAAGTAAGATTTCTTCATTCAAATACACCATTATGTTTTGGAGTTCCAAGAGGTGTCCATTGTGATAAAATGCCATTCTCTTTAAGATAGTCCAAAAATTCAGTATTAAGATATTCACCTCCTTAATCCGATCGAAGAGCCTTAATACTTTTTCCTGTTTGTTTCTCAACTTCAGCCTTGAATTCCTTGAACTTTTCAAAGGATTCAGATTTATACTTTATTAGATATAAATAACCATACCGTGACTGATCATTGGTGAAGGTAATGAAGTAAGAAAATCCACCTCTAGCAGTTTCATTAATTGGTCCACATACATCTGTATGTATTAATCACAATATGTCAGCACCTCGTGCACTACAAAGGGCGCTTTGGTCATTTTTCCTAGAAGACATGCCTCACAAGTCGAGTATGACTTAAACATTGATGAATCAATGTACCCATCATTACTCAACTTGTTAATTCTATCTTCTCCAATATGACCTAATCGGAGATGCCAAACATACTTTTTATTTAGACTGTCTCTAGAGCGTTTATTAGTTATAGCATTTATATCAATTCTATTTTGTTTATTAAAATTGGTAATCGTATTACCGGACATTGTAATGGTATAAAGATTATTGGTTAATAAGCTAAAACCAACACATCTTCTATTATGATAAATAGAACATATATCATCAACAAAAGAAAATTCGTAATTCTCTTTACCTAAATGAGGTATAGAGATGATGTTCCTAACATCATTCTTATAATGCAAATAGTTTTTTTAAATCAATACATGTCCAAAAAGCAAACATAAACGAAAAGTCCCTATAGCTAACGCAACAACTCTTGCTCTATTGGCAAATGTCAAGACAATCTCATTTCGCCCTAGCATCTTGCTTATTTCCAGATTCTGCAAAGACATATAAATATGTGAAGTTGCAGTAGAATCTAGAACCCATGAGCTGGATTTTGCACTAACCATAAGATTAGTTTCAATAAGTATAGACACCATACCTTCACAAGGTTGGTCTTTGGGCTTGACCTTCAAGCTCGCAAGGTACTTCTTACAGTTCCTCCTCCAGTGCCCTTTGACACCACAGTAATGACATTTCCTTTTTTCAATCTTGAGTTTTTGTTGCACAACAGGTTTAACAAGTATCTTCCAGTTCTTTTTCTTCAAAATAGTCTTACTCTTTGAAGAAGAAGCCCTAGCCATAGCCACTATATTTGGCCTCATGTTGTGCATTTCCTTCTCATAAACTACCAGTATGCTATGTAACTCAGCAAGAGTTTTATCCATCTTATGCATGTGAAAGTTTTGGACAAAACCAGAGAATGAATCGGGCAAAGATTGGAGGATCAAATCCACAGCTAATTCATTGTCCATAACGAGATTTAGCCTAGCCATTTCTTCAATGTGCCAGATTATTTTCAAAGCATGATCATTAACTGATGATCCTTCAGCCATCCTCATACGGTACAATACCTTAGATATCTCATATCTAGAGGTTCGACTATTCTCATCAAAGTATTCCTTTAAGTGCAAAATGATCGACCTAGCATCTTCCATAGATTCATACTTCTTCTGTAATTCATTATTCATCGAAGCAAGCATATATGACCTAACTTTTAAGTCATCATCATGCCACTTATCATAAGTGACACGTTCCTCTTGGGTCCCACCCTCAAGAAAGAAGTCTGGCATCTTTTCATCAAGCACATACCCAATTTTTCCTGAATTGAGAACAATTCTCAAATTCCTCACCTAGTTAGTAAAATTGGGTTTAGTCAAACAATTCTTGTCAAGTATAGAAGCGAATGGGTTTATAGTCACCATTTTCAGAGTAATAATATATCTGTTGCAGAAAATAAATTGTTAGCTGTTGTATCTTTCAAAATAACTATTTCATTTTGGCCTTTAAATGAAATAGATCATCCCACTAAATTTATATTCGAATCCCATACTCCTTAAGCCAGGAAGCAGCAATTTTTGTTGGGTAAAGATTACTAGTGAGGATTGAAGTCCCACCAGCTCAAAGCCCACCTCACCTAACAGTTTTTTGTGTCCTATGAACTTAGTGAGTGAACCAACTTCTTCAACGCATCATATGCGAGTCTCAATCATAACTTTGGCCTTTAGACCATGAAAGCCTCACCTAACAGTTATTGGCATCATGATCATAGTTAAGTCTAGCCCATCGTCTCATGCAAGTATTGAAAGCACAAATGATTTCCTCACCTGACAGTTATTAGAAATCATTTGGTTCCAACCTCACAGCATCATATGCATAATGGAATGGTCCAATATTATGAACGGTAATTAACCCATATGTATCCATAGCTGATCAATTAACTATCATAATATTGGATCAAACCACAACGATGGAAGGCCACGAGTCCGAGACCTGTTTTGAATTAGGATTATTAATAAAGAGATTTGGGTCATTATTAACAATCTCACTTTGCACATTAATCGGTTTAACATGCACAATAACATAAACACAAAAATAAATAGATATCATGTAAACATTTATCCTATGTGGTGATCATTGAATTATGGTTCAATGGGTTTCGAGCCAATGAGACCCATTTAGCAATTTTAATGTTTTAATAATAGAGACATACTCTTCACTTCTTTTTCAATCTTTGAACTCTTCAAAGACCGGGCCCATAGAGCTCTCCGGCTTAATGGCTCCTCCAATGGCTCATCTCGAACTCATAGCATTTACATCAACAATTGATATAATAAACTATGCTAAAATTACATTTCATGAAAACTTAAAATAAAATAAAAGGAAGGACGCAACCTTCATTTAATAATTACAACCGAAAAATGAATACCTGTAATCATCATACATTCATCCATACAACAATCATAATGATTAAGGATTTTTCCATGATCACCACCCTTCCTTGCAAGCCATTAATTCAAAATTTAAAGCTCCAGAAGGCATAAACAAAATTCTACATTTAATCAAATTTAAAGTTGAACAACGCAAATTACATCAAGAAATCAAATTGATGGAACAAAGTTCCCGAGTGCAATTCCAAACAGAAGTTGCGTCGTCATCTTTAAATTCACAATTGCGAATTATATGCAGAATATAAATGCAAAATATAACAAGTTACGGATTTTTGATTCAAAATTGATTTAGTTCCAATTTTGCATAGCTGATTAAATTTATCACATGAATTAATCAACGTCTATGCAAAAATCTATGAACTATAATCAATTAAATGCATGAAAAATGTTTAAGGTTGGCTCTGATACCACTATTGGGGTTTCATGAATCATGTATAGACAAATTAATATAAACACAGCAGAAACAATGATGAAATATTTCTATACATGTATCTCCAAAGGCGTTGTTCGTGCATTTTAACCAAAAATCTGAATATAAAAAGGGAGTTAAACAAATTACCTATTGAAGCGCGCTTTAAAAGAACTGGTTCAAATGTTCTTTAGTTCAAGCCCCATAAACGTCGGACTTTTAGTTCAGACACACCATCAATGGATGTCAAACGAAGAGAAAACTTGCAAATAATCACCACTACGATTGTGCTCGCAATTTCGTGGAGATAATCCTTTGTATCATTGATATTTTAG